>CM061550.1:227947169-228567883 GCA_030864225.1 Capsicum baccatum var. pendulum
TGGTTTGGTGATAGGTCATTGGGTTGATCCTTCACTTAATTTAAAACTTAATAACTTGACTTGGCTTTGAGTATGGGTGACTCACTAAGAGCCATGAGTATAGGGTACGAGTGATATAGTCTAATCATATGTTGTCTAGTGTCAACCCCTTTATATTCTATCTTGGGTACGGCTGGACCATATGAGTCATATGGTCTAGTCACGAGTTGGGGTAATAGAATCGTATGGTGGACAGTATGTGGGTGTCCAACCTTATATTCTGATTACGATTGGATGGTACCAGTCATATGTTGTGGTGACGAGTTGGGGAATCAATTCGTACCCATCTGTGGTGATTTTATATTTTAAGTTGGGGTTATTCTGGACATTCTCCTCCTAACTCGTTTTGACCCCATGACATAAAACATCTTTCGGGACTTCATTAACCTATTATTCTAAATCAAACACTCATAAAAATCTCTTAAAATCTCTCTCAAGCTCTTGGTTTAACAAAAGGCTAGGGTTTTTACAAGGCAATCAATTAGGGACTTTCAAGGGTGAATCTCTCCACCTTTCTTGGTGTCTAAGGCATGTTACTCCTCCCCCATTGTTAGTTCAACTAAAAGCATGCTTTAATGAATTATTTTCATGGCATTATTGTGGTATTATTTTGGTTTTGAAATAGATATTGGGGGTTTTGGTTGTTCTTGATTGGATAATGTTTTCCCATATTCTTATGATTTTTCATGTTATAATTATGGTTTGAACATGTGGCTGCTTGGAAAAAGGTCAATTGATACTTGGTTTTGGTTTTGGAAATTATATGTTCTCAACTTGTTTGTTAAAATACCAATGAGAATTATTTTGTCACATAGTTTAACTATTCTTGAAACCCTTTGCATTGTATAATATGATAATTGAACTTAAATTAGTTTGGTTGGTTTTAAATAAATTGGAAAATCCTTGGTAGTCATGGTATTGGTTCGATTGGAAACTTTGATACCATCCGTATCTTATGGTATGATTGGTACCCCAACCCGTACCCAAGACCTTGCCAAGACCCTATCTACTAGTTTCTATACGAATCATACCTCCCTAACTCGTACCTAAGGGTACGAGTGGTACACCAAATCGTACCCACTAATGGTACCATACGCAGATTCACCAGATAAGCCAATCAAGTACTGTACAACTTGCCTTGCACCCACTCGTATGTTCCTATATGACTCGTACCATAATGATTCATACCTTGGGAAGTAACCAAGCCAAGCATACTGCCTAACATACGATTAAACCCTCAAGCCATCCGACAAGTCATATTCAAGGGTACGATTGGTACCCTTGAGTCATATCAAGCCTAGTGAGTCTAAAACTGAAGGAAAATTTGCAAGGGTCCTATTCCTAGGGTGTTTCATTATCTGTTGTAACAGATAGACCAACTCTTATAGCAACTCAATAAAAATAGTTATTATTAAAACAAATAATTTTGAAAAGGTGAGAAGTGTTTGATTATTTAACTGAGAAAAGTGGTTATTTAATTTTAAGAACTAATTAATATTAAGAAGCTGAAAAGTCATAACTTGTCAAAATAATCAAAAAGTCACCAACTTGATTTAATTAAGTAATGACTTTTCACAGTAAACAAAAAGACACCAGTTTGAATGTAATTAATAAAATAGAGGTGAACAGTCGTACCTTTTTGTCTAACACATTCAAATTCAATCCTCTATAAATAGGTCTCTCCTTACTCCTTATTCTACTTCACTTTATTTATTTCCTGCATCTTGTCTCTCATGTTACATCTTCAACCACTTCTTTTCAAAGATCAAATTCCTTTTTCCTTGAGGTAATTTTTTTTTGTGTGTAAATCTACTAGTTGGTAGTATATGTTGTATTACATTCAGATTCTTTTCTTTACTTTTGTGTTTATGTTTTTTGTCAATTCATGTGCGTTCTATATATGGTTGATCTAGTTTGGGACATTGCTATTTTGTGAGGCACCATGCAGGAACTTCAGAGGCAGGTTAATGACCTGTAGTAGGAGTTGGGTGCTGTGAGAGCAAGGATGCTCTGAGATATTCGTAGGCCGAGGAGATCCCTGATGCTGCCGCCTGCTAGTTGACGATTGTTCGACTGACAACAACAATAATAATGATAATAATTAGGTGATGTTTTTTCTTTTAGCGTATGTATTTTTGTTTTTTTATATCGGATCTATCTACCTAATGTATTTTATTGTTGTTTAATGAAAAATTTATATTTGGTCAACTTTGAATTTTTAATTCGTACTTAATTTTCATTCTATCTATTTCTTCTTCTCAACAAATATGTCGATGTTTGGACATAAAGATAAATTTTGAATCCAGCAGCAGTAGCAAGAGTTTTGAGTTTTTTCAATAGATGGACCATCTATTGAAATAGATTGATCATCTGTTGGGTTTATGGCAGAAATTGTATTGTGTTGTTCCAATAGATTACCCATCTATTGCAATAGATTGGCCATCTGTTGGAGGAACGCATTACAGTTTGATGAACTGTATTGTGTTCTTCCAACAAATGTCCATCTATTGCAACAGATGAATAATCTGCTGAAAATAATTTTGTGGTCTGTTGTATTTAGTTTCTGTTTTACCTCTTTTTATTGATGCACAAGTTAATAAAAAATATATTTTATATAATAAATAATAACATTTACTATCACAACAATCAGTTAAAAATATCAAAGTTCATAATAAACAACAACATCAGTTTTGGTATTACAACGATCATGGTGGATTACGATCCGTGCATGTAGTTCTTTTATGGCTAGCGTTCTTATATACGAAGCACTTGTTTTTTCTTGATGGAAATGATTCTCTGATTCTAAGCCTCCTTTTATATCACCTTCTTCCTAATTTGATAGTGCTTAGGTCAATATATTAAGGCGATATTAATCTCCCCAAAAGCTCTATAGGAACAACCCAAGATTCTTCGGGAGGCACCAGATTAATATTCTCACTATATGCCATTATATATCTTTTCACCAAATAATATGGAGATGAGAACTCATAAAATTTAGTTACATATTGTGCACCGTATTTGGCTCGAAGAGATGCCATAACATTTGGATAGTATATTTTGTCAAAGTCAAAAACTCTGCATGTACAAGATCTTGTTTGAAGATTGACTGTGGAAACATCACCATGACCGTCAATATTGAACTTGTAATCTGCTATTTGATGAGCAAATAACGTATTTCCCAAATTAATGTTCATTGATATTTGTTTTTCTACTTCTAGAATAAATCTGGTTTTTGCATTTGCGAACTGCATATGCCTTCCATGAAATAATTTGACATACTTCTTGTTTATTTCATCAAGTAGAGCCATGATGGGAAGTTCTCTTTCAACGCCAAACATTGACTTCACTGATTCAACTATGTTTGATGTCATAATATTATACCTATACAAAAGAATCATTTAGTACAACATCATACTAAACTTATAACTAAAACAAGACATTAAATTCATAAGAATGTACCTATTTGCCGGGCAAAATGCTCCACTCCATCTCTCAAAAATAAAATGTACGAGATGTTCTGCTGCCTTGGGATATATATCCATTATTTTAATGAAATGGTTAAAAAACTCATCTCTATTATATGCTTTAGCTGCTCTATAAAAAAGGGTCACGACTCTTTCTTAGTGAAAGTTGTTTCGAATATTATCTCCAAGATGTCTCATGCAACAATCAAAGTAAGATGAAGTATAGAAAATTGAACCTATCTTTGGGATACTTGGATGCCTACCCAAATAAAACACAACTCTTTGGTATCTTTGATGCATCTTCGTATTTTTTCAAAAATATATCCATACGAGGCATCACATTCATTGCCCGCTACATAAAAAGGGACAGAAAAGATGTGACTCTCTGCATCCTGTGCCACCGTCACTAGCAAAACTCCATTATACTTGCTCCTTAAGAAAGTACCATCTATGACTATGACTTTTCTCAAATGTTGAAAACCAAGAATCCAAGCACCATAGGGTATAAAAAAGTACTTGAACCTTCTATTTTTATCAATATGCAACACCGTCTTACTTCCAGGATTTATGGACTCAAGTATGTAACTGTAGGCATCGAGGACTGCATACCCATGCTCGTGTGTCCCCCTAACCAAGTCCTTGGAAATCCCCATGGTCGTATATATCTTTCAATAACTGACTGTAACACCCAATTCTGTAAGAAAGATTGGTTATATCACTTGTAGAAGGGCCTTTCCTATTGGGAAATCTATTCTAAAAATATTGACCGAGGACCTTTGCCATAACATGGGAATTTTGGCTCGTAATGTTCTCTGAACCACATGTGTGATAATTCTCATAAACATTAATGATGAATCTATCAGAACTTAAGTATTTTATAGTCCTCAACCACCACTTGCAGTTCAGATTAGCACATCCGAAGAAAAAGACTTTGCTCTAATTAATCATCTTCTTTAGTCTGACATTGTTTTCAAGCAAGCAATAAACAAAGAAGTAGATAGTTCTGTCTTATCCTTGAATGACATTCCCTTATAAAATCTAGTCTCGTCATCTTGACGATTTCCAGACTTTGCCAATTAAGAAAAACTGCCCATCGTATTGCTCACAATAATGGGCGTAGGTACTTGATCATCATCTAGAATATTCATGTCTAGATCATCCAACTTATCATCAAAGATGTATTGTTGTTATTATTCTTCTACATTATAGTTCTTATTCTCTCTCATTTTTTCAACCACGTACACCCTTAACACCGGCCTAGCTGAATCACTAAGATAAACATACAACCAAACCTGATCGATTATCTTGAAAGGTAGTACCCTCTGATTTTTAAAGAAGTTGTGTATGTAGCTGATGATGATTTCTTTTGATTGACAATTTAGTCAACAATAGATAATGATTAAGGTCACAAAATCATCATACGAAACATCACTTTAGACTGTCATAGCTACCATCTCTAGCATTTCACCCTTCTTCCAATGCCATAAATATCGATTGTTTTTCTCGATCCATTCACCATGACAATTTACTCCTATTATTATTGATCTCTCTATTAGTAGTACCTAAATAAAGACATTTGTTTTAAAAAGTTAATAATGACATCATAATAAAATTAATAGTGATTTTATAGTGCCGTAATATGAACTCTAACAAATGAGTAATCTGTTGCAACAAGTGAAAAATATATTGCAATAACTCAGTGATCTATTTTAACAGATGACTCACCTGTTGGGATTCATGTTACGGTACTATAGAACTTGAAGCTGATTCCAACATATGGGTCATCTGTTGTAACAGGTGAATTATATGTTGCGACAGATTATCCATCTATTACAATAGATGAAGTACCTATTGGGATATATGTTACAGTACTAAAAAATCTTTGAAGATAATTCAATAGATAGGTGACATGTTGCAACAGATAACTAACCTATTGCAACAGAGTACTCACCCACTGCAACAGACAACACATCTGTTGAAATCGAATTTAGGCCCCGCTATAATAGATGACTAATCTAGTTCAACAGATGACTCCTCTGTTGAAATAGATAACTCCTCTGTTGTAATAGATAACTCATCTATTAAGACAGATGACCAATTTATTCGATTCATGTAATTACACTATAGAACCATAAATATGAATCCAATATATGAGCCTTCTGTTGCAACAAATGACTCATCTATCGCAACAGATGAGTGATCTGTTGAAATAGATGGCTCTTATGATAGATTTGAGTTCAGGCTCTATCTATTGTTGAAAAACAGCACAGTAACAGTGTACCCAGATGATAATTCAACTAAAAATTATAATTTTACTTACCAAAGTCACCTATGAAGTAATATCAAAGTGATGTACCAAACAAAATTTGACCTAAAAAATTAGTCAAGTAGTGGCAGTAGCGGTAACAACAACAACAATGGTCAACAACAACAAGATGATGATGATAATGAAGAAGAAGATAATGATAATGAAGCAGAAGATGATGAATAAAGTAGCAGCAACAATGAACAACAAAAATCGCAAAGAGAGAGAAAACAACAATGAATGAGAAGAGAGAGAAACACACATTTTTTCCCTCTATTTTCTATTATATTAGGTTAACATTTGGATCAAAGTGTACATTAAAAAACTCGTGGGTTATTCTAAAACTTTCTCACCTTTCTTAATCCATTATAAAGTAATTGTCACTTATACTCAATTATTAAAAGTTGAGTCACCTACACCTCATTTTGAAACTCTTTTATCACTTTTAACTAAATTACCCATAACATATTAAATAAAAGTAACAAAGTCATAGCCTATGTACAAAAATAAAGTAAAATAAATTAAATAAATAATATTCAAAAATATTTTTAACAAATTTGGACACTTTAGGAATTGTAATAATAATAATAATAAGGATATGTATTAGGAAAAAAATATTTATGATTACCAAAGAAAAGCAGTAGACAATTATGTTAAGCCAAGTGCTCCACTTTATGTGTCGCCGTTTGACCAGACATGGAGTTTAAGAAATAAATGGTGACTTTTTAAAGTTACAAAATTGCCCCTCTTAAAGTTTACTTTTTAGTTGTCTTTCTTAATTCAGTGGGACCCAATAAGAATAAAATGAGGATGATGTCATTAAATAGTTACTAAATAAGGAAACATTACATTCTTTTTGAGATGAACCAAAACAATGACGACACATAAAATGAGATGGTGGGCGTATATATTAATGTTATCTCCACTACATGTCATTTAAAATTGATGATACTCCCTCCGTCAAAATAATTGACATGTATACTAAAAATATTTATCTCAAAATAGTTGTTAGTTTAAAAGATCAAGAAATAATTTATTATTTATTCAACTCTATACTTATGAGTAATTATTTTAAAATTAATCGGCACATAAATAGATAAAACTAAAAGAATTAATAAGAAATATATTAATCAAATCACACTCTTTTTTTTTAATAATTAAAAGATTATCTTTTTCCTATATATTTGATTAGAGGTTGGGAGATTGAGGTGGGTAGGGGTGGAGGCATGTGTTGTAGGGGTGGGGTAGATTTTTTATATTTTTTATTTTTTAAAAATTGGTGGGGTGGGGTGGGGTGGGTGGAGATGGAGGTGAGGGTGGGTAGTTCTTTTTTTTACAATTAAGTACTTTTAATATTGGAAATTGAATTGAAAGATAATTCTTTTAAGAAAACTGAAGTTAGTAGTTGCAGTTGAATTGACAGACTAATAAAGTATAAATTTCAAATGGAAGGTAATAAATATAATTATATGTCTTAACTGAAAAAAATATCTATATCTATAATCTATAATATATTAAAAGTGTGAAGGGTTTTAGAAATGTTGTTTAAATTTTTTGTCATTTATTAAAAGTCTCTGCTTTAGACAAAATCAGCTTTTCACTATTTTTTCCTAATACTTAAGAGTTAAAAATTAATTAAATATATTTATGGTAAAAACCTTTTCTTATTAGAAGTCATCAAAATTAATGACAACTAATACTTTTTTCTTTAGTTTAAGAATTATAAATCAATTAAATTTGATTTTAAGAAGATTTAAAAAGTGTATAAATCTACATCTACATCTACAATATATTAAATCCATTAATTATTTGAAACTTCTGGTGGTAAAATATATATGTGCTCACAATAAAATACATGTTTTGAACTTTTTGCACTTCATTTAAGATCTTCGTAATAGATAAAATCTTCTAATTTTAAATAATTAAAAGTTACGCATGCGAGAGATACGTGCGGCTAAACTAGTAAAGGTAAAAGTTCAACAACAAACTTAATAATTATTTAATGTTTAATAATTTATTATTTTTAAAAATCAGATAATGGAATTTGATTAAAACAAATACTAATATTGTTCTTTTCATATCAAAACATCTAACATAATAGCAACGGTGGCTAGTTATCAAGTATAAGTTGTAAGTTCATATTTTGGTGTCTTTTGAAATATGTTAATATGATATAATAAAAATTGATTATTTTTTATAATTTTAAAGTGAATAAGCTAATATTTTTAAATGGAGTTTCGCGCTTTGTGCGGGTACCTATACTAGTAACATTTAAAAGGAATAAATTTTATGGAACAATAATGGTTCATTTAGAACTCTTTAATTTTAGGTTCCTAATTTTTAGTTAATGATAATTCTTCTTTTTTTAAAAATAAATATTTTCAAATTCAAATTTTTTAAAATATTATATATATATATATATATATATATATATATATAGATATAGATATGTGTGTGTGTATATATATATAATATTAAAAGTGTGAAACCCCTACAAAAGTGATTTGAACTTTTTACCCTTTATTAAAAGACTTTCTTTAGACAAAATTATCTTTTCACTATTTTTTAATTTATTATTTAATTATTTGTTATTATATTAACTAGACTTTCTAAAATATATGGGACTCCTAAAATATATGATAGGAGAATTAATTAATATTTTTCTTTCTACTAGACTTCCTAAAATATATGGGACTCCTAAAATATATGGTAGGAGAATTAATTAATATTTTTCTTTCCATTGTTCAATTAGAAAAATACTCCTAAAATAAGACTTTATTAAGGAAATACTTCTATAAATATTGAGATGTCCGTTACACTAGGGAACAAACCGGTTTGCCTATTAGAAGAATATGATTGATGCTCATCTAACTTGATTCATTTGCATGTTTAGATTGGTGGATGCTTTATTTTCTAATCCTCAACTTTTTCATTGTTGCATAACTTCTTTATTTTCATTCAAAATCATTCTTTAGGATCAAAATTTTCGCTTAGATAAAAATTAATTGGGTCAAAATCGAAGCTTTATGATCACTATTATATTTTTTTTATATAGTTTACAGGTTGTAGATGAATGTCGGTTGACTTTCAAGAATTTCTTGTGTAAAAGTTAGTTGTAACTGTATTATTTTGATATCTTTTCTATCTTATTTTTAATTTTAATTTACAGATGCTAGATGAATGTAGGTCAGTTTTGAAATTTTTTTTTAGGTAAAGGTTAGGTTTAATTGTATTATCATAATATCTCTTTTTAGTTTGTTATTTTGTGGCAGTTTACAGTTCGTAGATAAATCTCGATCGGCTTTGAAAAATTTTTGTGCGCAAAATTTAAGTTTAATTACATTGTTTTGATATAACTTTTATCGTATTATTTTGTTGCAGTTTACAAGTGATAGATAAATGTTGGTCGGTTTTGAGGAATTTTTTATGTAAAGGTTAGGTTTAGTTGTATTATTTTGATATCTCTATTATCGTATTATTTTGTTATTTGTTTACAAGTGGTAGATGAGTGTCAGACGACTTTGAAAATTTTGTTGTGTGTAAAGATTAGATTTAATTGTATTATTTTGATGTCTCTATAATTGTATTTTTTGTTGCAATTTACAGATGGTAGATAAACTTTTAAAAATATTTTTGGTAAAGATTAAGTTTAATATATAAATTCTCCATCTTTAAATACTCAAAAGATATTAAATTTAATCATTATATTCATCTTTATTATTTAAATACATATTCTATTTAATGTAATGTTTGAACTCATTAAAGTGGGTACACATGCAAGGCACGTATACCTAAACTAGTATAAATAGATAGAGATGAGAGGTTAAAAAATTAGAATTCCATTCCTATACAAATTCTATTTCAATTAAAATTTAAATATTATATTATATAAATTTTAATAAGAATACCAGTAATTATTCTTTCCTTATCTTTAGGCTTTTTCAATGAAAATTTATATTTATCCTATAATCTATAAAGTTGAATTAGCTGTTAAAAATATTTTATTATTAGTGCCACAACTCCTAATTACTCGTACAGTGTAATACTGCTACTAGTACTACTATTTTTGTTTTAATTATTATTATTCATATTATTATAATTAATATTTTTAAATTTCATTAAAAATTTAAATAAGTCAAGTATATTATTACGGACACTCTACTACATCTATTAATTAATATTATCATCTTTCACTTAATATTTAAATTAAATGAATTTAAAAATATTTTAAAACATCTAAAAGGGATAAGTTTATGAAATAATAAGAGTTCATCTAGAACTTTGTTTCTATTTTTGTGCTTATAAGAGTTCAAACTCAAATATTTCTACTATTTTAATTGAGAACTTTTATTACAAAGTTATTTACTTTGTCTTAAAATTGTCAAGTGACTTATTTTTATGCCGCCACTTGACTTCTTTTGATGCTTTTAGTTTTGTTTTTATACATACTAGTTTACGTACCTGCACGATGCGCGAATATTATTAAAGTATTATTTTTAATAGTTTCGGATAGGAATATTTTGTTAAACTTAAAAAATAGTTGAACTATTATATTGTTTTTCAATGAAATTCCTCTGCTTCTCCCCTCCCCTTTTCCCAAACCTCAAACTCTCACTAAATCTATAAAGTAAAAGTAATTATATAATTAAGAAAAACTAAAAGTAATTATATAATTAAGAAAAACTTATCAGATTTTTCTTAATTATACTATTCACAATTTAAATATATTAGATTGTTAAACTCTTCTCTCAACACACCCTTCCCCCCTTCCACATCCATCTCTAATTAGATTTGTATAAGTAAAAATCAATCAAGTAATTGTGAAAAAAAAATTATGTTTCATATTTTTATTATTATATTCTTCATAATTTAAAAATATTAGATTCTTAATATTGATTTTTTAATTTTTAATTTTTAATTCTATTGTTTACTTCTCTTCAGTTTAGAATACATGAATAGTAATATGTGTGTCGTCTAATTAATTCATTATTTCTCAAATTAGTTCAAAATAACTCTACCCACCCCCTCTCTTGGCATGCATTATTCTAGTATTTTATCTTAGTTACTTTACTTTCTCTAATTTAACTTTGAGTTAAATTATTATTTTTCCTTTTTTTACACGCAAGCAGTTGAGTTTTTCTTCTTTCTTATCTCACAATAAAAATTAAACTAAAAGAAAACTCCAAAACAAACTAATATGTTAGAAAAAAGAATGATTTATATTTAAGTTAAATACTTTCACCTCTATCGAAATATAGTTATATTTCATATTCAATGTCAAAATTTTATTTTTTAAATCAAATTCAAAAAATTGTTAACTTGTCCTAAGAATTTTAAAAATTATGATGCATCTAAATTTCTGGAATATGAATTTTAAAGAAAATAAAATCATGAATTCATTATGTGAAAAAAGAATTTATATGTGTATATGTTTTCATCATATTTATTATAATATAAGCTACATCATTGACAATATATGATTTTAGTTTGTGATTAAACATTTATCTTTTTCAGTCAAAAAAATTAAGCTATAAAAATTACCAACATGAGAAACTATTAATATAAAAAAATGAGTTGTTGCTTGAGTTTGTCATCACCACTTTTTATTTTTTACTTTATTTTTTAAAATATTAACTCTTGGATGTAGTGTTATCCATAGGTTTACCTTTCTTATCAAATTTCAAAAGATTCTCATCTCAAATTCAAATAAAAATAGATAAGCTATCACAACCTGAATTTTATCTAATATTTTAAAACTAATTAAATATAATTTGTATATTTAGATAGTAAAAATCATTGAAGATAAAATTTGTTAAAAAAATAATTAGAGAATAATCATGTAACTTTGGAACACGATGTTCAGAAAATGTCAGAGGAAAAAATTATTTTCTAGTTTGCTTGTCTATATTATATCTATTACTTGTTATATTGCAAAACAATTTATACTAAATAGTCATTCGACTTATATTATTGTTCATTACTTACTTTTTATTCTCTATGTCCTAATTTATGTAACATAGTTCAAACTTAAAATTTAAATAAAACTTTCGTTGATTGTAGTATTTTCATATATATTTTTTTAAATATCTTGGATCATCGATTATCAATTATTATCTTATAATATTTTTTTACACAATTTTCAAATATATACAAATTTTATTTTATAAAACATACAAAATTTATGCCCAAATTTTCGATCAAAATTAAACTATTTGACTATCTAAATCTGAACCGTGTCACATAATTAGGATGGAGAAAATATAACATAGAAGTAAATAGAGACAAGTTAAGAAAACTTAGTTTTAATTTTAACTTCGGGAACCATGTTACAACTAAAGAAAACTAAACAATAAAAATTGGAGACGATAAGCTAAGAAAAGAGACATGCTCTTGAAAAACATACTCACAAATGTAATATAAATTAGATAAACTGACCTATCATTTAATTTGTGCTAATCAATTCAATTTTAAATCTTTATTGATTAAAAAAATAATATATAAATTTAACTCTTATTACAATATTTGAGTTTACATAATTATTTTTCACAAAAATATATTTTATGGTGGTTAATAAATACGATAATTTTTTTTGCCTCAAGTATATTTGAATTTGAACACACTGGTGTCGCAATTTTATAACACAATAACTATAATGTAAATCTATAAACCATTTAAAATTCATTAAAAAGAAATAGATTTCAAAATATGCTTTGAATTTTAAAAAGAATTAGTTCAGAATATTTGTTATTTAAAAGTTTTCTACTCCATAAAGTATACAAAGTGATGATAAAAATAAATGACTTAACGTACATTTAAGATAAGATTACATTTTTTTTTAGAATATTTAAATAAAAAATATACAAAATTCTATTTAAATTAAAAAGAAATTTTATTTCATCCATTCGAATTAAAATTAATAAAGTAATTACTCCTTTTTCTGTATTCATAAATTATCGAACTCTTATGAATCTTATTTAAATTTTAATAAATGAATCATTGTCTTGAGAATAAGAAAAGTTGAAAAATAAGATAGACAAAAATTATGCATGTCATTAGATTTTAAAATAATAAAATATCAAAATATTTTAAAACTAAAAATCCGAACTATTACTTTTAACATTCAAATTCTAATAAGTTAATATAGATAGTACTACCTTTTCTTCTACTTTAATAATCAAGTTAAGAAATAAAGAAATTTTAATCTTTTTTAATAGTTTATATGCATGCGTGCATAAATTTAAAGATATACATGTGTATAATAATGAATGTTTCTCTTCATTATTTTAATCAAGTAGTATGTATATTTCCTCTACAATTTTAGTTTTATGAAGTTAAATCGAAAATTGCTACTTACTTGAATTCAAGCCTGGATAATATAAAAGAAAACTATTTTGTTACAGAATCACCATCTGCATATAAAAAAATGTCAAATAAAAAATAAAGTCATAAAACGAAGAATATGAAGAGTGTCGTAAATAAATTAAGCATGACGTGATATATTATTGTAGGAGTATATATAAGATATTAAGAAGGTAGAGTTTCACTCCATTTCAACTTTCATTCAAATTCAAATAAACATATCGATTTGTTGAAAGAAGATACGTTTTTCATTATATATTTTTTTTTCAAATACAATGCATGCTTATCTTATAATGTATATTTGAATTGAAAGAATGATTTGAAATCACATATTTTATCATAGTAGATAACATATTATTATTATTATTATTATTATTATTATTATTATTATTATTATCCTATATGTACATACTACTGCTACTATTGCTTCTACCACTACTGTTAATTATTATTATTATTATTTTAATAATTTTTTTTATCTTTCCCTAATATGTAAATAAATTATATTTAAATATATTTTATAACATTTAAATTTTAAAAGACATAAGTTTGAAATAGTATATGTCTATTAGAACTCTTTAATTATGAGTTCCTATTTTTTAGATAATGTACTTCAAATTTAAAATTTTATTACAATATTTTTTAATTTTATCTTAAAAACTGCCATGTGCCTTTTTAATATCTTGTCACTTGGTTTCTTGTCTCTCTCCAGAGAGAAAGGGAGAGAAAGAAAGAGAGAGATTTGATGTATTTTTATTTATATAAAGCAACTGCAAAAAACCATATGAAATTTTATTTACCTTTTCTTTTTTTCTTTTTAAAAAAAGAAAGAATGATGGCCTACTTGACTACAAAATATTTTTACCTTTGTATATAATAGTAAAGTAATATTCTGTTATGAACAGTAAATTATGATATATTTAGATATTAAAAAGTATAATTTTGACATTTCGTAAAAAGAGGGACCTATCTTTTGTGCATAAAAGTTATCCTCTTGGTATGTTTTCAATTATTTTTTATCCCAAAAAAATAAGTAAAAGACATTGGAAAGGAAGGGGAGGATTTTTGAATGGTCAATTCCTATTTTTATTTTTAACCGAAGAGGCCAATCAGTTTATTTTATTAGAACAAAAAATATTTACACTAAATGATTTGTGCCCAGTAGAGGCCCAAATCCGGTACAAGAAGATTTTTTAAAAGGGTAAACCCTTAAAAAGTCTCTTAAAATGTTTGTTCATCATTATTTTAGTTTTGTTAGTTTGTTGTGATTAGTATTCTGTTAGTGATCTAATGAGTTAATAAATGCAATCCTTCAAATTTAGCTTAATAATTAGTGGTCTGATTTAACAAATTGTTATAGAATATTGGATTTGTTGTTGGTTAAATTATGGTATGTTCCGGAAATAAAAACTAACAGCTTCATCAAATAACTTAACCAGTTGTGAGAGGAGCAATATGGAATACAGATTTATTTCAAATCCTATTGATTGGTAGAATAGCAAAATGCTCTCATTTTTAAATCTCTTTTTGCCTTCTTATGTGCTTAATTTGACTAAGAGTCTTTATGACTTTATCGCTCAATTTTCAGTTGATTAGTTGAACCTTAAGAACAACCATACTTTAACTGTTTTAAATATTTTTACATGCGCATTACAACGGAACAACGTCCTTTGGAGTTTAACTATGAGTGGAACTAGGAATCAACACACCAGCAAAGCTCAAAAAGAGTAGTCACCCCCGAGCGGGGATCAGGTACGTTTGAGATATAATGACAAAGACAGACTATAGCTGACTTCTTGTATGAAGCATATACATTGCTTTATTAAAAATAAAGCAAACTCGTTACTCCCATCTTTTCTAATTTTATAGGTCACTTTCAAAAAGGTCTTAAAGCTTTGACAACCTTTACCAAACTAAATTAGCTACATACTTTGATACAATTTATATATTATACGTACATATTTCTCTCTTTACATGACTTTTTAAATGTTAAAATATTTTATTTAGTACTCTTAAATAATTTTCTGTAAGAATTTCTTTCGTCTTGTCTTAGGCATTTAAGGGAGTCGACATAGAAATTAGAACAAAGAGAGTAACATTGCATTGAACCCGTTTCAAACTTGTCATGCCCTAATCCCACTCATATTCTCTCTTATCCTTTTTACTTTATGTATGTATTATTGAATTACTTATTTATTTTTATTAATCTCTTACATTAATTCTTCACCACAATTAATGTGACACATATATAACTAACAAGTTTTGTATCATTTGTAGTTTCTCCATACTTTGATGTAAGTTCAATTTATAGTTTATCATCCTTCAATTTTGTCCTCATGCTAAAAAGCAAAAGAGCTCGCTAGAGTCCGTAATCCGGAAAATATGAAGATTACAAGAATTATGGTATTTTCTTTTATTATTTACATGTCGCAAAAGGCCAGTGTCGCATTTCATGTATTGTTTTATTCTTTGTATCATATGTACACTAGTTGAATATTTTCTTTAATATTTTTATAACTTAGTAACATTAAGTTACCAAAATAAGTGACCTTTGTTTATCACGTAGAATCCCCATTTATTATATGAATTCGGTTAAAAACCACATTTGTTGATCTCGAAAGTTGTCTAACACCTTTCTTTTGAGATAATTTAAATCCTTACGTTGTAAGGTAGACCAATTGACTTGTTTGCAATTAGCATAGAATGGTGCCCTAACGCACCTTAATTCATTAGGCGGCGACTTTTCACACTTTAAATAATCTCAATAAGAGTTGCCATGTTGAATCTCGCTTTTCGAGAGAAAAATGGGGCTCGATAGAATGGTTACTCTACTGGGGATACTTAGATTCTAACCATTATGAATTTGTATTTTATGTGGGATTCTGTTATTTGTCGAAATTTTATTTGTTTATGTTTGTGTTTTTTTTTGTAATATTGTTGTTTTAACATCATGATTTATTTTTCTACATGTTAGTCCCTTGTCCTTTTCCTTTATGTGTTTTTATATATCTATTCATGACTATCTCTTTTTCTTTTTTTTTTTCTTGATATTTGGCTATATGTTGTCTTATTTTTCGTATTTATTTTTCATGTTGATGAATATGTTAATTGTATTTCTTGTTGTGTTTTATGTGTTACCACTTTCCATAAATTGTCATTTCACTCATATTTCCTCCACTTGGAACCTCCTTTACTTTTTTTTTCGAACAATTGTGATTTCACAGAAGTTCTTTTCTAAAACACCCTTGAGGAAAATGCCTCATGAATCGATTGATTAGCGGTGCGTCGACAGTCATGAGTTTTTCTAATCTCAATTTGTCCGCTTGAGAAATCTTGTTAAGACACCATTCTTATTCTCTAGAACTTAATCGTATAATTCTTTACTAAGGAATATGCATCCTGATATATCTAGTGTCTTCATGACTTATATGTATATATCGAATTTGTTATTTCTTCTACTTTATTTTTATATTTGTTTTTGACAACTCTCCTTGATTATCTCGTCTACAATTTACTTCCACCCGATATTTGAATTTTTATAAGTTTCAAATTCTGAATTATGTCAGACCTAATTCTTGTTCTAACAAGATAGTAGGCAATCCTTTATAAGGATGCGGTGTAACGCTTCTAAATGTGGTTCCTGGGATGCCACAAGGTGCTCCAAACTACAAGTAGTCCTGAGCTAACCTTGTCTGCATTTTCTAGGTCTGAATCTCAAAATAGAAAAATATAGATGAAAAATCATAACGTATGCGAAAAACTGTCTGAATTCTTCTGAGTATATCTAAATCATACTAAATCTCAAAAGTCAGACAAAACAAATGCTGAAAATTTAAATACTAACTCAAAGGTATAAATCTGAATCTAACAGTCCGACAAGCCTCTACTATCTGAATCTAGAGAGTCACTGGGACAGGCTCCAGCTGTCTCAACTGTTTGAGATGAGTAAAGACATATCTACTAGTAACTTGGAAATCTAAATAACTAAGCCCTCGAAACTATGAGGGCTCACCAACTACAGGGATGTAGATAAGATGCTCGAAGATCAATCACGCTGCTGAGACTGAGCACCTGTACCTATATTATGAGATAATGTAGCACATAGACATATATGTGGATCAGTACTTTGATGATGTACTGAGTATATGGGGGTGTATGGAATAAGTAAATAATATCATCACAGTTTACAAAATCATGCATGCTAAATTTAAATGACTCACCTAAGCTTGAGTAATCTGAAATCTAGAAGTAAAGCATGAAGAATAAAACATGTAATCTAAATCTTGTGAGTCATCACACTTAGTTCTGAAATTTGTAGTTTTGCTCTATTTTCTCAAATCACATAGGTTAGGTGAAGTCTGAAAACTTATTCTGTGCATCTAAAGGCTTCAAACCAAACAAAACTGTTTAAGAGTAGGGGACATCTTTTGGGAGATTCTTCTAACAGACATGTACACTATGTGAGCATCCATGGTGTCCCACGACTAACCCCCATAAGTTTAGGGATGTTCTACCCTTGTCATCAAAATAGAACAATCTAATCTGTGTGATCACAATCTAAGTCATCCACGTTGAAGTGGGAATGATCTGATAATCTGTACCTACGGTGGCACGTAGTTCTGGGGTATAAAACCATAGTAACTTACCCATCTCGATGCTGAATACTACTCTTAATCTCATGCTCAAAATACTAAGAAATCCACTTTATAACTTATACAAAGGTTTAAAGAAAATCATTTATGCTTTGCTTTTCCTTTAAATCTCAAATCTTCTAAAATAAAGTGGATTCTTTATCTAAAATCTAATAATAATCTAGTCATGGGGTACTTATAACACAAACAATCTTAAAACAACAATCTTTAAATGAGGTCCAATGACCCAAACATCAATCTCATGTTAAAACATCTCAAAATTCATACTTGGTAATGTAAATATTCATAAATCATCTTAAAATCTAGAAATTTCTGCAGAAGGCGTAGATATATAAATAAAGTCATGTAGTTCAACTTCTAAATCATGAGAAATCTCATAATCTTGCAAATAATGATAATGGGTATAAACCCTAACTTGAAATACATGGGAAATCATATAAATTACAGTAAATTTGTAATAAAAGTGAAGTTTTGGGTACAAGAATGAAAGATTTATCCTTGTTCAAACCCCACATACCTTAATTGATTATCTTTGATGAGAAACTCGAATCTTGAATTCCTATTGATGTTTTGAAGATGGCTTCTTAATGTTCTTGTATTGGAAATCCTTAAATTTGGACTATCTTGGAGAATTAATGGAGAAATTCTGAGTTTCTTAGAGAGGAAGTATGATGAACTAGGGTTTTCCTTTGAGGAGAATGATGAATAGGGCATAAAGTGCTTTGATATTTGAGTAATCTTATATTTTTGGACGGATTGGGGGTTGGCGTATTTAGCAAAATACCCCCTTTAACTTCTTAAACAGAACTGGAAAACATATTTTTTCCTGATATGGGTGGCCACAGCGACGCGCCACAATCGCGGTGGCTCACTGAAAAAAGGACAAGTGGAATTGTGTTTCCTCCGCGATGCGCCACCATTGCGGAGCCCCTAAGTTTGACATTCGACCATTGGCATGACGCGCCAGTATTATGGAATGACACTGGAAATTGCCAAACGGAAAATTGGACCTCTCTGTGATGCGCCAAAATCACAGAGTCTCACTGAAAATTAAAAATTATGATTTTACATTTATCCGCGACGTGCTAAGGACCCAAATCATGATATTTTACGATAGGAACTTAAAATAGCCATAACGTCTTATCCGGTTACCAGATTTAGGTGAATCTTATATCGTTGGTAAGCTAATTCAATTTTCTACGCCATGGAAAGTATAAATCTAAAGAATTTCTCACAAAATAAATATCATTCATTCTAAGAGTTAATCCTTGATATTTTCGGGACGAGTTTAGGCTAGGAAAATCGTGGGGTGTTATATGCGGTCTTCCTTATCTATTTCCTTTACCAAATATCCTAGTATTTAAAAGTTTCTCAAATAGTTTTTCTATCAAATCATATTCTTCCATTCTTTTGCCTTTCCATAATTTCAAAAGGGTGAAAACAAGAACCTTTTGGAGTTATTCAAATACTTTTTTCCAATCCTTTAAATTCTCAATTATTTCATACTAAATGTCTGAGTTGAACTTATTCTTCCAAAATTCTTAAAACTTTTCAAATCTTCAACCACCCATGATTTTTAAAATAAAATGTCTTATAACATTTTATGTGCATTTTTAATATCTTATTAGGATTTACTTGTTCACTCCTTCAACTTTAAGTTTAAACTGTGTACCTAGATCATTTCTTAAACCCTATCTTCTTTTTTTATATCAATTCACTTCTCAAGCTCAAGATCTAACTCACCCATTCGTCCTAAAGTCATGTTTAGTGAGATGGCTTATATTGTCATAGTATCTCTGTTTTTATTGGGTACACTGACTCTTATTTTGTTTAATATACTATTTTTATTTAAAGATTGTCTAGCATTTTAACATCGACTCGATTAAAGATTTGTAATATGAAAAATATGCTCAATGTCTAAAAAGATTTCATCCCTCTTTCTTTTTGTCTAAGACAAAATACTGTTTAGACTGTATCTCCTTATTCTCACCTTGCCCATGCTCCCTCTCAATAGTTTCCTTCAACATACACCACTCTTTAAAATAGGAGATGCCATTATTCGCTATTTATCTTTCTTATGGCTAATATCATTTCTTTATTTTATCTATCTTTCTTTGTACTCATGAACTACATTTGACCTGATTTTCATTTGGACACAAAGAAAGCCTTCAATTGGTTTCGATCTTAATTTGATAAGGATTTTTTTCGCCTCTATATCCAATTCAAAGAATCTTCTAAATTCTTAGACCTCTAAAGTTTCTGGCTAATAAACCCAACTCTCGAGTATATAAAGGAAGTCAAATTCAGATCACAATGTTCAAATGTAGGACAATCATTTCTTTTGAATTAATATTTTCTTTGAGTGAAGTAGGAATATGAGACTCCAAAATTAAAAATTGGGGCAGAATTTGTATGGGTTTGAGGAAACCTCAAAAATTCTGCAAGGAAGCTGTATATCTATTCACAAGGACGTGTAAAAGATGTCTTTTATCCTAAACTGGGGCAGAAATTTTTGAGAATTCCTAAAAAGTTTTACCATGATGGAGTACAAGTTCCATCTGTTCATGAAATAGAAAACAACATCAAGGAGTCAAACTAATCCAAGGTATGAATTAACATTACTTTTTTAAACTAACAATTTTACTTTGAGTGGAGAAAGAGGGTAACAGGTAGAAATCTTGAATATGCTATACACCATCAGAAGATATATAAGGCTAAGTGTTGTTATTCTGCATTTTTGACTGGTTCAAGCACTACCCTCTTTCGTGAAACTGTCTGAGGCTAAGCATTATCCTTAGAAAGTTAATTTGCTTAAACACTACCCTCTCTCGAGAAATTATCTAAAGCTAAGTAATGTTTTCGAAAATTTGATAGGATTAAAAACAATTCTATCGAATAACTCTCTGAGGCTATGTATTGTCCTTGAAAAGTTAATTGGGTTAAGAACTACCCTCTCTCGAGAAACTGTATGAGGCAAAGCATTATCCTTAAAAATTTAATTGAATTAAGTACTATCCTCTCTCGAGAAATTGTTCAAAGCTAAACATTATTTTTTGAAAATTTGATAGGATTAAGCACGATTCTATCGAGAAACTCTATGAGGCTAGGAATTGTCCTTGAAAATTTAATTGGGTTAAGCACTACCCTCTCTCGAGAAACTCTCTGAGGCTAAGCATTGTCCTTGAAAAGTTAATTGGCTTAAGAACTACCCTCTCTCAAGAAATTATTTGAAGCTAAGCATTGTTTTTAGAAATTCGATGGGGTTAAGCACGACTCTATCAAGAAACTGCCTAAGTATAAGCATTTTCCTTGAAAATTTAATTGGGTTAAGCATAACCCTCTCTCAAAAAACTCTCTGAGGTTAAGCATTGTCCTTGAAAATTTAATTAGGTTAAGCACTCCCTTTCTCGAAAGATTAATAGAAGTTAAGCACTGTTCTTTGAAAGTTGATTGGGTTAAGAATTACTCAAAGACGAATATTATTTTCTGATACTGAACATGCTAAGCATAAATGCCTCGGCATCATTCAAGGCTATTGCTTTACTAGATATGGTGTGGGTTAAGCACGACCTCTTTAAATTTATAAGACCAAAGCATTGCTCACTCATAACAAATATGCTTCTTATCTGCTCTCATCATTATTATTTCATATTATGATTTTTTTCACTACATTGTTTAAACACTTATATATATATAAGTTTTGCTAAAAGTGGCAGGTAAAATGAACGACGTTTGAGAATTATTCTCCTCCAGATGCTGAAAAATAATTTTTTTGTCCTAAAGTCCCAATCTTTTCATATTTCACCTTTCAAAATTGTCGATACTCCAATCTTGTCAACTCGTGTTATCCTTATTCGAATTTCACACTCATCAAGGTTCTTTAGAAATCTCATTTGTTCCTAAATTAAAACTACAGTTGACTTGATTTTTGTTTAAGAGAGATACATAAGCGCTCCTTTAGAGTTTGGTCCCATCATAATAAAATTCTCTTTTTCCTTCTATAAGCATTGTAACTGGGACACAATTTTTAAAGAGGACCTAAAAAATTCTATAAGGGCATGACGTTCCGACACTACGGAAGAATTTTTGAGACAACCTTAAAAATTCTTACAAGCAGTCTTTTGCGATCTTTCATAACAGACAACTCTATACTGGGGCAGAAATTTGTGAGTGCTCCTAAAAAATTTCTTGACAAGAGAACAAGTTCTTATTAGATGTTGTATTGTCTTGAAAAATGTCCCAGTCAATGATTCAACAACATTTTATTCTCCTTTTAACAAACTTTACTTACCACTTTCAAAAGATAACTGTGTGCAAATACGATTTTGAAATCATTTATTTCCTTTCTACCCAAGTGATGACCCGAACGAGGCTCATCATCGAATGAAAACATCGAGAAGAAGGCATTTTTGTTGGGACAGACGCACAAATCAACCTCTCATTTTTAAAAACTCATAATTTTCTTTGACCGCAGGATTAACAGGCACAAATGACAAGTATTGCTCCACGATATTTTGAATAGCTACTATCACGTGAGGCTCAACAAATGATCCAACATTGCATTAAGAGGCCCGACAATCGATCCAACATTGCATCGAGAGGTCCGACGGCCAAATCAAACATTGCATCGAGAAGCCTAACAACTGATCCAATATTGCATCAAGAGGCCCAACAGTCGATCCAATATTCCATCGAGAAGCCCAACAACTGATCCAATATTGCATCGAGGGGCCTAACATCCAATCAAATATTAAATCGAGAGGTCCAATAGCCGATCTAATATTGTATTAAGAATCCCAACAACTGATCTAACATTGCATCGAGAGGCCCGATATTCGATCTAACACTATATTGAAAAACCCAACAGCTGATCCAACACTACATTAAGAGATCCAACAGTTGATCCAATAGTACAACATATATGCTTTCTTTATTCTCATATTTACTTTCTTCCTATCATGGAATTATTGTTTAGATACTTTAGCCTTTGTTGGCTAGCATACTGAAAAGTACACAGTAATGAAAGGAGTAACAAAAAAGAATAATTTTTTCTTCTGTTTCTGAAATATCACCCTATTTGTCCATCCGTGGTACAAACTCGACTTCAAACTTACTTACTTTTCATATTTATATCCCTCCTTATGTCGTTGTTTCAATTTCTATCCACTCCCATCTCATCGACCCGTGATATCATTGTTGATGCCCCTATCCTTTATCATTGATATTCTTTAAGAATATCGTTCGTTCCTAAATCTACAACTACACACGACCTGATTCTCATAAAACAAGAGATATGTAGGGGACTTAAAACCAAAGTCTCAGCCACACTATTTTAAAACGACCTTCAGTTGCATTAATTCCAACAAACCACCTTCTCGTCGGACAAAATTGGCTACTATGTCAACTTTCGTTACTTGATAATTCTTTTATTATTCTCAAGCAACAAAGGGGCAACTGTTGACACCCAATTTTGACCTTCCGACACTCATCCTAGGCTGCTATTTTAGCAAATCTAGTGTTAATATTTATTTATGTATTATTTGAGTTTCAAACGAATATACGTGTTGCAATCATGATCTTGACGTATATAATTTATCTTATCATTGAACTTTAATTTTTACTAATTTAAAATATAATATATTTTATTTAATTTTGTTAATATTTACTAACTTATTTATGCAAATTATTATGCATAATTCACAATTATTTTTATTATCATTATTTATTATTATTATTATTTACTATAAAATATAATTGTTGATTTGATAATTTAGTATTATTTTATTTCACTTAGTAATTTAGTAGTTGCCCATTTTATATATATTATTTTTTTTTACAGAAATTTATTTGATCCTAAACAAGTTCAAAATTCAAATTTATTCAAAAAAAAGTTCATATCCACAAAATCTTCCTATAAAATCAAAATATTTTTTATTTAGAGTGAAGAATATGAATTTTTCCCAAAATAATCCTTCTTATATTTATTTTACATGAAAAAAATAATTCGTGTCCACTTTTAATTCCCCCCTCAATGTCTCTTTTCCCCCCCTTCATATACACCTATCACACAAAAAAGGGGAGAATTCCTTAAGCCTTACTCTCTCACGTCTCTAATTACTCCATACAAATAGGGAGCACGGATGAAATACTCCCTCACATTAATATACAAGTATATATTCACGTACGAGAATAAGGAATGAACTATCATACACAGCATACTCTCATCCATCACATCCTCAACATCAAGCCACCAACAAATTGCCCAAAAAAAACTCCATTAACACTATAAAAGCTTTATCTTTGTTCTTATTCCCTATTCGGTTGATAAAGTTAATCGTATTTCGGCTCAGAATTCTTCTCTTGGCTTCCAGCGATTTGGTTCTTGTTGTTCTATGCACCTATTTCTCGGAGTCTGAGGATTCTTGAGGCAGACATAGCTGATTGAATATTGGTGTATAAGGTCTATCTTACTCTTTTAAAAAATGATCTCTTACGTTTTGGCTTTACTCAAGGAAATGATGAATTCCCTGTTACTTTCTCACCGATCGCTTACATAATGCTTATATATATCATTCACAGTTGATTGCTCAATTATTTTTGTCCCGTTCTTTCAATGCTTTACTGTAGTCTTACTTTTTATAAGGTGTATTCTCCTTTAACCTTTATTTTCTTTAATATTCTTTTTTCTGTGAGTTTTGTGATTGTTGGTTGATTTTATAAGAAATGCTAGTCCACTTGCCTTTCTATATGTTTACCACTAAGGTGTTGTTTAAGATTTTTTTTCTTTTTTAAAAGGAGATTCAATTTCATTGGCTAAAAGGTGCAAAGTTACGTTCTAGCATTTTTTTTAAAAGGGCAAACCTTTAAAATGTCTCTTAAAATGTTTGTTCACCATTATTTTAGTTTTGTCAGTTTGTTGTGATTAGTATTCTTTTAGTGATCTAGTGAGTTAATAAATGCAATTCTTCAAATGTTAGCTTAATAATTAGTGTCTGATTTAACTAATTGTTATAGAATATTGGATTTGTTGTTGGTTAAATTATGGTATGTTCCGGGAATAAAAACTAACAGCCTTGTCAAATAACTTAATCAGTTGTGAGAGGAGCGATAGGGAATACATATTTATTTCAAATCCTATTGATTGGTAGAATAGCAAAATGCTCTCATTTTTAAATCTCTTTTTCCCTTCTTATGTGCTTACTTTGTTGAAGAGTCTTTATGACTTTATCGCTCAATTATCATTTGATTAGTTGACCATTAAGAACAGTCATGCTTTCACGATTTTAAATATTTTTACATGTACTCTACAACGGAACAACGTCTTTTGGAGTTTAACTATGAGTGGAACTAGCAATCAACACACCATGAAAGATCAAATGGAGTATTCGCCCCCAAGGAGTATCAGGTAAGTTTGAGATATAATGAAAAAGGCAAACTATAACTTACTTCTTGTATGAAGTATATACGTAGCTTTATTAAAAATTATGCAAACTCGTTACTCCCGTCTTTTCTAATTTTGTATGTCATGCTTAAAAAGGTCTTCAAGATTTGACAACCTTTATTACCATACTAAATTAGCAACATGCTTTGATACAATTTATATATTATACTTACATATTTCTCGATTTACATGACTTTTTAAATGTTAAAATATTTTATTTTATACTCTTAAATAATTTTCTTGAAGAATTTCTTTCGTCTTGTCTTAAAGCGTTTAAGGGAATCAACATAGAAATTTGAATAAAAGGAGTAACATTGTATTGAACCCATTTCAGCCTTGTCATGCCCTGATCCCACACATATTCTCTCTTATCTTTTTTACTTTATATATGTATTATTGAATTACTTATTTACTTTTATTAATCTCTTACAGTAATTCATCACCAAAATTAAGGTGACACATATATTCTAACAAGCTTTGCATCATTTATAGTTTCTCCTTACTTTGACGTAAGTTAAATTTATAGTTTATCATCCTTTAATTTTTTCCTCATGCTAAAAAGAAAAGGAGCTCGTTGGTATCCGTAATCCGAAAAAGATAAAGATTACAAGAATTGTGGTATTTTCGTCTATTATTTTGTAATACCCCGTATGTTTCTAAGCTAGGAGACGAACCATTTTTCTTACGTATGAAACCTCCTATCCTGTGAGTAGAATTTTAGTGCATGACTTACAATGAGTATCCTAGCGATAAGATAGCTTATGTTACATTAATCATGTTCATATGAGTCACTTAAGGTAATACAAGCTAAGAGTTTTTGTATCCATCTAGTTTTAGTGTTTGATTTTGCAAGGGTCATCTTTGAATGAGTATAAATCGATGTTAATGTGGTATGTTTGCATATTTCTACCCACCAAATTGTAGATAATTGAATTAGCTTTCCAACGATACCAATTTCTCCTTAATCCAATACCCGAGTGAAAGGTTATGCCCATTTTTGTGAGAGACAGTAAGGATAGGCGATTGGTTAGGCGCCGCCCAACCAAACTTAGGCGATTGGTTAGGCGCTGCCTAAGTCAGTTTCAATGCCAAAAACACTCCGTTTTGAGTTATTTTGAGGGTAATTAAGTCTTTTAACACTCCTTACACATCCCTAAACTTGACCCTACGAAATATATAGCTTCTAAACACATTACAACCCTATTAACATCTCAAAGCTCATCATCCAAGAGCACCATAGGAGAAAAACAACTAGGGTTGCACAATCAAGCTTGAAGATCAAATTTCAAGGAAATTCCTCCGTCAATCATCAAGAACCTCCCTTCCAAGGTATGCGTAGTAGTTCAAGAATCAATCTTTAAAATACAAAAGCTTGGTTGATTGTGGTGATATGATCATACCCATGTTGATGCTTGTTTGTTTTGCTATATAATAGTATTGTGACTGTATATCTCATGAAAGTTATATTGTTAGTTCAAAAACATGATCTTTAGATGGATTGACGGAATGCAAGTATGAAATTCACCTATGCCTTAAAGACTGCATGCAAGGTGTTCGATAAAATGCCTAGTATGTTAGAACGTCATATTTACATGATTTCATGATATCTAAATAACAAGTTCATGTTAGTCATACACTCCAATATGAATTTCCATGCAAATTATGTGTTGTTATTGTTGTGGTATAAAGCATGTATGATAATGGAGATATAAATTATGTACACAAAATATATCCATGCTTTCCCTACTATGTTTGAGATATTGAATAAATACATGAAGTATAATATCCCCAAATCATTACAATATGAACTAAACATTACATGTTGCCGTCCCCTTACGCTTGAATGGTTTCTATGCGATTGCTATGAATAGTATATGTTGTCGGAATGCCCATGATATTAGAATATGAGATTTATGACTTGATTATAAGCATTCCTATTCATGATAGATATTATGATGACCATGTACTTCATGAAATCCCCCACTCATGTATTATGGATTTTTATTGATGGTCGTGTACTCAAGAAATTCAAGTTGTGTCAGTTTCCTTCCATCGAGTCCTGGGGGTACTTGTACCCAAAAAATATAGCTGTGTTCCTAGATCCACGTATTGTTTTCCCAATACTCTCAGTCAGGCCATGATCTATAGAATTTAGTCAGTCATGTGACTCAGGAAAACTCAAAAATCTCAGTAATCTCAGTAGTCCAATAATCTCAGTAATCTCAGTGCTCAGTAACCTTATCAACCTCAGTATTCACAGTTAATCTCAGTAACTTCAGTACTCTCAACCAGTTCTCAGAACTCAGTACATTTTGTCAGTCATTGGAATCCAGTAAACTTAGTTTAACTCTGCTAAACAATACCACTAGTATCAGTCCAGTTAATCAGTATAAGTTCAGCTAATCAGTTCAATTCAGTTATTCAGTTCATCTTAGTTATTCAGTTCAGTGTCCTTCAGATGGGATTAGAAGTTAGAACCGAGTAAACCCAAGGATGAAAACTCACGCGCCAGTTCAGGGTGTGATTCTTAGTAGTTATCCTTGTGTTCCAGAACTACGTAGCCACGTAGGTTGAGACATCTTAACCCGTCAGATTAGGGTTGATAAGGTGGCTTAACCCATCAGTTTAGAGTTCCCACTGTTCTCATTGAGTACCTGCCAGTATAGGGTTCTCATAACTTTCCTTACCAGTGGCGCGGTATTGACACCCCTCCAATCGGGGAAGAGATTGGACCCCAGCTTAGCTATTATAGCGTATTTGGGAAATGTCGGTTAGATAACTACTATCCACAGTTTCAGTTATAGATTTCAGGACTGTCAGCTATAGCTACCTAGTCTCAGTAAAGAACTCAGATAGTTCTTCAAATTTCAGTATATCAGGACTGTCAGATACAGTCAACTCAGAAATAGAATTGAACTCAGATAGTTTCCTTCAGATTTATGGACTATCAGATACAATCACTTATGCTATCAATCACAAAAGTTATCAAAACTCATGCTATCAGTACTCAGCTTCAGGATTGTCAGATACAGTCAATCAGACCCGTTCTTCATAATTCAAACTGTCAGAAACAATCATTCATTTATCAGTAATGAAATATCAGTCTCTAAGTATATCAGTAATACAGTATCAGATCCATCACTTAATAGTGATTTACATATCAATATCAGTAAACTCAGTCTTTCAGAATCTCATTATCAGTACACTCATGTTGTTAGTATTCAGACTCAGTAGTCCGTATCTCCATGCATTCAGTTATAGTTACGTATGCATGTATGTACTCTCACGTTCATATCAGTCAGTATTGTCCATACATATAATCCTTCGTATTTAGCCTACCTCACTCGTATACTCAGTACATTCAGACGTACTGGCGCATTTGTGCTATGGTACTTTCTCTTATGTTACACCATATATTTAGAGGCATGAGCTCCAAATCAGTAGTAGATTCCAGGATCAGCAGTCAGAGTTAGACGTGAGTCCTCATCCTTTGAGGAAATGATGATTTCATTTCTATTTCAGTTTTTACTTTATTTCAGTAGTTGGAGTTAGTTGGGGACATGTCCCATCAACTCCTTATTCAGTTCAGTTAGAGGCTTTCAAACTAGATGTCAGATTAGATGTTCAGACTTCAGTATTTATGTTTCTTTTTGGTATTGTTATACCACATTTTTCAGATATGTATCAGTATTGAACCTTATGGCCTTACAGTTCATGTTTCTGCATATTTTATGAGGTATTATACAGTTTATAGGTATAAATATCAGTCATGGGTTAGATTGTGGTCCCTCAGGTCATGATCACCGTGTATCATTTCGGTTTAGAAAATTGGGGCGTTACATATTTGCATGTTGCAAAAGGTTAGTCTCGCTTCTCTTATATTTTTTTATTCTTTGTATGATATGTACACTAGTTGAAAGTTTTTTTTTTTTTTTATCACCTAGTAACATTAAGTTTGCAAAATAAGTGACCTTTGATTATCACGTAAAATCCCCACGTAATATATGAATTCAGCTGGAATCCATATTTGTGGACCTCGAATGGTGCCTAACACCTTCGTTTTGAGGTAATATAAACCCTTACATGATTTCTAGTGACATAACTAATTGACTTGTTCGTAATTAGCCTAGAATGGTGCTCTAATGCACCTTAATTCATTAGGAGGCGACTCTTCACACTTTAAACAATCCCAAAAAGAGTTATCACGTTGAATCCTTGTTGTGGTCTTTCGCACATGCAAGTTCACATGATCATACAAGTAATATAATGACTCAAAGAATCAGATATTATATCCATGAGGACTACTTGATTAGTAGTTTACTTAACTTCAGTTTCGACAATAATGTATTCAAGTGTTTCAGAGTATCAAAATAGTTTAAACAATGTAATGAATAAGTTAACAACTGATTAAATAACAAAGTGTGACAATCGCAACATAAGCTAGGTTGTAAACAATACGAGATAGAATTCCAGGGTTGAGGCACTTTTAACAATCCTATAAATCTCTATCCTTATTATGGTCGTGTTGATTATTGGGTTATTGATTCGCGAGATTTAGATTATGATCAAGGTCTTTCGAGCCTCTAATCTTCTACCTAAAAAGACATTGCAACTACATCATTGAACGGGGATGCAATAATCCATCTAGATGCTTTAAGTTATCTTCCCACAATTGAACCAAACAAGGCTTCTAGGTATATTCCTTTCCTAGCCGCTACTTCACATCCTTCATTATGTAGAGGAATGAGAACTTGCTCCTTAAACTATTTGATCTATCCCAATGATTCTCCTTCCGGGTTCACAAAAGGAATATAGATGTATTCTAATGGTAGCCATTCATTAAAATAGTAGAAACAAGAGAATAAGAACAAACCATGCCATAAATCAACGTTAACCACTCTAAGAATATTGAAATATAATTATGTTCATAGCCTTAACCCCAAAACAAGGGTTTTTATCCACTCATGTTCAAAATTAAAAACAAAGAAATAAATTAAATCATACCAAAATCAATGTTGAAAATTAAAAATTGAAGGAACCCTAAGGAATCTCATATAATTGTTTTTGCCTATGTTATTCGTATGCAAAAAGTATTTACAATTGTGCTTAAGTGTCCCTTTTATACTTGGGCTAAATAACACAAAGATTACTGAGCTTTGTGCCATGGATATCATTGTGGACACTAAGGTCTGTGGTAAGGGGCTACTGCGAACCCTCACTGGATTGCATATTCTGAAATAATTTAGCCTCCATGCCATGCAGGTTATCGCAGACACTAAGGTTCATGGCACGGGGCTATCACGGACCTTCACTGGAAATTACGATTGAACTTTAATTCATTATCTTTCCATTGAGGATAAAGAAAAGGCTAAGCCCGTGGCATGGAGGCTTGTCATTTTCCTCCTTTCAAGCTTCCTTATTTTTTATCTTTATTTTGGGCTTTGTGCCATGCTTTCCGAACCTCGTTCCAACATTTTAATGCTTTGTATGTTACTCCAAGTGCTCCCATGATCCAAAAGCTTTATGATAATGTATCAAAACATGTTAAATTTCATCAAAATCAAGCCCTACAATAACTAATCATGTCTATTAGCTCAAGAATACAATTTTAACTCAAGCACATTACAATTAACATGTTTTAGCTTATAGAACAAGTATAAATATGCATAAATATTGGAAATTGGATGTATAGATATGCCCAATATCACCACCCCACACTTAGAATCTTGTTCGTCCTCGAACAATCCCAAGCAATCATTATAACACAACTAGGCTTCAAACCACAATCTAAACAAGATACTTTTGTTTGGCACACACAGGATACACATGACTCATTAATTTTCACCTCAAACATGTCATATAGCATATGAAAATATAGGATTACAATTTCAAAACTCCCTAACCTCACAAGTGGACTCTAGCAAGTCGGAAAACTTATGCATATTATTCAATCAAGCATTCCTACAGGTTACTCAACTATCCTCTACATGCACCTTCATAATAACATGATTACCGAATTCAATCATAATTTTATAATCTATAATAATAATGGGTACATAGAGAACAAATTTCTCTCACTCTCGCAAGAAATTCTCACATGATCTATGATGAGCCATAGGCTTACCCTTAGTGTGTTACTCCACTAGTAGTCGAATGTTAAGTTAAGGATCGAATAGATCTTCAAAGGTTGTAATGTAAGATAAGGGACAGTTAGGAACTATTTTGGTAAAAATAGTGGCTAATCTCCTTAAGTGCTTTAATACATCACAATAACACTAAAATACTTAATTTTACCAATTCTTTACCTCATATATCTTCTCTTTATCTTTTATTTTGGCCCTATCTCATTAAGCTGATTCATAAGTACTATGGAAGAGAGTCTACTTATTCAACACATTATTAATTTTTTCTTGAATATTCTTTATACTTTTATCACCTAACTCTCAACCTTATTGTACCTCAATTCTTACACCCATAGAAATATTTTGGGGCTTCACTATCACCTTTTTCCTACTTGTTTTTCAACTCCTTAATCGACTAAATATTCACTAAAGCGCTTAGGAGATTTTAATCAAATTAAGGTCAAATAAAGAAGGGGTATAGGAAATATGCGATGCTGCCAAAGAAAATAAGTCATAGGTGTAACAGGGCTCACTAAGAATATTTTCAAGGGTAGGTAAAAGAGGTCTAAAACATGGCTATCAACAAAATGCCTACATCATCTACTAAATCCAACACCCTTTATATCACATTGTAAACATAGTGGGTAAGTTCTAGACATTACTATGCATGTGGAACAACTAGATAGTCTCATTCACACTTGGTGTGTGCCAGATTAAAGTAGGATCCCTATAGACTCTCAACCTAGTATTTGCACAAATTTAAAATTAAACCAACAAACCGAGAGTTACACAATTGAGATTAAATTTCTAAGACTAGCATCCCTCTTTTAAGTTTGACATTCTTCTTTATAAAACAAGTATTTATCATGTCATGTAGCCATATGGCTCAACATCAAGTACCTGGACATAGAGTTGTGGTTGGGTTATTCTCACCTATTTATTTCCTAAGGCTAATCTCCTTAAGATAATCGTCATCCATCCATCATACAGGAAGGCACATAACTATGATGAGTTATTAAAATCACCTTAAGGGAAAAAATTTAATCCTAAAATAGAATCAAACTTAGATAAGCAAACAAAAAAAATTCAAACTAAAAGTAATGAAATAAGAAAAGTAAAGAAATAACTACCCACTATAAATTATCGATACAACAAATATAACAATTACTAACTATTACAGACTGAATAGTTAGAATGTTAATCAAAGCCCACATCAACAACAATAATAATATCCAAATACAAAGACCCACAAATAATATAAATATAGAAGTAGCAAATGAAAGGTGCGAAGAATGAGAACCACCACCCCATACTTAAAATGAAGCACTATTCTAAGTGCTTGCAGACATAACTAAGTAATGAGGTGGTGTAACACTACCTAATCAAGCATCATTCATGTCATTATCGACATTTGGACCGTATGCCTTGGTCCCAAATCTGGATCTGTTGCCTCTTTCTCCTTTGAATTTATATCTGAATCTCTCATCTGCCACTCCTTATTTATGGGCATGCCATCTTCATTGCAGAAAAGATAACAAAACCCACATTGATATCAATATCATCCCACATCAAAGAATAAATCAGGCAGACCCTATCATAAGTAAAATCTGTCATTTGCTTGACCGAAATGAGGAACTAGCAGATAATTTTCAACCACATACATGCCTGCCTATTCATTTAGGCATATGGTAGTGTCAAGTAGAGGCTGATCTCTCTATGATGAACCCATCTAGCTGTTGATCTATTACTGTACAATAGATGACTAATATCGGCATACGGTAGGTTAATGTTCAACTTCCTAAGAGTAAGTAAATATACCTCTAGAGTACCTAAGATAGTAATCAAATCATGGGTCAAGAAATTCACTACCTATCCATGGATTTTTACTTCAGAATTGGGATCCCTGGGGTCCCAGTTATATACACCCCATATTTTTTTGTTAGAATTTAAATCGTCGTTCCTATGTCTATAAACTCCAATCCCATGATTTATATTTGAAAACATGTGTCATTATTATTATATTTGTGATAATAATGCTTACTAGGTAAAACGTGATCATAGGAAGCACTTAGAGAAAAGTCGAGTTGAGAACACTTTTATCGAATGAGTTTTTGTATTAGATTATAAGGGTCAAGTTTAAACAAGTGTATCTCCCAAAACATCCCAATTTAGGTGTACTACTATATATCAAATTAAAGTTCTTTGAGTCTTCTTTCCAATGCCCTTGGTTTCACCTTAATTCGATATTGGAGTGGAAAGTTATGCTCATTTTACCTCAGCATGTCTGTATGTCATCAAGGTAATGACTTGAGGTGATAAGCCGTCTACTAAGTGACGACTTATCAGCCAAGTCATCAGCCTTAACCAGAATATTATCAATTTCAGCTACAAAGTAACGACTTGGGGTGATATGTCATCAACTAAGTGACGACTTATCAACTAAGTCGTCACCCATAACCATCTCGGCTACAAAAGTGACTACTTGAGTTGATAAGTTATCAACTCAAGTCATTAATTGAAATTTTTTGCAATTCCTACTTAGTTTTTGTAGGGGTATTTTGATCTTTTCCTCACCTTAGATCCTACCTCTCCCATGACTTAAACCATCATAAGTCACTATTTTCCCTCATATTCAAGTACTTAACACGCTATTTCTTCTTCTCAAAATAATAATATTAGGATTTCCTCCCAAGAACAAGAAACTTAAGTTTCGTCCCCCAAGAATCCAAGAATTCAATTTTCCTCTTCAAGAAAAAACAAGAATTTAAGTTTCCTAGTCCAAGAAGCTCAAGAAAGCTTTCAAGATCATATGTAAGGCTTTCAAGGTCAAGCTTCTCCAGTAAATTAAGTCTATTAAGGTATGCAGGGTTATGAACAAGGGTATCCTTTCATCCTTGTGCCTAAAACTTGATTTTGACTTAAGATTTCATAATTTTCAAATTAGGGTTCATACCCAAACTATCTCATTTTAAGTTTATTAATTTACAAGTGTTTTAAATATTGAAGTGCATGTTTATCTAATTAATTTTGCTTTGACTTGAAGATTCATGTCACGAGTTGTACTTTATTATTGTGAATTAATATTGTTGTGATTTCAAGATGATTGTTGAGAATGAATCTTTATTGTGAAATTCTAAAAAATTTATGTACATATGCGTTAAACCCATGTATGAGTTTTTTTTAGATTTCACAAAGATTATGATCTTAAGTCTCTTTGATAATTGTTTATCAAGATTTAAGAAAGAATTGATCTTTTGATCCTAATCTAAGATAAGGAATCCACATTATTCATATAGTTTATGATTTAAAGCAAAGAGAAGCATAACTGGTTTTCATTACAAACCCTTATGCTATTTTAAGGTGGATTTCTTAAAGGTCTGAGCGATAAGTATGGGAGTAGTAGTTAGCATCAAGTTGGGTATGATTCCAAGGTCTCATACCCCAGAACTATGATCCACTATAGGTTTAAGCGCCCATAGTGGGTTAAGTACAGTGATCACTTAAGATAAGGTTTTATTCTAATGGCAAGGGTAGAATAACTCTCCCTAATATGGGTAAGTGATAACGCCCAAACTACGCTCTCGTAAGAGTGTAAGCGGTCCCTGTCAAATATAGAACCCAACTGGGTTGGGTGTCGAATCCCACAGGGAATACTTGGTCACTAAGTATTGCAATTATTAGTAGACTGTTGGTCGAAAATTCTACAGAAAAGGGGGGATTTAATTGTGGCGTTAATTACTATTGTTAAAGTAACAACGGAATTCTTTGTTTAGTAAGATTTAATCACAGAGAATAATAAGTTAGGGTTATGTCCACCTTATGAGTTCTACGTATCTATTAACTATGAGTAATGCGGAATTTAGATATGCATGCACTTATAGAGATTCGTATTCTAATGGTAAATCCTAGTGTTTCTCAACCATCAAGGATTATTTCACTTTAGCTCTCTCTAGCCTAAAGTGTATAACTAACGGTACAAATTCTCCAAGAACGTTAATCCAGTGAAGGCATTAACGTGTAAACAAGGGTTGGTAGCCCTATTTCCTTGTCACACTCTCTTTTCCAAACATGTAACTTTTCTCTCGAACAAGTTAATGCTATACTGGCGTAATCCCTATGTTTGCAACCATAAGAATTCAATTAAAACGAAGAGAGTAATGATATAAGTAGCATACAAATCAAGAATTCACAAAATCATAGTAACAGATAGTGTATCAAAAGGTTTCCATAACCCTAACAGAGAAGTTTAGCTACTCATGATTACAACAAAAATCAACGAAGAAATCATCATCATATCAAAGCCAGAATAATCTCACGTTGGGGATGAGAATGGCGTCAAGTAGGGTTTGACGTTTTTTTTCTATCCGTGCCTCAAGAGAGCCGAGTTTTCTCTGTCTTAAACTACAGAATCTGTAACGTGAATTAGGAGCAAAAGTCGAATGAATAATAACTCAGTCAATCGAATGAATAGAATGCTGAAAAATTCAGCAAATAAGGTTTTTATAACATCCTAGTCCTAGTCCTACTAGGTTACTGCTGCACCCCTAAGTATTAAGAAATATTAATTTTGCCCGGGACAGATTCTCCATGCATCACATTCAGTCCACAAGCTTCCAAAAGCTGCCTTCCTTCTTACTTGAAGTTTTCCTTTGCTGCCCAAAGGTCCACAAAGTGCTGAAATCATCATCGTTAATACCTGAAAAACATGCTAATCACATAGGTTAGTTCACTTACAGGAAAATGTACTAAAAGTGCAGGAATTATATATTTTATCCTCAAAACTTAGCTATAACATGGGTAAATTATGGTGTTTAGTCATGTAAATACGCCCTACGTCAACACCCCACACTTAAAGCTTTGTTCGTCCTCGAACAAAATATTACGTCCACGTAAACATCTACTTAGAATTTCACAGTAATAGCACAAAATTTATCCTCAAGACATGCACGGCAATTACTAACAAAGAATAGTTTTCTTGATCACTACTAGAAACAATTCAACCTCCAACATAGACTCCTGATGATGGTTAATTTATATCCACAAGTGAAGGTACAAAGAATCACCTAACACTACCCAAAAATCATCAACCATGTGTGTCTCACACAATAAATCACCCATAATCACTCATAAGTTTTGCATTTTTTGAAACATGGGTATAAGACTCTCCTTGCTCTCACTCTCACAAAGACTTCTTATGTTGTAACTGATGACCATAGGCTTGCCCTTAGTGTAATGCTCCACTAATATCAGAATGCTAAGCTTAGGATCAACTAGGTCTTCACAGGTTGTAATGTAGGCTAAGGGACAAGTAGGACTGTTTTGGCCAGAAATAGTGACTATGTTCCCTAAGCGCTTTAATACATCACACTATGCCATTAACACTCCTTTTTTAAATAACCCTGCTACCTTTATTTCATCTACCACCCGTTTTCACCTAATTAGTTATTCAATCAGAAACACAAAGATGAGAATATACAACTCTCTTATTTTTTTTATTTTTTTTTCTTTTCTATTAATTTTATATATATATATTTATATATTTTATAAGCATCCCTATGATAGCCACTCTTTTTCACAGCACTTTCAAGTACCAATACACTCGGAGGCATCACTCTCACCCAATTTCCTCTTATTTTGTCACATGACTCTACAATTTAAAGGGCTTAGGAATTTGGATCAAATTATGGTCTTGAAAAAAATGGATTAAGCTACATATGAGGCTGTCAAAGAAAATAGCTAAAGGCTCAAAGGGGGTTAACTAGGATAATGTACACGGGTAGGTAAAAAGAAGGTAAACAATTACAGGCTGCCAAAGAAATGCCTAAATCATCTAAACTCACACTCTTTATTTTGTTTTACACACACGCCAGGCAAGTTCTAGCATCAACCACAACACAGAATATACTATATCCTCACACACACAAGGCACATGGTCAACTTTATTGGGAGTAGTATAGACTCTTGACCCAAAAGATGAATGAATTAAAACACACAACTATCACACAGTGAGTCACACCTAGAGCCTAAATGTCTCAATAGTAATGATTTTAGCACAAACTTTTGTCATAATACCATGCCGCCTATCAGAATAATCTCATGCAAAATCTAAAAAATCTAATTATGACAAACATAAATAAATATAGGCAAAGAAGTACAGCATACAATACAGCATACAAATACCAACACCCCACACTTAGACGGGACACACTGCCCTCAGTGGAAAATAAATAAGGAAAACCTGATTATTCGGACTCCTCTATGTCTGGGGTCATACCCCCTGCATCGGAATCATCATTAGAGTCTTCGTCATCAGAGTTCTCCTCCATGTCTGAGTCTGGCATTCGGTGATCATCATCAGTCGACACGTCATCATTGAGAGGTTCCTCAAAATGCACTCCTACTCCACACATAGCCTGAGCATGCTCATTCATCGGGTAGTCATAATCCAACTGCTGGAGCTCTGCATTAGTTGGAACACGACCCCCACTCATCATGGTAAACCTCATCATGCCATATAAATGGCGGAAAAAGCTTTCGTCGCGAGCATGTCTTTCTGCAGTGGTCAGGTTGACGCCATGCATAGTTTCAGGATCTTTAACCTTTATCAGATCAACCTTGTTCAGGTTGTGCGGAAGATTATGATCTGGAGGTTCCTCTTCAATGTGCTCCTTCCTCAATATCGTAGTCAACAAATTGCCAAAGCTAAAATAGGACCTCTTGTACAGCCTAGCCTTACGCATTGATGATCGTATAACCGCACCAATGTTGATGGGAATATTAGTCATCAGAGCATACACCAAGAATACTCTATCTCGTGTGATCTTTATGTACTGTGTCCCAGGAATGAGGCAAGAGTTGACTATCCTCAACCATATACGAGCTTCTCTGTTTAGGGAAGCATACGGGAAGGTATTATGCCAATCGGTATCCTTGTGACGATTCCAACATGCCATTGATATAGTTCCACACAGTGTGTGTCTGATTGCCCTGTACGGAGGTCTATGATAAAGCTCTTTGAGCGGTGATGGATCTACAGATAGAAAAACCAAAAAAGTGTTGAAAAACTCCACATTCAGTTGCAAGACTTGTCCCCGAATCTTCACTTCACTTCCGGTAGTCTTTGGGGACCAATTTGCATTAAACTCTCACGTTAGATCAAGATTGCACTCTCCCATATCTCGGAAAATGAAATCAAGATTTAGCGCCATGATTTTAGCCAAAATGCAAGGTTCTCTCTTCGCTAGACTCTACTTTTGTATAAGCTCCACGTGAACATATTTTTTCACTTTGTTGTTCTTGTATCACTCCTTTCCTTCCTCCTCTAGGACCCATTTTATCTCGAAAGTGCGTCGAGGTATATGCAGCGAGGAGGATTCAGCTTGCTCTTTTCTTCTCCTTTTCTGACCTTTCTGTGAGGTGGACGCTTTTTTTTTTCCTTGTCGTACTTTATGTGCCATTCTACCTGAGATTAAAATAGATTCATGTTAGCTCATCTTGGAAGATTTAATCGACAAACAACCAATAGTGGCACCACCCCACACTTAATTTGTTGGTACAAACTAATTAAGTGAGTGATGTCGATTACTTAGACTTCATCGACATACAGATAGGCGATATGCTCCAACAACATGTTTAGCACAGTCATACTTTTATGTCATCTTAACTATCCTTCCAACTCTATTTCATGTAATCTTGACTATACTTTCATGTTTAAATTGGTGCATTTTTTGAACAAGACTTCTACATAGAGATCGTATCAAGTTATTGCAGAAAAATAATCACAACATCTCATGCTTGTATTCAATCATGATCTTTATCTTGATGAACGAGTCATTCAAACATTCAAGCTTTCAATTTTGAAGATTATGCAATTAACTTCACTGTGTCAATTCCGCAAAAGTATGACAGTGTATAAACAAGTCGGAACCAAGTCAAGAACACCCACATGTATTCTTTCACTCAACTAGATGTATCATAAAAAATCAACCACATTCTAATCATCAACACCACTTTAAAATCTAACATGCCATTATAAGCATAATATTGTAACAACTTACGAAATATACAAGAAGAACTTACTTGGTGATGGACTCGGAAGATGATCTTGCAAGGTTAGATGAGCAAAAAGAAAAGTTTTTGAGAGTAATTGGAAGCTTAGGCGGCGCCTAGGTTGGACAAACAAATGTATTTTGTTCTAATGTTGAAGATCTATTTATAGAACAAGCCATGGGTCGGGTTTGACCCATGTAAATTCGGATTAGAAGACCAAAAAGCATAAGTAGGTAGCACCTAATGCTTTTCCTATGCTTGGCACCAAAAAGCATAAGTAGGTAGCACCTAATGCTTTTCCTATGCTTGGCATAGGCAGCACCTAATGCTTTGCCTAGTTGGGCATAGGCGGCGCCTATGCTATGACATTGTAGATTCAGAGAGCAAAAACAATGGCATAGGCGGCGCCTTTAGCTTTGCCTAGTTGGGCATAGGCGGAGCCTATGCTATGGCCTAGTTGGTCATAGGCGACGCATATCCTATGGCATTGTAGATTCAGAGAGCAAAAGAAATGGCATAGGCGGCGCATAGGCGGCGCCTTTAGCTTTGCCTAGTTGAACATAGGCGGCGCCTATGCTATAGCCTTGTCGATTCAGAGAACATAGGCCATAGCATAGTCCTTGCCTTGTCCGTTGCCTAGATTTACATAGGCCTTGCCTTGTTCGTTGCCTAGATTTGCATAGGCAATGCCTAACCGATAGCCTTTGCTCCTTCATTCCTAAATTACCACCTTTAACATGGCACACTTCCAAATCAAAATTTGGGACCAATCTCCTCCTTTATACGCCTTGCACCTACAATTACTCAAAAACAACAAAAATGATTAGAAAGATGGGTTGCCTCCCACCAAGCACCTTAGTTTCAGTCATGGTTCGACTCTTCTTTTTGGATTTTTATTTAACAAAACAAACTTCTAGTAAAACAACACGCTTAAAAATGATGGGTTGCCTCCCATATAGCGCTTGATTTATTGTCGCAACACGACATAGTTATCTCAATTACTTAGACTTCGTTGAGATAAATGGTGGCCATGCATTTTATCGAGTCAAGAGGAACAATATATGGCTTCACTCATTGGCCATTCACATTAAAGACACCACCAATATTGTCTTCTAACTCTACTACTCCAAACGAGTAGATTTGGCTAATTCTGAACGGACCAGACCATTTAGACTTCAACTTACCTGGAAATAGCTTCAGTCTGGAGTTGAAAAGAAGTACCATGTCACCTTTTTGAAAGTTTCGTTGGATAATCTGCTGATCATGATACTTTTTCACCCGTTCCTTGTAGAGGTCTGATCTTTCATATGCTTGTAGATAGAATGCATCCATCTAATTTAGCTGCTCCAATCTCAGATTAATAGCCTCATCCCAATTCAAATTAAGCCACTTCAACGCCCACATTGCTTTGTGTTCGAGTTCAATTAGCAAGTGACAGGCCTTCCCATAAACTAGTTGGTACGAGAACATGCCAATTGGTGTCTTGAACGCAGTCCTATAAGCCCATAAGGCATCATACAGCTTCTGAGACCAATCTTTCCTACTAGCATTTACAGTCTTAGCAAGGATCAGCTTGATCTCTCGATTAGAAACCTCCACCTGCCCACTAGTTTGTGGGTGGTAAGGTATGGCTACCTTATGTCGCTTGACTCCATATTTCACCAAAACAGCTCTGAACAGCTTTTTGTAAAAGTGTGATCCTCCATCGCTTATAATGGTACGTGGTACCCCAAAGCGAGAGAAGATATTTCTCTTCAAGAATGCTACAACACGCTTACCTTCATTATCAGCCAGCACTACTGCTTCGACCCATTTGGATACATAATCCACAACAACTAGGATATATTTCATCCCAAATGAATTCACAAATGGGCCCATGAAATCAATACCCCACACATCAAATAGCTCTACTTCAAGAATTTTAGACATGGGCATCTCATGATGCTTTGAAATCGAGCCTTGCCTTTGACACTGATCACTTCTTCTCACAAAATCATAGGCATCCTTGAATAATGAAGGACAATAATAGCTGCTTTGCAATACCTTCCTGGCTGTCCGATCACCTGCATGGTGACCCCCAACTTGGGAAGCATGTCTTGCTTCTAATATGCTAGGTACCTCCACATGAGATATGCATCGCCTAATAACACCATCCGCACATCGTCAAAAAAGATATGGTTCATCCCAGAAGTATTGTTTTACATCATGCATAAACTTCCTCTTTTGATGAAAAGAGAGATTCTCAGGCATGACATTACTTACCACGTAGTTTGCAAAGTCTGCGTACCACGATAACTCTTCCACCATCGTGGCTAGGATCTCTTCATCGGGAAATGCATCATCAATCTCAAGATCGGGCTGTGCTATGTGCTCATTCTCAAGTCTAGATAGATGATCAGCTACTTGGTTTTCGCAACCTTTTCTATCTTTTACCTCGAAGTCAAATTCTTGCAGCAATAACACCCATCGAATTAGCCTCGGCTTTGCATCCTTTTTTGCCATTAAATATCTCAAGGCAGCATGATCTGTATGAACCACCACTTTCGTTCCCAATAAGTAAGTACGGAACTTTTCAAAAGCATAAACAACCGCTAGAAGCTCTTGTTCTGTGACGGTATAATTCTTCTGAGCTCCATTCAAGGCTTTGCTCGCATAGTAGATTGGATGAAATAACCCTTCTCTTATCTGACCAAGTACAGCGCCTAAAGCTACCCCACTTGCATCACACATAACTTCAAATGGTAGAGACCAATCAGGCGCTACAATGATAGGAGCTTCAACTAGCTTCCCTTTGAGGCATTCGAATGCCTTCAAGCAATCTTTACCGAAGTCAAACTTTGCATCCTTCTCCAAAAGTTTGCATAACGGACTAGCAATCTTGGAGAAGTCTTTAATAAACCTTTGATAAAAACTTGCATGACCGAGGAAACTACGAACTCCCTTTATAGAAATTGGAGGTGGTAGTTTCTCGATAACTTCAATTTTAGCTGATCAACCTCAATTCCTCTTTCGTAGATTTTATGCCCAAGAACAATACCTTCTTTAACCATAAAGTGGAATTTCTCCCAGTTTAGCACCAAGTTGAATTCAACACATCTTTGCAACGCCATACTTAGATTCGCCAAGCATGATTCAAATGACTCACCTACAACTGAAAAATCATCCATGAACACCTCCAAGGTGTCTTCGACCATATCCGAAAAAATGGACATCATATAACGCTGAAAAGTGGCATGTGTGTTACATAGCCCGAATGGCATACGTTTGAAGGCAAACGTACCATATGGGCATGTAAACGTTGTCTTCTCTTGATCTACGGGAGCAATACAAATCTGATTATATCCAGAATAACCATCTAAGAAATAAAACCATCCTTCCCTTACCAATCGATCAAGTATTTGGTCCATGAATGGCATTGGGAAGTGATCCTTAAGCGTCCACGAATTCAGCTTCCGGTAGTCCATGCACACTCTCCACCCGGTGACAGGTCTGAGTGGAATTAGCTCATTCTTTTCATTTGCAACTACCGTCATGCCCCCTTTCTTGGGCATACACTGTACCGGACTCACCCATTTACTGTCGAAGATTGGATACACTACCCCTGCATCTAACCACTTAATAATTTCTTTCTTCACCACCTCTTGAATAGGTGGATTCAAATGTCTTTGATTCTCAATAGTGGGTATGCAATTTTCTTTAAGCTGAATCTTGTGCATACATATCCCAGGCTGGATACCAATAATATCAGCGATAGTCCAACCGATGGCTCTCTTGTATCTCCTCAGAACAGAGATGAGAGCTGCAACTTGCTGCTCTCCTAAATCAGTCGCAACAATAACTGGAAGTGTGTTTCCACTACCTAAGAACACATACTTTAGATGGCTGGGCAGCTCCTTCAATTCTAACATGGGTGGCTCTTCAATGGATGGTTTTACTGGTGGTGTTGGTCGATTTTTGAGATCAAGGTCCAGCTTCTTGGGAGCATGAGAATACGACCCTATTCCTATTAGAGCACAAATAGTTTCTTCATAATCTTCAACATCCTCATGCTCAAAATTCATTAGCACAGCAACCAATGTCTCAACAACAAGCTGTTCTCTACAAATAATTCTTTCTCATCTTCATAGTACACAGCATCTATAGAGAACAAATTTATATTTTTGGGCTGCTTTATTGATTTGCATACATCAAAATGGACCACTTCATCATTTATCCGAAATAAAAGCTCATTGGCTCTTAAATCAATAAACATATTTCCAGTTGGGAGGAAAGGACGTCCCAAGATTATGGGAACTTCAGAATCCACCTCACAATCCAAAATAACAAAGTCTGCGGGAAAAATAAAGAAAAACATCTTCACCAATACATCATATAAGATACCAACAGGTCGTTTTACCGACCTATCTTCCATCACGATCCGCATATTGGTTGGTGTAGGATCGCCCAACCCCAACTTCCTGCAGATGGATAGCGGCATCAAATTGATGCTAGCTCCCAAATTGCATAATGCCTTGGCAAAATCCAGCGATCCAACAGTGCATGGAATAGTGAAGGCATCAGGATCTACCTTTTTCTGAACTAACGATCTTGTAGCGATTGCACTACAATGATGAACGTTATCTGCTAGCTCATAACTTGCTGCCCGCTTCTTTTTTCAAAAGGTGCTTCATGAATTTCGCATACCCAGGCATCTGTTCCAATGCCTCTACCAAAGAAACATTAATAGTTAGCTGCTTCAACATAGTCATAAATTTATTGAACCTAATATCATTAGCTTTCTTTTTCAGTCTCTGAGGAAAAGGTGGTGGTGGAAGAGGAATAGTTTTCTCCACCACTTCCTTCTTACTTTGCTTCCGATTATCATTCTTTTTAGGCTGTAGACGTCTAGAGGTGACGTCAGGAACACACTTTTTAGCTTCTTTGGCATCTTCGCATTCTGCATTAATAACATTATCTACTATATCATCAACCACCTGCTTGCCCTTGGATGAATTCTCCAACACCTTACCACTCCTGGTAGTAATAGCCATGCATGTTCCATCGTTCCTTAGATTTTGTATAGTGTCGCTAGGTAAGGTACCAGCCTTTCTTTGATTAAATGATGCTGATAGTTGACTCATTTGGTGTTCCAGCTGTTTTATTGCAGTAGAATGCGAGTCAACCAATTGATTTAATGAAGAAAAATCATTCTTTACCTTAGCTAGTCCCATGTTAGTTGCCTCCACTCCTTTCAACAGTTTGGCCATCATATCTTCAATGGACATCTTTCCAGAGCCAGACGCCACAGCCTCACGATTTCCACGAGGAACATACAAACCAATCCTGTCAGTCTTGTTCTTCCAACTAACTTGATCACGGTCCTTGTATCCTAATTTATCATAATAGTTCCGACCTTGATTTCCTTGGTCATTGCCTCGGAAACCTCCATGATTATTCAAGTAGTTTGCTTTCTCCTCAAAATTGGATTCATCTCTTCCTTGTGCTGCAATGGCCTTAACCTTTTCGGTATTCCCTGATAATAAGTGCTTGGTAAGAAGATCCATCTGCATTTTCATGTGAGCCATATCCTGGTCACATTTCTCTTGCCTCGCCTCTATTTTGCTATCATACCCATAGATACAGTAGATCTTGCTACCTCAGAATCCTTGGTATGCCAAGCTCTACTCTGCTTTGTCATACGATCTTGCATATCACTTGCCTGAATAAAAGTAAGGTCCATGAATGACCCTCCTGTAACATTATCAACCACTGGCTTAGTCACCGAATTCAAAGACCTATATAATATCTCCATCAAGTGGACATTGGTCATATGATGATTTGGACACCGCATAAGCTTCTTCTTGAACCTCTCCCATGTTTCATGGAGAGCTTCAGTTGGAAGTTGTCAAAAAATGTTGATCTCATCTCTCAATTGTGCTCGCTTGGATGGCAGAAAGAATCTTTCTAGGAAAGCGTCTTTCATTTGCCTCCAATTAGTAATAGAATCAAGAGTTAGCCCGTTCAACCATAGAGTTGCCTCTCCAGATAGAGAAATGGAAATAAGCACAATCGAATTGCATTCTGTCTAACTCCTGGATTGTTAAACGACTTGCATGTTGAGATAAAATTGATTAGATGCATATTAGGATCATCGCCTGTAAGTCCACCAAATAACCCCTTGAGCTGCAATAGTTGAATCATGGTGCTAGTGATATTGAACTTGGCTCTAGGTGCCAAGAGTAGAGGAATAATAGCCCCTGTGGCACCAACCCCATCCAAATCATCATCATTATTGTCAAAAGGAATCTGCATAGCTCGGCGTTCAGGTCTCAATCTCACTTGACGATCTCTTTTGTTCACAGGTGCCGCCACCTTATCAGCATGCCTCGGGTTTAGTAACTCATCTTCACCTAGGTCCTCATCCTCAGGATTTGTTGCTCGCCTTGGGTTATCAATATTCTGTTGATGCACTTGAGCAGCGACCAATGTAGCTAATCTAGCTTACTCCTGTTGAGCAGCCCTTCTTTCAATGTCTTATTGCACCTCCATCCTGCCAATAAGTTGCAGTTCAGGGTTTATGGGTAATAATGGCTGACCCAAACTTCGAGTATTTGGCATGCACTGAATAGATCCTGAATAAAACAAAAATAATAGACAAAAATTAAAATTCAAGAATTTTAGACCAAAGGGTCTAGTAACTATCACAAACTTAGTTGACAACCGTATTCCCCAGCAACGACACCAAAATTTGATAACGCCCAAACTACAGCTCTCGTAAGAGTGTAAGCGGTCACTGTCAAATATAGAACCCAACTGGGTTGGGTGTCAAATCCCATAGGGAATACTTAGTCACTAAGTATTGCAATTATTAGTAGACTATTGGTCGAAAATTCTACGAAAAAAAGGGCATTTAATTGTGGTATGAATTGCTATTGTTAAAGTAACAACGAAATGCTTTGTTTAGTAAGATTTAATCACAGAGAATAATAAGTTAGGGTTATGTCCACCTTATGAGTTCTACGTATCTATTAACTATGAGTAATGCGGAATTTAGACATGCATACACTTATAGAGATTCGTATTCTAATGGTAAATCCTAGTGTTTCTCAACTATCAAGGATTATTTCACTTTAGCTCTCTCGAGCCTAAAGTGTATAACTAACGGTACCAATTCTCCAAGAAAGTTAATCCGGTTAAGGCATTAACATGTAAACAGGGGTTGGTAGCCCTATTTCCTTGTCACACTCTCTTTTCCAAACATGTAACTTTTCTCTCGAACAAGTTAATGCTATACTGGCGTAATCCCTATGTTTGCAACCATAAGAATTCAATTAAAATGAAGAGAGTAATGATATAAGTAGCATACAAATCAAGAATTCACAAACTCATAGTAACAGATAGTGTATCAAAAGGTTTCCATAACCCTAACAGAGAAGTTTAGCTACTCATGATTACAACAAAAATCAACGAAGAAATCATCATCATATCAAAGCCAGAATAATCTCACGTTGGGGATGAGAATGGCGTCAAGTAGGGTTTGACGTTTTTTTTCTATCCGTGCCTCAAGAGAGCCGAGTTTTCTCTGTCTTAAACTATAGAATCTGTAACGTGAATTAGGAGCAAAAGTCGAATGAATAATAACTCAGTCAATCGAATGAATAGAATGTTGAAAAATTCAGCAAATAAGGTTTTTATAACATCCTAGTCCTAGTCCTAGTCCTACTAGGTTACTGCTGCACCCCTAAGTATTAAGAAATACTAATTTTTCCTGGGACAGATTCTCCATGCATCACATTCAGTCCACAAGAATCCAAAAGCTACCTTTCTTCTTACGTGAAGTTTTCCTTTGCTGCCCAAAGGTCCACAAAGTGCTGAAATCATCATCGTTAATACCTGAAAAACATGCTAATCACATAGGTTAGCGCACTTACAGGAAAATGGACTAAAAGTGCAGGAATTATATATTTTATCCTCAAAACTTAGCTATAACATGGGTAAATTATGGTGTTTAGGCATGTAAATACACCCAACATCAGTAAGACATAGGACTTCGTGATAGCTCACATGATTTATGTTGGTTAGAAGAACCTCCCTAAGAAAGAATAAAAGTACAGTTTTTAGAACTAGGTGTTATGAATCACAAAGATTATTACTATGCTTTACATACTTATGTCTTATTATTTCGTAGTACTCATTTTATTCAAGCCAAGGTGAGTCCTTTACTCTTAACATGCATTCTTTACAAGTTTGTATGTACATTATTATTTTACTTATGTATTTACCCTCACTTGCTTAGTATATTCCAAAAGTACTGATCCACATATATGTCTATGTGCTACATTGTTTAATAATGTAGGTACCAGTTATGGCTCATACATCACAATCAGACGGTGTACAACTTCCAGTTAGCAGGTGATGAGTCCTTTTGATTCGAGGGCTCGAGTCAGTCATAGTTCGAGTAGCATTTTGTTTTCTTTATTCAGTCGTATTGATTAGGGATAGTTGGGGGTCATGCCCCGACTACCTATACTCAATACTAGTAGAGGCTACATAGACATTCAATAGAGTTGATGTATTTAATTCTAGTCTTGTTTTCTATAATCAGTGTTATAATTACTTTAATATAGTTTTGTATTGATCATATTTTGAAAGGATCTATCTTTCGCTTATTTTTTCAAGATTTATGTATCTTATTTAGTTCCTCACAAGTTATTTTAGTACAAGGGCCAGCTTGGGATCACTTGTGGTCCTAAGCACCGTGTGATGCCTAAGGGATAGTCTCAGGGCAATACAAACTTGGTGTCAAAGCACAGAGTTCAAGTGTCCTAGGGTTTCTGTGAAGCCGTGTCTAGTAGAGTTTTATAGAACCGTACAGTGATGTCCATACTTTTATTCGAGAGGCTATTGAGCGTTTAAGAAATGTTTTCCTTCTTCATGCTCTAGATCATGCTTTAACATTATTCTCTTAAAAAATTCTGCCAATTCATGTGTTACTCCAAAATCCTTCATCTTTGACTTATCTTGAGAAGACATGATTAGTAAGTTCTAATTCCTCAGAAGATGCTTCTTCCAGATTTAGTATCACTAAATTTCAGAAGTCGTACAAGGGGTTTGAGAGGAGCTTATAATGTGTTATAAATCCCTTAAGTTAAAAGTTATGTCCTCATCCATACGAGTTGTTTAGTTAAGACAGAATAAGATATGTATTCAGATTCCTCATTATTCTTTCAATATAGATAGTGCTCATGAGAGAGATAGTATGAACCTAGATTTTTAAGTAGAGTTTGCATTCGAGAGATATTGCAACCTAGAGTATTATGATTATAAGTTGTAGAACCTTCTTATAATTGGAAGTGTGGATTTAGAAGTGTAGTGACAAGAAAGGTGGGAATGTCGATTTATTAGAAGTATATAGAAGAACTTATGCATGTTATCGAGATTTTGTTAAGGTGATGTGTCCTGATGTGTTAGTTTAGTGAAAGGTAGAGGGATAGTTTTTAGTTAAGGTGAATTATTGCTTTCTTTAAGTAGAAAAGGAGTTAGTGAGGATATTCATTGTGTTAGAAAAATATAGGTTATTAATAAAAGTATTTGGTGGTTGAGTACTGTTAATTTAGGCTTCCCTTGAGGTTGCAAAAAGGAGTTTAGTTTAAACTTTTTGAGATATGAAAGTAATTTAGGTGTATAGATGGGTAAATAGTTGTAATGTGTATAAGGAGAAGGTGCTAACATATTATAATAAGATAGACCACGCGATCATGATCAATTATTGTTATTATGAGGCTTTAGTGGACTAGTGTTTCTTGATGTCTTATTTTGTAGCTTCAAAGTGAGAATAGTATATGAGGTTGGGTTTCTAATCATGCATAGCCCTAGACATTAAGTTTGGACAATGAATGATCATTAAGTTGGAAATAATGAGTGCTTGGTTAGAACGCTAGTTATCTGAAAGTGATCTAGTAGAGTTAAACAATGCGTACAAGGGTTTAAGTTTATTGATTTAAGATTAAGTATGATATTATAGGTATGATGTAGAGGTGTGATCAAGGTGATATGTGTTGTGTTTGGTTAGTAGTACCCTTGAGTTGCTAAGTGGAAGAAGGCTAGTTATATATTGCATGGAGTTCTTGATAGCTAAGTTGAGGAGTTATGGATAGATGGTGTTGAGTATTTTAAATATGGTTTTTATTATTATGGTTTAGGGAAAAATATAAGTTTAAAAATGTGACATTAGTAGGCTATGAAGGAAAAGAAGCAGAATTGTGTTTAGTGAGGCAGAGTGCAACTCTATGATTATGATTATTGAAGCTAAAGGGAAGGGTTGTATGTACTAAGAGAGTGTCCAATAATGAAGTTAGTAATGTCTAGATATAGTTTATTCAGGTGATTGAACATTCATATGTAGACCATTAGAGCAAAAAAATTATGGCTCAGTCTTGAGGAGTGGAGTAAACCCATAAGCTTAGAATGTCAGCTTTAATCTAAAGGGGAGATGGTAGAGTGAAGAACCAAATCAATTTTTTAGAATTAGATTGTGATACATGTCAATAAGAGTTGTGATCCCTTCTTACTCTAGAGTATTCCTTCGATTTCAGTCATTATCACACCAAATTCATATCTTGTGTGGTAGATCCATGCCAAAGGCCAATGCTTATACACTTTATGCGTATTCAAGTCCATTCTTAGCTTCTAGTAAGTAAGTAACAGCTTCACTCCGTGATTCAAGTTATCCCTCATAAATTTATGAAACTCCAGTCTTATGTTGAATATCTTATGATAAGTATGAACTCATGTTTTAGAGTATGATCAGTTCTCAGAACTCATGATACTAGTGAAATTTGCATTATATCATGTACGTCCTCAGTTTAGATCTCTTTAATAAATCCATGCCTTTGACATTCTATTCATTGGGCCTCAGTTAAGTGTTGAAGTTATGTATAGTATTCTTTAATGCTTTAGGTCCTTATATGTTAGCCTTCGGTGACCTCTTCTTATATTAAGATAATGGTGAATATAATGGATAAGTAATAGTTTAAATGAGAGAATTGATAACTCTCATTAAGAAAGATTATTTATTCTTTTTCTAGCTAAGGCTAAAGGATGAAGGAATATTGAGGTAAATCTTTGGTATATGTCATAGTTAGTTGAGAATTCTGGGTACGTCTCCTTAAGAATAAGTGCAAGAAAGTTATTATTGATAGAGGTTTAGATAATATGAGAAGTATGCCTTATGGGTATTTGCCTTGAAGTTCATATATAGTTGTAATGATAGTCTTGAATGTCATTTAGAGATGTAAGTGGGTGAATGCAATATGCACTCATAAATCCATAGTAAGTTCAAAATTAGTCATTGAAGTGGTAAGGCATGTTATGCTTAGTGTGTGAGATCTGGAAGAGACAAAAAAGATTGAATCACGTGCTTTAGACTAGTATTATGGTGTAGCGTAATGTATCTTGTGATTTAGAGATAGGCTTTATCATGGTGAGAGAATTTAAGTCAGTTTACACTTTCATAGATGGATTTATCAATGCATGAAAGAATTATAAGTTGAATCAATTGGGTATGGTATTTAAGGGAAAAGTATAGTTGAGGGAGTATTTGAGAAGTGTTGCTAAGCTTGAAAGCAAGAAGTTGTATTGCCTAAGGCCTAGTAATTCTATCTTAGCTTTTGATTTGTATGTCTATATTCCATATTATGGAGTTTTATCAATGTTACGATTCCTTATTCAGCTATCTTATTCAGATCATGCCCAAAATTATTAGAATTTCTTAGAAAAGTGTTGAAGAAATACTCCATTTGAGTATGGGCAGTTAGTATGGTCCAGTCCATATAGCTTGCAATCCAGTTTAGCAATCAAGAAGATAAGCTTCTATAGATTACCAAATTTCCATCTAGTTTTACTACCCAAAGTTTCACGAGTAAGGACATTCTATGAGGTAAAATGTTCGCATTCATGCAACTTATGAATTTAGTTTAGTCTATGCATCATGTTACAGATTCAGCTATAGTTATGACTCAGTTCATAAGTGTTTAGTGCATGATCTCAGTTTTCCAAGTATTCCATCTCAAACATTGTAATACCTTGGTACGACCTTGGTCTCATTACCTCATTATTCGTGCTTACATAATGTACTTGGTGGTGCCATGAAGCCCCTTTTCCTTTGATTCTTACATGTCTTGTTGAGGGATAATTTCCTAAATGAGGAATTACATAATTTATTCCATCCTTATTAACTCTTGGAAATTTCAATGTATCAGTTAGCACTTTGCAATTCTATATTAATGATTGTATCATGGAATTTTCAAGTAAGTTCTAAACTCCCAGCATGAGTCAGGTCTTATAGTCAATAAAGTCAAGTCAACTCAAAAATTAGCTTCATTATAGACTTTTTAAAGTTTTAGCTCATCTATATCCTTCATTATCATACATGTCATGTCTACATTATTCAATACTTTTTAATTTTTCAATAAGTTCCTACCCATTATTCAAGGACGAATGATTCCAAGAGGGAGATAATGTAACACCCCATATTTTTATGCTAGAATTTGAACCATTGTTCCTACGTCAATAAAATCCAATCCCATGATTTAGATTTGAAAACATGTGTCATTATCATTATCCTAGTGAGAATAGTATTTACTAGGTGAAAAATGTTCATAGGTATCACTTAGAGCAAAGTCAAGTTGAGAACACTTTTATCGATCTAGTTTTTGTATTCGATACTACAAGGGTCAACTTTAAATGAGTATATCTCCCAAAACATCCCAATTCAGGTGTCTTACTATATATCAAATGAAAATTCTTTGAGTCTTATTTTCAATGCACTTGGTTTCACCTTAATCCAATATCAGAGTGGAAAGTTATGCTCATTTTACCTTAACATGTTTGTCTGTCATCAAGGTGACGACATGAGGTGATAAGCCATCAACTAAGTGAAAAATTATCAGCCAAGTCATCATCCTTAACCAGAATGTTATCAACTTCAGCTACAAAGTGACGACTTAGGGTGATAAGTCATCAACTAAGTGATGACTTATAAACCAAGTCTTCACCCATAATCGTCTCATCTACAAAAATGACGAATTAAGTTGATAAGCCATCAACTAGTTGATAAGTTATCAACTCAAGTCATTAACTGAAAATTTCTGCAATTCCTGTTTAGTTTTTGTAGGGGCATTTTGGTCTTTTCCTCATCTCAAAACCTATCTCTCCCATGACATAAAGCATCATAAGGCATTATTTTCCCTCATATTCAAGTGCTTAACACATTATTTCTTATCCCACTCTCAAAAACAATAATGTTAGGGTTTCCTCCTGAGAATAAGAAACTCAAGTTTTCCTCCCTCAAAAATCCAAGAATTCAATTATCCTCTTCAAGAAAAATCAAAAATCTAAGTTCCCTAGTCCAAGAAGTTCAAGAAAGCTTTCAATATCATATCCAAGGATTTCAAGGTCAAGATTCTCCAATAAATTAAGTCTATTAAGGTATGTGGGTTTATAAACAAGGGTATTCTTTCATTCTTGCGCTCAAAACTTGATTTACTTAAGATTTCATAATTTACAAATTAGGGTTCATACCCAAACTATCTCATTTTGAGTTTATGAATTTACAAGTGTTTTAAGTATTGAAGTGCATGCTTATCTCATCTATTTATGCTTTTACTTGAAGATTTATGTCACGAATGGTACTTCTTTATCGTGAATTGATATTGTTAAATGATTTCATGATGATTGTTGAGAATGAAGCTTTATTGTGAAATTCTAAAATATTTAAGTACATATGCGTTAAACCCAAGTATGAGTTTTTTTTAGATTTCAATAAGATTATGATCTTAAGCCTCTTTGATAATTGTTTACCAAGATTTAAGAAAAAAATTATCTTTTAATCCTAAGCTAAGATAAAGAATCCACATTATTCATATAGTTTGTGACTTAAAGAAAAAAGAAGCATAACTGGTTTTCTTTACAAACCCTTGTGCTATTTTAAGGTGGATTTCCTAAAGGTTTGAGTGATAAGTATGGGAGTAGTATTTAGCACCGAGTTGAGCATGATTCCAAGGTCTCATGCCCTAGAACTATGAGCCACCATAGGTTTAAGTTCCCATAGTGGGTTAAGTACAGTAATCACTTAAGATAAGGTTCTATACCGATGGCAAGGGTAGAATAGATCTCCCCAATGTGGGTAAGACATTGAACTCCATGATAGCTCACATGGTTTATGTCGGTTAGCAGAACGTCCCTAAAAAAGAATAAAAGTACAACTTTTAGTACTAGGTGTTATGACTCACAAAGATTATTACTATGCATTAATACTCATGTCTTATTATTTCGCAGTACTCATTTTATTCAAGCCAAGGTGAGTCTTTTACAATTAGCATGCATTCTTTACAAGTTTATATGTACATTAAACCATTGTTTTACTTATGCATTCATTCCCACATACTCTGTACATTTCAAATGTACCGATCCACATATATGTCTATGTGCTACATTGTTTAATAATATTGGTACCAATTGTAGCTCATACATTATAATCAGATAGTGTGCAACTTCCAGTCAGCAGGTGATGAGTCCTTTTGATTCAAGGGCTCGAGTCAGTCATAGTTTGAGTAGTATCTTATTTTCTTTATTCAGTCATATTGATTAAGGATAGTTGGGGTCATGTCTTGACTACCTATAGTCAATACTAGTAGAGGCTTCATAGACAGTCAGTAGAGTTGATGTATTTGTTTCCAATCTTGTTTTCTATAATCTTTGTGTAATTATTTTAATATAGTTTTGTATTGATTATATTCAGAAAATATTTGTCTTCCATTTATTTCTTCAAGATTTATGTAGCTTATTCAGTTGCTCACGAGTTATTCCAGTACAAGGGTTATCTTGGGATCACTTGTGGTCCTAAGCACCATGTGACGTCTAGGGGTAGTCTTGGGGAACTACAAGTTGGCATAAAATTCTCTGATGAGGTGCAAGTTGGACTCTTTGGGCTGCTCAAACAGGAAATTCATGTGCAGCTGTTGCAACCTCTATACCATGCTAGTGTACTCACTCAGTAAGCTATTCCGATTTATGAACTTGTTGAGGGAATTCTTAGTCTCATTGCTTTGTATACCATATATTTTTGGCTTCTTTTACCTATCTAGTGCTTTATATACGGTACTTACAATGGGGAACTGTAGGAGCTCTCGGTACCTGGCCAATAGGCCTGTTTCTCTTTTTGGAAGGCTTAGATAGGCTAGCAATATACTTTGTTTTTGCTGTCTATTATTCATAGTACCTATCAGTCAAAATAATGCAGTAAATAAGTTAGATAGGGAATCCCTTTTATCTATCAAAAACTAAGTGCGAAAGTGTTTTGAGGCCACCCCACACTTAGCTGCTGACATAGGTGCGTAAGATATGATACTAGGGTACTTAGACTTCCCCTGTTTAACATTATTATTTTACTTTCAAGGCACCAAAGTACACATATTTAACCACTCTAGTGTTGTTTTACTCATATTTCAAACATACACCACACTTACTTCAATAGGATTCAACTCATCCTACAATACCACATCAATATTTTTCTTTTTACGCTCATAACAGAAGTGTGACATCTATGCACGTACATATGTAACCATGACATATAAAGGATAGCCTTCTACCTAAATTCTAAAGCAAAAAGTTAACACAATACTCAAAGTGTATTCATTCCACAATACTTTATGTTTGTTCATTTTCTTATGCAACTTTAATCCATGAAAAGTATTTATGCATAATAAACATCTTACATGTCATCACGAACTACTCAAGTAATTGAACAAGGGATATTACACTCAATTACCCAAGGATAAAGCATATTAGTTCAACATAAAAACTTCATGGACGTAATGGGTACTTAATTCCAAACTCAACAAGTTCAAACAATGTCATTCTAAACTGCAATCACCATTGTGTGCCCATATGCATAACAGTAATCTCACCAATTAACATGTCAAGTGGTATAAAGTTAGATTACCGAACACCAAATATGGTAGGATATAAGGTCCACCCCATACTTTAGTTTCTATTGTAGGTGTGCAAGATGTGAAATCAAGGTACTCAATTTCCCTTTTTCACTCCACACCCATATGGTCACAATATCTAATCATGAAGTTAATTCGTGTGAGTAGCATACACATAGAAAACATTCAATTTTATTCATGAATTTAATGCAGGAACATGTACTATCACATTGTAACCTCGAGCATCATGAATTTCCCTTGATGATTCAAATATGCAAATTCATCACTTAACTAAAAAAAAACCTATTTAACACTATCATCAAAAATATTTTAGGGCATGACTTCCACAATCTCCCACATATGCTTGAATAGGAATAAAACCAGAATTGAAAACTTACCTCGTTCGAAGTTGTGGAGAGGAGAAATTGAAGAATATTTGGGCTAAAATTTCTCTGACATACTTCATAATTGAGAGAATATTTAGAGAGGTAATATAGTAGGTTAAAATAAATAAGGAGAATATGGGTCGGGGTCATTCCTGACTTTTTATTCAAAAGAATCTTAAATAGACCTCCCTCTGTAGCGCGAAGCTTGGTCTCTCCAATAGGCTCCGTGCCACGGAGTCTATCGCAGAGGAATACTAGAATTAGCCTCTGATGATTTTTTTTCTTCAATGTGACATGAATCTTATCATGGAGGATAGGGTCCGTGGCATGGAGCCATCTCGGTGGCTTACTGTTCTGTGGCTTCGGGAGATTTTGTCCTCCTTTTTTCTTGCCTTCAGTTTTCATCAACTTAACACACATTTTACGTACCTGATAGCCTTCAAAACACAAAAATTTTATCATTGTTGATTCTTCCCTATGCCGTGATGTTCCTCCTTCCTGAAATCTCAACAATAACAATAAAAATACATAAGAAAAAAGTAGTTTTCCTCCCACCTAGAGCCTTAGTTTTGGTCGTGGCTCGACACATCTTTTGTATTTTTGATTTATTTTGTCTTTCATTTATCTATTAAACAAAAAATAAATTATGATCTAATATTACATTTGTGGGTTGCCTCTCATGCAACACCTTATTTAATGTCGTGGCACAACCAAGCTCAGCTTCAATCTTCTTCAAATGTGATGGACGTCTTGTGACTATCTAAATAATCCACCCAATCATGATTAACTACCAAGAATGTAGTACTTTTGTCCTCATTCCAAAGTTCAAAAGCCTCGTGAAGAGTTATTTTCACAACTTCAAAGGGTCAAGACCACTTGAACCTCAATTTCCTGGAAACAGCTTCATCCTGGAATTAAATAATAACACTTGCTGGCCAGAGTCAAAGACTCGAGCCATAATTTTCTTATCATTTTATCTTTTGTTTTTCTCTTTATACAATTTTTTATATTCATACGCATGTAAGGGAAATTCATTGAGTTCACTCAATTATAGCATCCTCTTCTCTCCTGAAGACTTTGGATCAAGATTTAATTTCTTCACTACCCAATAAGCTTGATGCTTAGCAGGAATCATGAAACAACTTCTTCTTTTGTTAACTTGAAGTATCTGGAGGATACATACCAATAACCTGTAAATTTACTATAACATTATACCATAGAACCTCTGCTACACCCAGTACCATCAACTGCTTATCTAGAAGCTCCTCCCAAATACATACTGTATCATCAACAACATGAGCTTGACTCTTAAGCCTCGATAAGTAGTCAACCACTTAATTTTCATCTCCCTTTCTATCTCAAACCTCCAAGCCAAATTCTTGCAGCTGAAGGATCCACCTGATTAACCTTGCCTTTTCATCTTTCTTGTTGAACAAGTACCAGATGGCAGCATGATCTATATAAACAATCACCTTTTTACCCACCAAGTATGTTCTAAATTTATCAAATGCATAGACGACTGCTAGCATCTTTTTCTTTGTGACTATATAATTGAGTTGGGAAGCATCTAAGGTTATACTTGCATAGTAGATAAAGTGAAAAACCTTATCCTTATGCTTCCCCAATACTGCTCCAATAGCCATGTCACTTGCATCATATATTACTTCCAATTATAATTCCCATCAAGAATGATTAGAACGAGTGCTTTTGTCAATCTTATTTTCAAATTCTTAAATGCTTTATGATATTCATCCCCAAAGTCAAACTTTACCTCTTTCTCCAGTAGCTTGCACAACTTGCTATATATGAGAAGTCTTTAATAAAACGTCTATCAAACCCAGCATGTCTAAGGAATCTTCTTGCACCTTTCACTAACACTGGATATGGTAGTTTCTCAATGAACTCTACTTTGGCTTATTCGACCTCAAGTCCTCTGTGTGACACCTTATGACTAAGTACAATACCTTTCTTGACTAAAAAGTGACACATCTCCTAGTTTAATATAAGGTTAGTCTCTTTACACTGAGCCAAGACCCTATCTAGGTTTTGCAAGCACACATAAAATGAATTACCAAAAATGGAAAAGTCATCTATAATATTGCCATCATACATCTCTAAAAATTCATTGGTGTGTTGCATAGACCAAAGGTCATACGTTTGAATGCATCAGTGCCATAAGGACAAATGAAGGTTATATTCTCTTAATCTTTAGGTGCTATGGCTATCTAATTATATCCTGAATACCCATCCAGAATTCAATAATATTACTGTCCCACCAACCTATCCAACATTTGATCAATAAAAGAAATGGGATAGTGATCCTTCCGAGTGGCATCATTCAACTTCCTATAATCTATACAAATACTTCACCCAGTCACTGCATGAGATAGAATAAACTTATTATTCTTATTAGTCATAATAGATATCCGTCCTTTCCTTTGAACATATTGCACAGGGCTGACCCATTAACTATCTGAGATGGGATAGCTATCCCAACACTAAGCCACTTAATGACTTTTTTTAACTACTTCTTTCAACATAGGATTCAATCTTCGTTGATGTTACACACTTAATTTATATCCCACCTCCATAAATATTTTGTGCATACAAAAGGTAGGGTTGATTCCTTGAATGAATGACATTTGCCAACTGATTGCCTTCTTCCTTCTCTTCAGTACTATCAGTGACTTTCACCTGCACATCAACTAAACCTGTAGAAAAATCACAGGAAAAGTATCATTATCACCAAGGAAAACATATTTTAGATGAGAAGGTAGAACCTTGAGTTCTAGCTTCGGTGCTTCCTCAATAGAAGCCTTAGGAGAGGGGCCAATAAGTCTATTAAAAAGATCAAATTCAGTCTTTCTGGTAATAATGCCTACCACATCCAAAGTCTGGACCATTTCAACTGCTTTAAATTACCAAGAAAATCATATCCCACCAATGCTCGCTCCAAGGAATCCTTGGACATAATAAGGTGAATGTCAGACTCAAGATCCATGACTTTAATAGAAGATAATTTTTCATATACTGCAGGAAACTTCATTGCCTTGTACACTTCGAACACCTCAACCTTGTCCTGAGCACACATAGTTAACTGTCCTACATCTACATCAATCAATGAATGCCAAATTTCTAAAAAAAGATGTCCTAAAATAAATAGGACTTTTAAATCAGCATAAAAATCAAGAATGATAAAGTCCACCAAGAAAATGAGTGACCCCACTTGCACCAATACATCTTCAATAATTCCATCTGGTCTAGCAAATGAACAGTCAGGTAACTACTAAATAAATGTGGTATGTCTTGGGATACCTAGCCTCTATCTTTCTGAATAATGCTATGGGCATAATATTTTTGCTTTCCTTAAGATCACATAGACCTCGAGTGCTTATTGATTTCTCTATTGTAATATGAATAGTGAAGCTCTATGGATATTTTAGCTTTGTGGGTAACTTGTTCTGGATTCGTGATATGTACTCTTTAGTGAGTGCCATAGTAGCATATTCAGTCAGGAAGTTCTTTTTAACCACGATGTCCCTTATTTACTTAGAATACTTCAGAATACTTTGTAAAACATCAACTAGCGGCTGGTTAATATGAACCTATTTTAACACATCAATAAACTTTTTATAGAAAGCTTCCTCTCGGTATTTCCGTAGCCTTTGTGGAAAAGGTGGAGGTAACTTCATACTTTCCAATTTGATTTCCTTGCTTTTAGCTTTCTCTTCCACAACCTTCTTTTTATTCTTTTCTTATTCTTCATCAACAACCATATGATTCACCTATTTAGGTTCCAACTCCTTCAGTTGTAGTGCACTTTGAGTAGTATCTACATTCTTCTATTTTGGATTTGGATTAGTAGTATTAGGTTGTAACGCCCCGAGTCTATACCCTGGATGCTACACGGTGCTCATAATCCCAAAGGACCACAAGCTAACCCATGACTGGTACCTATTATAATCACTAAATAATAACACTGTATACATAAATACTGAATACTAAACATCTGATAATCATATCTGAAAACTGAATAACTAACTTAAATAATCTAGTCTGATAAGCCTAACTCCAACTAACTCCAACTACTGATAATATACTGAAAATCCTAAAATAAGAACTCTGTCCTTGAACTATGAGGACTCACCACTAAATCTGCTACTGGTAATCTGGGCCACAAGGTACAGTCAGGAGCCCGTGCGTCTGAACCTATGATATAAGATATCATAGCGCAAATAAAGGTATGTGTCAGTACTTTGAATGTACTGGTATGCTAAGTGAGGTAGTCTGATATGGATGGGTTCATATGCATGAACAATAACTGATAGAGTAACATGAATATAACTGACTGAGAATATATGTATAGCTGACACTACTATAAATATTGAATATACAATGATAGCTCATAACTACGCATACTATAACTGAGATTCATATTAACACTGGATACTTAATTTTGATAATTGAATGACTAATATCTTAGTTTACTGATATTGAATTACTATATACTAAATGACTATTTCTGACAGTCCTAATTCTATAAAACTAAATTGAGTTCTATACTGAGCTGGATGGCTGTGTCTGACAGTCCTGATTTTGAAATTGAACTGAGGTTTTATATTCAGTCTGAAACTAAAATTGTGTGAGCATTCATCTAACTGACATACACCGAGTATTACTAAGTTGGGGTCCAACTTGTGACCCCAGTTAGAAGGGTGTTAGCACCTTGCCAAGGGATACAAACAATGGCTATGAGTTAACCCTCTCTGATAAGAAACTCTTTCATCAACCCTCGCTGGCAGGAAAACTCTTATGAGATATATCAACCCTAGACTGACAAGAATACATCTCAACCTACGCTGGCTACATAGTTTTGTAATGCAAGGATAACTTCTAAGGGTCAAACCCTATTACTGACAGGAATGCCCCCATCCCTAGGTTCACTCGGAGCTGAATCCTACTCCCAACTGAATAAACACTTAATTGATTTCTAAACTATTCTAGGCTAGACTGAACTGTTACTAATCGTTTTGACTAACTGAACTAAACTGAGTTCACTGAGTAATATAACTGATTAAATATTCTGAGTCCTATTTGTTGAATGGATATACTGAGTTCTGTACTGACTGAATGCTATCGTATGTGACATTACTGAGACTATTCAGAAGCTACTGTAATTCTAGGAAAATAGCTAGATTGTCGGGTATTAGATACCCCCAGTACTAGATAACATGAAAAGTAAAGCATAACATGATCTTGAAAAACATTATAATGTTTATAACTCATTCATAGAGACATTTTATCAAACATTTGTAAGATAAAAAGCTTGTACATATGCTAGCATGTCATGATTTCCCCATTTAATCCACATGAGCAATTTATCAAATACTTGGGGAACATAATATATGCACATAATACTAATCAACATATAGGCATCATGATTTCCAATCCCAACTTACAAATTCAAGGGTTTTAACATGAATTCACATAATACTACACACATATCAAATAAATTTACAGGAATCTTGTAATAAATCATTAATTAGAAACCCAATTAACATCATAATCATGAATACATTCAAGCCCAACATAGAATTCATGAATTCAATAAAATTAAAGTTTTAAATGAGGTTCTTGAACTCCAAGGGTGGAAGAAAACCCTTGGATAAACACCAAACATACCTTGGTACTTGAATTCCTGAAGATTAATGGTGAATTTCTTAAATCTTGACCTTGACTTTGGTGGATAAGGGTTTTTTATTGAGAAAATTTGAGAGAAAGTGAGTGTATTTGCTTAATGAGGGCTGAATTTCGTGTTTTAGGGGTTGATTAAGGGTGAGAAAATGACCCAAATATCCCTTTAAATGCGGGCTTTTAATGACTAAAAGCATGCACAGTGATGTACAGACCAACGCGCCGCATCGATGTCATCAACGCAATGACCAATGCATTTCGTCGAGTTAGCATTGGTTCACTAAAATTGCACTGAAAGTTGGGGGAAATTGTCTGTCGACGCGATGGGCTATGCGATGCATTGAGATCGCATTAAACCATTATTTTGGTCACCTGAACATGGTTCAAATGAGGTCTAAAAAATATAAAACTCACCCGAAGTGTCCTACTGATATTTTTGATCATGATTAAACCTAAAAATTGATACTTTAAGGTCATAAGGGTCGTGAAATAGAATCACCAACTTAAGAAGGCTAAAATACTTCTAAGTGTACACACTTAGCTGAAATATCTAAGTCTAGGACCTTTTTTCAAGCTTTAACAGACTGGGTTAAGCTAAGAACTTTGTGGGATCTTACAATATCTCCCCCTTGGGAACATTCATCCTTGAATAAGACTGACTAAGCTGAGAAACACTGATAGACTGAGCTTACGCACTCAACATGCATATCTAATACATGGAATACTTGACTGAAACTACTGATAAGTTGAGTTTTCAAACTGAACATGTATATCTAATGCATGATTACATGGTTGACCTGATTCATAAATGCATAACTATCATGAAGATGATATGAAACAGGAATGAATACTAAATTTATTACTGTAACTGAACATGGAACTGAGCAAATCTAAGGAATACTGTTACGTTGAGCTGAGTATGAGTTTGTAGAGAAGAGGTGAGGATACTTGGTTCGCATATCTGCAACTGCTTCCTAAGTAGCTCCCTCAAAGGACTGATTCCGCAAAAGAACTTTGACTAGCAGGACTTCTTTGCTTCTCAATCTGCGAACTTGATGATCGAGGATTTCTACTGGGAACACTTCATAAGAGAGACTATTCTAAACATCTATATCCTTTATAGGGGCTACAAATGTCAGGCACTCTATGCACTTCTTAACTAAGGAGACATGAGACACTGGATTTACTGAAGCTAAGTCTAAAGGCAACTCAAGCTAGTAAGCTACCTTTCCAAAACGGCTAAGAATTCGGTAAGGACTGACATATCGGGGATTGAATTTCCCCTTATTGCCAAACCTCTTCACCCTTTCATAGGAGATATTTTCAAATACACATAGTTGTCAATATCAAACTCGAGATCCTTTCTTCGTACATCTACATACAATTTTTGTCTGCTGTGAGCTGTCTTAAGCCTTTCCTTGATCAGCAGAAATTTTTCTAAGGTGTTAAATACCAAGTAAGGCACTACCACTACGACTTCACTCACTTCAAATCAACGAATAGGTGATCTACATCTACTGTCATAAAGTGCCTCAAACGAAGCCATCTAAATGCTGGAATGAGAACTGTTATTATATGAAAACTCAATCAAGGGCAAGTGGTCATCCTAAATACCCTTAAAGTTAATGACACATGCTCTTAAAATATCCTCTAAAGTCTGGATAGTTCTCTCTTCTTGACCATCTGTCTGAGGGTGAAAGGTTGTACTGAGGTGAACTTAGGTACCAAGACCCTTTTAGAAGGCTTTCTAAAAGTGACAGGTGAACTACATACCTCTATCTGAGATGATAGGCAATGGAACTCCATGTAATCTAACCAACTCTCTAACATAGAGCTTGGCATAATCCTCAGCTGAATAAGAGGTATGAACTGGAAAGAAATGAGCTGATTCAGTTATATTGTCTAAAATAACCTAAATTGAATCATGCTAATGACGAGTACGGGGCAAACCTATCACAAAGTCCATGTTCACTTCCTCCCACTTCCACGTGGGAATACTAAACTCTTGCATGGAGCCACTAGGTTTTTGGTACTTAATCTTAACCTGTTAACATGTCAAGCACTTAGCCACAAACTCTGTAATGTCTCTCTTCATCCCACTCCACTAATAAATCTCCTGCAAATTATGGTACATCTTAGTGGCCCCTGGATAAATAGAGTAACGCGCACCATGCACTTCTGCAAGAACTCATTGCCTCAATTCATCTACACATGGCACATATAGATGACCTAGAGATACAACACACCATCTCTCCTTTGCGAGAAAACCTCTACTTTCTGATCTCTGACTGACTCTTTCATCTTAACTAAACAGGGATATCTGTCCTACTTTTCCTTTACTTTGAAAACCAGAGATAATTTTGGACTATTCTGCACCAAACACTTCCCTCTATTGAATCGACTAAGTAGATACCTAGTCGGGAAAAATAATGAAATTTTTGAACTAAATTCTTCTTATTATCCTCCACGTGAGCAACTCTACCCATAAACATCCTAATAAGAGCATCAACCACTACATTAGCCTTGTTCGAATGATACAGGACGCTCATGTCGTAGTCTTTCAACAACTCTAACCACCTCCTCTGATGTAGGTTCAGATCTTTTTGAGAGAATACACACTTCAGGCTCTTGTGGTCTATGAACATATCAATATATAACCCATACAAATAATGCCTCCAAATCTTTAAGGGAAATATCACAGCTGCTAGCTCAAGATCATGAATTGGATAATTCTTTTCATGGGGCTTAAGTTGTCTAGAGGCATAGGCTATGACCTTACCTCTCTGCATCAAAAAACAGCCCAACCCAACTCTGGAAGTATCATAATATACCATAAATCTATCTGAACCATCTGGTAGAGTAAAAATTGGGGTTGTAGTGAGTCGGGTCTTTAACTCCTAAAAACTCTTCTCATAAGAATCTGACCACTATAATTTTACTTTTTTCTGAGTTAATCTAGATATGGGGGATGCAATAGATGAAAATCCTTCAATAAACCATTGGTAATAGCCAACTAAACCTAATAAATTCCTGATATCTGATGGAGAGATGGGTCTAGACTAGTTTCTCACTGCTTTAGTTTTTTAAGCATCTACTTTAATGCTATCATCTGAAACTATATGGCCATGGAAAGATACTGACCTTAGCCAAAATTCACACTTACTAAATTTGGTGAATAACTGATGGGATCTATAACACTATTTTAAAATGGTCTGCATATTTATGTTCACTGTGGGAGTAGACAAGAATGTCATCAATGAAGACTATTATGAACACGTCTAAGTACTACTTGAACACGCAGTTCATCAAGTCCATGAAGGCTGCTGAAGCATTGGTAAGACCAAATGACATGACTAAGAATTTCAAGTGTCTATACCAAGTTCTGAAAGCTATTTTTGGAATGTCACATTCTCTGACCTTGAGATGATGATAGCCTGATCTGAGGTCTATCTTAGAGAAGTAACTGGAACCCTAAAGTTGGCCAAACAAGTCATAGATTCTGGGAAGTGTATACTTGTTCTTGACCGTGACTTTATTTAGTTGATGATAGTCTATACGCATCTTGAGGGAACCATCTTTCTTACATACAAATAGAACTGGTGTGACCTATGGGGAAATGCTAGGTCTGATGAATCCCTTATCGAGGAGATCCTTTAACAATTCTTTTAACTATTTGAGTTCTACTGGATCCATTTAATATGGTGAAATAGAGATAAGTTGAGTATCTGGAAGAAGGTCTATTCCGATGTTAATTTCCCGCTTAGGAGGGACTCCAAGAAGATCTTTGGGAAATACATCTGGGAATTCACATGCTACTGATACTGACTCAAGATTAGAGGTCTATGAACTTGAGTCTTAAACTCAAATGAGATGATACACACATCCCTAAGATATAATTCTTCACAACCTAAGGTAAGAAACAAGCTGGCCCCTAAGTGCTGAAGTACTACCCCTCCATTCAAGGATAAGTTTCTTCAGAAATTAAAAATGGACAATTCTATTTTGGTAGTCAACTGAAGCATAGAATGAATGAAGCCAATACATATCGAGAATGACATCAAAATCTATTATCTCTAATTTTACTAAGTCTTCTGGAGTGACTTTCTGAGATACTATAATCCGACAGTTCCTGTATACCCATTGAGCTATGATAGATTTATCCATTGGGATAGAGACTTTGAAAGGCTCTAGAAGGTTTTTAGGTCTGACTTCAAAGTCAACATCTATATAAGGAGTTACGAAAGACAAGGAAACTCCTGGATCTAGCAAAGCATAAACATGTAGATTATAAACTTGTAACGTACCAGTGACCACATCAGGAGAACTTTCCTGATCCTATTGGGACTAAAGTGTATAAATCATGTTTGGATGCTGCCCACTGGTGGCATTGGAAGCGGCACCCTACTATTTAGGCGACCGAATTGAGCTGAAAGACAATTATGCTAACTCTGCGAATCCACCTGAGGACACTCTCTGACCCTGTGGCTTGGCTTGCCATATCCAAAACATACATCACTGCCAACCCTGCAAACACCCTGGTAGTTTCTGCTATACTTCTGGTAAAGAAGATTCATTTAGGCACTACTAATACTACCTTGGGGTTTAGGGCCTGGTGCCCTATCTTTATTGCCATCTCTGAATTTTAGCACTGGCTGAGGATAGAGCTGGAATGGAAGATTTTGGGTGGAACTGAGAACTATTTCCCCCCTCTGACTTAGGCTAAGTGAAGTTAAAGATAACTATTCTAGATCTCTTGTTCTCCCTCTCCTTCTCCCTTTTCTTAGCATCCTCTATCTGCTGAGCATGAACCATGAGCCTAGATATGTCTATCTCTTTAATCAGTATTTTGGTCCTACACTTCTTGACCACACTGTTAGACACGCCAGACATAAACTTACTCATCTTAGATCTGTTATCTGCTACCACATGAGGAGCGTATCTGGCTAACTGAGTAAACTTGAGAGAATAGTCTTTCACTGTCATATTGCCTTAATTTATATTAATAAAATCTAACACCTTCGCTTCCCTCAACTCCAGTGGGAATAACCTGTCCATAAAAGCAATGGAAAACTACTTCCATTACATGGGCCCTGCATCTATGACCCTCTATGCCTTCCACTGCTTTAACCATGAGTGAGCCATATCTTGTAGCTTATATGCGGCTAACTCAACACTCTCACTAACTGTCACCTTCATAATATTTGTAACTTTCTACACCTGATTAAGGAATTCCTATGGATCCTCATCAGACTTAGACCAAGTAAAGGCTGGAGGGTTTACTCGGGTGAAGTCTTGAATTCTAGCTGCAGCAATATTGGCCATTGGGTTGGCTAAATCGGCAGTTGGGCGTTCATTATAAGCTGCCATAGAATGAGCTAGAGGGGTAAAAGTGGCTCTAAATTTTGCGTGGGAGACATGATCATCCAGGGGATCTGCCTGAACGGGCAAAGGTACTGGCTGATTCTCATTCTCATTTCGTTGTTCTTTTTGGAAGGCGTCTATACATGAAATTAAGAAAAGGATTAGACTAAGAGTATAACTTGAGCTCATGCTCACTCGCACGATATGAATATTGAAAGAAGGGAAGCTTTTCCTAAAATTCCTCATAGCCTCTTGTTCATAATTGTGGGGCGCTATACACCCATGTATAACACTCTACTAGATGTGGCTTTCAGACTTTCTAGGACTTTGTTGAATCTTAGGCTTTGATACAAAGTTTGTAACATCCTGATTCTGTACTCTAGACGCTACACGGTGCTCAAAATCCTGAAGGACCACATGCTAATCCATGACTAGTACCTACTGTAGTCACTGAATAATAACCCTGTATAATGTGGAAATTAAGTGAAAATTGTCATAAGGTCAAAACTAAATCATATACTGATACATAAATACTAAATACTGAACATCTGACAATCATATCTGAAAACTAAATAACTGACTGAAAAAATCTAGTCTGACAAGCCTCTAACTAAACTGTCTTAAAATGGAGTTGATGGGATAAGTTCCCAACTAAGTCCGACTACTGATAATATATTAAAAATGCTAAAATAACAACCCTATTATCAAACTATGAGGACTCACCACTAAATCTATTGCTGATAATTTGGGATGATAGGTACGATCAGGAGCCCCTACATTTGAATCTATGATATATGACATCATCGCATAAAGAAAGGTATGCGTCAGTGCTTTGAATATACTGGTATACTACGTGAGGTAGGCTAATATGCATGGGTTCATATACATGAACAATAACTAAATAAGTAACATGAAAATAACTAACTGAGAATATATGTATATCTGACACTACTGTAAATACTGAATATGCAATAATATGCTTATAACTACGCATCTTGTAATTGAGATTCATGTTAACACTGGGTACTGAATTTTGATAACTGAAGGACTGATATCTGAGTTTACTGATACTGAATTACTGTATACTGAGTCATTATTTTTGATAGTCCTAACTCTATAGAACTGAACTGAGTTGTACACTGAGCTGGTGACTGTGTCTGATAGTCCTAATTCTAAAATGGAACTGAGGTTTTATATTGAGTCTGAAACTAAAACTGTGGGAGTGTTCATCTAACCGACATACCCCGACTATGACTGAGTTGGGGTCTATCCTGTGACCCCAGTTGAAAGGGTGTTATCACCTTGCCAAGGGATACTAACAATGGCTATGACTTAACCCTCTCTGATAAAAAGCTCTTTCATCAACCCTCGCTAGTAGGAAAACTTATATGAGATGTATCAATCCTAGACTGGCAGGAAGACATCTCAACCTACGCTGGCTATGTAGTTCTATAATGCAGGGATTGCTACTAAGGGTCAAACCCTTTTACTGATAGGAATGCCCCTATCCTTGGGTTCACTCAGTGCTGAATCCTACTTCCAACTGAATGAACACTGAACTGATTTCTAAACTGTTCTAGGCTAGACTGAACTTTTACTTATCGTGTTGATTGATTAAACTAGACTGAGTTCACTGAGTACTATAACTGATTGAATATTTTAAGTGCTATTTGCTGACTGGATATACTGAGTTCTGTACTAACTGAATGATATTGTATGTGATATTACTGAGACTATTCTAAATCTATTGTAATTCTAGGTAAATAATTAGATTGTCGGGTATTAGATACCCCCAGTACTAGATAACATGAAAAGTAAAGCGTAGCATGATCTTGAAAAGCATTATAATGTTTATAACTCATTCATAGAGACATTTTATCAAACACTTGTAATATATAAGCTTTTACATATCCTAGCAAGTTATAATTTCCCCATTTAATCCACATGAGCAATTTATCAAACACTTGGGGGACATAATCTATGCACATAATACTAATCAACATGTAGGCATCATGATTTCCAATCCCAACTTACAAATTCAGGGGCTTTAACATGAATTCACATAATTCTACACACATGTCAAATAAATTTATAGGAATCTTGTAATAAATCATGAATTAGAAACCCAATTTCCATCATAATCATTAATACATTCAAGCCCAAATTGGAATTCATGAATTCAATAAACTTAAAGTTTTAAAAGAGGTTCTTGAACTTCAAGGGTGGAAGGAAACCCGTGGATGAATACCTAACATACCTTGGTGCATGAATTCCTGAAGATTGATGGTGAATTTCTAGAATATTGATCTTGAATTTAATGGGTTAGGGTTTTTTCTTGAGCAAATTTAAGAGAAAGTGAGTGTATTTTGCTTAATGGGGTTTGAATTTCATGTTTTAGGGGTTGATTAAGGGTGAGAAAATGATCCAAATATCCCTCTGGGCACAGGCTTTTAATGAATAAAAACGAGCCCCGTGATGCGCAGATCGACGTGCTACATTGATGGCATCAATACGATGACCAATGTACCACGTTGAGTTCGTATTGATTCACTGAAATTACATTGAAAGCTGGGGAAAATTATCTATCAACATAATGGGCGATGCGATACGTTGAGATCACATCGACCCACTATTTTAGTCACCTAAACATAATTCAAACGAGGTTTGAAAAATCTAAAACTTACCCAAAGTGACCTACTAACTTTCTTGATCATGAATAAACCTAAAAAGTGATACTTTAAGGTCATAAGGGTCGTGAAATAGGATCGCCAACTTATGAAGGCTAAAATACTTCTAAGTATACATACTTAGCAGAAATTTCTAATTGTGGGACCTCTTTTCAAGATTTAATGAACTAGTTTAATCTTAGAATTTTGTGGGGTCTTACATCATTAGGTAAACCTCTCTGAGGTCTAGTGTTTTGTGTCCCTTCAATCTGACCCATTTGAACCTCCACGTTCTTTGTAATCATCTGTTGGTTCTTCACATCTGCTACTAACTATGTTTTAGTAGCCATAATCTACTTCAACATTTATTCAATGTTTCTAGATTAAGTAATGGCTTGATTCTCTGGAACATGCTGCTACTGGTTCTGATTTACTGGCCCACGACATTGATTTGCATTTTGTGCCTGATTTCCACCCCATGAGAAATTAGGATGATTTCACTAGTTAGGGTTGTAAGTATTTACAAAGTTATGATGTCCTTGACGATTATCAATTCCTACATTATTTACAGACTCTAGATTATCCGTACAAGCCTTCACTGTATGATCACTGCTTCCACAAACCTTACACCAAGTCTGAGACTGATGAACTATATTTGTTATTTATGGTGTGGACTATTTGATCCTTATATTCATATTACTGAGCTATGTAGTTAACTGATTCTTTAATGCAATAATCTGGGTTGATATAGCCATAAACTGATCAACCTCTATCACACCTGTAACTTTATTTAGAGCACTTTTTGTATCAGGATTCCCCTATGAAATCCTATTCAACAGTATGCAAAATTTATCATACATCTTCTCTAGATCTGGCGCACCTACTGATAAATCTAGGAAAAACTTGGTGTTTGGCACAAGACCCTCAATGAAAGTATGTACTAGCACATTATTAGTCTGATGATGGTGAGGGTAATTTCTGAAAATAGCCTTGAATCTTTCCCAAGCTTGGTAAATAATCTCTCCATCATTTTGCTTGAAACTCAAAACCTCACTTCTCAAATATGTTGTCTTCTGATGAGTGGTTAATTTACCACTCATTTACATCCAAAATTCATGCATACTACTATTATTAGAAGGTAAGAATAAGACATGTTCGTTAGTTGAATGCACTAAATTCTATATTTTATAGGTATACAGGTGATGGAAAGAAAAAATGTGGAATCGAGCTTAAAAGGATCAAAATAAGAAGAGAAGTACAACAGGGAGACCTAGAGCAAAAAAGATCCTTATTTACCACAATCATGGTAAAGTGACCTGATCGCGGTCAGAGTGCCACGATCGTGGCTAGCAATCTAGGTCAAAATCAGTGATCATGATCCACTGCAGGCGATTGTGATACCTGCTATTGAAGGATAGCTGCCACAGTCATGACAATACGGGAATGTTCCCATAGGAAATTTTGTAATTTTATACATCCGACCCCAAATCCCTTAAAATGCTCAAACACTTTCCTATTTTTCTATTCTAGAATTTTTGGAAAAATTGAATTTAAAGTTTACAAACCCTAATTTAGTTAACAATTGTATTTGAATCTCATACTTTGAGTTTAGTGAAAATGAAGGATGGATACTTTGAATAAACCTTATGTATATTTCTTTCTATTTACTTCATGAGTAGCTAAACTTTTTTATCTTGGGATTTTGTTGAACTAAGGTGTAATTAGGTGTGGGTTGTGATGTATTTGTATAGATTCTAGTTTGTTGATGATGGGTTTCACTATTGCTTGTTTTAAATGGTTGGGGTTTGTGGGTGAAAACCCCAAATACCCAAAAAGAATTTATGGGTGAAAATCCCAAATTCTTGAAATCTCACATCATCCCTAAAATAGGGGTATGGGTGAATTTTTGGAACCCATATCATCCTTTAATGAGGGATATGGGTGACAAAGCAATAGTTGATAATAACGGATGTAGTTTTCTATATTTTTCCATCTTAGAAATAAGGGTGAGTAGAGGGTTAGCTATGTATTGGGTATGTTTCTAGAAATAGGGATGCCTAATTAAGGTATTAGGTGATTGTAATTGACACACTTATTAGGTACTCGAAAGGGTCAACGAGTGATATTCTTGAGGTTTTGTCGACAAAATAGCCTCAAGGACCTTCGAATTCATCTACCATATCGTTAATGACTATAATTTGCACCAAATCATCATGTTTCCATGCATACCTTGACCTTAGGTAGACATAAACCGAAGTTCTTTCTAATATTGAATTTTAAATCATAAGTGTTGCCTTAATTTGTTGACTTGAGTTGACATTGATAAATCCTTATTCCAAATCAACCCCACTCCATTTTAAATCATGAATTTTACATGTTTTACTTGACAGGAATCTTTTTAGTAACTATTAACACCTATAGGACTAGAAAACTCAGTTTGCTTCTCGTGGATTCGACCTCAACATAAGTTGAGCTATTTACCACGACCGTCCTCTATCAAATTAAATGGTATAGGTGAATGTTATCAAAATAGCGCCATTGTCGGGGAGTAAAATTTAGATTTCACTTGTGCAGTGTTGATTTTTACTTAGGGTGTACCCGTAGTGGTGTGTATTTATTTTGATTGTTGTTTTTGTTTCCTTTTAGGTGATCTCCAGTGTTCACGAAAATATGAGTGACAATGTATGTATTGTCGGGTCTTTCGATGGTCCTTTTGATGACAAGGAGAAACTCAATAATGTTTCCATCCATGTCCCACCTACTCATGGGAACGGGGAATTCCGCGTTATGAGCATCATATTGCATATGCTAAAAATGAAGGGAATTTTTTGGGGGAAAGCTTATGGGGACCCCAACTTGCATTTGAAGAACTTCGTAGAAGTGTGTTCACCCTTTTATGTTGCACACATAACCCAAAAGTCCATCCGATTACTCCTCTTTCCGTTCTCTCTAATGGGTGAGGCAGCACTACAACACAATATATCTATTGCTACAAAATCTAAGCTATGAATTTAAATATTATAGCTATTACTTTGTAATAGCCACAAAAATTTGAATTCTATAGTTATTTACAAATTCGTAAAGTTTCTTAGCCACGAAAATTAAACTGACAAAGCTAATTTCTAATTTTGCTACAATTAATAACAAGCGTGGTAACAGTTGCTTAAATAGCTGCAACTTTATTGCTATAGTAAAATTTGGTAGCTGATTTAAAACTCAAACTGAAACTAAGGGTTCGTAAAATTTTTGTCCCTTTAGGCGAAGTAAATTAACCCAAGGTTAAGTAAGATAAACCCGAGTTTGATCTGGATTTCCCCCATTTTTGTATCACAGACCAAGGATCTATTTTCATTCCTTGTTTTCATTCTTTGTCTACTCTTTTCTTTCCAATATTTTGATTGTGATTATTTTTAGTATTCTATTTTACGCGTCAAAACAATTAGGAGTTGAGAATCTATATCTTTAGATCAAAGAAGGGAATCATAAGTTTTTGTCCCGCAATAAAAATTATTGTAGCAATAATGACCTTTTAGCCATAATAACTATTTGAAACAAGATATTGTAGCTAAATAATTTTTTTTTCTTCAAGTTGTAAAAATTGTGGCAATAATTAAATGATACCACGTTGTTTTCTGCTATAAAGAAAATTTGTAGCTAATTATTAATTTTTTTCACGAATTAAAACTTATGTAGTAATAAGAACCTTTTAGCCACAATAAATTATTTAAAATACAACTTTGTGGTTAATTTTTTTTTTTACTTCATGTTAGTAAAGGTTGTTGCAATAGTTAAATAATATAGCCATAGATTTTTTGGTTAGTTAATGTTTAATATTTGACACGTGCTGAAACTTGTTATAGCAATAGTGACGTTTTAGCCTTAAAAAGGTTATTTAAAATAAATTATTAAATTTATAAATATTTTTACTTTGAGTACTAAAAATTTGTGGCAATAGATGACTTAATAATAGCTAATTATTTTTCATAACGAAATAATCAAGCCTTAAATTTATTATTGTGATTAAATTTTGCAGCTAATAATTATTTTTTATGACAAGCTGAAGTTTATTGTAATACTACTAATGCAGAGTAATTGGATATGTTAATTGTTTGATTCGATCTAATACTACATGTCACTTGTAAATTTCAAATATCTTACAATAAATATGTGATTATATCTAAGTAATTTTGATTACCTAATTATATTGAACTTAAATATAACTTCAATAAGTCTCGCTGAAGCTTAAAAAAATATTATATTTATCAATCTAATATGATTAGAGGTGTTAATCATATGATTTAATTCAATTTTACATTTTGTAAAATTTAAATATAATTTAAATAAATACTTGATTATATTTATTTCAATTAACTAATCTTGTCAATTTTTTTTAAACTTCAATAAATTTCATTCAAACTTCATCCTGGCTAATTATTTTTGGAATTATTATTTGACTCAAATATAATTGTCCATTTTGGTATAATTAGAGGTGTTTATCATTCTACTGATCGATTCAAATTGATCAGTTTTATAAGATCCTACGTATAAGTTTTTTTTTTTATATATATATATATATATATCTATATATATATATATATATAGATATAGATATATATATAGAGAGAGAGAGAGAGAGAGAGAGAGAGACTACTGATCGATTCAAATTCAGTTTTATAAGATCCTACGTATAAGTTTTCAAATATATATCTAATGACCTAAAAGTTGGATGAAATAAGTGAAATTTGTGATTTTGTATGATTTGACTGTTTTACCCCACCCCGTAGTTGTATTATGATAATTTTGAGGTGTGGGAGTGATTGACATAATTTTTGATGCATTTTGGTATCACTTATGTAATATTGTTTTTTTATGGCTTCGAGAGCCTTATTTTGTACTTATATGGATATCTTTTGATCCGTGCAATGGATGGTTGAACAGACTGCGCCAGCAGCTCTGAAATATAGATTTTAGACAGGATAAACCTATATTTCGGGTCCCAATACTCCCGAGCTCATTTCGACCTATTGTTCGGAAAGTTGAAAAATTGGAAATATGGGTATGGGACCCATATTTGAGCGAAATGACCTCGGATGGAAAATCCAACTTCGCTAGAAGATACGGAATGTTGATTTTAGGGTGTTAGCATGTTTGGTATGATTTTACTACTTTTAAATTTTATTTTGACCCTCGGTTTGGAAAATTATAATTTCGGGTTTCGGGGGTCAATTTTGTGAAAATGACATTTTCTGAAAAATCTGATATCGCCATCGCATCATGAATGTTGAATTTAGTATGATTGCATAGTTTGTTTATGTATATAGAACTCCGAACGAATCTCGGACACCCCATCGAAGTCCGATCAACCAACAAAAAAAAGCTATTGCAGATTTTCTGCAATAAATAGCAGTTTTTTCAACCCTTTGGCCCATTTTGCTCATTTTCATCTTGACCCTTAAGAGCTAAACCCTAAAATAGTGTGGGAGCTTAAAAGTAAAGTTTGTGGGAGATTGGGAAGATAGATTAACGCCCATTTCTTTGTTTTATTACGGATTTAATGTAAGAATTCACCTATTTCTTAGTAATTTCTTGACTAATTTCTCAAAACTCCAAAAATCTTAGGTTTGATTTTAAACCCCATTTTCACTCATTGTTACTTGAATAATATTTTTATCTTATAATTACTACTTTTTCATCAATTTAACCTTCAAAACAACTCCGATTCTTAATTTTAACCTAGATTTTAAAGATTTTACCTGGTAAAGCTCAAAAATAGTTTTTCTTTGATTTGAACCCTATTTTTTACTCGTTTTAACTTAGATTTTCAGTTATAGGTTCCTAAAAATATGGGAAACATATTTTTGAAGTAATCCAATTTTTCCTTCTTTTTTGAAAATCCATTTCGGGGGCCCATTTTTACTTTGAACTAAAAGTAGTAAATATGGGTGTCGTTGGGTTCTTTTTGATGCATAGATTTCATATTTAACATTTTTAGTAGAGTTCAAGATTGTTCATGAAAAGTAAGGTCGCAGGTTCAAGTGTAGCGGACCGGTTTCGGCTTTGGAAGTAGGTTATGGCTTAACTCTTCAACATGGGCTGGGTAGTAAATAATGATACAAAATACACGTTAAGGGTGGAAACTAATCATGAAAAATTTCTATCTATGTGTTGTGCTCGTGTGGGGGCCTATATGTGATGTATTATCGAAATTGAGATATTATGTGATATGTTTGATCGTGTGGGGTCCTATGTGATATTGGTAGCCTTGAATACATATGAATAATTGTATTGTGTTGTTTAATGTGGTACCATTGGTGTATTATGATTATATCATACTTTATTGGAATATGAGATATATGGAAATTCATGGATGAAACAAAAATAATAAGTGGTTATTGGCTCATGTGGTTTTGGGAATGTATCATTGTGATTGGTTGTGAAAGTATATTATGTGATTGGTTGTGGAAATACTCATTGTAATTGGTTGTTAGCATTACATCTTCAAATGATACTCATTCATGAAACATTGGTACCACCGTAGCAACATCTGAGAAACACTGGCAACACCTTTTTAAAAAAATATTGTAACACCTTATAAAACCCTTTCCAAGGGATATTCCCAAAATGAGATATGAGATATGTGGATTGTATATGGGTTTATGAACCCTCCATGGATCCTACGTCGGAAAACTTTAGCTCCGTAGGTGTATACAGGGATTGTGCGACGATCCCGGAGGTTGTGTGACAACCTCATACATCATCATCATATACATTGCACTTACTTTATTGTGTTTATGTCATTTTTTATTGCCTTATTGACTTGTCATCTATGTATTTGTCTTACCTCCCTTTACTTGTATTTGTGATCATGTATCTACATGCTCTCTCTTATTCTATTTGTATGTGACATAATATATACTTGTGTACAATATCTTGATGTGTTGTTGTAATATATATGAGATATATTAGAACTGTTAGTGCAAGCGGTGTGGGCTACCATTATGGGATATTTTCTGGATGCAGGTGACGTGCCCTTAGTGTATATTTTGTATGCTTTATTTACTACTTTGGTTGGTCGGCCTATGATACTTACTGAGTACAAGTGAACCATATTCATGCCTACTGTGCTCTTTCGGTGCAGGTTTTAGCTCGAGTGTACCTTAACTTAATTGACTCGGGCAATTGTTTGAGCATTCAAGGTAGCGGATTGGATATTCAGGCGTCTGAAGTTCACCTCATCTTTTTATAGTTTTTATGTCTTTATTAGTATTCTGGGATAATTGTTATTCCCTTGTGTTTTCTTTTATGAATTTAACTCTTGAATTGTATTAGTAGTTCTTACATTATTGACACTTGATTTTAGGCATAATTGACATTTTAGACAAGTTCTTTTTGCATTGTTATGATTACTTATATGGTTCGGCTTTATTCTAGAAGCCTTATCGTGGGATATTTTTGTCTTTTATTCTTTTAATATCAGTTTGGGTGATAGGCTTACTTGTCAAGGTACGCCGCAACAAGTGCCATTATGACCCTCATTTTTGGGTTGTGACAAATTGGTATCAGAGCAGCCAAGTTTCATTGGTCTCAACGATGTATGAACGGGATGTCTAATAGAGTCTCACAGATCGGTACGTAGACATCCATATCTATCTTCGAGAGGCTATAGGACATCTTTAGGAAACTTTCCTCATTTCATTCTTTATCGTGTGAAGTTCTTTCATACCTTGTGTTTAGAGTAGTGTTTCACTCTTTCTACACTAATGGAGTTGCTTATGCTACTATTAGTAGAGAGATACTATGAGAAATTAATGGATATTATTTGTCGGTTGTAGGCTTGTTGATGCTCCTGAGTTTTTATGGGATCCGTTTATTGATGCCTTTCTGGAGAGATTTATGCCTTTCAGTTTCAGAGATCGTATGTGGGACGAGTTTTATCATTTGGAGCAGGAATCCATGAGAGTTGTTGAGTATGAGGCATGCTTCCATACCCTATCCAGATATTCCTATGATAGTATTTCCACTGCGTTTGAGTAGATACGATGTTTGTAAAGGGTTTGGATGCCTCTCTTTAGTTGGCTATGTCTCAGATGATTATGATTAGGGATTCTTTTTAGAGTATTGTGGATTATGCTAAGATGACAGAAGGTATTCTTAGTGCATCTCAGGAAGGCGCCAAGAGGGTGCGTCATTTTGGTAAGTTTAAGAGTTGGACCTCTCGAGGTAGATATTTTAGAGGTTCTCGTGGATATCATGGTAAGGTAGTGCAGGTGACTTTATAGAGTTCAGCTGGTGGATCTTCTAATTCAACAGTTCAGCGTGACCATTCGGGATCAGTTGTACTTTCTCTTATTGAGACTGGTCATAGAGGTTGCTATGTGTGTGATGAGGTTGGCCATGTGGCTAAGGACTGTTCTTGCTATGTGTTTAGAGCTACTCCTATTTCAATTGTGAGAGGCAGCGGTTCTACAAAATATGCAATAGGTAGAAATGGTAGAGTCGTGTTGGTGGTCATGGGGCTACTCAACCAGTTGGTAGTCATGGATAGTGTTACGCTATATCGGTCAGATTTGAGTCATAGGCTTCAGATGTTGTGATTGCAAGTACCATTCCATTTATTTCAGACCTATATCTTATTTTTTGATCGTGGATCAACTTTCTCTTATGCATCTGTGTATTTTGGGCCGGGTGTTGATTCTGTTACTGAGCTTCTTTCCATGTCTATTCATGTATCTACCCCGCTAGGTGATTCTTTAGTGGTGGATCTGGTGCATCAATCTTATGTTGGGATTTTTTGCTGGGCGTATGACTTTGATAGACTTGCTTGTATTAGACATGGTCGATTTTAATGCTATTTTGGATATAGATTGGTTGGCTTCTTCTTATGCCATCCTAAATTATTATGTCAAGACTGTGACTTTAGCTTTATCGAGTGTTCCAAGGTAGTTTAGAAGGGTACACTTTATTCGGGTCCTAAGAGGGTCATATCTTATGTTCAGGCTCGTAAATTGGTTGAGAGGGGATGTTTGTATTACTTGGACCATATTTATGACACAAATGTTGTTTCACTTTTTTCCTTAGATTCTGTCCGTGTTGTTCGTGAGTTTATAGAGGTATTCTCTACGGACTTTCCTAATATACCTTTGGATTGAGATATTGATTTTATTATTAATGTTGAGTCGGGCACCAAACCTATTTTTATTCCTTCTTAGAGGATGGCCCCAACAGAATTGAAGGAACTGAGGATCAATTACAGGAATCATTGGCTAAGAGATTTATTTGACCTAGTATTTCACCTTGGGGTGTGCCTGTATTGTTTGTAAAGAGAAAGGATGGGTCTATACAGATGTGTATTGATTATCGATAGTTTAACAAGGTGATGGTTAAGAATAAGTATCCTCTTCCTCGCATCGGTGATTTGTTTGATCAGCTTCAGGGTGCTGCAGTCTTTTCAAAGATTGATTTGAGGTTCAGTTATCACCAGCTGAGTATTAGAGCTTCAAATATTCTGTAAACTACTTTTCGGACTTGATATGGTCATTATGAGTTCTTGGTGATATCTTTTAGGTTGACTAATTCCCCTGCTGCGTTCATGGAGTTGATGAATTGGATGTTTTAACTGTATCTTGACTCCTTTGTTGTGGTATTTAAAGATGATATCTTGGGTTATTCCAAGAGTGAGGTTGAGCATAAGGAGCATTTGTAGATTATGCATTGGGGATTGAGGGATAAGAAGTTGTATGCTAAGTTATCTAAGTGTGAGTTTTGGTTGGAGTTAGTTTCTTTCTTGGATCATGTGATGACTAAGGGAGGTATTATGGTTGATCCAGCTAATCTTGCAGCTATTCATGATTGGGCTAGACCTACTTTACCCATCGAGATTTGGAGTTTTACTAGCTTAGCCAGGTATTATTAGCGTTTTGTTAAGGGTTTCTCTTTCATTACAGCTTTGTTGACCAAGTTGACTCAGAAAAAAATTTCCATCTAGTGGTCGGATGCTTGTGAGGCGAGCTTTCAAAACCTCAAGGACTTGTTGACTTCAATACTTATATTGGCTTTTTCCAAGGAGAGCATGGGTTTTATTATCCTTTGTGATGCTTCAGGTGTTAGGTTTGGTGTTATGTTAATGTAGGAGGGCAAGGTAATTGTGTATGTGTCTCGTCAAGATTAGACCCTCATGAGAGGAATTATCCTACCCATGATTTGGAACTGTGCGCAGTTGTGTTTGCCTTGAGTTGTAGAGGCACTACTTGTATGGAGTTTGTTGTAAGGTCTTCTCATATCATCGTAGCCTTTAGTACTTCTTTACCAGGGAGATTTTCATATGAGGTAGCACCGTTGGCTTGATTTGCTTAAGGATTATGGTTTGACTATTCTCTACCATCAAGGCAACGCAATGCGATTATGGATGGCTTGATCTGAAATTCGACTAGCATGGGTTGCTTGGCTCATATTTTGACCTAGGAGAGGCTTTTGGCCTTAGAGATTTAGTTTTTAGCTAACCATATGGTTAAGCTTGATATTTCAACACCTGGGCGTATTTTGTCATTTGTGGAGGTTAGATCTTCTTTGATGGAGCAGATTCGAGCTCATCAATTTAAAGATGTTGGATTGAGGTTGATTCAAGAGAAGATGTTGAGTGGAGAGGTTAAGGAAGCCTCACTTAATTTAGATAAAGTTTTGATGTTTGGGGGTTGAGTTTATATGCCGAGAGTGGTGATCGAATTAGGTTGATCTTGGAGGAGGCCCATTGTTCCATATATTCTATCCATCCACGTGTGACTAAGTTGTATCCTGATTTGAGGCAGCACTACTAGTGGGGTGGTATGAGGCGAGATATAGCAGATTTTGTGGCTCATTTCCTATGTTGTCCATAGGTGAAAGCCGAGCATCTGAGGCCTAGTAGATTGCTTCAGAGGTTACCCATTTCTAAGTGGAAGTGGGAATGAATCACTATGGACTTTCTGACTGGGGTACCTCATACATCTCATAGTTCTAACAGTGTTTGAGTCATCGTGGATCGATTGACCAAGTCAACTCATTTTATTTTGGTTTAGGTCTCATTCAATGCTGAGAAGTTAGCCCGTATCTACATTCGTGAGATTGTGCGTCTTCATGGTATGCCGGTGTCCATTATTTTAGATCAAGGTCCTGTGTTCATATCTCACTTTTGGAAGACTTTTCAAGATGATTTGGGTACTTGGGTTGATCTTAGCATAGCATTTCATGCCTAGATTGATGCCAGTTAGAGCAGACTATCCAGGTTTTGGAGGATAAACTTCATGCGTGCGCGATGGATATTGGTGGCCAGTGGGAGCAGCATTTGGCTTTAGCAGGATTTGCATATAGTAATAGCTACCATTCCAGTATTGATATTGCTCCTTTTGAGGTGTTGTATGGTAGGCGTTGTCGCTCCCCAGTAGGTTGGTTTGATGTTTCTAAGGTGAGACCTCGAGGTACAGTCTAGCTTCGTGAGTCTTTGGATAGGCTCTGGATCATTCAGGATAGACTTAGAGTGGCTTAGAGTAGGCAGAAACATTATGCTGATCGTAGACTTCATGCCTTGAGATTTGGTATTGGTGATTGTGTCTTCCTTTGAGTTTCACCTATGAAAGGTGTGATGATACTTGGGAAGAGGGGCAAGCATAGCCCCAGGTATATTGGTCCATTTGAGATTCTTTGGACTGTTGGTGATGTGGCTTATGAGTTAGCTTTGCCCCCTGATCTATCAATTGTTCATCCAATTTTTCATGTTTCTATGCTTCGTCACTTTATTCTTGATGGGTCTCATGTCATTCATTGGGATTCGATTCGGTTAGATGAGCGATTGTCCTTTATTGAGGAACCAATTTCCATTTTGGCTAAGGATGTTAGGCGGTTGTGCTCTAGAATGATCCCTGTGGTTATGGTCCTGTGGTGACATCAACCTGTAGATAAAGCTACTTGAGAGGTTGAGTCTAATATGCATAGTTCCTATCCCCAGCTTTTCATTGATTCACGTATTTCCTTGCCTTAGTTCGAGGAAGAACTAAATTTTTAACCCAAAATTTAATGATTTTACCAGGTAAAGCTCAAAAATGGTTTTTCTTCGATTTGAACCCTGTTTTTTACTCGATTTAACTTGGCTTTTCAGCTGTAGGTTCCTAAAAATATGGGGAACATATTTTTGATGTAAAGTTCTGATTTTTCACTTCTTTTTCAGAAACCCATTTTGGGGGTGTCCATTTTAACCCCAAACTAAAAGTAGTCAATATAGGTGTTGTTCGTTTTATTTTGACGCAGAAATTTCATATTTGATAGTTTTAGTAGAGTTTGGAATTGTTAGTTAAAAGTAAGGTCGCGAGTTCAAGTATAGCGGATCGATTTTGGCTTTGGAGTAGGTTATAGTTTAACTCTTCAGACGGGGCTGGGTAGTAAATGATGGTACAAAATGCATGTTAAGGGTGAGAACTAATCATGAAAAAATGGTTCTCTATGTGTTGTGCCCGTATGGGGGCCTATATGTGATGTATTGTCGAAATTGATATATTATGTGATATGTTTGACCGTGTGGGGTCCTATATGATATTGATAACTTTGAATACATGTGAATAATTGTATTGTGTTGTTTAATATGGTACCATTGCTGTATTGTGATTATAGCATACTTTATTGACATATGAGACATGTGGAAATTCATGGATGAAGTGAAAATAATAAGTGGATATTGGCTCATGTGGTTTTGGGAATGTATCATTGTGGTTGGTTGTGGAAGTATATCATGTCATTGGTTGTGGAAATACTCATTGTGATTGGTTGTGAGCATTACATCTTCATATCATACTCATTCATGAAACATTGGTACCACCGTGGCAATATCTGAGAAACACTGGCAACACCTTTTTAAAAAAATATTATAACACCTTATAAAACCCTTTTCGAGGGATATGTCGAAAAGAAGATATGAGATATGTGGATTGTATATGACTTGACGCCCTCATGGGTCCTACGTCTAGAAGCTTTAGCTCCGTAGGTGTATACGGGGATTTTATGATGATCCCGGAGGTTGTGCGACGACCTCGTGTGTCATCATTATCATTATCATCATATATATTGTACTTACTTTATTGCGTTCATGTCGTGTTGTATTGCCTTATTGACTTGTCATCTATTTATTTGTCTTACCTCCCTTTACTTGTATTTGATGATCTTGTATCTACGTGTTCTCTCTTGTTCTATTTATATGTGATAATGTATACTTGTGTTCAATATCTTGATGTGTTGTTGTAATATATGTGAGATATATTAGAACTATTAGTGCAAGTGGTGTGGGCTACCGTTGTGGGACATTTTCTGATTGCAGATGATGTGCCCTTAGTGTATATTTTGTATGCTTTATTTACTACTTTGCTTGGTCGGCCTATGATACCTACTGAGTACAAGTGGACCGTACTCATGCCTACTGCGCCCTTTCGGTGCAGGTCTTAGCTCGAGTGCGCCTCAACTTGATTGATTCGGGCGATTGTTGGAACTTCCAAGGTAGCGAATTGGACATTCATGCGTCTGAAGTTCACCTCTATCTTTTTATAGTTGTTATGTCTTTATTAGTAATTTGAGATAGTTATTATTGCCTTGTGGTTATTTTTTTTTATGCATTTGACTCTTGAATTGTATTAGTATTTCTTACACTATTGACACTTAGTTTTGAGCATGATTGGCATTTTGGATAAGTTCTTTCTGCATTGTTATGATTTCTTATATGGTTCAGCTTTATTCTAGAAGCCTTACCGTGGGATATTTCTATCTTTTATTCTTTTCATATCAGTTTGGATGATAGGCTTACTTGTCAAGGTACGCCGCAACAAGTGTCATCATGACCCTATCAAGCCAAAAACGAGGGTCATGATGACACTTGTTGCGGCGTACCTTGACAAGTAAGCCTATCATCTAAACTGATATGAAAAAAATAAAAGACATAAATTTAAAATAACAGAATTAAAGATAGAATAAGAAGATAATCTTCAACCATGCATAGACAATTTTTATAACAACTTATAATTTCAAACTTATCAACTAACTTTTTTTACCCATTCAACATAGTATTTTATTTTGCTGCAACATAATGTTTTTGAATGTTAATTGAACTTTTTTAAATATGTGTAATTATTGTTTCTAATTGAAAATTATAAAGATATTTTTTATGTTTGATACTTTATTACTTTAAAATGAGCGCTTTTTTTTTTAATTGTAAGTTATTTCCTCCAAGTGTATTCATAAAAAAAGTTTATTAATTACCGATGTAGAATGTATACTAATACTTATATTCGCAGGACATACTAACATTATTAAAAAATGTGACAATTAAATTTTTTATAAATTATTTAACATATAAAATTAAATTTATTTATTTTATTTTATTCAATTAAATTTAAATCAAATTATAATATTTACATTATCTATCCCTTTTTCTGTAATTTCTGCACATAATTTTTAAATGATTTTTTTAATTTAATTTGTAACCTTTAATTAATTAGTGTCACACTTTATCCAAACATGAAATATAAATTAGCCTAGAATTTTTTAAAAAAATATTATACTTTAATGAAAATAATTAATACGCGTACACTAATAAAGATAGAGATATTGACTATTTTAACTTTTTTTTAACTTTTTATTGTTGACATTTTATTTTTTTTGAATTTTTTATTTTAAACTTGATATATTGAATCATATTGTTTATATAATTTTTATATTTTTAATTCAAACTATAAAAATTTAAAATTTTAAAATTTTCATCACATATTGTTTTATTTCTCCTACTCATGTAAATAGGTTAATACTAATTTTATTTTTAAAATTTTCTATTTTAAAATTGATATTTAAGTCATATAACTCAATTAAAATTTATATAAGTTTAATATTTTCACTTAAAAAATGTAAGTTAAAATTTATATCCATTTTAGATTTAAACTGAAGTAATCGAGTATAGCGAAAGTATAATTTCACCAATAGAAATTAAGAGACTTTAGTATGAATTTAAATTCACATTATAGATATTGAGAAAACTAAGGGATGACCTTGGCTCAGCGGTAAGCTTGCTTACCGTGGTGTGCCAGGGTCGGGGGTTCGAAACGCCCCACCAGCGAAGTTGGGGTGAGGGCGCGTAGGTGAGGCCCGGAGTGGTCCCCCCCCCTCCCCGACACCTACGGAGTAGGTATGAATCGGGTCGTCCCCCAGATATTGAGAAAACTGAATTGACATTTAATTTTTTTGAAATTCCTACGTTAATATAATATTCAAACTTAAATTATATAATAGTACACACTCGTCATTACAATATTATTTTATTTTTCCTACTGTATAGATAGACTAGTTTAGGTGTACGCGCCTTGCGCGTGTACCTAACTTTAATGAGTTCAAACATTATACTAAATAGGATATTTGTTTAACTAATAAAAATGAATATAATAGTTAAATTTAATATCTTTTGAGTATGTAAAAATAGAGAATTTATTTATTAAACCTAATCTTTATCAAAAATATTTTTAAAAGTCGATCGGCATTCATCTACCATCTGTAAATTGCAACAAAATAATATAATGATACAGACATCAAAATAATACAATTAAATCTAATATTTACACACAAAAAGTTTTTCAAAGTCATCCGACACTCATCTACCACCTGTAAACAATAACAAAATAACATAATAATAAAGATATCAAAACAATACAACTATACCTAACTTTTACATAAAAAAATCATCAAAGCTGATCAAAATTTATGCATCACCTATAAACTACAATAAAATAATACGATAAAAGTGTTATAAATACAATATAATTAAACTTAAATCTTACAAAAAAATAATTCTCAAAGCTGATCCAGATTCATCTACGAATTGTAAACTACCATAAAATAACAAACTAATAGAGATATTACGATAATACAATTAAATCTAACGTTTACCTTACAAAAATTTTCAAAGTCAACACACATTCATCTAGCATCTGTAAATTAAAATAAAATAATAAGATAATAAAGATATCAATGGGACTTTGAATTAAAAGGGACAAACAAGTTTCTCAATTAAGTGAGGGTCCTTTAAGTTTTAAAAATTAGGTAAAAGGGATAAAACAAATTCAGTTTTTTTAAAACGATTTTCACTCCAATAGCTAAAAAGGTTGTCTCAACAACTATAGAAATTGTCTCAACAACTATTAAAGTTGTTCAACAACAGTGCAAAATTGTTCGACAACTTTGATAGTTGTTGAGACAACTAATGCAGTTGTCGAACTACTGTCCCAGTTGTTTAAGTAACTTTATTTTTTTAACTTAATAATATTATGTGACCCACTTGTCCCCTTTTTTTAATTAAAAACTTCGGAGAGTCTTTCAACTTATTTTTCTCGATATATCAAAATAATACAATGAAACCTAACCTTTACACAAAAAATTCTTCAAAGCCAACCGACATTCATCTACGACCTGTAATCTATATAAAAAAAATATAATAGTGATCACAAAGCTTCGATTTTGATCAAACTAATTCTTGTCTGAGCGAAAATTTTGACCCTAAGAATGATTTTGAATGAAAACAAAGAAGATATATATATACACACATGTTATATTCTATTATACTGACAAAAATAGTGAGAAGTTGAGGGTTAGAAAATCAACCATCAATCATGTATAGAATCAATCATGATTCTATACATGTAATCGAATCAAGTTAGATGAACATCAATCATATTCTCCCAATAGTCAAATCGGTTTGTTCTCTAGTTTAACGTACATCTCAATATGTAGAAGTATTTACTTAATACAGACCTATTTTAGGAGTATTTTTCTAATTGAACAATAGAAAGGAAAATATTAATTAATTTCACTACCATATATTTTAGGAGTTCCATATATTTTAGGAAGTCTAGTAGAAAATAAAATATTAATTAATTCTCCTACAATATATTTTAGGAGTCCCGTATATTTTAGAAAGTCTAATTAATATAATAAAAAATAATTAAATAATAAATATAAAAAATAGTGAAAAGATAATTTTGTCTAAAGAAGAGTCTTTTAGTGAAAGGAAAAAAAAGTTTAAATCACTTTTCTAATGATCTTCACACTTTTAATACATTATAGATTATATCGATTTTCTAATATTAACAACTTTATTTGAAATTTCAATCTATATAAGTCATTTTATATTCGGATAGTTTTTAAAATTTTCAACTCAAATTTAAAATAATAATTCAAACTTAATAATAATCATAAAATTAATTATACGCTATAAATTAAGATTTTTTAAAAATATGAAGTACATAACAAATTAATAACAATATTATAGAGGACCAAAAAGGTTGAAAAGGAATATATTTTTTAAAATTATATTTATTTCGTATAAATACTTGAATAATTCCATTAACTTAAATTAAAGTATACATAATTTTACTATGTATTTTATTACTATTTCATTAGATAATTTTTTTATTTATATTTGTTAATTAAATAGTACTAATAGCATTTGTGCATAGAAAATAATAATAATAATAATAATAATAATTAAAAAAAATGAAAAAAAACACACAAAGACCCATTAAACAATTTAAAACTTTTCCAAATCTAACCTCCCACCACCGCTACCTTCCCCTATTTCCCCCAAAAATTAAAAAATTCCCTTCCAAAATTTAAAAAGTAAATAAATTAACCTAATATCCCTTTTCATTTAACAACCCTAATCTCTCTTTCTCCTTTTCTATTTCTTCCTTGTTCCCCACACCCCTCTCGCCCCTCACTCTTTCATATTCCCATCTATTTAATTTAATCTGATTTTTCTTATGTGTGATGTTTGCCTAACTACTTTAATTTTTTTTTTGTAGGTTTTAAACATGAAATTCTTCAAGTAAATGAGATAAGTTTTTACGATGATATTGCATTGTATTATGTATTTAAAAAAAATAATTAATGTACCAGTAGTTTTCTGCTTGTGTGGGTGATGTTGGGTGTATTTACATGCCTAAACACCATAATTTACCCATGTTACAGCTAGGTTTTGAGGATAAAATATATAATTCCTGCACTTTTAGTCCATTTTCCTGTAAGTGAGCTAACCTATGTGATTAACATGTTTTTCAAGTATTAATGATGAAGATTTTAGCACTTTGTGGACCTTTGGGCAGCAAAGGAAAACTTCACGTAAGAAGAAAGGTAGCTTTTGGAAGCTTGTGGACTAAATGTGATGCATGGAGAACTTGTTCCGGGCAAAATCAGTATTTCTAAATACTTAGGGATGCAGCAGTAACTTAGTAAGCTAGGACAAGGATGTTATAAAAACCTTATTTGCTGAATTTTTTAGCATTCATTCTATTCTTTTCATTCAACACTTTGGATTATTGAGTGTACAGATTCTGTAAGTTTAGAACAGAGAAAAACACGCTACACGTGAGAAACGGCAAGAAGAAAGAAAACGTCAATCCCTTTTGACGCCAAAAATCATCCACATCACCAAGATTATTCTAGTTGTGGTATGATGATTATGTTTATTGTGATCTCCGTTGTAATCATAAGTAGCTAAACTTCTCTGTTAGGGTTATGGAAACCTTGTCAGATACTATCTATTACTATGAGTTTGTGAATTCTTGATGTGTATGCTACTTATATCATTACTCTCTTCGTTTTAATTGAATTTTTATGGTTGCAAACATAGGGATTACGCCAGTATAGCATTGAATTGTTCGAGAGAAAAGTTACATGTTTGGAAAAGAGGGTGTGACAAGAAAATAGGGCTACCAACCCCTATTTACACGTTAATGCCTTAACCGAATTAACTTTATTGGAGAATTTGTACCGTTAGTTATATACTTTAGGCTCGAGAGAGTTAAAGTGAAATAATCCTGGAAGGTTGAGAAACACTAGGATTTACCATTAGAATACGAATCTCTATAAGTGCATGCATGTCTAAATTCCACATTACTCATAGTTAATAGATACGTAGAACTCATAAGGTGGACGTAACCCTAACTTATTATTCTCTGTGATTAAATCTTACTAAATACATTGTCTCATTCGTTACTTTGATATTCTTAATTCACGCATAATAAAATCCCCCCTTTTCCGTGGAATTTTTGACCAAAAGTATACTAATAATTGTAACACATAGTGACCAAGTATTCCCTGTGGGATTCGACACCCAACCCAGTTGGGTTCTATATTTGACATCGACCGCTTACACTCTTACGAGAGCTGTAGTTTGGGCGTTATCAAATTTTAGCGTCGTTGTCGGGGAATACGGTTGTCTACTAAGTTTGTGATAGTTAATAGACCCTTTGGTAAAAAATTCTCAGATTTTACTTTAGTTGTTGTTTTTGTTTTATTCAGGTTTGGTTGAGTGCATGCCAAATACACGAAGTTCTGGTCAGCCATTATTACCCATAAATCCTAAACCACAATTTATTGGCAGAATGGATGCACAATGAGACATTGAAAGAGGGGCTGCTCAACAGAAGCAGGCTAGATTAGCTGCATTGGTAGCCGCTCAAGTGCATCAAGAGAATATTAACAACCCAGGTCGGGCAACAAATCTTGATGATAAGGACCTGGGTGATGATGAGTTACTAAATCCAAGGCGTGCAGAAGAGGTGGCAGCGCCTGTGAACAGAAGAGATCATCAAGCTAGAATGAGACCTGAACGCCGAGCTGTGCAGGTTCCTTTTGATGATGATGATGACAATCTGGATAGAGTTGGTTCCACAGGGCTATTATTCCTCCGCCCTTGGCTCCTAGAGCCAAGTTCAATATCACTAGCACCATGATTTAGCTATTGAATCTCAAGGGGTTATTTGGTGGTCTTGCAGCAGACGATCCGAATATGCATCTGATTTATTTTATCTCAATATGCAAGGCGTTTGACAATCCAGAGGTTGGAAAGAATGCGATTTGGCTGTGCTTATTTCCATTGTCTCTATCTGGAGAGGCAACTCTATGGTTGAACGGGCTAAATCCTGACTCTATTACTAATTGGAGGCAACTGAAAGACGCTTTCCTAGAAAGATTATATCCGTCATCCAAGAGAGCACAACTAAGAGATGAGATAAGCAATTTTCGACAGCTTCTAACTAAAGCTCTCCACGAAACATGGGAGAGGTTCAAGAAGAATCTTATGCGGTGCCCAAATCATTATATAACCAATGTCCACTTGATGGAGATATTATACAGGTTTTTGAATTCGGTGACTAAGCCAGTGGTTGATAATGCTGCAGGAGGGTCATTCATGGACCTTACTTTTATTCAGGCAAGTGATATGCTAGATCATATGACAAAGCAGAGTAGAGCTTGGCATACTAGGGATTTTGAGGTAGCAAGCTCTACTGTATCTATTGGCATGACTACAGAACAAAGGCGAAGAGGGGAGGAACGTGATCAAGATATGGCGCACATGAAAACGCAGATGGATCTTCTTACCAAGTATATATTATCAAGGAAGACCAAAAAAGTCAAAGATGTTGTGTCACAGGGAAGAGATGAATCCGATTCTAAGGAAGAAGCTAACTACTTGAATAATTATGGGGGTTTCCGAGGCAATTCCCAAGGAAACCAAGGTCAGAACTATTATGATAAATTTGGAAATAAGGACCGTGATTAAGGGAGTTGGAAGAATAAGACTGATAGGAGTGGTTTATATGTTCCTCCTGGAAATCGTGAGGTTGTGGCGTCTGGCTCTGGGAAGATGTCCATGGAAGATATGATGGCTAAGCTATTGAAAGGAGTGGAGGCAACCAATATGGGCGTAATTGAGGTAAAGAATGATTTTTCATCAATAAATCAATTGGTTGATTCGCATTCTACTGCAATTAAATAGCTGGAGCAACAATTGAGTCAACTATCAACGGTATTCAACCAAAGAAAGGCTGGCACTTTACCTAGTGATACTGTGCAAAATCCAAGGAATGATGGATCGTGTATGGCTATTACTACCAGGAGTGGTAAAGTGCTGGAACATCCATCCAAATGTAAGAAGGTAGTTGATGATATAGCAGAGAATGTTATTGATGGAGATTGTGATGATGTTGTAGAAGCTGAAGAGAACGTTCATAATGTTACCCCTAGATTTCTGCAACATGACAAGATCGATAATCAGAATCAAGATAAAAAGGAAGTGGTGGAGAAAACTATTCCTCATCCACCACCACCTTTTCCTCAAAGACTGAAAAAGAAGGCCGAAGACACTCTTGAAAAGATCAAAAATTAGAAGCAAGATAAAAAGGAAGTGGTGGAGAAAACTATTCCTCTTCCACCACTACCTTTTCCTCAGAGACTAAAGAAGAAAGTTGGTGACACCAGGTTCAGTAAATTTATGACTATGTTGAAGAAGCTGACTATTAATGTTCCTTTGATAGAGGCGTTGGAACAGATGCCTGGGTACACGAAATTCATAAAGGACCTTTTGACAAAGAAGAGGGCAGCAAGCTATGAACTGGCAGATAATATTCATCATTGCAGTGTAATTGCCACGAGATCTTTAGTACAGAAGAAGGCAGATCCTGGTGCTTTCACTATTCCTTGCATGGTGGGATTTATGAATTTTGCTAAGGCATTGTGCGATTTGGGTGCTAGCATCAATTTGATGCCGCTATCCATTTATAAAAAGTTTGGGTTGGGCGATCCTACACCAACTAATATGCGGCTCGTGATGGCAGATAGGTCGATAAAATGACCTGTTGGTATCTTATATGATGTACTGGTGAAGGTTTCTACCTTCATTTTTCCTACAAACTTTGTTATTTTGGATTGCGAGGTGGATTCTGAAGTTTCCATAATCTTGGGACGCCCTTTCCTCGCAACTGGAAGTGTGCTTATTGATTTAAGAGCTAATGAGCTTTTATTTCGTCTGAATGACGAAGTGGTCCATTTTGATGTATGAAAATTGATGAAGTAGCCTAGAGACATGGATGTGTTCTCTGTAGCTGATGTTTATTATGAGAATGAGAAAGAATTATCTGGAGAGAAGCAGCTTACTGTTGAGACATGGTCTGCTGTGCTATTGAATTTTGAGCGTGAGGAGGTTGAAGAATATGAAGATACTGTTTGTGCTCTAATAGGAATAGGGTCGTATTCTCATGCTCCTAAGAAGGTGGACCTTGATCTCAAAAATCGACCTACACCACCAGCGAAACCATCCATTGAAGAACCACCAATGCTAGAATTGAAGGAGCTGCCCAGTCATCTAAAGTATGCATTCTTGGGAAGTGGAAACACACTTACGGTTATTGTTGCGGTTGATTTGGGTAAGCAGCAAGTGGCGGCTCTCATCTCTGTTTTGATGAAGTACAAGAGAGCCATCGGTTGGACTATTGATGATATAATTGGTATCCCTCCTGGGATATGTATGCACAAGATTCATCTCGAAGAAGATTGCATGCCCTCAATTAAGCATCATCGTCGTCTGAATCCATTCAGAAAATAATGGACCATCTATCTCGATGAAGTCTGAGTAATCGAGGTAACCATGTCGTGCCGCGACAATGAATTAAGGCGCTTGGTGGGAGGCAACCCATCATTTTTAATCATTTTGTTTTCCTAGGAGTTTGTTTTGTTAAATAAAAATCCAAAAATAAGAGTCGAGCCATGACCAAAACTAAGGCGCTTGGTGGGAGGCAACCTATCTTTCTAATTGTTTTTGTTATTTTTGATTAAGTGTAGGTGCAAGGTGTACAAAGGAGGGGATTAATCCCAAAAATTTTGATTTTGGAAGTATGCCATGTTAAAGGTGGTAAGTTAGGAATGAAGGAGAAAAGGCTATCGGTTAGGCAAGGCCTATACAAATCTAGGCAATGAACAAGGCAAAGCCTATGTAATTGCCTATGCTCACTGCCTCAACTAGGCAACGAACAAGGCAAGGCCTATGTAAATCTAGGCAAAGCATTAGGCGCCGCCTATACCCAACTAGGAAATAGCATAGGCGCCGCCTATGCCATTGCCTATGCTCTCTGAATCGACAAGGATATAGCATAGGTGCCGCCTATGCTCAACTAGGCGATAGCATAGGCGCCGCCTATGCCCAACTAGGCAAAGCATTAGGCACCGCCTATGCCAAGCATAGGCAAAGCATTAGGTCCCGCCTACTTATGTATTTTTGCCTCCTAACCTAATTTTGTATGGACCAAACCCGATCCATACCTTAGTCTATAAATATAACCTCAACCATAAAACACAATCTCATTGTTGGCTCAAGATAGGCGCCGCCCAAGCTCCCCAAATTCTCTAAAAAAATTTCTTTTTGCTCATCTAATCTTGCAAGCTCATCTTCCGAATCCATCACCACGTAAGTTATTCTTTTATATTCCATAATTGTTGCAATAATACGCGTATAATGGTATTTTAGATCTTGAAGTAGGTGTTTGGTGATAAGAATATAATTGGCTTGCTTTGATACATTTAATTGAGTAAAATACTTTGTGTGGGTGTTCTTGACTTGGTTCCGACTTGTATTTGATTTTGATAGACTGTCCTACTTTTGCAGAATCGACATGGTGAATTTAATTGCATAATCTTCAAAATTGAAAGCTTGAATGTTTGAATGACTCGTTCATCGAGATAAAGATCATGATTGAATACAAGCATGAGATGTTGTGATTATTTCTTGGCAATAACTTGATACGATCTCTATGTAGTAGTCTTGTTCAAAAAGTGCATAAATCCAAACATGAAAGTATAGTCAAGATTACATGAAATAGAGTTGGAAAGGATAGTTAAGATGACATGAAAGTATCACTGTGCTAAACATGTTGCTGGAACATATCGCCTATATGTATGTCGATGAAGTCTGAGTAATCGCCATCACTCACTTAATTAGTTTGTACCAACAAATTAAGGGTGGGGTGGTGCCACTATTGTTTGTTTGTCGATTAAATCTTCCGAGATGAGCTAACATGAATCTATTTTAATCTCAGGTAGAATGGCACTAAAAGGACGACAAGGAAAAGAAAAAGCGTTCACCTCACAGACAGGTCAGAAAAGGGGAAGAAAAGAGCAAGCTGAATCCTCCTCGCTGCAAATACCTCGATGCACTTTCGATATAAAGTGGGTCCTATAGGAGGAAGAAAAGGAGTGGTACAAGAACAACAAAGTGAAAAAATATGTTCACGTGGATTTGATACAAAAGAAAAGTCTAGCGAAGAGAGAACCTGGCAGTTTGGCTAAAATCATGGCGCTAAATCTTGATTTCATTTTCTGAGATATGGGAGAATGCAATCTTGATCTAACGCGAGAGTTCTATGCCAATTGGTCCCCAAAGACTACCGGAAGTGAGGATAAGATTCGAGGCCAAGTCTTGCAACTGAATGCGGAGTTTTTCAATGCTTTTCTGGGTTTTCCATCTGTAGATCCATCACCGCTCAAGGATCTTTATCACAGACCTCTGTACAAGGAAATCAGACACACACTGTGCGGAACTAGATCAATGGCACATTGGAATCGTCACAAAGATACCGGTCGGCACAATACCTTCCCGTATGCTTCCCTAAACAGAGAAGCTCGTATATGGTTGAGGATATTCAACTCTTGCCTCATTCCTGGGACACAGTACACAAAGATCACACGTGATAGAGTATGCTTGGTGTACGCTCTGATGACTAATATTCCCATCAATATTGGTGCGGTTATACGATCATCAATGCATAAGGCTAGGCTGCACAAGAGGTCCCATTTCAGCTTTGGCAATTTGTTGACTGCAATATTAAGGAAGGAGCACATTGAAGAGGAACCTGCAGATCATAAGCTTCCACACAACCCGAAGAAGGTTGATCTGACAAAGGTTAAAGATCCTGAAACTGGGCATGGCGTCAACCTGACCACTGCAGAAAGACATGCTCGCGAGGAAAGCTTCTTCTGTCGTTTATATGGCATGGCGAGGTTTACCATGATGAGTGGGGGTCATGTTCTAACTAATTCATAGCTCCAGCAGTTGGATTATGACTACCCGATGAATAAGCATGCGCAGGCTATGTGTGGAGTAGGGGAACATTTTGAGGAACCTCTCGATGATGACGTGTCGACTGATGATGATCGCTGAATGCCACACTCAGACGTGGAGGAGAACTCTGATGATGAAAACTCTGATGATGATTCTGATGCAGGGGGTATGACCCCAGACATAGAGGAGGATTCCGACTAATCAAGTTTTCCTTATTTATTTTCCACTGAGGGCAGTCTGTCCGGTCTAAGTGTGGGGTGCTGGTATTTATATGTTGTACTTCTTTGCCTACATTTATTTATGTTTGTTTGTAGTTAAATTTTTAGTTTTAGATTTTTGATTTTGCATGAGTTTGTTCTGATAGGCGGCATGGTATTATGACAAGAGTTTGTGCTAAAATCATTACTATTGAGACGTTTAGGCTCCAAGTGTGACTCACTGTGTGATAATTGTATGGTTTAATTCATTCATCTATTGGGTTAAGAGTCTATACTGCTCTCAATAAAGTTGACCATGTGCCTTGTGTTTGTGAGGTTGTAGTATATTCTGTGTTGTGACTGATGCTAGAACTTGCCTGGTGTGTGTGTAAAGCAAAATAAAGAGTGTGAATTTAGGAGATGATTTAGGCATTTCTTTGGCAGCCTATAATTGTTTACCTTCTTTTTACCTACCCGTGTACATTATCCTAGTTAACCCCTTTTAAGCCTTTAGCTATTTTCTTTGACAGCCTCATATGTAGCCTAATCCATTTTTTTTTCAAGACTATAATTTGATCCAAATTCCTATGCGCTTTAAATTGTAGAGTCATGTGACAAAATAAGAGCAAATTGGGTGAGAGTGATGCCTCAGAGTGTATTGGTACTTGAAATTATTGGGAAAAAAGTGGCTATCATAGAGGTGTTTTATATCAAATAAAATAATAATAATAATAATAATAAAAAGATAGTTCTGTTTATAATTGAATAACAAAATAGGTGAAAAGGGGTGGTAGATGAAAGAAAAGTAGAAGGGTTGTTTAAAAGAGAGTGTTAATGACATAACGTAATGTATTAAAGTGCTTAGGGAACATAGTCACTATTTCTGGCCAAAATAGTCCTACCTATCCTTTAGCCTACATTACAACCTGTAAAGACCTAGTTGATCCTAAGCTTAGCATTCTGATATTAGTGGAGCATTACAATAAGGGCAAGCCTATGGTCATCAGTTGCAATATATGAATTCTTTGTGAGAGAGAGAGCAAAGAGAGTCTTATACCCATGTTTCGAAAAATGCAAAACTTGTGAGTGATTATGGGTGATATATTATGTGAGACACACATGGTTGACGATTGTTGGGTAGCTTTGTGTGATTCTTTGTGCCTTAACTTGTGTATACGAATTAACCATCATCACGAGTCTATGTTGGAGGTTGAATTGTTTCTAGTAGTGATCAAGAAAACTACTCTTTGTTAATGATTGTCGTGCATGTCTTGTTGAACATTTTGTGTTGCTACTGTGATATCCTAGTTAGATGTTCGCATGGACGTAATATTTTGTTCGAGGACGAACAAAGCTTTAAGTGTGGGGTGGTGATGTTGGGCGTATTTACACGCATAAACACCATAATTTACCCATGTTACAGCTAGGTTTTGAGGATAAAATATATAATTCCTGCACTTTTAGTCCATTTTCCTGTAAGTGAGCTAACCTATGTGATTAGCATGTTTTTTAGGTATTAACGATGAAGATTTCAGCACTTTGTGTACCTTTGGGCAGCAAAGGAAAACTTCACGTAAGAAGGAAGGCAGATTTTGGAAGCTTGTGGACTAAATGTGATGTATGGAGAACTTGTCCCGGGCAAAATCAGTATTTCTAAATACTTAGGGATGCAGCAGTAACTTAGTAGTACTAGGACAAGGATGTTATACAAACCTTATTTGCTGAATTTTTCAGCATTCATTCTATTCTTTTCATTAAACACTTTGGATTATTGATTTTACAGATTCTGTAAGTTTAGAATAGAGAAAAACACGCTACACATGAGAAACGACAAGAAGAAAGAAAACGTCAATCCCTTTTGACGCCAAAAATCATCCACATCGCCAAGATTATTCTAGTTGTGGTATGATGATTATGTTTATTGTGATCTCCGTTGTAATCATGAGTAGCTAAACTTCTCTGTTAGGGTTACGGAAACCTTGTGAGATACTATCTATTACTATGAGTTTGTGAATTCTTGATGTGTATGCTACTTATATCATTACTCTCTTCATTTTAATTGAATTCTTATGGTTACAAACATAGGAATTAAGCTAGTATAGCATTGACTTGTTCGAGAGAAAAGTTACATGTTTGGAAAAGAGGGTGTGACAAGGTAATAGGGCTACCAACCCCTGTTTACACGTTAATGCCTTAACCGAATTAACTTTATTGGAGAATTTGTACCGTTAGTTATATACTTTAGGCTCGAGAGAGTTAAAGTGAAATAATCCTGGATGGTTGAGAAACACTAGGATTTACCATTAGAATACAAATCTCTATAAGTGCATGCATGTCTAAATTCTGCATTACTCATAGTTAATAGATACGTAGAACTCATAAGGTGGACGTAACCCTAACTTATTATTCTCTGTGATTAAATCTTACTAAATACATTGTCTCATTCGTTACTTTGATATTCTTAATTCACGCATAATCAAATCCCCCCTTTTCCGTGGAATTTTTGACCAACAGTCTACTAATAATTGCAATACTTAGTGACCAAGTATTCCCTGTGGGATTCGACACCCAACCCAGTTGGGTTCTATATTTGACATCGATCGCTTACACTCTTACGAGAGCTGTAGTCTGGGCGTTATCAGTGGGTATTAGAATTGATATGAAATTTGAGCTTTATATTTACAGATCGTAAGAGGTTTACTGATATTTTTTACTTATTTGGTTGCTTTGTATTTTTTTGCTTGTTTTTTATTTGTTAATTTTAGAAAAAAATTATCTAAGATATATTTTTTCTCCTTGAACCCTATGTATACACACTCTTGCATGTAATGATTCTTATTTTCGTTGTGTTAAAATACTTTATTATTATCAACAGGTGTAGTAGTGGAATAAGATAAAATAAATGATAAATTAAGACAGATGTTAATCAAACTAAGGTTTGATTGAAGACCGTGGAAGGAGAGATTGTGAAGCATGGATTCAGCAAGGTGGTGTTTTAAAAGAGTTGCAAAATACAATTCTATGCAACTTTTGTTACTAACAAAGCTTGTAGAAGATTCTTTAAATTATAGTAATATAAATGTTGAAAATTGTTTTGAAATTTCTTTTTAGTCTTCATTATATTATAGAAATTCTTGTGGTTAATAAAGCTTATGAGAATATTCCTCAATTTATACTAATGAATATTTGTATTTATGGCTGAACCTAAATATAATTATCAAAAATTAACTAATATTCACTTTCAATTGCTAATTCAAATGAGTTATGAGGTGTGCATTTTGTAGCAAAAAGAATAAAGTCTTAGCTACATCATAAAAATATTTGTGGTAAATACTCACGTATAACTATATATTTTTTATTTGGTAGCTAAATATAAGTATTGGTAACATGAGACTGAAATACAAATAGCCACACATTTTAAATATCATAGAAAATAAATCAAGTTTTTTGCCATATGAGAAGACATTGTGGCTATAATATAAAAATTACTATAGATTTTAGTTATGCCACTTCTTTCTATGAATGCTACGGGAATAAATTTGGTGGCTAAAGTGTTTAACCATTAAACTTTTCACATTTAGCTATGATTTATTCTGAAGATATATATGCATTGCCTTCCTCGATCGATATTTCCCACCATCCAAGATGCTACAATTGTATGATGAAATCATTGACTTTCAGCAATTGAAGGGTGAACCTTGTACGAGGTGTGGAAAAGATTCAACGGAAAAATCATGCAATGTCCCAATCATGAGGACCCAGATAAGATGCTTCTTCAAATCTTCTACCGGTCTCTTGATCCTCTAAACAAAATCGTGATAGACAACGTGGTAGGGGGATCTCTTGTGAAGTTGACTTATCATGTGGATACAACCTTGCTTGAGAAAGTGACCAAACAAAACTGGGGGTGGCATACCCGTGATGCCGAGCTACCAAAAGGCTCCCCTGCTACTTATTGATAAAGAGCAAAAGAAGAGAGATAAAGAGAGGTAGGAAAACATGGCAAAAATGATGATGTATTTGGAGCTTTTTACATGCATGTGATGGGTGCACCCACAGAAGTGGTGAATGCCATGGAATTAAAGGCGTATGAGGATGAAGAAGCCAAGAGGTTTAATGAGGAAATTTGGTATTTGGATAACTATTCAGGGGGTTCCCTCCCCACCTATCAAAGGCAGGGTGGGAACCAATGTTGGATGGATTGTGATCATGATCGTGATTGAAGGGACAAAGATTGAGAGTATGATTGTTATGTTCCCCCTCATGACCAGGTAAAGAACAAGGATGCAAATCCTGTTGACCCCAACAAATAAAAAATCAAAGATGTTTTGGAAATTTTTTTTATAAAAGTAGAGGGAACATACAAGATGGTCCGTGACTTGAAAGGCGACTTTTTGCAAATCAACCAAATGGTTATATCCCACTCCACTTATATTAAGAAATTGGAAACACAAATAGGTCAAATCTCCTCTAAACTAAATGCTAGACCGAAGGAGGGCCTTCCTAGTGACATTATTGTAAACCCAAAAAATGATGCTCAAGTTTTAGCAATAGTTACTATGAGTGGCAAGACCCTTGGGATTCATTTGAGGAAAGTTGAGAGAGAAAGTGTGGATGAAAAATAGCCAAACATTAAGAACATAAATATGAAGAAAAAGGTTGTGGTTGAGCCAGGAGAAGAAACCCTAAAAGCTCAAGAAGAAGAGGATAAAACAGAATTGGTGAAAATTGGTGAAGAGGTGGCAAAAAATTGAGGAGCCACGAAGTGATACATTGGCCACTATGAAAATCCCTCCTCAAATTCTACAAAGGATTAAGATAAAAGAGGAGAATGACAAGCTCAAGAAATTCATGGCTAAGCTTAGCAACGTCTCTATCAATATCTCGTTACTCGAGGCTATCTAAGATATTTCGGGGTATGATAGGATTATGAAGAAGTTGATGTCAAAGAAGAAGCTTGTAGAAGGTGACATCATTGAAGTAACCCATGGGTGTAGTGCAGTCATGAGTAGCTCAATAGTCGAAAAGAAGAAAGACACTGGGGCTTTTACAATTCCATGCACCATCGGGACATATAAGTTTGAAAAAGCTTTATGTGACCTTGGTGCAAGTATTGATATCATTCCTTTTACAATATATCAGAGACTTGGCTTGAGTACCCCTACGCCAACGTCGATGAGACTTTTGATGGTGGACCGATCCATCAAAAAACTGATTGGTGTTTTGTTTGACGTGTTGGTGAAAATGGATAGATTTATCCTTTTGGCGTATATTGTAGTTCTTAATTAAGAGATGGACCAAGAGGTTTCTATTATACTTGGTTGACCTTTTCTTTCCATTGGTAGAGACATTGTTGATTTGGAGCTTCGAGAAATGAGGTTTAGAATTCATGATGCTGGAGTGTCCTTCTGGGTATCCAAAATGAAGAAACAACCCATGGAGCTTCAAGTGGTATCAGTTATCGATTTTGAAGATGAGAAAGTGAATGATGGGTCCCTTGAGGATCCAAATTTAAGAATATGAAGAACGTCGTGCCACGATGATAACTAAGGCACTGTGTAGGAGACAACCCATAAATGCCAAGAAAATGGCTTGTATCCTTTGTTTCTAATTTAATTGCATAGATTTTAATTTTTTTCATTAATTAATCCATATAATTGTGGCACTTTGGAGTTCTTTTGATTGAGTAGATAATGGGAAAGTGTGAAATTTTTGCATAGTGAACTGAACAGGGGAAAAGTGTACAAATGGAATAATAAGTTGAACAGGGGAAAATAGAGGTGCATAAATGCCCAAAGCAACCGCAATCGTGGGCACCGTTCCTCCAAAATCATGGTCACCCTCTTGTCCGAGATCGTGGTCATATCAGTTTAAAATGATCATCAAACTGGCAGTTGCTCACACTCCCTCTCTATATTCTTTATCAAATTATTCCCTCTCCTAGTCATATTTTGGGCATCCAAAAGCATTGTACCATCCATCTTCCATCATTCCTCCGGTAAGTGCCTTGAATTTGTGCTTTATTTGTTGTAAATAAGCCATAGAATGCATGAAATATTGAAGGCCTAAAACTATGCTTTTCATTGTTAAATCTGTGTTGAATTGTACTTGTGTGGTGGTTAGCTATTGGTAATTGGTGTGCACGCATTTGGGGAAGTCTTGAGTACCTGAATTGTGTTCAAAATTTAGTAAATATAGTGTTCACGCCAAGTGCTCGATCAAGTGCCCAAACGAGCCCATAACTATTTATTTTCGAATTTAGGGGCATGATTGAGTACTTAGAAACCATGTTCAATGTTCTTAATGATTAGTTACTCTTTTGGAACATAATTTGGCCCCGAATTTAGAAATATGTAACCTATTAAAATTTTATTGGACCGGCCATAGGTACCACAATCGCGGTCATCGGGATTGCGATCATGGGTACTGCGATCACAGCTCTATGGCCAGCAATCGTTATATCTGAGGCTGAATTCCAGCTTGGGCGAAAAATTCTACACTTAAAATTCTTGTCCAAACACCACCAAGTAACCATCCCATGAGCTTTAGTGGACAACATAGCATATTTTGTGCATGAAAAATATTGATGATGAATGTTGATGTGTTTTTCTCATGCTCTTTAGGTTTACACCATGGGAGACTATGATCAAGTTTGTTTCATGGCCCCCCGAGTGCCATACTCTATACTATGGTGATCTTCTAAGAACAAAGGTACTTATGGATAGGGAAATATTCTTAGAGAAAGTGCCAGAAAAGCTTCTGACATTTCATGGAAAACTCATGGATAATGGATGGTGGTGTTTCTCCCTAAATTATTGCAAATTGAATTAGCACTGGGTACAGGAATTCTACGCTAACCTTAGTGTAGTTTCTTTCTCAGACCCAATCATCAGGGTTATCAAGATCTAGGGAAAAGAGGTGAACTTTAGGGCAAAGCAAATGAATGACATATACAGGCTCTCAAATGCAAACATGGATGAATTTAAAGTAAAAAGGTGTGAGACAAGAATTTGGATGGAAGAGAAGCTATGTCTGGGCAAGGAGATCCCTTGGGCGGCTAGCAAAAGAAATATATCTATGAATGACTTCACTGTCGAGGCTCAAATTTGGCTAACTATCATTTATAGTTGGGTCTCCCCTTGCACCCACATGCCAGTAGTTCCAAATTTTTTGGTCAGGATGGTTGCTTCCATAGTAGGCGGCATTTCTTTAAATGTTAAACGGCTTATACTCTCAGAGATGAAGTTTTTCAAGAACCATGGTGATACATATCTCTCTTTCCCCTCTTTAATTACCGAGTTATTCTGGATATCAAGAATTAAAGAGTACCTTAGAGGTACTTGGGTGCGCCCTGGCACCCCCATCTACCCTCTCTAAATTTGGGGTGAGGGTGCACCTCACAAGAGCAAGAAGAGGAAGATCAAATTAGGTAAGTCAACTTATGATGAGCCAGACTCTTGTAGGCCATCCACTACCAGGCCCTTTGAGGAGATTGGTGTTTATTTGAGAGCCATTAGGGAGCTTGTATCAGGATTTCCCCAGCGACCGTGAGAGCCCTCCACCACCCGCCTTTCTGCCCAATCTGATTATGAGAGGTACTTGGAGGACCAGCAAAAGTAGTGATCCACCATTACTAGGATCTATAGGACCTACTCATCATTAGTAAAGTCTCACAGAGAGCTCTGGAACTCACATGATAAGATGAAGAAAAGGGACAAATTCTATAGCAAGATGTGGAAGGGAGTGAAGGGCCTTTGAAAGGTCTTAAAACCTTGAAATAGACTTCCTAAATCCCAAGTTGAGAGTGATGATAAGGCCTCAGTAGAGTGGTATGGGTCTGATGATAATGGAGATGATGTAGAGTTCGAGGGCTGGAGCAGCTCTTAACGCAGTTTCAAGGAGCACCCTTATCTCTCTTTCTGCTTTATTATTTATCTAGTAAGGACACTGCAAGTTTCTTAGTTGGGGGTGCCTGTCTCTGTATTCATTTCATTTGGTCCTATATTATTTAGAGATTTTTGGATATTTTGATGACATTTTTGATGATTTTTATTTTTGTTTATTGGGTTGTAATATTTAGGCACTCTGATGGTTCTCACATTTTCATGGATTAGTAGTTTTGTTTTATTTCTAGATTTTTACTTTATCTTCATTTTTCTTTTGGTGATATTGGACGAGCCTTTCCCTATGATAGGTTGAGTGACGACATTCTTAAGGAAAATCATCATAATTAGGTTTTGAGCCATGGATATAGGGGAAGCCTTAGTACCCATAGCATCAGAGCTATAAATACAAGGGAAGTCTGAGTACCCATAGCATTTTGGATTTGAGATCGCACTTATATCTATGGCAAAGTCTGAATAGCCATATGATTTGCCCGTATGAAAGTTGAATTTGAGATGTTATCTTAGTTAGGTGCCATAAATAACAAATTATGCATGGTGCAAATGTGAAACAAAACCCGACCCCTCTCCGTCCAAAATTTTTTTAAAAATCAAGGGCATGGATGTGAGCGACCTTGTAACAATACTTTACCTCTTTTTATGACTCCAAAATTTTGGCTTGCAGAAATTGGTAGATACTTTATTTTTTCTCTAGTGGGAAGGGCAATTGAGCCCCTTTGAGGAGTTTGCATATTTTGTGTGGTGAGCATATTTGTCCAAATCTCATGCATACTTGTACCATCTAAAACTTTCCCTATTAGTCTCTCAAGGCTAATTTTGACTATGCTTGGTTGGTGAAAAAATCCTAGGCCATCTTTGTGAACATAGGAGCCCACTTTAGCGTAAATAGCCTACCCATACTTAGGATAGTACCCTTAGTAACCCAATTCGAGACGTCAAGTCTTTCTTTGGAAACCACATTGCAAACCTTAATCTATTCAAAGTTTTTTCCTCCCTTGAACCCTAAACTCCTTGAACATGAAATATAAAAATTAAGGATAAATACCTAAGTTGGGGCTGGTAGGTTTGAAATAGTTGACTTTAGGCATGGTAGTGTAAATGGATGCCTATGATCTAAGCAACGAAAAAAACTGAAAAAAAGGATTAATGAAATCAACAATAAGGCATAGATTGCAAAAGAAATAGGTGAATGAAAGATGCATTCAAAAAGTTGGGTAAATCAAGATACCTAAAATAGGCTTGTGTAAAGTGTGAAAACAAAAGAAGTGGGCTATGTTCAAAAGTTGGATGGAATAGTGTGATGTAGATGTTCAAGGAGGGTGTATGTAACACCCCATATTTTTGCGCTAGAATCCTAACCATTATTATTATGCATATAAGCCCTAATGTAAATGATTTCCATTTGACTATAAGTTTCATGGCAATTATCCTAGTGTTAATAAAGGTTATGAGGTGGGAAAGATGTTCATAAGTGTCACTTGGAGTAAGATGAACTAAGAGCTTTTGAATCGGCCAAGTTTTGGTGTTTGTTTTTCCAAGGGTCATCTTTGAACGAGTATAACTTCATGTATATGTGGAATTTGGAAGATTAAGACCCACCTAGTTGTATATAATTGAAGTAGCTTCCCAACGATACCAATTTCGCCTTAATCCGACACTCGAGAGAAATGTTATGGCTTTGCAAAAGGGTGTGTGTCGCTTAACACTCGCAAACATTCACTGGAAATTGTTTTTCCATAGGGAGTGCGAAGCAAACCATAAAGTTTGCCATATCTTATGCGATGTAAACCCCATGGCATAACAACCTGAACATTTCGTTTTTGAGTTATTCCGAGGGAAACTAAGTTATTAGACACTCCTTAAACGTCCCTAAGCATAGCCTCACGAAATTAATAGCTTTTAAACATGTTGTAACCATATTAACATCAGCAGTTCATCATCTACAACACAAGAGGAGAAAACAACTAGTGTTTTGCACAATCAAGCTTAAGGATCCAATCTTTCCACAATTCCATTATCATTAAGGTATGTGGGGTTATGAATGATGGTTTTCTTCCTCCTTTATGACCAAAGCTTGATTTTAAGTTGATTTTGCATAAATTGAAGTTAGGGTTGATATCCAATTCTTATTATTTTTCATTTATTAAATTATCATGTTATTTAAGGCTTCAACTGCAAGAGATTTACATATGTCCATGTCTGAAATCACGAGATTCATATTATGAGTTATATTCCACTAGCTTGATTGAGATTATTGAAAGATTTTAAGATGATTATTCAGCATGAATTTTAAATATTATTTTTGAGGCATTAAAGCTTTATATTTTGAGTCCTAAGTATAAGTGATGAGTTTATAAGGATATTATGATCTCAAGTTTTATTGACAAGTTTTGATAAGTGCTTTCAAAAGCAAAGATTGATATTTTGATCCTAATCTAAGATAAGCAATCCACATTGTTCATATAGTTTGAGATTTAAAGAAGAGAAGCATAATTAGTTTTAATTACAAACCCTTGTGCTATTTTAAAGTGGATTTCCTAAAATTCTAAGCGATAAGTATGGTAGTAGTATTTGGTACTGAGTTGGGTATGATTCCAAAGGTCTCATGCCCCACCATAGGTATATGATTTTCCCATAGTGGGTTAAGACAGTGACTACCTAAGATAAGGTTCTATTCTGATGGTAGGGGTAGAACAACTCTCCCCAACCTGGGTAAGACGTTGGATTCCATGACAGCTCACATGGTTTATGTCGGTTAAAAGAACCTCTTAAAGTACCTAAGTCTTAAGTCAAAATATCAGAACCGTTTTGAGAAAACTAAGTGTAAAGGCTCACAATTTTATTCGGATATTGTTTTATATAAGGCATCAGTTATCATATTTCATCTTAAAGTTTTAAGATTGATAAAGGTGAGCCCTTTTTACTTAGCCTGCATGATTTGAAGGACAGAATAAGAGTATAGTTTATTAGAACTAAGTGTGGTGGATCACAAGAATTTCTTATACGCTTTACTACTCATGATTTATTATATTTTATATAGTTTTATTATTCAAGCAACAGTGAGTCACTCATATTTAGCATGCCGTTTTGAAAGTTTATTTGAACTATTGTATTTATTTTTTTACTTATGCATTAACCCCCAAATGTTTAGTACATTTCAAAAGTACTGATCCACATATACGTTTATGTGCTACATTGTTTAATAATGTAGGTACCAGTTGTAGCATGCATATCATAATCAGACAGTTGCAAATTCCAGCCAGTAGATGATGAGTCCTCCTACTTCATAACTTTAGTTGGATGCTATTCATATACTTTATTTTTTTAGTCATATGTATTGATTAGTAGTAGTTGGAGTCGCATCCCAGCTACCAATAGTCAGTATAGTAAAGGCTTTATGGACAGTCAGTATAATTGATACATTCAGTTTTAGTTTTATTTTGTGTAATAAGAGTTGTATTCATCTTAATATATCTTTGTATTGATCAAGTTCTGAAAAGATTTATTTTTTGGATTTTTCTTCAGATTTATGTGTTTTATTCAGTTGCTTATGAGCTAAGCCAGTGCAAAGGTTAGCTTAGGATCACTTATGGTCCTAAGCACTGTGTGACGACTAGAGGGTAGTCTTAGGTCATTACAAACTTAGTATCAGAGCACAAATTTCAAGTGTCCTAGGGTGTCTATAAAGTCATGTCTAGTAGAGTTTTGCGGAACAGTATAGTGACGTTCGTACTTTTCTTTGAGAGGCTACAGGACATTTACGAAATCTTTTCTTTATTTCATATTCTAGATCGTGTTGTAAAGTCCTTCTCTCAAAAACTTCTGTCGCTTCATTTTCTATCCCAAAATTTTTCATCGTTGACCTTTCAAGATAACATGAGTAGTAGATTCTAAGTCCTCCCAAGATAACGCTCTCAGATTTACTATCAATAATTTTAGAAGTCACAAGGGGCTTGAGAAGAGCTTGTTAGTGTGTTATAAGTTCCTCGAGTTGAAAGTTGTGTCTACATCCTTATGAGTTATTCAGTTAAGGCAGGAAAAGATGTGTATCCAGATTTCTCATTAACCCTTTAATACAAATAGTGCTATGAGAGTGATAGGATAAACTGAGATTGTTAAGTAGAGTTTTTCATTCGAGGGATATTGCAACCTAGAGTGTTATGATTTATAAGTAGTAGAACTTTCTTATAGTTGGAAGTATGGGTTTAGAAGTGAAGTGAGCATAAAGGTGGGAATGACGATTGATAGAAAGTATAAAGATAAGCTTATGTATGCTATTGAGGTTGTGTTGTGGTGATATGTCCTTGTGTGTTAGTTTAGTTAAAGTTAGAGAATGAGTTATTAGTTAAGGTGAATTGTTGTTTGCTTGAAGTATGAACGGAGTTATTGATGGTATTTATTGTGTTAGAAAAAGTATAGGTTATTAGTGAAGTATTTGGTCGTTTAGTATTGTTAATTTAGGCTTCCCTGAGGTTATAAAAAATAGTTTAGTTGAAACTTATAGAGCTATGGAAGAAATTTAGGTGTATAAATGGGTAAATAGTCATAATGTATAGAAGGAGTAAGTGCTAACAGATTTAAGTAAGGTATACCATAGGGTTATAATCAATTATTGTTATTATAATGTTCTAGCAAACTAGTGTTTCATGATGTTTTGGAATGTAAGAATAGTGTGTGAAGTTGTGGTTAATCACGGCTGGCACTAGACACTAAGTTTCAACAATAGATGATTATAAAAGTAGAATTAATGATTGCTTAGTTGGTGATGCTAGTTATATGGGTGTTATCTAGTAGGCTGAACAGTGTATGCAAGAGTTTAAACTCATTTATTCGTAATTAAGTATGATGATGCAAGTATGATGTAGAAGTGTGCCCAAGGTGATATGGGGTTGCATTATTTACTAAGATTCTTAAGTGTTGCATATGGTTAGTGGTACCCTTGAGTTGCTAAGTTAAATAAGGCTAGTTATATAGTATATGGTGTTCTTAATATCTAAGTTAAGGAGTTATGGATAGGTGGTGTTGAGTCTTTTAAGTATGAATTTGATTCCTATGGTTTGGGAAGAATGTAAGTATAGAAGTATGATCTTGGTAGGCTATGATTATGTGTTTAGTGAGGCAGGTATGCTTGTCGAGTTAATAGACCGTAAGTCTATAATGATAACTATTGAAGCTAGAAAGTTAAGGATGGTATATGAAAAGAGTTGTTCAAGAATGAAGTCAGTAAGTTCGAAATATAGTTTATTCTTGTGAGTTTAGCATTTATGTGTAGACATTAGAATGAATAAATTATGGCTCTATCTTGAGGATATGAAGTAGACCCATAAGCTTAGAATGTCAGCTTTGACCTAAGGCGGTGATGGTAAAGTGCAAAACCAAATTAAGTTTTGAGAATTAGATTGTGATAAATGTCAATAAGAGTTGTGTTGAGATAGTGATCCCTTCTTACTCTAGAGTATTCCTTGGGTTTCAGTCATTATCATACTAAATTCATGTCTTACATTATAGATTCATGCCAAAGTCTAATATTTATACACTTTAGGCGTATTCAAGTTCATTCTCAGCTTCTAGAAAGTAAGTAAGTAACAGCTTCACTTTGTGATTCGAGTTATCCCTCATGAATCTATGAACTTTAATATTATATTGAATAGCTTATGATAAGTATGAACTTATGTTTCAGAGTATGATCAGTTCTCAGAACTCACGATACTAGTGAGATTCGCATTATATCATTTATTTTTTCAGTTTAGATCTCTTTAATAAATCCATGTATTTGATTTTCTATTCCTCAGACCTCAGCTAAGTGCTAAAGTATGTATAGTATTCTTTCGTGCTTTAGGTCCTTATGCGTTAGCCTTCAGTGACCCTTTCTATGTTAAGTGAGTTGTGATGTTAATGGGTAAGTAATGGCATAGATGATAGAGAGTTGATGACCCTCATTAATAAAGATTATTTAGGTATATTTTCTTAAGCATACTACGGGAAAGTTGTTGCTGATAGAGGTTTAGAGAATATGAGAAATATGCCTTTATGGTTGGTTTCCTTGAAGTTCATATGTGGCTACAATGGTAGCATTGAATGTTATGTTGGGATGTAAGTGGAGGAATGCAATATGTGCTAGTGAATCCATAGTAAGAGTTCAGATTTAGTCATTGAAGTGGTAAGGCATTTTGTGCTTAGGGTGTGGGATCTATAAGAGATATAGAAGATTGAATCATATGGTTTAGACTAATATTATGGTGTAGCGTGTTGTATCTTGTAATTTTTCGTTAGGCTTGATCATGGTGAGAGGATTTAGTTTAGTTAAGACATTAGTAGATGGAATTATGAATGCCCATGAGAGGATTATATGTTGAATCAATCGATTATGGTATCTAAGGTGAATAGAATAGTTAAGGGAGTATTTGAGAAGTGTTGCTAAGCGTAAAAGTAAGAAGTTGTATTGCCTAAGTCCTAGTAATTCTATCCTAGCTTATGAAATATATGACTATGTTCCAAGTTATAGAGTTGTATCAAGGTTGTGATTCCTTAGTCAGATGGCTTTTTCAGATTATGCCTAAAATTCTTTGCCCCCTGATATATTAGAATTTTGCAGAAGAGTGTTGAAGAAATACTCCATTTGGGTTTGAGCAGTTAGTATGATCCAGTCCATATAGCCTGCAATCCAGTTTACCAATCAAATAGATAAGCTCCCATAGATTTTCAAATTTCCAACTAGTCGTACTACGCAAAGTATCGCGAGTAAGTCCATTCCACGAGGAAAAATATTTGCATTCGTACAAATTAAGAATTCAGCTCAGTCCATGCTTCAGACATCAGTTTTAGATTCAGTATTTGGACATGATTTAGCTCATAAGAGTTCAGTGAATGATCTTAGTTTTCCAAGTATTCCAACTCAGACAGGGTAATACCCATTGTATGATCTTATTCTCGTTGTCTGATGATTTGTGCCTGCATAATTTATAACTTTGCAGTTCTATATGTATGATTGTATCATGAACACTTCAAGTGAATTCTACACTCTCAGCACGAATCTGTTCCTGATAATCAGTAAAGGTAAGCTAGCTCAGAATTCATAGCTCAGAATTCAGCTTCATGATAGAATTTTCAAAGTTTCTACCCAGCTATATCCTTCATTAGCAGATATGTCATATCTGCATTATTCCATACTTTTAATGTTTCAATAAGTTCCTACCCATCATTCGAGGCGAATGATTCCAAGGGAGAGATAATGTAACACCCTGTATTTTTGCGCTAGAATCCTAACCGTTGTTCTTACACGTATAATCCCTAATACAAATGATTCCCATTTGAATATAAGTTTCATAAGAATTATCCTAGTATTAATAAAGGTTATGGGGTGGGAAAAATGTTCATATAAGTGTCACTTAGAGTAAGGAGAACTAAGAGCTTTTGAATCAGTCAAGTTTTAGAGATTATTTATCCAAGTGTCATCTTTTAACAATTATAACTTCATATATATGTGGAATCTGGCAGATTAAAACCCACAAAATTGTAGATAATTGAAGTATCTTTCCAGTGATACCAATTTCACCTTAATCCGACACCCGAGCAAAAAGTTATGGCTTTGTAAAAGGGTGTGCGTCGCCTAACACTCGCAAACGTTCACTAAAAATAGTTTGCCATAGGGAGTGAGACACAAACCATAAAGTTTTCCATAGGGAGTGAAAATCAAACCATAAAGATTTCCATAGCTTCTGCGATGCAAACCCTATGGCAGAACGACCTGGACATTTTATTTTTGAGTTATTTCGAGGGCAACTAAGTCATTAGACACTCGTTAAATGTACCTAAGCATCGCCTCACGATATTAATAGCTTCTAAACATTTTGTAACCCTATTAACATCAGCATTTCATCATCTACAACACAAGAGGAGGAAACAACTAGGGTTTTGCACAATCAAGCTTAAAGGTCCAATCTTTTTGCAATTTCGTTATCATTAAGGTATGTGGGGTTATAAACAAGGATTTTATTCCTCCCTTGTGCCCAAATCCTGATTTTAAGTTGAATTTTGCATAAATTGAAGTTAGGGTTGATACCCAATTCTTATTATTTTTCTTTTATGAAATTATCATGTTATTTAAGGCTTTAATTGCAAGAGATTTACATATATTCATGTCTAAAATCATGAGATTCATATTATAAGTTATATTCCACTATCTTGATATAGATTGCTGAATGCTTTTAAGATGATTGTTGAGCATGAAGTTTAAATATGATTTTTGAGGCATTAAAGCATTATATTTTGAGTCCTAAGTACAAGTGATGAGTTTATAAGGAGATTATGATCTCAAGTTTTATTGACAAGTTTTGATAAGTTCTTTTAAAAGAAAAGATTGATCTTTTGATCCAAAGCTAAGATAAGGAATACACATTGTTCATATAGTTTGAAATTTAAATAAGAGAAGCATAATTAGTTTTAATTACAAATCCTCGTGCTATTTTAAGGTGGATTTCCTAAAGTTCTGAGCGATAAGTATGGGTGTAGTATTTATCACCGAGTTGGGTATGATTCCAAAGGTCTCTAACCCCACCATAGTTATATGATTTGCCTATAGTAGTCTAAGATATTGATCACTTAAGATAAGTGTAACGCCCCAAAAAATGGGTTCCAGAGCGTCACAAGGTGCTTGAGGCTACGAGTATCCCCAAGCTAACCCTTTGAGCCATTTTTATTCAGTTCAACACAAATCAACGGGGTTTCCATAAATAACCATCAAATATCAACAGAGTAATCATTATCCAAGAATAAAACAATTTCAGAAAGATAACAAAATACGACTTATTAGTCAACTCCCAACATCTATACTAGTCTGACAAGCCTCTAAGAAAATCAATAAAACCAGTGAGCCATTGAGACATCCCCAACTGACTCATACTCAGTTATCAAATGTAAATAATTCCGTGAAACCAACATCAGACATCACGTCCTTGGAACATGAGGACTCACCACAACAGAGGATGTAGAATAGTATGCCTAAAGAATCACTATCGAACCTGGAACTGAGCACCTGAACCTACATTTCGAGAAAATGCATCCCACATCCGAAGATGTGGGTCAGTACCATGGAAAGGATCCGAGTATATGGGGGTGTATGCAGTTGTATAAACATCATCATCATAAATATTTATAAGAAATATACAGGATGTATGAAAGACTCACATAGACCAAAGAAAATCATCATAATCATGAGAGTATGAAATAAGTATAATAACACATGTGCGTCATCATATAATTTGTCAATCACTTTCAGTTCATCAAGAATATCAATTCTCATAATGTAAATATCATTTAAATCTTTCGAAAGAATAACTTTCACAATTCCACTTTCAAATCACTTCACCATTCACCATAGACACAAGGAAACACACACACACTAGGAGATCCTATAACCGACATAAACCATGTGAGCTACATGGAGTCTAACGTACAACCCATGTTGGGGAGAGTCGTCATATCCTTGCCTCGAAGTAGGACTATCGATATCAAATCCACACAAACTAGTTATCACTATATAAATCAGCCTCAGGCTCACTCCTACGGGGGCACGTAGTTCTAGGGAAGTAAGGTCGCTTTATACCTCCCACTCGGTGCTAAAGATTTCTCCGGGCTTAGCTCAGATTATTCCAAAGACAATCCACAACAAAACAATTTCAGTAATATATAAATATATATTGGGAACCACCATGCTCCCCATCTATCAAAATCAACCACGTTGTGGATTTCTTTCATACTCGAGTTCAAAACAACTCCATTAAGACCAAAAGGTCAAATCATTCAAAATATCTCAAATATTCAACATCAATGTGCTTATAACACACACTTTCTCAAAAAAATACAATTTTCAATGGGGATTCACGACCCAAATATCAAAATCATGATAAATATCATTCAAGATTCATGCTTTATATCTCCACACATATAAATTCATCTTTAAAAACCATAAACATCAAGATTTCATAAAACTCATCATAAGATATGGGTTCATGCTTCAACTTTGTAAAAATTAAATAAAAATCATGCCTTTGTAAAGAAAATTACTTTGGGGCACAAGAACGAAAGACAGTTCTTGTTAAAAAACCCCACATACCTTGAATGATAAACTTTAGATCGATACTTATTTTTGAGATGTTAATCGTTCCTTTGAATGATGGTTCTTGGAGTTCTTGAACTAGGAACTTGGAATCTTGAATAAATTTACCGAATTAATGGTGAACTTTGGAGGTTCTTAAAGTTGAATGTAGGAGCTTAGGGTTTTCGTTTTGAGGGAATTTGATGAAATATAACATATAATGCTTCTAATAGGCTTTAATATATGGTTTGGATGGATTTTGGGTGAGGGAGAATGACCAAAACACACCTAAAAATCAAATAATTCTCGAATCTATCCTTTGGTGGACTATTTTGATAGTCTGAAGTAGATCAACCATAACGTTTTACTCCGATATCCAAATTGGATGAAACCGATTTCATTAGAAAGAGGACTCTCATATCTTTCCGTTGATATATAGTATCTCACCCAGATCATTGTGTACGAGGAGTTATGATTGTTTGAAGTTGACCCAAAAATTTACTTTTGATAGGCTGAAGTAGATCGACCATAACTTTTTGCTCCGTTGGACAAATTGGATGAAACCAATTTCATTAGTTGGTGTCTTTGACTCTAACTAAATGGTAAATACACCCCTTGGAAATAAGATTTCTAGATTTGAGGTAAGAGATAAAATAACTCTTGGGTGACACAGAATTCCTAGACCACTCAAACACGGATGCACTCGGAAATTAAAACTTGACCACTTGGGTCCGACAATCAACAAAGGCATAAGAAGAATACAGCCAGTCCATACCGAGAATCACATCAAAATCTACCATGTCTAACTCAATCAGATCAGCTAACAAGACTCTATGAAGAACGGTAACAGGACACTTTTCATACACTTTCTGGGCAATAATCGAATCACCCACTAGGGTAGAAACTAGGATAGGCTCAGGAATAATCTCAGGACTCATTTTAAAATTCACAGCAATCAAAGGTATAACATATGAGAAACTGGATCCAGGATCTAACAAAGCATATACATCAAACTGAAATATACGAAGCATACCAGTAACAACATCAGGAGAGTCCTCCCGTTCCTAGTGGGCCGATAAAGCATAGAATCTATTCTGGCGCTACCCGCCAGCATTGCTAGAAGAGACACTCTGAGCTGGGGCTGGGCGAGTAGCTGGAACTAGAGCACTAACAGTTTGAGTTTGGGTCTGAGGGCGATAGTCACGATGCCTTTGTCCATCCTGTGGACAATATCTAACTCTGTGACCCATGTCACCACACCAGAAATAACCCCTCTTCTCACCCCCAACACTCACCCAAAAGAGCCCTACCATACTTAGGACACAGAGGACGATTTGGCTTACTGCCAGCACTGTACTGGGACCTGGATGCATATGACTTGCTACCTTACTCCAGCCTACCTCTAGGCATGGGAACAATAGAAGATGACGGTGCTGGCATAGACGAACGATCCTAATATTGTGGGCGACTCCCTCCCTGCAATCTAGTCTGACTCTGTCCGTGCTGCTCGGACCTAGCTCTCTTATTCCCTTTCATTCAATCTCTCTCCTTAATCTTGTCTGCCTCAATCTATTGGGCATGAGTCATCAGCCTAGAAATATTCATCTCACTATTCAGCATAGCAGACCTACACTCCTTAACCACACAACTAGACAATCCAGTCATAAACTTACTTATACTAGCTCGATTATCAGCCACTAAGTCAGGAGTATACTTGGCCAACTGATTGAACTTTAGACAGTACTCCCTAACAGTCATAGATCCCTGTCATAGGTTCATAAACTCTTCCACCTTCACCTCCCTCATATCTAAAGGGAAAAACTTATCCAGGAATGCATCCTGGAACTCTTGCCAAGTTGTAGGACAGCTCCCTCACCTCTACCTTTCCTTTAAGCAACAACCCAGTCATAAGCAAGGTCTTTCAACCTATATGCAGCCAACTCCACACTATGTTCCTCAGATACATGCATCACCTGAGTAATCTTCCACGCCTCCTCTAAAAAAAATCGTGGATCCTCATCCGCATGAAGTCATGAATCCTAGCAGCAGCTGAATTACCTCCCTACTGCTATGGAGCTAGGGCCGGGTTGGCCTGAATATTTGCAGTAACAACTTAGGCCAGCGCTTGAAAGGCTGCGTAAAATTCAGCATAAGATACGTTTTCATTCAATGGGTCAGTGGGTTGAGGTTGTTGACCATCATTATTTCTTCCCCCTTGACATGGAGGCATATTTCTGAAAGAAGAGAGAACGAATCAATAGAAGAGAGAGATACTTTAAGCACGATAGACTTCTAAAAGAAAGAATCACACTTTTTCCTAAAACGTCTTGTAGCCACTTGCTCATAAATATGGCGCGCTACACACCGATGATCAAGACTTTATTTAACGCGTCATGTCAGACTCCCTAGGACACCTTAAAACCTTAGGCTCTGATACCAATTTTGTAACGCCCTAGAAAATGGGTCCTAGAGCGTTACACGGTGCTTGAGGCTACAAGTATCCCCAAGCTAACCCTTTGAGCCATTTTCATTCAGTTCAATACAAATCAACGGGGTTTCCATAAATAACCCTCAAATATCAACAGAGAAATCATCATCCAAGAATAAAAGGATTTTAGAAAGATAACAAAATACGATTTATTAGTCAACTCCCAACATCTATACTAGTCTGACAAGCCTCTAAGAAAATCAATAAAACCAGCGAGCCATTGAGATATGCCCCAACTGACTCATACTCAGTTATCAAATGTAAACAATTCCATGAAACCAACATCATACATCACGTCCTCAGAACATGAGGACTCACCACAATTGAGGATATAGAATAGCATGCCCAAAGAATCACTGTCGAACCTGAAACGGAGCACCTGAACCTACATTCTGAGAAAATGCAACCCACATCCGAAGATGTGGGTCAGTACCATTGAAAGGAACTAAGTATATGGGGGTGTATGCAGTTATATAAACATCATCATCATAAATATTTATAAGAAATATGCAGGATGTATGAAAGACTCACATAGCCCAAAGAAAATCATCATAATCATGAGAGGATGAAATAAGTACAATAACACATGTGAGTCATTATATAATTTGTCAATCACTTTCAGTTCATCAAAAATATCAATTCTCATAATGTAAATATCATTTAAATCTTTCGAAAGAATAACTTTCACAATTCCACTTTCAAATCACTTCACCATTGACCATAGACACAAGGCACCACACACACACACTGGGAGATCCTATAACCAACATAAACCATGTAGCTACATGGATTCCAACGTACAACCCACGTTGGGGAGATCCATCCTATCCATGCCATCGGAGTAGGACTATTGATATCAAATCCATACAAACTAGTGATCACCATATAAATCATCCTCAGGCTCACTCCTACAGGGGCACGTAGTTCTAGGGAAGTAAGGTCGCTTTATACCTCCCACTCGGTGCTAAAGATTTTTCCCGGACTTAGCTCAGATCATTCCAAAGACAATCTACAACAAAATAATTTCAGTAATATATAAATATGCATGGGGAGCCATCATGCTTCCCATCTATCAAAATCAACCACGTTGTGGATTTCTTTCAGACTCGAGTTCAAAACAACTCCATTAAGACCAAAAGGTCAAATCATTCAAAATATCTCAAATATTCAACATCAACGTGCTTATAACACACACTTTCTAAAAAAAACACAATTTCCAATGGGGATTCACTACCCAAATATCAAAATCATGACAAATATCGTTCAAGATCCATGCTTTATATCTCCACACATGTAAATTCATCTTTCAAAATCATAAACATCAATATTTCATAAAAATTATCATAAAATATGGGTTCATGCTTCAAATTCATAAAAATCAAATAAAAATCATGCCTTTGTAAAGAAAATTACTTTTGGGCACAAGAAAAGAGAGTTCTTGTTGAAAAACCCCACATACCTTGAATGATGAACTTTAGATCGATACTCATTTTTTTAGGGAAGTTGATGAAATATAACATATAATGCTTCTAATAGGCTTTAATATAGGGTTTGGATGGATTTTAGGTGAGGGGGAATGACCAAAACGCCCCTAAAAATCAAATAATTCTTGAATCTATCCTTTGGTGGACTATTTTGATAGTCTAAAGTAGATCAATCATAACATTTCACTACGATATCCAAATTAGATGAAACCGATTTCATTAGAAAGAGGACTCTCGTATATTTCTATTGATATATAGTATCTCACCCAGATCATTGTGTACGAGGAGTTATGATTGTTTGAAGTTGACCCAAAAATTCACTTTTGATAGGCTAAAGTAGATTGATCATAACTTTTTGCTCCGATAGACAAATTGGATGAAACCAATTTCATTGGAAAGAGGACTCACAGAGGTTTCCGTTGATATATAGTAGATTATCCAGATTATTATGTACAAGGATTTATGACCGTCTAAAGTTGGAAAAAAATATGCCAAGCCTCAGTACTTTTTCCTACAGTTTTACTGTTCACTACTATTCACGATTCGATCGAAATATTCATAACTCATCGTTCGGGTGTACATTTTGGATGATACACATATCCTTGGAAATCTTATATGATACTCTATGCAATGGTGGGTCATAATCTAAGATATTCCACATGAAAAATTTATAATTCATTCTAGAAGATAGAACCCAACACGTTTACGCATAAAATTTCAACAAAACATTTCTCAGGGTATTATAATAAGGCTCTATTCCGATGGAAAGGGTAGAACAAATCTCCCCAACATAGTTAAGACGTTGGACTCCATGACATCTCACATGGTTTATGTCGGTTAAAAGAACCTCCCAAAGTACCGAAGTCTTAAATCAAAATGTCAGAACCATTTTGAGAAAACTAAGTGTAAAGACTCACAATTTTATTCAGCTATTGTTTTATATAATACATCAGTAATTAGATTTTACCTTTAAGTTTTAATATTGATAAAGGTGAGCCCTTTACACGTAGCCTGCATGATTTGAAGAACAGAATAAGAGTACAGTTTATTAGGACTAAGTGTGGAGGCTCAAAATAATTTCTTATACGCTTTACTAATCATGATTTATTATTTTTTTGACTTTTATTATTCAAGCCAAGGTGAGTCACCCACATTTAGCACGCTGTTTTGAAAGTTTATTTGAATTGTTGCATTTATTATTTTACTTATGCATTCACCCCCAATATGCTCAGTACATTCCAAAAGTATTGATCCAGATATACGTCTATGTGCTACATTATTTAATAATGTAGGTACCAGTTGTAGCATGCACATCATAATCAAACAGTTCCAGATTCCAGTCAGCAGATGATGATTCCTCCTACTTTGTGGACTTTAGTTAGATGCTATTCATGTACTTCATTTTCTTACTCATATGTATTGATTAGTGGTAGTTGGAGTCACGTCCTAGCTGCCTATAGTCAGTATAGTAAAGGCTTCATTGACAGTCAGTATAGTTGATGTATTCAGTTTCAATTTTATTTTGTATAAGAACAGTTGTATTCATCTTAATATATCATTGTATTGATCAATTTCTGAAAAAAATTATTTTTTGCATTTTTCTTCAGATTTATGTGTTTTATTCAGTTGCTCATGATTTAATCCAGTACAAGGGTTAGCTTGGGATCACTTATGGTCCTAAGCACCGTCTGACGACTAGGAGGTAGTATCGGGTCATTACAGTGTAACCACTTTGTTCTTAAATTATATCCTACCCATTCCCAAACCTATGTTACAAGATCAAAAAACGCTTCGAGATCTCTAACTAAGTATATTCATTATAAGGGGATTGAAAATAAGGGCAAGTCTATGGAATGGTACTTTTTAGCATCGAGAGTCTTTATCAAAAGAAAGAGTTTCATTATTAAATCGGGGTTGCATATTAGATAATTTGGTGTGCGTGGGATATCCTTCCTATGAGGAGGCGTGTGAACAAGTTGAGGTTGATGATATTGCCATATTCTAAATAATGAGGCAAAAGGAGCATAGCAGAGTTTAGGTCAATAGAGAGTCACTTTTGAAGTGTTAGCGATTGTTGCATTGTTGATATTTAAAATCCTTTGCATATTTGAGATTGTATTTCATGATGAGAGGTGTCGTGAGAATAGCTTTGCCCTTGTTTAAACAGCCACTTGTGATATCAACCAAGTTTTAGGTCATTGTGATTATTGGGTTCTATACATAGTAGTAAATTTTACATTGTATCATTGAGTGAGAGGTAGTGTTGCTTGAGAATAAGCAAAGGTTTGAGTTAGAGTGTTGATGAAATATGAATTTACCACTCATTTATGTCAATAATGCCTATGATAGGTATTGTTAAGAAAAATCGGAAGTTTCCCAAAATGAGGAATGCCTAATCAATATCATCAAAGGTTTTAGCATTCCATTTGGCTTACCTTGGCATTTGGTCGATGAAGTGTGCATCCCAATCAATTATGGTGACGAATTCCATAGGGTGTTGTCTTTCGTCATTCTAAAAGAGAGGAGCATCCAAGTTTATGACTCAATGTCGAGAAGGCGATGTTTAGAGCCATCATCTGAGATACAAAAGTTGGCTAAAATACTGCCTACTTACCTTGATATAAGTGGTTTTTTAGACAAAAAGGTTCGTACTAATTAGTCGACGATTGAAGCATACCGAGATAAAATGGGTAATTCATTTGATGTACAATATGTTAAAGGAATTGCTCAACAAACCATTGGTAGCCTGTAAGTTTAAGTGTCATGATTTATTTTAATTTCACAAATTTCACAACGTTTGCATGAACTTCAAGATATGGAGTATATTTTTTTTTAAAACACAGGGATTGCGGACTATTTTTTGTTGCCTACACCGAGTATTTGAGTGATGTATTACAAGTACCAAATAATGGACTTGATGTCAAATTACTCCACAAAATATATGTTTCTATTTTATGGAAATACAAAAGAGGCAAAAGCTTAGAAGCCGTACGCAAGCGACATTAAAGATCCGCGACGACCAAAACCAAATTCGGTAGCACCGGATGAAGAAAAACTTGTCCATATTGAGTAGATATTAATATCTTGATTCCATCAATGTAATAACCTATCCTCCTTGGTTTAACTTGTTGATTTATTTATAAAGTAGATCATTTGTACCGATTAATGATTTTTTTACATTTTATTTATTTATTGAGTTATTTCATGTAATTTTTGAAGGATTCAATTTATTTTATGTTGTCTATGAATATACTTTAATCCTTAGTTTTGAACATGTTAATTGAAATGGAATACTAGATTCAAATATCGCAACAGATAATACATCTGCTGCAACAAACGACATATCTTATCAAATAGATTTAGACATATGTTGTAACATGAGATTCAACATGTAGGTCATCTGCTGGAAATTATATAACAGGTCTTCCTACTTTTTTTATTTTTTCCAACAGATTACCTATCAGTTGCAACAGATAGATTATATGATGCGACAGATAGACTGGAAAAGTCTGCATAATGCAACAGATGACCAACCTATTCCAACAGATAATCAATCTGTCACAACAGGTACTATATCTGTTACAATAGATATGCAATCTGTTGCATTATAAAAATTTAACTTTTGCCAGACATAAAAATTATTGCCACTATATGTAAAGTGAAGTGGCTTAAAATGAAAAATTATTATCGTGTTTATCTCTGTCGTTGTACATATTATTCTTTATAAACGGGATCCAACCATTTAGTTAGGTCATCTATTTGAAATTATATAACAGGTCTTTCTACTTTCTTGATTTGTTCCAACAGATTACCTATCAGTTGCAACAGATATATTATATATTGCAACAGATTATATATCTGTTATGACAGACAGATGGAGAAATATCTGCATAATTCAACAGATGACCAACCAATTCCAATAGATAATAAATCTGTCACAACGGGTACTATATTTGTTGCAACAAATATAAAATCTGTTGCATTAAAAAATTCACCTTTCTCCAGACACAAAAATTATTGCTATTACATGTAAAGTGAAGTGGCTTGAAATAAAAAATTATTATCATATTCGTTTCTATCTTTGTACATATTCTTCTTTATATATGGGCTCTAACCATTTAGTTATTACCCCATAAGCCTAGACCTCTTGCATCTTTCCCACAACGGTGTCGCACATACCGATTATTTCTTTGTTGGTCAGTAAATACTCGATGTATTCAAGCGAGTACAGGCTGCACGCTGCACCAGTTCTATTTCTTTTGAGCTGGATGTTCTTATTTTGACCTTCAAAAAACCATGATTCCTTTCACAAGACTTCCTCTAGCAAATGAACCATCAGCTTACTCTGCGTCAACGACTTGGGGAACAACTTCAAGAGTGGATTCACATGGGTTAAAAATGTTTCCTTTTATAAGACAGGTAAGTTGCAGTCATAAACCTTAATATTTCCCTTGTAGAGTAGTATCTCAACAGTAAAAATGACTGGAAGGATTCTCTTTGCCTTGGTCCAGCTCTTGCTGTGTGGATATGGCCTTTTCCCTCTAACATATTTAATCACGTTTTCATCCTATTCGAATGTACAAACTAACATATCAAATCTTTGGACATTGGGAATAGCCTGGCCAAGGAGATCATCGTACCTATCCTTGAAATAGTTGTAGAAGTTGAAGTCCATTATCCTATCGGCAGCATCATAACTATCCGAGTACATTAATTGGCTGCACCTCATGAGGCAGAGAATTTCATTAACATACTGTGGTATAAAAAGACAATTTTTAAATAGGTTAGTAATTGTAAAAAATAAAAACATAGTGGAAAGATTTTGATGCAGAGGGTTCTCTGAGTCAATTCACAGAGTAAACTTACATTGTCCACGTACCACACACGAATATTTGTCATGCTCCTGAAGTCTTTGGTGTCAAACGAATACATGGTGTATTCTTCTGGAGGTTTCATCTCATCATTTATAATCTCTTCTAGTTCCTCCTTCTCCTCATCACCAAGTGTCGCATATATGTCCACCTTCTTCAGCAGCCCCTGAACTTCAATAACTCTTGGAATGGGAGGAGTTGCAATTTTTGTTATTTTAAGAATAAAGAGTATTTGTCTAAAGGTTTTTGTCTTCCTCCTAACTGCCACTGTAGGAGTGTATGGCTCCCTCACCTTCTTGGATGGTATGAAGCCCCTCTTGGATTTCAAATCTTCAACATCTTCATCAATAGCCTCTAGTTTTTCAAGGAGTTTATCCTCTCTGTCCATGCATACTTTGCATTTGCAAAGAGAATATGAGGGTAAAAAAGAGTGAGATATACCACTGTAAAGGTGGAAAGGACCAATGTAGGGGTGAGAGGGTACTGTGTAAGGGATATTTTTAAATATATTTATTTTTTTAGCACCAACATGCTCATAATCATGACTTATAGCAGCAGAAGCATCAGGATGGTTGTCACCATCATCAACAACTCTACCAGTAATACCCCCAGAAGAAGCACCCAGATTTACTACAGTAGGTTGGTCGTGAAGATCCTCAACATTACGCTGACCTTGCGTAACTGCTCTTCTTATGGATGTTGCTCTAGCCAATACCTTCTTTATTAACTCCACTGTTGGGTCTTCTTTTATATCAACAAGACCTAGAGTAAGAAAAGAAGTCATCCCCAACTCATCAACAGTAGGCACGATCTAAGGATGCGCAACTAATAAAAAAAGTCAAGAGGCATTTAAATCATAGAATAATAACAATTTGTAGTCAGTTAGGTTACATGTTAACACAACCAACATATACAACAGATGATCTAGCTACCGCAGCAGCTGATTTATATGTCGTAATAGTTTGATAATATGTTAATCATCTGTCGCAACAAATTATCTATCTGTTGCACCAGTTGTAGTTGATGGGTAATCTATTGCAACGGACAACCCATCTATCATAACAGATGGCACATCTGGTTTAATATCTTTCTTTGAGGCGAATTATTTTAGTTGAAAGAAGACGTACTAAATTATTCAAAGGGTTAAAGAGATCAACAACCTCCTTAATATTTTTACTTCTATTTGCAGGAAACCACCTAAGGATTCTTGGATGAGAAACCTCATCCGAGTAAACCTTAAACTGCTTTCGGATAGGAGGAATACCTTCACATGCCCAAGCCTAAAAAATGTAAAAAGGAAGCAAGTGAAAAAAATTTAGAATAACTATATTCAATATAAATTAATGGATGAGTAAAAATGGTGATCAATTTTACCATGAAAGCCCAAGGAAAGCCGTATAATGTGGTCGTCTTTGGGGATAGCTTTGTCAGTAAATATTCGATAGACAAGTGCCAACAAATCATCTTCTATGACTTTTATTACGTCTCTTGCTAGTAAAATGGAATGGACAAACCAAACCAAGCACAATTTCTCCCTGTAGTGCTTTGGTATATTTTTATCCTCGAGATCTACCATCAAATCATACGCTTTGTAGCTACTACATCCAACAATGCCCAACACGCCATCTTTTATTATTTGTGTTTCTTGGACCCTTTGTGAGGTATTTCCCTGACTGATATTGTTCAGGAAGTTCCTCCAAACCTATCTGTACTCTAGCCATTTTTGTTGGGTGGTCAAAAGTTGATCAAATTTCATCTTTTTTTTGGGAGACATCTTTTAACTACAAACAATAGAAAAAACAAAAACTATATTGCATTTGATGTCTACATAATTTTTTTAAAAAAAGTAAGACAAATTTCAATAAATTATTCTACGCCACATTACAAAAAAACTCTCCAATAGATAACCCATCAGTTGGAACAAATGGAGAATCTGTTTGAAGACCTATTTAATATCTCCCAATAGATCTTTCACCTGTTGTAATAGATGGACCACCAACACCACAACCAATGCCACCAATACCAATACCAATACCAATACCAATACCAACACCAAGACCATCGATATCACCACCAAAAACATAAATACTTACACCACCAACAACATCCACCAACAATACTACAAACATCATCCAATAATACCACGACAGTTAACAAAATACTGAGATGAAAGATATTTCTCGGGTGCTTCCTACTTTTTAGCATCAAAACATAAAATTATTAATCCATTCTCGAAAATAATACAACTAAAAGTCTTTTTTTTCATCATTAACTAAAAATCCCTAATTTTAGAATAAAGAAAAAATATAGAACTCTTCTCAAACTTTGTTACCTATGAAGACAGAGAAAACGACGGATACAAGTGAGAATGAAGTTGAAAACAACAACTATATGGTCGGAAATGGGAAGAAAATTGATCTATTTTGAAGGGTTGAGAAATATGTGAGTAGTTGTTGTCAGTATAGTTGAAAAAGAGAGAGAGAAACAGAGAGAAAACAGAAAGAACTTGAGATTTGAAATGATAAAAAAAAATTTCCACAAATGGATGATTTGTATGGGTTGATTTGTAATTTTGGAAAAGAATAACAAGTTTTGAAATTGTTAATTTGATCCAAATTGATCATAATTAATTTTTAAAATTTCAAAATATATATTTTTTAAAATATTAAGTTAATGAGAACTCATTTCAACTCATAGTGATCGATCAATGACTCGGGTCGGGATGAATGCAATACAAACAACATGCAATTGCAATGACTCAATTAAAGTTGTAGTTGACCCTATGATCTTATTCATCCCTAGTTCCGCCTAAATCAATGTAGGTACTATTAATCTTAACATTAATTTAGTGAGAACTCATTTCAACTCATAGTAATAGATCGATGACTCGGGTCGAGATGAACGCAATACCAATACCATACAATTGCAACAACTCAATTGAAGTTGTTGTTGACCCTATGTACTCATTTATCCCTATTTCCACCTAAATCAATTTAGGTAATATTAATATTAACATTAATTTAATGAGAACTCATTTCAACTTAGAGTTATTGATCGACGACTCGATTCAAGATGTACGCAATACCAACACCATGCAATTGCAATGACTCAGTTGAAGTTGTTGCTGACCCTATGAACTCATTCATCCCTAGTTTTACCTAAATCAATTTAGGTACTATTAATATAAACATTAAGTTAATAATAAATCATTTCTACTCTGAGTGATCGGTTGAAGACTTGAGTCGGGATGAATGCAATACCAACACCATGCAATTGCAACGACTTAATTAAATTTGTTGTTGACCCTATGAACTCATTCATCCCTAGTTCTACCTAAATCAATTTAGGTACTATTAATCTTAAAATTAAGTTAATTAGAACTTATTTTAACTAAGAGTGATCGATCGATGACTTAGGTCAGGATGAACGCAATACCAATACCATGCAATTGCAATGATTCAATTGAAGTTGTAGTTGACCCTATGAGCTCATTCATCCGTAGTTCCACATAAATAAATTTAGGTACTATTAATCTTAACATTAATTTAATGAGAACTCATTTCAACTCAGACTAATCGATTGAGGACTCGGGTTGGGTGATAACGCTCAATCTACAGCTCTCGTAGGAGTGTAAATCGGTCGTTAGCAAATATAGAACCCAACCTGGGTTGGGTATCGATCCCACAGGGAATAGCTTGGTCAACAAGTAAGCAAAATTAATAGACTTTTGGTGCAAGTCTCGTAAGAAGGGGGGATTGTAATAAGTAACCAAAGTAATGAAATAAAAGCTGAAAATAATAAAGTAAAAAGAGAAAGATTATCACGTTGGTTGTAAACAATGAGAATTGAAGCGTTGGGGTTATGTCCACCTTCAGAGGTATACGTCTCTATTGGCTATGAGTGTGTAGAGTCTTGACATGCAATTGCTTATAGAGAATTGTAGTCAATGGTAAATCCAAGCGTCTCTCGACCTAAACAAGGACTATTTCACTTTAACTCTCTCGAGCTTAAAGCGTGTCTAACGGTACGAATTCTCCAAGAGGTTAGTCCAGTTACGGCACTAGCTTTTTAATAGGAAAGGGTGTCCTACTACCTTGACATTATCTCTTTTCCAGACAAATAACCTTTCTCTCGAACAAGTTAAATGTTAGACTGGCGTTAGTCTATGCGTCTTCTTTTCTAGACAAGTAACCTTTCTCTCGAACAAGTTAGATGTTAGAATGGCGTGTTCATGTGTTTGAAACCGCAAAGATTGTAGATTTAAGATGAAGAGAATAATGATATAAGCAATATACGTGTCTTGAACTCACAAGCTCATAGCAATAGATAGTAACTCATTCGGCTTCCATAACCCCAACTAAGAGATTTAGTTACCCATGAATGCGTAGGATATCACGTTTTGCATGGTGAATGGCGTGTAAAAGAGGTGTTAGGCGTGTGATTTTGGTGATTCCGTAGCAAGTAACAATTCTCTTGTTGTGGAATTTAAGAGTTGAATGTTTGTGGTGGAAGATGAGAGAGATGGAAGAAAATTAATAGTTTAAGAATGAATTTCTTGAATTAAGGGAGGAGTTGCCTCCACTAAGGGAGGACTTGATTAAAATCTCTAGCATGATAGGGTATTTATAATACTCCTATCCTACTCCTACTAAGCTAATGAAATAAATAACCAAATCCTAATAGACTAATGAAATCCTTAACCCAAATGTACTAGGGTAAGGTTACAATATCATAATCCAAGTAGAATAGTGAAATACATAACCTAATTATACTAGGTTAATGTATCTTTGTAAAATTCCAGCTTTGTGTCTGTAAGTCCCCAAAGTCTTCAGAAATGTTGTTTTAGTCCTGGACAGATTTTCCATGCAGTCCCCAAAGTATTCAGAAATATTGTTTTAGCCCGGGACAGATTTTCCATGCAGCAGTTTTGGTCCTTTAGGCGTCCCACTTCCTTCTCCTTCGTTCGTGAGCTTTCTTTTGCGTCAAGTAAGCCATAAAATGCTGTATTTTGCATCATTTATACCTGAAACTTTCCTAATCATGTTCGTTAGCTCATTTATAGGAAAAAGGACTAAAAGTGCATGAAATATATAGTTTGTTCTCAAAACTAGGCTAAAATATGGGCAAAATATATTGATATAGGCGTGTAAATTCGCCTATCATCAACACCCCACACTTGCAGCTTTGTTCGTCCTCGAACAAAATATCATGTCCTTCTAAACATCAACTTAGGGTTTTACAACAACAACATAAAACATTCTTCAAGACAAGCACAACAATTATCAACGAAGAGTAGCTTTTCGATTATAAGTAGAAACAGTTTAACCTCTAGCGTAGACTAGTGATGGTGATCAAATCGCATGCAAACGTTAAGGTACATAGAATCATATACAACTATCCAAAGCTCATCAGCCATGTGTGTCTCACAATATAGTACCCATAATCACTCACAAGTATAGCATATTTTCAAACATGGGTATCAACATATCCTTGCTCTCACTCTCGCAAAGAATTCATATGTAGCAACTGATGACCATAGGCTTGCCCTTAATGTAGTACTCTACTAAATGTCAGAATGCTAAGCTTAGGATCAAGTAGGTCTTTTGATGGTTGTAATGTAGGCTAAGGGACGGGTAGGATCAGCTATTTTGGCCAGAAATAGTGACTAAGTTCCTAAGCACTTTAATACATCACTTTGAATCGTTGATACTTTTTTCTTTCAACCTTTCTTCTTTCTTTTGTTCTACCACCCTTTTTCTCCTCTTTTGTTTTTCAGTTTTAAGAGCAACTCACTTTTCAGCTTTCTTTTCCTTTTTCTTTTCACAACATACCTCTTATGATAGCACTTTCTTTTTCATAACACATTCAAGCACCATTTACAATTTAAAGCATCATACTTACCCAATTTCCTCTTATGTTGTCACATGACTTTTTCACTTTAAAGTACTTAGGAATTTGGATCAAATTACGGTCTTGAAAAAAATGGATTAGGCTTACATACAAGGTTGTCAAAGAAATAGGCTAAAGGCTCAAAAGGGTTTAACTAGGGATGATGTCCATGGGTAGGTAAGACAAAGGTAAACATGTATAGGTTGCCAAAGAAATGCCTAAATCATCTCCTAAACTCACACTCCTTATTTTCGCTTTGCATACATACCGGGCAAGTTCTAGCACCATCCACAAACATAGAATATACTATTATCTCACACACACAAGGCACATGGTCGACTTGATTGGAAGTAATATAGACTCTTGACCCAACAAGTGAAGGAATTGAATCACACAATATCACATAATGAGTCACAACTAGAGCCTAAACGTCTCAATAGTCACAATTGTAACACATACTCTTGTTATAATCTCATGCTGCCTATCAAAATAATTTCATGCGAAGCTAGAAAGATTTTACTCCTAAAAAAAACTAAAAAATCATCAAACAAAAAAAAAAACGAACTCAAATAAACAAAGTAAACAAACAAACATAGGTGCAAACAGAGAAGTATAGCATGCAATGCCACCCCACACTTGGACGGGACACTGTCCTCAGTGGAAAATAAATACGAGGAACCTGGTTGGTCGGACTTATCCTCTATGTCTGGGGTCATACCCCTTGCATTGGAATCATCGTCAGAGTCGTCATCCTCAGAAGTTTCTCATAAGTATCCCACTTAATTCCAAGCGTGAGTCGGGGTATTTGCTGCGAGGAGGGTTCTCCTTGGTCCTTGCAACTTCTCTTTTTGCCCTTTTGGGAGGTGGTAGCCTTCTCCTTGCCTTGTCTCGCTTTAGGTGCCATTGTACCTGAGACTAGAAATAGTGTTAGTTGCAGCACAATCTCACTTGATACAATCTATAAGCAAGTACTAGGGGTACCACCCCACACTTAGTTTTGTTGCACAAATCAGCGAGGTGAACGTAGTCGATTTACTCAGATTTCGTCGACATACATTTTAGGATTGTATTCCAACAAGAAAATCAGCATTGTATCACTTATTTGCAGCCATTGGACTACTTTCATGGTAGATATAGCAACACTACGACATAGGGGTTACCACATGGAATCGTTATTCTTACAACAAGCACAACCTCCTAAGTCGATAGGCACTATAATCTTATCCCGATGGCCGGGATAGTCTAACATGTAAGCATCCAAACAACACTCTTAAGCAATATTCATAGCCATATCTATTCAGCAAATATCATAACAATGCTATTGAAACCAAATTCAAGTCGGAAATAAGTCAAGAATTCCCTACGTATATGTTCACTCACATGATTATGCAACAACAATTCAAACACATGAACATCACCAACAATCTTATATGATTTAGCAATTTATAATAAGCATAGCAACGTAGTACTTATGATAAATAAATGAAGAATAAGAGAGTACTTACTTGCTTGAAGCTTGTGGAGACGGTGTTGTGAATTAGAAGAGCAAAAGAAGAAAATTTTGAGAAGATTTGGAAGGTTATGTGGCGCCTTTAGGGTGTTTTCTAATGTGGTTGTGTTGTAAAACTATGTCCCCTTTATATAGGAAGAGTATGGGTCGGGTTATGACCCATTTACAATCAGATTTGGGGACAAAATCACCACATATGCGGCGCATATCTCTTGGCATATCAATGACATATGTGGCGCATTGTCCATGGCATAATGGGACATATGCGCCGCATATCCTATGGCATATCTAGACATATGCGGCGCATATCCTATGGCATTTGGTCTCAGTATCTCAAATGCCATAGCATAGGCGGCGCATAGTCAAAATCACACCTAGGAATAGGCGGCGCATAGTGTATTGCACACTAGATTCCGAGTCCTTAGGCTATAGAATAGGTTGTGCATCGTTCGTGGCCTATTTATACCAAGGCCTAGCCTTCCTCGAAGCCTATTATGACGTGAGAAAGACTCAATTCATAGCCTTATGCATCACCATTCCTAACTTTCCGACTTTACCATACAATGCGACCAAATCGTCAATTGAAATCAATCTCCTCGTTGCATACTTCTTGCACCTATTTTTGCTCAAAACCAAATGAAAACGATTAGTACGATGGGTTGCCTCCCACCTAGCGCCTTAGTTTTGGTCGTGGCACGACTCTTATTTTTGGATTTTTCATAAAACAAAACAAGTACTAGAATGAAAGAAAACGAAAAAATGATAAAACGATGGGTTGCCTCCCATCTAGCGCCTTATTTATTGTCGTGGCTCGACGTAGTTACCTCGAGTACTCAGTCTTCGTCGAGGTAAGTGATGGATCGTTTTCTGAAAGGATTTAGACGACAATGAGGCTTACCTGTGGTCATGCGATCTTTTTCAAGCTGGCTCATACGTTTCTCCGGAGAGTCACCAATTATATCATCAATAGTCCAACCCATAGCTCTCTTGTATCTCCTCAGAGCAGAGATGAGAGCTTCTACGTGCTATTCACTTAAATCATCTGCTCTCTCTGGAAGTATATTTCTACTTTCCAAGAACACATACCTTAGATAATCGGGGAGCTCTTGCGATTCTAGCATTGGTGGCTCGTTAAAGTGAGTCTTCGCTGTTGGTTGATTCTTGAGATCACAATCCGATTTCTTAGGAGTATAAGACTCTATTTCTGTTAGATCACCCATAAGTTCTTCATAATCTTCATTATCCTCATGCTCAACATTCAGTGGCGCAGCAGACAATGGCTCAACAGTAGGTTGTTTCTCTATAGATAATGCTTTCGTATCCTCATAATGAACATCAGCTACAGATGACTCATTCATATCGCTGGGCTGCTTCATTGTTTTGCATATATCAAACCGTACCACTTCGTCAACCACTTGCTTGCCTTTTGCTGAAGTTTCTAGCACCTTACCACTTCTGGTAGTGATGGCCATGCATGACCCATCATTCTTTGGGTTTTGCACAGTATCGCTTGGTAAGGTGCCAGCCTTTCTTTGATTGAATGCTGCTGAAAGTTGGCTCAATTGCTGCTCTATTTACCTGATAGAAGTGGAATGAGAATCAACTAGTTGCTTCATGGAGGACAAATCATCAATCACCTCCTTAACTCCTGCGCTCGTTGCTTCCACTCCTTTCAATAACTTAGCCATCATGTCTTCCATACTCCCAGAATTAGATGTGGTGGTATCACGTCTACCAGGGGGAATGTACAAACCACTCTTTTCATTATTTTTCTTCCAACTACCTTGGTCTTTGTTTCCAGATTTATCATAATAGTTCCGACCTTGGTTTCCTTGGGCATTCCCACGGAAACCCCTCTGATTGTTCAAGTAGTCGGCCTCCGCTTCAGAATCAGATTCGTCTCTTCCTTTTAGCGCTACAGCTTTCACTTTTTCGGTCTTCCCTGATAATAAGTGCTTGGTAAGAAGATCCATCTGCATTTTCATGTGAGCCATGTCTTGGTCACGATCCTCTTGTCTTCGCCTCTGCTCTGCAGTCATGCCAAAAGATAAAGTGGGGCTTGTTACCTCAGAATCCCTAGTATGCCAAGCTCTACTTTGCTTCATTATCCGATCTAGCATATTGCTTGCTTGCACAAAGGTGAGGTCCATAAATGATCCACCTGCTGCATTATCAACCACTGGCTTAGTCACCGAATTCAACGCTCTGTATAATATCTCCATCAAGTGGACATTGGTCATATGATGGTTTGGGCATCGCATTAGCTTCGTCTTGAACCTCTCCCATGTTTCGTGGAGAGCTTCAGTTGGAAGCTGTCGAAAATTGGTGATCTCATCTCTCAATTGTGCTTTTTTGGATGGCGGAAAGAATCTTTCTAGGAAAGCGTCTTTCAATTGCCTCCAATGAGTAATAGAATCAGGAGTCAGCCCATTCAACCACATAGTTGCCTCCCCAGACAGAGACAATGGAAATAGACGTAATCGAATTGCATTCTGTCCAACTCCAGGATTGTCGAATGACTTGCATGTAGAAATAAAGTTGATCAGATGCATATTCGGATCATCGCCTGCTAGTCCACCAAATAATCCCTTGAGTTGCAAAAGCTGAATCATGGCGCTAGTGATATTGAACTTTGCTCCAGGTGCTAATGGCGGAAGAATAATAGCTCCGGTGGCACCAGGTCCGTCTAGATCGTCCTCTTCGTCATCAAAAGGAATTTGCATAACTCGGCAATCAGGCCTCAATTGCGCTTGACGATCTCTCCTCTGTAAGGGTGCCGCCATCTCAGCAGTATGTCGTGGGTTTAGTAGCTCTTCATCGCCCAGATCCTCATCGTCAGGATTTGGTGCTCGCCTACGATTATCAATATTCTGTTGATGCACTTGAGCAGCCATCCTTTCAATTTCACGTTGTGCCTCCATTGATGCACTGAATAAACCTAAATAAAACAAAAACAACAACTAAAAGTAAAAGTACGAGAATCTTTGACCAAAGGGTCTAGTAATTATCACGAACTTGATTGACACTCGTATTCCCCGGCAACGGTGCCAATTTTTGATAACGCTCAATCTACAGCTCTCGTAGGAGTGTAAAGCGGTCGTTAGCAAATATAGAACCCAACCTGGGTTGGGTATCGATCCCACAGGGAATAGCTTGGTCAACAAGTAAGCAAAATTAATAGACTTTTGGTGCAAGTCTCGTAAGAAGGGGGGATTGTAATAAGTAACCAAAGTAATGAAATAAAAGCTGAAAATAATAAAGTAAAAAGAGAAAGATTGTCACGTTGGTTGTAAACAATGAGAATTGAAGCGTTGGGGTTATGTCCACCTTCAGAGGTATACGTCTCTATTGGCTATGAGTGTGTAGAGTCTTGACATGCAATTGCTTATAGAGAATTGTAGTCGATGGTAAATCCAAGCGTCTCTCGACCTAAACAAAGACTATTTCACTTTAACTCTCTCGAGCTTAAAGCGTGTCTAACGGTACGAATTCTCCAAGAGGTTAGTCCAGTTACGGCACTAGCTTTTTAATAGGAAAGGGTGTCCTACTACCTTGACATTATCTCTTTTCCAGACAAATAACCTTTCTCTCGAACAAGTTAAATGTTAGACTGGCGTTAGTCTATGCGTCTTCTTTTCTAGACAATTAACCTTTCTCTCGAACAGGTTAGATGTTAGAATGGCGTGTTCATGTGTTTGAAACCGCAAAGATTGTAGATTTAAGATGAAGAGAATAATGATATAAGCAATATACGTGTCTTGAACTCACAAGCTCATAGCAATAGATAGTAACTCATTCGGCTTCCATAACCCCAACTAAGAGATTTAGTTACCCATGAATGCGTAGGATATCACGTTTTGCATGGTGAATGGCGTGTAAAAGAGGTGTTAGGCGTGTGGTTTTGGTGATTCCGTAGCAAGTAACAATTCTCTTGTTGTGGAATTTAAGAGTTGAATGTTTGTGGTGGAAGATGAGAGAGATGGAAGAAAATTAATAGTTTAAGAATGAATTTCTTGAATTAAGGGAGGAGTTGCCTCCACTAAGGGAGGACTTGATTAAAATCTCTAGCATGATAGGGTATTTATAATACTCCTATCCTACTCCTACTAAGCTAATGAAATAAATAACCAAATCCTAATAGACTAATGAAATCCTTAACCCAAATGTACTAGGGTAAGGTTACAATATCATAATCCAAGTAGAATAGTGAAATACATAACCTAATTGTACTAGGTTAATGTATCTTTGTAAAATTCCAGCTTTGTGTCTGTAAGTCCCCAAAGTCTTCAGAAATGCTGTTTTAGTCCTGGACAGATTTTCCATGCAGTCCCCAAAGTATTCAGAAATACTGTTTTAGCCCGGGACAGATTTTCCATGCAGCAGTTTTGGTCCTTTAGGCGTCCCACTTCCTTCTCCTTCGTTCGTGAGCTTTCTTTTGCGTCAAGTAAGCCATAAAATGCTGTATTTTGCATCATTTATACCTGAAACTTTCCTAATCATGTTCGTTAGCTCATTTATAGGAAAAAGGACTAAAAGTGCATGAAATATATAGTTTGTTCTCAAAACTAGGCTAAAATATGGGCAAAATATATTGATATAGGCGTGTAAATTCGCCTATCATCATTGGGATGAACGCAATACCAACACCATGAAATTGTAACCACTCAATCAATGTTGTTGTTAACCCTATGATCTTAGTCATCCCTAGTACCACCTAAATCAATGTAGGTACTATTAATATTAACATTAATTTAATGGTAACTCATTTTAATTTGGAGTAATCGATCGACGACTTGGGTCGGGATGAACACAATACTAACACCATGCAATTGCAAAGACTCAATTAAAGTTATTGTTAACCCTATGAACTCAGTCATCCCTAGTTCCACCCAAATCAATTTAGGCTCTATCTTAAGATTAAGTTAATGAGAACTCATTCTCCCTATTTCTAGTAAATCAATTTAGGTACTAGCTTAACATTAAGTTAATAAGAATCTTTTCAACTCATAGTGATTGATCGATGACCCGGGTTGGGATAAACACAATACCAATACCATGCAATTGTAAAGACTCAATTGAAGCTGCAGTTGATCCTATGAACTCACTCATTCATCCCTAGTTCTACCTAAATCAATTACAATAAAATCTATTGGAACAAATGAATGAGCTATTGGAAATTTCTAACAAATATTGATATCTGTTACAATAGATGACACATCTGATTTAATTATTAAATAGACATTTGTATCTATTGTGATAGATGACTGAGCTATTGGAAATTTTCGAACAAATATTGATATCTGTTGTAACAGATGATATATCTAATATAATTATCAAATGAATATTTGCATCTATTGTCACAGATGACTGAGCTATTGGGATATTTAAACATATATTGATATTTTTTATAACAGAAGACATATCTAATTTAATTATCAAATGTATATTTACATCTGTGAGTTATTGGAATTTTTAAATAGATATTTGTATCTGTTGTAATAGATGATTATGTTGTTGGGATTTTTAAACAGATATTGCTATCTGTTATAACAGATGACATATCTATTTGAAAAAAAAAAATTAATTTTAAAGCATGCTTCTGTCTGAGTACATAAAGTAGTACCACAAAAAGCGGTAAAAAATGAAAAGTTTTTTGGATAACTCAAAAATGAGTTCATTGAGTAGTCTTATTTTATCTTTTCAGTGTCACTAGTCTTCCTCGTTCCCCTCAAATATTAATGGATATTAATTAATAAATATTGAAACCCATGTGTACGTACACAATAAATCTAGAATTATCTCATCTCTCCTTTAGCTTCAGCCCTAAATTTATTTTATGCATCTCTCATCTTTTTTTCTCTCATCTTTAAGGTTATCACAATATTTTTTCTCTCTTTTCTCTTCTCTTTCTCATAAAGATCCTTTTGGATCTAAATTGATCCATATCTTTCCTCGACTAAAATGATTGTTTTGATCCCATTTTGACACTAAGGTATGATTCACTATTGCTCTTTCATTCTCATCTTCTTCTTTGCAAGTTATTTACATCTGTTTTTTATTTAATTACCATTTACCCATATCATATTTATTTTAAAATTTTGAAGAAAGTTGTAAGTGTTGAATAAATGAACCGGGAATTTTTATTACAATATGCAAAAAACGTCATTTGTTGAAAGAAGTTTAAAAGCCTTGTTGGCAGTATCATTTTTTTGAATGTATTTTGTTTGTTCCTTTGTTGTTGCTGCTGTTATTGATGTTGTCAGTGGGGTTAGCATTGTTGTAACTTGTGGTGTGGTGTTGTTGATGGTGTTCGAACAAAGGATGTTGCTTCTTTGTTGTTTCTGATGTTGTTGATGGTGTTGGAATATATGTTATTGTTTATTTATTGTTGATGTTTTTTATTTGTTGTTTCTTTGTAGTTTATGTTGTTCTTGATGTTGCAACAGACGGAGCAAGTGTTGGAATAAATTAAACCACCAACAAGGCTAGTTTGATGTATTCCAATAGACTTCACGTCTGTTATATTAGACTCCACATATGTTACATCAGACTCTATAGCTATTGCAACAGATTCCACATCTGATGCAATAGACTCTACATCTATTAGAACAGATGGATAATGTTCTTTTTGTGACATCAATTTTTTCCTCTTCCTTGTAGATATAATAAACTAAAAGTTTATCAACTTTTTCTCGACCATCACAAGAGGCTGCAGTAAAGATGGGTTCAAAGGAATAAGATATATGCAGATAAAATCACTTTATATGTGGAAGGTATGTATTATTGATAATGTTATCATGGAAACACACATAGAGTACACTGATTTTATGAATGCTATTTTTACCGATTAGTCATAGATCATTCAAATAAGATATCTACAATTTTACAGTTAAGTTTAGTAGGTCTGAACTGATAAGGCTGAGGGACTATGAATATGGTTCTTAAATGTCGATTGTTGCTCATGTTTATGTGTTAAGCATTGTGAAGGGATCTAGTTTTGGTGTCATTGTAAAGAGATTTAATAGTGATTGAACTAACTTTTAGGGTGAATTGGACTCTGAGAAGGCCTTTGAAGCCTTGAACTACATCTAATAAGAATGAAAACCAATATAGTTATTCCCCTAGCCCAAATTTATATGGTTGGGTTGCTCGGGGTGGTGATTATACACCAGAAGGTGCGGTAGGAGAATGCCTTTGAGGGAAAATGGGTGGTTGATGAAAGACTATATCATCTGAGAGATAATTAAAGAGGATACATAGGGTAGAAAGTAAATTTTAGTGAATCTGGCCAATGAAATTATCTTAAAACATGAGAAATCTATATCAAGTGAAAATATGAAATTGTATCCGATAATAAAAAATCCGTCGGTTGTTTATCTAAGAGAAAAATAGTGCATATGGTCACTTTTCTAGGGAGCTGTGACTAGGTAACGTAGTCGGGACTATCACCTAGATAGAAAATAGCAGAAGACCAAGAAAACAGCCTTACGGGCATTGAGGGTTGAAATGATGTACAGTAAGTCTAGAAAACTTGCGTCAAAAGAAACTGCAGTTAAAGTAAGAAATCTAAGCGAAGGAGGCAATTTTTGAATTTTAAATTACATCCCATGCCTTCTTGTTTGTGGTTCTGATTAAGGCCACTGCTATTGACCTGATCGAAACCACAAACAAGATTGAAAGGTAAATTGAGAATCAATACTTCCTTAGCAATATGGTTATAATTTATTGTGTTTTATATCCTTAGGATGCTTTCAATAAATCTTGGAGAAGATCAAAGGCTTGCTCTAGTATGGGAATTTCGATAATTTTCAAGTTTGCCTCCAGCTTGTTGATTTGGTAATCAAGCTTGTCATTGTCGTCTTTGAATTTAGTATAAAGTTCCTGATCTTTTGTGAGATCGATCAGGAACACCATCTTTGAAGTTGTGTCATTCTAGAAGACCTTAAAGGATACATATAGGGTCGTTGTGTATGTTTTTAGGTCAAAATGTATTGATGTACGCTTAAGATGTGGTCCCAACTATTGAATAACTCACTTTTATCGAGTGTTGCTAAATGCATCTTACTCAACAACCTTCAAGGAATTTGATAAATTAATAAGCAAGGAGTTACATAACGTTTGATCTAAATCGACTCTACCAAGCCTATCAAGCGTTATGTAACTCCAGGCTTATTACACTATCAAAAAAGTTTTTCCAAGTTAGTGTACAAATCAAACAAGCTCAATCTCTCAACCTTTCTACTAATTGTTCTTCTCCAATATAGATGACAAGATATCCACCATGCAAAAGTCTACACCGCTGCCAAAAATGCTTGCCAGGACGCAAGTCTTCAGAAGGCATCAATAGTAATCTCTCAATATCAAGTGATATTAAGAGATTCCTAGTCATGCCTTCCCAATACTTTCACTACGGCAAGAATTTCTGCTAATGATAAGATATTCGCCATGCAAACGTCTACACCATCAGCAGAAATTCTTGCCATAGCAAAAGTCTTCGGAAGGCATTATAAATAATCTCTCAATATCAAGGAAGTCTTATACTAATGTCTTCAGAAGACATTCAAAAATAAGGAATTTTTCAGCAATGACTACATATAATTATGACATAAATAACCTCACTAGTTCTCTCCTCATTCAAAAGAAAAAAAAAGAAATATTTTCATTTACATTCGCATGTTATTTATTTAACAAACCAAATAAAGATGAACTAAAGTGAGGTTTGTTAAATAAATAACATATGAATGCAAATAAAAATATTTTTTCCTTGTCTTTTGAATGAGGAGTGAATCTAGTGAGGTTGTTGATAGTAATTATGTGTAGTCATTGATGAAAACTTCCTTATTTTTGAATGTCTTCTGAAGACTTTCGTACAAGACTTTCTTGATATTGAGAGATTATTAATAATGCCTTCTGAAGAATTTTGCTCTGGCAAGATTTCTGCTGATGGTGTAGACTTTTGCATAGCGGATATCTTGTCATCAGCAGAACTTTTTGTCATAGTGAAAGTCTTGAGAAGGCATGACTAGAAATCTCTCAATATCACTTAATATTGAGAGATTACTGTTGATGCCTTCTGAAGACTTGCACCCTGGCAAGCATTTCTGGCGAAAGTACCTTTTGCATGGCGGATATCTTATCATCTATATTGGAGAAGAGCGATTTGCAGAAAGGCTGAGAGATTGAGCTTGTTTGATTTTTCCACTAACTCGAGAAAATTTTTTTGATTGGGTAATAATCCTAGAGTTACGTAACATTTGATAGGCTTGGTAGAGTCGATTTAGATCAAACATTATGTAACTCCTTGCTTATTAATTTATTAAATCCTTTGAAGGTTGGTTGAGCAAGCTGCATTGACAAATACTCGATAAAAGTGAGTTGTTCAATAGTTGGGACCACATTTTGAGTGTGCATCAACACATTTTGACCTAAAACAAACACAACGACCCTCCATGTATCCTTTAAGGATTCTAAAGAAAGTGTTCTGAAGGCTTTTTTCAACGCCACAACTTTGAAGGTAGTGTTCCTGATCGAGCCCATAAGAGACCAGAAACTCTATACCAACCTCCAATACGGCAACGACAAGCTTGGATAGCAAATCAAAGAGCTGGAGTCAAGCTTGAAAATTATCGGGATTCACATACTACAGCAAGCCTCTTATTGCTAAGGAATTAATGATACTTAATTTGCCTTTCAATCTAGTTTGTGGTTCTGATCAGGTCAATAGAAGTGGACCTAATCGAAACTACAAACAAGAAGGCATGGAATACAATTTAAAAATTAGAAATTATCGTCTTTGCTTAGATTCCTTACTTTAACTGCAGTTGCTATTGGCGCAAGCTTTCTAGGCTTACTGTACATCATTTCAACCCTCAATGCCCGTAAGGCTAATTTCTTGGTCTTCTGCTATTTTTTATCTAGGTGATAATCCTGACTACGCTACCTAGTCGCAGCTCCCTAGCAAAGTATCCATCTGCATTATTTTTTTTAGAGAGACAATAAACGAATTTACATTACCAGATACACTTTCATAGTTGCACTTGATTTAGATTTCTCAAGTTTTAAGATAATTTCATTGTCCAAATTTGCTAGATGTTACTTTCTACCATATGTCTCTTCTTCAATTAGCTCTCAGATGATATAGTATTTCATCAACTCCATTTTCCTCGCAGGCATTCTCCTTCGGCTACTTCTGGTGTATAATCATCTTCTCGATCAACCCCTCCATATAAATTTAGGCCAGAGGAATTTCTATTGGTTTTTCGTTCTTGTTTGATTCAGTGCGAGGCGTCGAAGGCCTTCTTAGAGTCTAATGCACACTTAAAGTTAAGTCCTATCACTATTGGATCACCGCAATTAAACCAAATATTGATCCCTTCTCAAAACTAGACACGCATAAACACGAGCAACAATCATCAGTAATTTGTAATAGGGTATCTGCACTATCTTCATGGGGCCCTCAGCTTTTTTAATTCAAACCCATCAAACTTAACTGTACAATGCAGGATCTTATTTGAATGATCCATGCCTAATCGGTTAAAAATTATATTCACAAAAATATTGTACTTTGTGTGTTGTCCCAATGACTTTATCAGTAATACTTAACTTCCACACATGACAGTGGATCCATCCATCTACACATACCTTATTCTTCCTAGCACATCTATGGCTTAAATTAAATAAACAGATGACTAGCAAGTTGCAACAGATGCCACATCTATTTAAATTGTAAAACAATTGCAGACATTTGTTAAGACAGATGATAAATTTGTTGCAACATATGACATATCTGTTGGAAAAGAAAATAGATGGATATATCCATCTGTTGTAACAGATTGTCAATATGTTGTAAGTTATCTGATAGATGGAATATATTTTGCAACAGATTACCCATTTGTTAGATTTATTTTAAAGCAATTTTGTTTTCTTTCTAAAATATAATAAAATATAAGATGTTGTATTTAGATCCATTTTTTTTAATTTATATATTCGAAAAGTCACCAATTTTATTTAATTAAGGGATATGAACAGTCGTGACTTTTTGTTTGACTAACCCCTTCCAATTTAATCATTTATAAATAGGTCCCTCCTTTCTCACTCTCACTCATTCATTCTACTACATTTAGAATACAAATATGGTTGATCTGTATTTGTACAAGAAGATTCATATTGAGTCCTTGCAGGAACTTCAAAGGCAGTTTGATGAACTCTAGAGGGATTTGGCCGACTTCGGAGCAAGGCTGAGGAAGGCCCTGCTGCTGCAGGATGAAAATTATCCGGTTGACAATAATAATAATAGTAATAATAATAATAATAATAGTAATGATAATAACAATTGTAGTAATAATAATTAGGTTATGTTTTCTTAGCGTATGTATGTATGTATTTTCCTCCTTTTGTATATCGAATCTACCCAGGGGATTCAAAAATCTATGTTTGGACATGGTGGTCGACTTTGAAATTTTAATTATTATTTAGTATTTAATTATTATTCTGTTTATTCCTTATTCTTAACATGTCAAGGGAGATTAATCTGATGCGATAGATCGATCATATGTTGCCATAGGCGGTTATTGATAAAAAGGGGTTATTGTTATTGAGAGAGTAAAAAGACATGACTTTTCGATTATTTAATATGAAAAATGGTTCATAAATAAATAATAAACATAATGTTTAATCGTAACAGAATGGTTATTTAATTTTAATAACTGATCGTGACTCTTCGACATATTTATTTTTAAATCTGTTTTATTAATTTATATAATAAAAAAGTCACCAAATTTGTATTAAAATGATATGTTGATTATTGAAAAAGATAGCTTATATGTGCAACAGCTATATTATCTGATGCAACAAATTATCAATTTTTCACAACAAATTATAATTTATTGTCACAGATGGGTTAGCTGATGCAACGTATATATAATCTGTTGCCACAACTCAATAAGAACGATTACTGAAAAGAACTTATCAAGTCATAACCTTCCACAGTAATCAAAAGTCACCAGTTTGAATGTAATTAATAAATGGAGGTGAACAGTCACACTATTTGATTTTTAATCTATTTTTTAAATTTTTATAATTAAAAAGTCATTAAACTTGGATCAAAGATAAAGATATGATGAGTATTAAAAAGATATATGTTACAACAGATATATTATCCGATGCAACAGATTGTAGATTTGTTGCAATAAATGGTATATCTGTTGTCACAGATGGATTATCTGATGCAACAGATATACAATCTGTTGCCACAACTCAATAAAACTGGTTACAGAAAAGAACTAATTAAGTAACAACTTTCCAAAGTAATCAAAAAGTTACCAGTATTAATAAATGGAGATGAACAGTCATGCCTTTTTGTTTTTGAATCTGTTTTTTTTTATTTATATAATAAAAAAGTCACCAAATTTGGATTAAAGATAAAGATATGATGATTATTAAAAAGATATATGTTGCAACAGATATATTATCTGATGCAATAGATTATAGATTTGTTGCAATAAATGGTATATCTATTATCATAGATGGGTTATTTGATGCAATAGATATATAATTTATAGCCACAACTCAATAAAAACGGCACCAGTATTAATAAATGGAGATAAAAAGTCATGCCTTTTTGCTTAACTCATTCAAATTCAATCCTCTATAAATAGGTCCCTCCTTACTCGTTCATTCTACTACACATATCTATTTATTTCTTGCTCTTGCCTTTCATATTACATCTTCAACTACTTTCTCTTCAAGGACTTGATAGATTTTTCCTGTCTCTGGTAAGTTTTTTTCTTTCTTTTTATGTAAATATACGTTGTATTACTTTACTTTCGAATTCTTTTCTTTTTTTTTTATTTTTGCTTTTTTTTGTCAAATTATACGTGTTCTAGATATGGTTGATTCAGTGTGGGATGTCGCTATTTTATGAGACACCGCACGGAAACTGTAGAGGCAAGTTCATGATATTCAGTAGGCGTTGGTCGCTGTCAGAGTAAGGATGTTGCGGGAGATCGCAGGATAAGGAGGGTATTGCTTCTGCCGGTCGAAGATTGGTCGGTTGGAGATAATAATAATAATAATAATAATAATAATAATAATAATAATAATAATAATAATAATGAAGATGATAATAATAATTAGATTATTTTGTTTCTTTCATTTTAAGTCTATGTATATGTTTTTTTATTTGTTTTAGTTTAATAGAGTTTTAGTTTAATAGAAAAATTATGTTTGATCAACTTTGATGTTTTAATTCATATTTAATTTTCATTCTGTCTATTATCTTCTCAACAAACATGTCGACGATTGGAAGTAAGGAATAATTTTAAATCCAGTAGCAATAGCAAAATTTAAGATTTATCTGTTGGGTTTGTGGCAGGGGTTGATTTGTGTTGTTCCAAATAGATTACTCATATGTTGCAATAGATACGTAGTCTGTGTCTATTGCACGGCTTTGATGTTTTAATTCATACTCCCTCCATCTCAAATTAATACGTCCCAAATTGAGATGACACATTGATTAAGAAAAATAATTAATAACATGCCTAGTTTATCATAATACCCCTATTAAATGATGTTTACATTTTAATTTGAAGAAAAGGTAATTAATGCAAAGGGTAAAACATGGAATTTTTTTATCTCTTCTTGATTAATGAAAAAAGACAAGTAAAATGAGAAATCAAATTAGGAAATTTGGGACAGGTAATTTAAGACGGAGGGAGTATTTAATTTTTATTTTGTCTATTATACTCTCAATAAACATGTCGATGATTGGACATAAGAAATAATTTTAAATCCAGTTGCAACAGCAAGAGTTGAAACATATTGGTTATCTGTTGGGTTTGTGGTAGGGGCTGATTTGTGTTGTTCCAAATAGATTAATCATCTGTTGCAATAGATAAGCAGTCGGATGCAATAGATAATTAGTCTGATGCAACAAATAATCAGTCTAATAAAACATATAATCATTCTGGCAACAGATTAATCTTTTGTTGCAACAGATTAATCATCTGGTGCATCATAAGTGATCTGTTTAAATTGTGGGCACTTATGTTGGATTCATGATCGGATTCTATCCATTGTTAGAAAAACAACAGTAATTGTGTACCCAGATGACAAATTCAAAAAAAATCATAATTTTACTTACCAAAGTCACCTATGAAGTAATGCCAAAGTGGAAAGTGATTAGGAAACAAATTTTGACCTAAGAAATTGTTCAGATAGCAGCAGTAGTGGTAACAACAACAACAACAACAATGGTCGACAAGAAGAAGATGAAGATGATAATGAAGCAGAAGATGATGAATAAAGCAGCAGCAATAATGAACAACAATAATCCTGAAGAGAGAGAAAACAACAACGGATGAGAAGAGAGAGAAAGACGCATCCCCCCCCCCCCCCCCCTTCCTATTGTATTAACTAACATTTGGATCAAAGTATAAATTAAAAAACTTGTAGGTTATTTTCAAACTTTCCCAACTTTCTTAATCCATAATAAAGTAACTGTCACCTCCACTCAATAATTAAGACTTGTGTCACCTACACCTCATTTAAAAGCTCTTTTGTCACCTACAACCAAAGCCCCTAGCTATTTTACCATAGTACCCCTATTAAATGATGTTTACATTTTAATTTGAAGAAAAATAATTAATACTAAGGGTAAAAATGAAAAAAATTGTCTTGTCTTGATTAATAAAAAATGACAAATAAAATTAAAAACCAAATTAGAAAATTTGGGACAAGTAAAATGAGACGGGGAGTATTCAGTAGCAAGAGTAAAATGGATAGGAATTATAAATTATCCATTGAAACTGGACAAATATTATTGGATTAAGAAATATAAATATAATGCCTTCAGAAATGCATTAAGTGATGACTAGTACTCTTTTCGTCCCATTTTACTCGTCCCAATTTTAATTGCATATTGTTTTAAAAAAATAATTAATAACATGACCACTTTATGATAGTACTTCTATTAAATGATGTTTACATTAAATCTGGAGAAAAAATAATTAATACTAAAGGTAAAAAGGAAAAAAAATTGTCTTGTCGTGATTAATGAAAAATGACAAGTAAAATTAAAAATTAAATTAAGAAATTTGGGACAAGTAAAAATGAGACGGAAGAGTATTCAATAGCAAGAATAAAATGGATAGGAAAGATAAATTATCCATTGATTTTTTAAATTCAGCAAATATTAGACATCTACTTTTAATATAATGAACAATTATTGTTTGACAAAGAGTAAAATTTATAAGTGTCTACTGTAATATACCTAAACGTTTTAAATAGTGTAACGTAAATAAGATGAGATTAATCAACGTGTATTTTGTTAGACTTTAATATTGGAAATTCCAACAATGCATCAACACTTTTATATAGGAGTAATAATATACTTCCTCCGTCTCAAATTATTCGTCCCAAATTTTTTAAATTTGATTTTTTATTTTACTTATCTTTTTTCATTAATCAAGAAGAGACAAAAAAAAAAATTCATGTTTTACCCTCTGCATTAATTATTTTTTCTTTAAATTAAAATGTAAACATTATTATGATAAACTAGTCATGTTATTAATTATTTTTCTTAATCAATGTGTCATCTCAATTTGGAACGAGTAATTTGAGACGGAGAGAATATGTACAAAGGCTGGCTGCTGGCGTTTGTGCTGCTACTCCTATTTAGTGCATATTCTTTTGTTTTGTCGTTTCAAATTTATGAGCCCCAAAAGTTACTCTTCCGCTCATGCTGGCATAATAATATACATTAAGCGCAATGTTACCCACAGACAAATTCAATGGTGAACTAATATCATATATATATATATATATATATAAAATCCGCATTTTCCAACAGACATTATAGTCGGAGTACCAACATATCGGATGCCATCCGGAACCGTTTTATGGTAGTCGAAAAAAGAAAGGTCGGGAAAATTGTTTTGACTGTCGTAATCAATGTTTCCCATTACCCTACTCTAGGGGTGTCTAACGGGTCGGGCCGGGCCAATCCGGAACCGGCCCTCCCATTTTACTCGGGTTCCGGGCCGGTTTCGGATTGGGTTTGGCGTTAACCGGGCCGGGCCGGGTCAAATAGTAAAAAAATTAAAACCCATTCGAAACCGGCCCACTTAACCCAATCCGGTCAAACCCACCAAAACCCGGTCAAACCCGGTTAAAAACCGGTCAAACCCGTTTAAAAATTAAATAAAAAATCCAATATACACTATATACACTCCAATATACAACATATATTTTTGTATATTTTTAAAAAAATATATAAAGTATAAACAATTACACATATATACGTACCATTCAATATATAATTATATATGACTATACGTACTACTTTAAATAAAACATATGCTATAATAGTATAATATATATATATATATACACTACAATATACATATACACATGTATAAGTTAAATATATACTACTTTAGAAGATATATACACATATATATGCACCATTCAATATATATGTATTACTTTAAATAAAATATATACTACAATATACATATATATATATATACAACAATATGTATATATATATAGTTACATACTAATTTATAAAACATATACACTTGTATACTTTAAAGATATATCTCTATAGAAGATATGTACACATATATACGCACCATTCAATATATATGTACTACTTTTAAAAAAGCATATACTACAATATATATACTAATTTATAAAACATAAAGTAATGTATATGTTAAATATACACGTCTATAGAAGATCTATTCACATATATACACTCTATTCTATGTATATGTAATACTTTAAATGAGATATACTACAATATATATTTGTATAGTTATATACTAATTTATAAAATATATACACATGTATACGTTAAATATACACATCTATAGAAGATCCATTCACATATATACACTCTATTCTATGTATATGTAATACTTTAAATGAAATATACTATAATGTATATACATTACAATATATATTTGTATAGTTATATACTAATTTATAAAACATATACACATGTATACATTAAATATATACTTCAATAGAAGATATATACACGTGTATACGCACCATTCAATGTATATATACTACTACTTATAAAATATACTACATTATATATACATTACAATATGTATAGATATACTTATATACTAATTTATAAAACATATATACATGTATACGTTAAATATACACTTGTATAGAAGATATATGCACAAATATACAAAACATATGCTACTTAATATAATAAATTAATAATATTTGGTAGTAAATTAATAATATATTAGAAGTAAGTTTTTAATTTAAAGTAGAAAACTAGAAATTCAATTTAAAATTTTAAATCGCTAAATAAAATAAAAAATAAAAATCAACGACTAAGGAGTGAATGAATTTGGGGAATTTTATTGATTGCAAAATGATCCAAAATTTATAATTTACATGAATGAAAAATCTATAAATTATGCATCATTTTTTCCAACTCATTCATGTTAATATTAATGGGAACTTGCATAGGATAGTCGAAGTCAACGGGGGTAAAACCATGCATTGGACTTGATTCTGCTGAGTTTTCTCGTGAAGTCATAATTTCTTCAAGGTTCAGCTCGTCACTCGGCTCCGGTTCCATTCCTTGGTTTCTTCTTTCTGCTCTAATCCAATCTCTGAGGCAAACTAAAACATTCATTGCGTTGCTTCCCAATGAGTGTCGGTTGTCTCCAAGCTGCTGTCGTCCCTGACTGAAGGCGCTCTCTAATGCAACGGTTGACATTGGAACATTCAAGATATCTCTAGCTAATCTTGAAAGTACAGGATATTGTGATTCATTATTCCTCCACCAATCCAGCGTGTTGATCCGTCGTCTACGATCCTCTGGTGCCGTCCGAAGATAATATTTCAGCTCTTCCCGATAAGTTGATGTGTAAGTTCTCTCATCAACACTGTTCCAATAATTTAAATCATAAAACGAATCAGAAAAACCACTATGTGCAGGCCTTTTAGAAGATGATGGCTTCTCGGGAGGATGAGGAGCGACAGTTGGAGTGATATTTGTAGGTACGGCTGAATCAAATAAATCAGCATAGTGATTATATAATTTTTCTTGTTCAGAATCATGGTTAGTATTTATTTCTAAGTTAGTATAAATAAGAGTACTAAAGTGACACATATGATTATATTTCATGCACGGATTTAGCATAGCACCAACCAAGTAAATAGGGGGAATTGGGAAAAAATATTTTTTAAATTTCGTAAACGTGGCGCCAACAGCTTCTTTATAACCTTCTTTATTTTTATATTGTTGGAGCAAACAAGAAATATCGGCTATATATGCCAAAATATTACAAACAGTAGGATAGTAAGCACCGGAAAATTCAATCGTAGCTACATAAAATTTTTCTAAAAACTTAACAACATCATTAATTACAACCCAATCAGGATTATGTAGCATGGAATCAGCAGAATCAGCAAATGAACCGCAATATTGGTTAAAAGCTAGTGTAATAGGAATTCTATATTTATAACAAATTTTTAAAAATTCATACGTAGAATTCCATCTAGTATCAACTTCCTCAGGCATCAAAATCGGTGTAAGTCCATTTTCTTGACATTTAACTTTAAATTCTTTAATTCTCGATCTACGATTATTTCCTTGAATAAAACCAACGGCAAGAAAAAAATTTTCAATATAAAACTCAAAAAAGTCAAGACCATCTTTTACAATTAAATTATATATATGACATGCACACTTAATATGAAAAATTTCAGGCAAGGGCGGAGATAGCGTAGATTTTATTTTTGTTATAGCAGTCTTGTTGTTAGAAGCATTATCAAAAGCAATACATAAAATTTAATTTTCTATACCATAATATCCGGCAATTTTTACAATAGAATCAGCAATAAATTGTCCAGTATGTTTACGATTTTCATCATATAAAAAAGCAAGAATACGTTTTTGCATCACGAAATTACTATCCATCCAATGACAAGTAACGGTTAAATAATCATTTTTATTTACAGCACGACCAAGATCAGAAGTTAGGGACAATCTACATTGAATATTTTTTAACAATGTTGATAAATAAAAATAATATTGTGAATGGAGTCTAAAAATATCAGACCGACAAGTAGTTCTAGGAATACCATTAAACATAGGATTATAAATTGCTTGTATATAACGAATAAAAGCATCAGAAGAGGGAAAACTAAAAGGCAAACAACCCACAGCTACCATTTTAGCTATTTCTTCCCTGTCCCTCAATTTATTATACTTTTTCGCTACTTGACCGGTTGTTAGGTCCATTCTAGTTTGCGTTGACCCACCAACATCCCCACCACCTTTTGCAATATTTAACTCTCTTTTGTGATCTTCAGCTATATGTCTCATTAACGTACCCGTACCCCCTTGCTTACCTCTACTTCTATGCTTATATATTTGTTGACAAATATTGCACTGCACCTCAATATCTGATATACGTTCAAAAAATTGCCATGCAATACTAGTTCTTTTACGAGGTTTTGGGGCACTGGGAGGACGGGAAGGGAGATTAACCGATTCAGATCTAACGTTAGAAACTCATACTGCGGGTGTTTCAGCAATATTTTCATCATCTTCGTCTAAATTAACTGCATCTACTTCATTTTCTTCTTCTATACCGTAATTTTCCTGAGCTTCTACATAATCCATATCGTGAGCACCTACACCTATTTCTTCCTCAAAAGGTGTACCAAGCGGTACCGGAGGCGAAGGCACACGGGTATATCTATTACTTGAACTACCTCTACCGCTAGTAATTCACTTTTTACTACCACTACCGCTTTCGGGACAAAAAATTTTAACACCTTTAGCAGCGAGGTTTTTTAATTTATCCATAATATAAATTAAATTAAACTAAAAATATTCAAAATACACAAATATAATAAAATTAAATATTAAACAATTAATACAATAAATAAAAATTAAACGTAAGAGATGGAACGACAATACAAAATTTTGGAAGTATCCGAAGATTGCGACTTTAGAAACTTCCGCTCGTACTTTGTAAACGAAAAATTAAAAAATTAAAGTGAACACTTTAAGAAATTAAATATATTGAATATTTGAGAATTGAGAATTGAGAATTGAGATTTGAGAGAGTGAAAAATTGTGTGAAAAATGATTTGAAGTTATAGGGTATTTATAGATTTTTTTGGGGGATTAAAAAATATTTTTTAAAGTTATTTTTTTTTTATTAAATGGGCCCAAACTAGCCGTTTGGACCCAAAAACGGCTATATAGCCGTTGGGCCAACGGTTAGTTTGGCCCAAAAACCAAAAATTTCTTTTTTCTTTTTTTTTTTCGGGCCGGGCCGGGCCGGTTAACCGGCGAGCCTGGACCTGGCTTGGTCCGGGCCGGGTTAACCGAGCCTATTTTAACCAAAAAACCGGCCCGGGACCCGGAACCCTAAAGCCCTAGGGCTTACCGGGCTGGGTCAAACCGGGCTGGGTTAACTAGTCGGTCCGGGCCGGGTCAGGCCGGGTCGAGCCGGCCCGTTTGACACCCTTACCCTACTCAAACAACGTTTACCATAGATTAAGGACTATTTCTGTTAGGTGTTGGTATATTGTAAGGATCAAAATGATCCAACCCTCATACATTAAGGACCATTTCAATCGTTTTCCTTAAATTCAACCATCCAAATCAAAAAAAAAAAAAGCTTTAAATTAAAGAGTCGATTCTTATTCTTGTTTTTTCTTCCGAAGAAAAAAAAAACAGAAGAGAAGGCGTGGAGTAAATATATGGCTAGGCATTAACTAGATTTCCATGATAGTATTATTAGGTACATTGCCAGAAATTTCTAACTTTACCTAACCTAGCTACTGCTATAAAGCTCATTATACAAGCAAAAAATCCGGACATACATGCTTCTTTTAGTATTCTCCATCGTCTATTTAATACTATATGGCGATATTTAACTAAATATGAAATTTAAGGAAGAAAAATTGTTCGGCATATAATAGTAATATCTTAAAATTCCTGGCCTTAAGTATATCTATGACAATTTTATGGTTGTAAGATAGGGCTGTTAACGGTGTTGAGCCGGGTCAATCCGGAACTGGCCCATCACAATTAAACGGGTTGTGAGCCAGTTCGGTTTTGGGTCCAATAATAAATTTTTAAGAAACAATCCGGGACTGGCCCACTACACCTAACCCAGTCCAACCCGCCTAAACCCGATCCAAAATCTGATAAAAACCGATCAAAAAAAATTAAAAGTTTTTTCTCCAATATACACAATATATATCCACCTATATACATTTTAAATACGTTAAATAATATATATACACTATATATATAATATATATTACATTAGAATTTAAAAAAACATATACACATATACACAATTAAATATGTAATCGAGTATACGACTATACGTCAATTAAATATATATACTACTTTAAATAAAATATATACTACAAGATATATACTACAATATATATACTAATTTGTAAAACATATACACATGTATATGTTAAATATATACTACTTTAGAGTCTATAGAAAATATACACATATATACGTACCATTCAATATATATGTACTACTTTAAATAAAACATATACTACAATATATATACTACAATATATACACACACTATATAGATAGTTATATACTAATTTATAAAATATATACACATGTATACGCTAAATATATACTACTTTAGAGTCTATAGAAAATGTATACTCATATATATGTACCATTCAATATGTGTATTACTTTAAAACATATACTACAACATATATACTATAATATATATACTAATTTATAAAACATATATACATATATATGTTAAATATATACTATTTTAGAGTCTAGAGAAAATATATACACATATATATGTATCATTCAATATATGTATTACTTTAAAAAATATACATACAACATATAAACACTATATATACTAATTTATAAAACATATACACATCTATACGTTAAATATATACTACTTTAGATTTTATAGAAAATGTATACACATATATATGTACCATTCAATATATGTACTACTTTAAAAAATATACATACAACATATAAACACTATATATATACTAATTTATAAAACATATACACATGCATATGTTAAATATATACTACTTTAGAGTCTATAGAAAAATATATACACATATATACGTACCATTCAATATATATGTATTACTTTAAATAAAACATATACTACAATTTATATACTACAATATATACGCACACTATATATATAGTTATATACTAATTTATAAAACATATACACATGTATACGTTAAATATATATTACTTTAGAGTCTATAGAAAATATATACACATATATATGTACCATTCAATATATGTACTACTTTAAAATATATGCATACAATATATAGATACTATATATATACTAATTTGTAAAACATATACACATGTATACGTTAAATATATACTATTTTAGAGTCTATAGAAAATATATACACATATATACGTACCATTCAATATATGTACAACTTTAAAACATATACATATACTATAAAATATATACTACAATATATATACTAATTTATAAAACGTATACACATGTATACGTTAAATATATACTAGGTTAGAGTCTATAGAAAATATATACACATATATATGCACCATTCAATATATGTACTACTTTAAAAAATATGCTACTTAATATAATAAATTAATAATACTTGATAGTAAATTAGTAATATATTAAAATTAAGTATTTAGTTTAAACTAGAAATTCAATTTAAATCATTAAATGAAAAAAATTACAAAGTAAGGAGTGAATGAATGTTATATTTTATTGATTGCAAATTGTAAAATGATTCAAAATTTATAATGTACATGAATGAAAATCTACAAAGTTTTCATCATTTTTTCAACTCATCCATGTTATCATTAATGGGAACTTGCATAGGATAGTCAAAGTCAATGGGAGCAAAATCATGCATTGAACTTGATTGTTCTGAGTTCTCGCTTGAAGTCATAATTTCTTCAAGATTCTGTTCATCTTTTGGCTCCACCTCCATTCCTTGATTTCTTTATTCCGCTTTAATCCAATCTCTAAGGCAAACTAGAACATTCATAGCATTGCTTCCCAATGAGTACCGGTTGTCTCCAGGTTGTTGTTGTCCCTGACTAAAAGCGCTCTCTCATGCAACAATTGACATTGGAACATTCAATATATCTCTAGCTAATCTTGAAAGCACATGATATTGTGTTTCATTATTCTTTCACCAATCCAACACATTGATCTGTCGTCTACGATCCTCTATTGGTATTCGAAGATAATTCTTAAGCTCTTTCTGAGAAGTTGTTGTGTAAGTTCCCTCCTCAAAACTGTTCTAAACATTTAAATCATAAAAGTAATTAGAAAAATCACTAGGTGCTGGCCTTTTGAAGATGATGGCTCCTCGGGAAGATAAGGAGCAATAGTTGGAATGATATTTGTTGGTACAGCTAAATCAAGTAAATTAGTACAATGATTATATAATTTATCTATGTAAATGTTCGCATCACTCATAGCCGTATACAAATCTATTTGTTCAGGTTCTTCATCATCAGAAACATTGTTAGTATTTATCTCTAAGAATAAATAAGAGTACTAAAGTGACACATAATAGTATATTTCATACATGGATTTAGTAAGCACCAACCAAGTAAATAGGGAGAATCGAAAAAAAAATAATTTTTAAATTTTGCAAACATAGCACCAACAGCTATGTCCTTTGTAACCTTTTTTATTCTTATATTCTTTGAGCAAAGTAGAAATATTGACTATATATGTTAAAATGTTACAAACAGTAGGATAATAAGCACCGGAATATTCAACTGTAACTATATAAATTTTTTCCAAAAACTTAACAAGATCATCACTTATAGCCCAATCAGAATCGTGTAGCATACATTCAATCGAATCAACAAATGAACCACAATGTTGGTTAAAAGTTAGTGTAATAGGAACTCTATAAGCATGAAAATTTATAAATAATCATATGTAGCATTCCATCTAGTATCACATTCTTCAGACATCAATATCGGTCTAAGTCCATTTTCTTGACATTTAACTTTAAATTCTCTAATTCTTTTTCTTCGATTATTTCCTTGAATAAAGTCAACATCAAGCCGGATTTTCTCAATATAAAGCTAAAAAAATTTAAGGTCATCTCTTACAATTAAATTATATATATGACAAGCACACTTAACATGAAATATTTCAGGTAACGGCGGAGAAAGCTTAGCTTTTAACTTTATAATAGGAGTTTTGTTGTTAGAAGCATAATCAAAAGCAATACATAAGACTTTTTTGTCAATACCATAAAATTCTGCAACTTTACTAATCGAATCAACAATAAATTCTCTAGTAGGTCTACGATCTTCATCATACAAAAAAGCAAGAATACATTTTTTTCATAAAATAATTACTATCTATCCAGTGACAAGTAATGGTTAAATAATCATTTTTATTAACAACACGATTAAGATTAGAAGTTAGAGTCATTCTACATTAAATATTTTTTAACATTGTAGATAAATAAAAAAATATTGTGAATAAAGTCTAAGAATATCGGCCCGACAAGTACTTCTAGGAATACCATTAAACATATGATTATAAATTGCTTGAATATAATGAATAAACGCATCCGAAGAAGGAAAACTGAAATACAAACAACCTACAACTACCATTTTTGCTATTTCTTTCCGGTCCATATATTTATTATAATTCTTAATTACCTGACCTGTTGCTGGGTCCATTCTAGTTTGTGTTGGCCCACCAACAGCCTTACCATCTTTTACAATAAATAACTCTCTTTCGTGATTATCATTTATATGTCTCATTAACGTACCCGTACCTCTTACTTGCCTTCACTTTTATGCTTATATACTTGTTGACAAATATTGCATTGTACCTCAGTATCTCCTATACATGTAAAAAATTGTCATGCAATACTAGTTGTTCTACGAGCTTGGGGCACAGGGAGGACGGGGAGGGCGATTAACCGATTCAGATCTAACATTAGCATTTCCTACTGTGTGTGTCTCACCAATATTTTCATCATCTTCATCTAAATCAACCGCATCTACTTCATTTTCTTCTTCTATACCGTAATTTTTCTGAGCTTCTACATAATTCATATCGTGAGTACCTACACCTACTTCTTCCTCAAAAGGTTGACTAAGCGGTACCGGAGGCACACAAGTATATCTACTACTTGAACTATCTCTACTGCCAGTAATTTGCTTTTTACTACCACTACCATTTTTGGGACAAAATTTTTTGACACTTTTACTGGCGAGGTTTCTTAATTTATCCATAATATAAATCAAACTAAAAAAAATTTAAAATACACAAATATAATAAAATTAAATATTCAACAACTAATACACTAATTAAAAATTAAAAGTAAGAGATGGAACGACAATATCAAATTTTGAAAGTATCCGAAAGTTGCGACTTTAGAAACTTTCGCTCGTACTTTGTAATCGCAAAATTAAAAAATTAAATTGAGCACTTTAGAAAATATATAGAATATTTGAGAATTGAGATTTGAGTTAATGAGATTTGAGAGAATGAAAATTGTGTGGAAAATTATTTGAAAGTGTAGGGTATTTGTAGGATTTTTTTTGGATTTTAAAAATATTTTAAATTAATTTTTTTTTTAATGTAAAGGGACAAATAGCCGTTTTTTGGGTCCAAACTCCATATAGCCATTGGGCCCAATGACTATATTGGCCAACGATCAAAATTTAATTTTTAATAATAATAAAAAAATAACTGGGCCGACTTTGGGTCGGTTAATCGGCGGGCCTAAACCGAGTTGGGTTCGGACCAGGTTAATCGAGTCCAAAAAAATTTGCCCAGTCCGAAACCCAAAACCCTACAGCCCAGGAGCTGACCGGGCCGAGCCTTGTATGTGAGTTGGGTCGGTTCGGGCCGAGTCAACCCAACCCGATTGACACCTTTATTGTAAGAACATGTCTTAACATGTCATCACTATTATACTGACAAAATATGAAGTTAATCAGTAGTAAAAGTTAATCTCTCGATCCGTTTCAATTTGTACGTTTTACTTTCATTTATAATCTGTTTTAAAAAAATATATATTTTTTCTTCTCTTTTTTTATATAACTTTTTAAGCTTCTAATTTTCATATGACATGTTTAAAATAATAAAAATAAATAATATTTTAGTATATTTCACATCTTTAATTAACATTATTTTATATTTTATTTGTCAAGTCAATCCCCGAACAAACAAATTATAGGGAATAAAATGATTTCGAATATGGAAAAATATCATTCTAACTAAACGGAAAAGAGTGTTATACAAAATGAAACAAACATATTATAACAATCATAAAAGGCAAAAGAATACTGGAATTAAAGCCAAAGAGCCCCAGCTTTTTTGAGAAGAGGAACAAGAGTGCCACTAATATGAGAAGCCATAACCCTATCCATTGATCCAATTAGTTCTCCACCTATGAACACAACAGGAATGACGGGTGAATTGCCGAGAAGCTTGGAGAGCGCCCGCTCCATCCCTTTACCGTTAGGGTCTTGGTCCAGCTCGTACACCGTTGGGCTCACACCGAGCTCACTGAACAGCCGCTTCACTGCATGGCACATGCAACAACTGCTTGAACTGAATATCACCACCGCACTTCCGGAAGCCAGCCTCGCCACCCTCTCCAACGACTCCGAAGATAATGACCTTTGCCTTGTCCTTGTGTTTTGGTACTGCATTTTCAACAATATTTTTTCTACGAGTGAAAACCCAAATAGCGCAAAGAAAGTCCTTGTGCTCAATTAGTTGAACATGAACTAGTATTGGTAATAAAATCTTAGAAGTGAGAGGAAGAAACTAAGAAAATTAGATTAAAAAAAAAAGAGAAAAAAAGATTTTACGTTGAATTTGAGTTTGTGGAATGATGAGGAAACAGTTAGAAATTCCAGGGTATATATAGTGTCTTATGTAAGTATATATCAGTAAGAGAAAGGAGTTATTGTCTTTGGTGAATGGGATATGTTATCATTAAAGACACTAAAAGTGCAATAGCCCAATATATAGCCGCAAAAGAGACAAAAGCCATTAATAGGAGACGGCGCCTGTGGTTTTTATGTGTACTCTAAATAAATGAACTCTTAGGATTACGTCAATAGCCAAGGCGTACAAAAGGTTTATGTTTCCTATTGATAGTTTGTGTGGTTTATTGGTTGAATTATTTATTGGTTATCAATTTATACACATATATTAAATTGATATTAAAATGTCTATAGTTAAAAATAAATTCAATTTGTTAGAAATCACTATATTGCCCAAATGTTTAAAAAGAAAATTATTTGATATTTGATATTCATATTTGAGAGCAACTATAAAGGTGAAGAGGTAAGAAAATTCTCATGGGGATAACTTTTGAGATGTAGACGACTCTCTACTGTATATAAAAATAACTCCATAAGTTTATTTTGAGTCTGAAATGGATTTAGATAGAGGTGAACTCAGAATATGATGGCAATGGATGGGGCACCATCAGAATTGGATACATGTTCGTAAAAGTAGTGTTGTCTAACATCAACATTGCTTCGTCAAAAAATATTGCTAAACACACATAAAATTTAATGTATTTAGATAAATATAAACTAAAAGCGAAAAGCTAGCATGCCTCACTGTGTGGTTTGATGGTCTTGAACCTCTCTTTGTATATCGGTTCATATTAGTAAAAATATTTTTTATTTTTTAATTGAGTAAATTTCTTAGGGGATATGTTCAACTTAGATACATCATGTAACCAACGGAATTACTACCTCCATTTCGAAATAAGTGTTTCTTTTGGCATGGATATACCCTTTAATAAATTATTCACTTCTAAAAAATTAAAGGTAATTTTACCAATTAATTACAAATTAAATATTATATGTTTTCAAATTGGTATATTAGGAAAATTATGATAGAAGTATTCTTGAATGCTTAAACATACACTTATTTAGGAACAAAATCACAACCCAAAAGAAACACTTAATAAAAGAATGAACAGGGGCGGACCAACGTATATTTTTGGGGTGCTCCGGAACCCAGTAAACTCGACGCAGAATAGGTATAATTTCATAGAAAATATATGAAAATAAGTATAAAATATATAAAAGCACCCATTAAAATAAAAGTTGGTTGGATGCACTGACATTTAAGTTGATCTTAAGGTTCTCCATTGAAGGGCCGTCCTAGGTTCGAACCTTGTTAAGATAATTTTTTCATTTTTTATTTTTTTAATTTTTTTAAGCACCCACAATTTTCGCCACTGAAAATGGAGGGAGTATTACTTATGGAGTAGTTCATTAATTAGCCACTTCGATTCTTCAATATTAATAGAAGGTCCCATAGATGCAGGTGTGATCAACGGTCCTTGGATTTTATTAGTAATTGCTTGCATATAGCAAGTGCCCGATAGACTGTTGGTTGGTATCCCACTCCTAGAGTAATAAATTCATAGTACAAATAGGTTAAGCGGCATTAATTGAAGGGGAATACTTCACATATCGGTTTTACTTCCAGAAAGGGAAACTTATAGAGCGGCGGATGCATCCAACACATCACGCCAAAATAAATAATAATAATATGATGACAGCAGAACCTTTATACTCTCCCATCCCATTTTACACATTCCAATTTGATATTACATATTAATTAATAAAAATAATTAATAACATGACTACTTTATAATAAAATCCCTATTAAACGATATTTACATTTTAATTTGGAGAAAAAAACAAGTAATATTAAGGGTAAAAATAGGAAAAAAGATTATCTTTTGTCTTGATTAATGAAAAATGACAAGAAAAATGAGAAATCAAATTATAAAATTTGGGACGAGTAAAATGAGATAAAGGAAGTATCAATTATTTCAATGTTAGTATTAGTTAAGTGTAATAATTCTCATACTCATTTTGTATTTTGAGTGTTTCAACTGTTTTATAATATAGTTGTATAATGATATTTATGATTTACAGGGTTGGATGACATGGTTATCAAGGTGATTAAACTAGTTTTGAGTTAGTTTTCATATCGAAGGTTGGGAAATTGAAATGGTTGAACAAAGTCAACATTTTATGATGACAAGCTCGGAATAAAATTTTGAAAGTCCCAGTAGCTTTGAAAGATATTTTTGTACAAGTAGGACCTTTAAATCGGTTCCAAAGCAATCGTGTGAGTTTTGAGTCGTTGGATAAAAATCTGAAAATTTAAAACTTAAGAATTGACTTCTGTAAACTGGTTGAAGATAACCCCAGATTGGTGTTTTGATGGTATCAACAGGCCCAAAATGTTGTTTCCAGTCTAGTAGAATATACAAATTGCATTCACGGGGTTTCATACGAACTCCGAGGGTCCATTTGGAGTTTTTAAGTTTAAATTGATCGTTAATATCTAGCCGGTGCCTCCTTTGCATAAGTAAATGGGGATTGCATTCACCAATGAGGGGATTTCTTGGCCTTCGTATTTGCAATAGGCCTGTCGCATCCGTGAATGATGGTTTGGGTTTGGGTCATTGTTCCTTCTTTGTGGTTGACTTAGGGATTGCATTGGAAAAGGTATAGGTCAAGTCAGCCTCGTGTCCATGGAGCTTCATTGCGTTCGATAAGAGCAAACATATAGTTAGACAGATTAAAATTTTTATTTTCAAATATAAATCCCGTAATTCCATATTTTCAAATTCTTCGTCAACTATGATTCTAAACCTTTCTGTATGTATTTTTCGATACATTATTGATGATGTCACCTTTAAATCTATGTTTCAAATTGGGAAAATTAAAGATTGTTTGGCTTAAGTTATGAATTATATTTTAAGGTTTTGAAGATCCATTTGAAGTCAAATTTAGATGAAATTTCATAGTAGTGTTTGTTATGTCATGAATAATTTGATTTTTAAATAAAATGATAATTTAGCCCGTGCAGGTCTGGGGTTGACCTTTTGAATCTTGGATGGTACAGTAATATGGGTATGCACAGATTCGTTTACTTATATAAAAGACGTATTTGGCCATTTTGGGTTGATCATTTGGATGCTCTACAGGAGTAAAAGATTAAGATTTGACTTTTCAGACTTTGTTTAAGGTAAGTTGAAATTTCTTTTGGCTTATTTTTAAAGTGTTATTATATGATTTGATTATGTAAATGGGTAATGAGTACTGGGGTTTCCATATAAATAAGATAACAAGCATTTATGTGAGTATCTGCATCATGTTATGGGAATATGAGGATGTATCTTTATTTTATTTAATTATATGCTTATTTAAGCCTGGTTTTAAAAGTAACATTTGTAAAAGTTCTTGTGTTTGCTCGCTTATATGTGTCCGAATGGCTGATATTTGAAAGTTGGTGTATGAACTTTTTTTAATAGTGACTGCAGATGCCCATCACAACTTGCTAATTCACAATTTGACATGAGTTTAATCTTTAATTGGAGAAGTGATTACTTATGATGGCATTCTGAACAGTGGTCATTTGCATGGTTTTCGCAAATATCATCATCTCGTTCTTGGTGTTACAAGCTCTATATGAATCTTGAAGTAAAGAGTTGAAATGAAATTCTAAATCAATGATGCCCACCACCCCACTTCTCTTCTTTTTGACTTCCGAAAAACACTCCTTAGCTATTAGATCTCCACCAACGAACTTACTAGTGATGCCTACTACTATTGCTCACCTCGATTGTTGTGGCTTAGTCTCTTTGACATCTGCTGGTGGTCTCTCCAGCAACTCTCTGACATACCTCTAACAATTGTATTGTCTTTAATTTAATTTCGTTTTCCTTTTCTTTTCTTTTTTTTTCTTTCTTGCAGGTAATATTTGAGAGACAAACCAAAGTGACATGATTCCAGTGATCAATTTCAGTGCCAATTATTTCCAAAATACAACAAATTGAGCAACAAATATGCTCTTTTTTCGTAGCTAAATCATGATGATTTCTATCCCTAAATTTTTATTTCTCTCAATTTTAATTGACATTTTTTTAATATATTATTTTTTTGATAGACTATTCAGATTGGAATTTATTGCTTTTCGGTCATTGATTGTTATGCCATTGATTATTTCTTCATTGTTGTGTTTCGAGTGCTATATAGATCAATATTTGTTCCGTTTAGTATACTTGAGATATTTACTCATTGATTATTTACTTATTATACTTCTTCTTGTTGGTAGATTATTTTTAAAAATATGTTGTTGCCTCTTGTTTTTCTATCATATCATTCTATTTTCTTCTGAACTTGTAGATCTTGTGTGGTACAAAAGTTCTTGATTATTATGGTTCTACACTATTTTTTTCTAATTGAGGTAGTGTATTTTTGCCACTAGTCATTCTTTGTTAGTGTATTTTTTGCCACCAGTCATCCTTTGATTTTTCAACGGTCGTTCTATTTAATAAGTGTGTGTCTGATGTATCTTGTTTGCGTTTCTTGTATTGTAGTTTGTTTATTGTAGATTAGTGGGTTTTATCACTTTACCCCTGATTAGCTTTCACTCCTAGTGTAAATTACAAATAAGGAAACTAAATACGAAAATTGAAAGAACATAAAAGAAAACAACAAATAGATAGACACAAAATTGAAAACTAAAAGCAACTAAAGGACATATTAAATCCTAAAACATCAATCGTGTTAATCATAAAAAACACCTGACTCTTAGATAACCTCGAGGAAAATCAATTCACCTCGCAACCACTATTTCTAAGCAAAGATTCACCAAAAGCTTAACCAAGATCTTAACACTCAAAGAGTAATTTAAATATTTAACATCAACTAAGGAATGAAAGACCTAAACTAGTTAAATAGTCTTGACTAATTATTAAATCAATGATCCAGAAGTGGCCCTTAAATGAAATTGCAAAATAGTCAAAATGACAAAAATAGCGAAAATGCCAAAAATAGCCAAAATGCTACTCAACTTCTTCCATTGCCCTTCCTCCATCTTTCTAAGTAATCCTTAAGGCATGGAATCCCTTCTTGACATTAGTATATTCTCTAGCACCTCTACCTTCATAAATAATCCTTGCAGCATTTAAAGGTCATGAGAATGATTTCATGTAAATAGCCTTGATGCATCTTGGTTTGCACCAGCCTCTCTTTCTTCAGAGGAATTTATCCTCAAATTTAAGGGATCGTAAACTAGAGTATCAAAGAGTGAGAGATCACAATCATTGAACGTGTTGTAGACTTGATACTATGATATGGACTTCAACTTTATAGGCATTATCATTGATACTTTCAAGCACTTGGAATTACCATCACCTCTTGGCATCAACTTGGTACTCCTTTGAGTAGGAAATCACTCTTTGCTAAAGTACACCCACACCAATTCACCCAGGCCAAGAACAATTTATATTCATCCTTTATTTTTCTTCTTATCCACATCTCGGTTCTTTATCTCAAGGTGACGTCTCACCTTCTCATGCAATTTCTTCCATCTTCTTCCCTTTAATTTCCATATAATCTCAAAACATCATCTTAAGATAAAGGGGTGAGATCTTAAAGGGTTAGAGGGTTACAACCACAAATAACTTTAAATGGTGTCATGCCAATATTTTTGTGAATAACTCTATTACAAGAAAATTCATAAAATGAAAAATGTTCCCCCAAGAGGTAAACTTTTCATGTACCATTGTGCAAAGCATAGAGCCAAGGTCCTATTCAAAACTTCGACTTAGCCATCAATTTCCGGGTGACAAGATGTAGAAAATAACAACTTGGTATCAAGTGTACCCCATAATTATTTCCAAAGGTAACTAAGGAACTTAGGATCCCTATCACTTACAATGGTTTGAAGAAGTTCCATGCACTTACACAATATTTTTAACAAACAAAGATGCTACATGAGAAATATCATCACACTTATGACATAGAACAAAATGAGCCATCTTTGAAAATCGAGCAACAAATACAAAAATGATATCACTTACCCTTTTTGTCCTTGAAAAATACAAAACAAAGTCTATACAAGTATCAAGACATGTTTATCGAGGGAAAAAGAGTGGGGTACACAAAACATAAGGAAGCAGTTTTGATTTAACACTCATACATTCAATACATAAATTTGAGCAACATCTTTGTTTTTTGCCAATAAAATTATTCCTTATAAATTCCAATGGTTTTATCAATACCAAAATTACCTATTAATCCCCCATCATGTTCCTTCCTTATAAATACTTTCCTCCAACAGATCATAGGAACATAGTCTTTTGTCTTTAAATAAGAAACCATCAAACTTCGAACAGGGAGTAAAAGATCTATCCCTATACCATTTTTTGCTTTCACATTCTTCATAATCTTGAAAGATTTTTGTAAAAATGGGGTTTTTGGGATACTATGTATTCAAACATTTAAAACCAAGTAATTTAAAAGACAATGCATTAATTAGTAAATGCTTCCTAGACAAGGCATTGACCACCACATTATCTTTCCCTTCTTGTATTGAATCATATAAGGTGAAGCCTATAAAAATTCAATCCTCTTGATGTGCCTTTTTTTCAACTTTCCTTAAGCCCGAAGATTCTTCAAGGACTCATGATTGATTTGAACAAAAAAAATCTTGAGCCATAAGTAATGTTTCCAATTCACCAATCTCTAATCAAACATACAACTCAAGATAATAAGTAGAATAATTTAAAGTTACGCCTTTTAAATTTTCACTAAAATAGGCAATGGGCTTTTGGTCTTGCATTACGATGACTCCAATATATATTTTTCTATCATTACATTCTACTTTAAAAATATTATAAAAATTGCAAAAATTATAACAAAGGAACAAAGCTTAAAACCATGGTTTCACATTCTATTTACATTAAGATGTGTCATGGTTTCATGGCACTTTCGATGCTTAAAACCCAAAATTATGCAATTACTTAGGTTGTTATTGTTAGATGTGATGTATTTTTATGTTTGTTTTGTAGAAAAATAGGGTTTGGAGCAAAAAGGGAGAAAAAGAGATAAAGTATAACTGGGAAGGCCACTTACAAACCCACTTCACTTACGATGGATGTAAGTCAGGTTGTAAGTGACAAATTGAGATTCTGAAAGTTGTATTATTTCTATAAGACCTACGAAGGCCACTTACGAGGCTTAAGTGGTACGTACGAACCCCGTAGGTATGCATATAAGTGGATGATCTAAAGCTGGAATTTTTGTTTAAGACCTACGAATCTACCTTAGGTCGTCCTATAAGTGGGTCCGTAGGTATGTGCCAATTTAGATTTTTTATTTTGTTTTGGTTTGGATTTTTAGACTTTCTAATGTAACTATAAATACTAATATAGAGTTACACTTTTGATCTTGGAATCCCTATTCTTGACATTTATGATTTGAGATTAATTTGAGAGTTTGGTTTTCATTCTTAATTTCTTGTAAGATTATTCATATGCTTTCTATTATGAATATCATGGATCTTCTTACAAACATGAGTAGCTAAACCTTTTAACTAGGGTTGTGGAAACCATGATGAAATAATGAAATAGAGAAAGTGTGAAGTCATTCTTGATCGGTGCTAATGCATGTATTATGGTGTTCTTTATATTTATTGCTTTCTTAGAGACAGCAGATGCTAGTATCCCTACTGTATTTTATAATACCTTGAGATAGAGGTTGAGATTAGGAAAAGAAGATCACAATAGTAATTTAAAGCTACCAACCTTCATCTAATTAACTAGTGATCGGGAGTACATAGTTAATCTAGAATTCAGGATAATGAGGGATAGCAATGAGACATTCTAAAATCAAGAGGAGATAATTAAAATCCACCAAAGGGTTCTGTGAGATAAAATCCACCAAAGGGTTCTGTGAGATGGTTGGTGATATCTAACTTGATAGATTCTGCATGCAAGGCACCAAGAGAATTTAACAAGCACGATAAGTCTGCAGAGTTAGAAAGTCAGGAGGAATACAGTTCTAGTGTTCGTCTCATATTAATTTTAGCCTAAAGTGTTCAATCATTGTTACTAATACTACTGTTCTTACAAAAATCTCTCTATTTACTTTCTGCACTTTTATGACTACATCAACAAGTTCTTGACAAAGATTTGTCCTATTCCTTGTCAGTTTAACCCTATCCTTTTTTGGGTTCTATATTTGACACTGATTGAATTATACTTTCTTGGAGTATATTTTAGGCGACATCAAATTTTGGCTCCATTGTCAGGGACTACAATTAGAGATTGATTGACACGACTTGCTGAGGTTGTTGGTTTTTAGTTTTCTACTGTTCGTTCTTGACAAAGATTTGTCCTATTCCTTGTCAGTTTAACCCTATCCTTTTTTGGGTTCTATATTTGACAGTGATTGAATTATACTTTCTTGGAGTATATTTTAGGCGACATCAAATTTTGGCTCCATTGTCAGGGACTACAATTAGAGATTGATTGACACGACTTGCTGAGGTTGTTGGTTTTTAGTTTTCTACTGTTCTTGGGGTGTACGCTGGTATATGCCTAATACTCGAAGTCAAGACAATCCCTATGATATAGAGATTTAATGGACACTATGATATAATTGTAGGATGTCAAAGCATGAGCGTGGAGTTAATCACGAGAGGGTTCAAGATAACCTACTTGCCTTTAATCCACCACCTCTACATGGTGGTCAAGAGATAGTTGCACAAACCACTACTCAATTATTAACTGAAGAGAATACAAAGTTTTCAAATGCCTATCGTGCATCTCAATAAAAAAGAGTAAGACATGAGGAAGAGGATCGAGCAACACTTAAATATGATAGAGCTAGAAAAGGTAGAGCTGGTTTACCGACTAATGATGCAAACATGCACATTATGAATTTTATGGAGATTTGCACTTCGTATAATCTACTGGGGGTGAGTCAGGAAGTATTGAGATTCAATTTTTTTCTCATTCTCTTTTACAGGCAAAACGATATTGTGGTTAGGAGAATTACCTCGTAGGTCCATCACTACTTGGAATAAGCTGAGGATGCGATTCTTGGATTGATTTTTTCAATCTTCTAGAATGCTACAGTTGAAGGATAAGATTTATAATTATAGACAGTTTCACTTAGAGTCATTGTATGAGACTTGGTTGAGGTTCAAGAAGCAGTTGATGAATGTTTCAAATCATAGGATTTTTGGGAGGAATTTGCTCGAGATATTTTATAGAGCCTTGAATGCAAACACCAAGGTTATTGTTGACACTATTACAGGTAGGGCTTTCATTAGCCTTTATTGGGAGCTTACTGAGAAAATCCTAGATTGGTTTTCTAAAACCAATTGAGGATCGCATACTCAGGAGACAGAAAAGGTAGCCGACACTTATATTATTGGTGCTTCCAGTGAGCAAAGATCTCGAGATGATACAGTGACTCAATAGGTAGCACAACTGAGGACTGAGATTGTTGTACTTACTAAGAAGTTTACAATTTTTAGAGTGGAAAAGGTGAATGTTATAGGCCCATAAGGTAAGACTCTAAGCAGTACGAGCCTGACAATGAGGAGGAAGAAAATTGCCTGGACAGAGAGATAGTAGGTTTTTGCCAAGGTCCAAGGGTTTGGTCAAGACACTTGGAACTCAAGGCAAGGGAATCAAGGTCAAAACTATTATGGGGACCATTATAGGGATATGTGAAGAGTGCGAGATAGTGATTTGTGGAGAAAAGGATAACTATAAGCAAAAGAGTAATGTTTATGATCCATCGAGATATTAATTATACAATGGAGGCATTGCTTTCTAAGACGGTGAAGGTTTTAGAAAACCAAGAGAATTACCTTAAAGATATTAAGGCATATATATTAGGATTGACCCAAAAAGTAGAATTAAGTAGCTTGAGCAGCAGTTTGGTCAAATATCATCTATATTAAAGCAGCGTTAACCAGACACTCTTTTGAGTAACATTATGCAAAATCCTAAGAACGACAATCATTGTTTAGCTATTACTACTCAGAGCGGTAAGAACAACATTAATCCATCCATCCCTATGATTGATGATGTGAGCAATGACCTTGTGGATGTTGATGATACAGTGAAGTAGAATTGGAAAATTTGGTAACTAGTAGTGAGTCATTACAAAAATTGAAGAGTATAGAAAAATGATTTAAGAAGAATAAAGGTAAGGGTAAGGAGGATCAACCAGTATTGAAGCCTAATCCACAACCATCCCCACCTTTTCCTCAAAGGTTGAACCAAAAAAAAGAAGAAGGAAAGTATAAGAAGTTTATTGCTATGCTGAAAGAGTTGTGTGTGAACATCTCTCTTCTTGAAGCTCTCAAATAGATACCTGGCTATGCGAAAGTTATGAAGGATTTGGTTAAAAAAAAAGAACTGTCAGTTATGAGGATATTGTTGGTGTAAAATCATCGTAGTTCAATTATATCTAGATCCTTTGCGCAAAAGAAATATGATCTTGGACCTTTCATAATTCCTTCAATGATTGTGTCTTCTAGATTTATAGAGCTTTATGTGACTTGGGTGTAAGCATTAATTTGATTCTACTGGAAGTGTTCAAATAGTTAGTCTTAAGACCTCCCAAAACAACAACGGTATGGTTATTAATAGAAGTTCATATGGTTTAGAAGCCTGTGGGCATATCATTTAATGTGTTGTTCAAGGTAGACAACTTTATCTTTCTGGCCGATTTGTTGTCTTTGATTGTGAATTTGATTTTGATATGCCCATAATTTTAGGGAAATGCTTTTTTGCCACATGTACAATATTGGTAGAAATGGAAAGAGGTAAGATTAAGTTAAGGCTAGAAAAAGAGAAAGTCAGGTTCAATCTTCACAGAACTACAAAGAAACTAATTAAAATGAGGGTCGTTTCCATAATAAATTATATTGATGACCTTGGAGGCTAACCCTATGGCTATATTAATAAATTTTGAATAATCAAGGTACCCACGTTGTGCCACAATATTAAATTAGGTGTTGCTTGGGAGGCAACTCAAGGTATCTTGTTATTTCTACATTTGTTTTAGTAAGATCGATTTTAGATCTATACACCTAAGGTGCCACAGGTATGTTCCTAACTCTTTTGCTTTATAGCAGCCCAACACTTTAGGGATAAAGAATGCTTATTCAATGGGGGTGGGACTACTTATGGGTTTAGATATCCTCTTGGGGTTTTTTTGTCGTGTCTCTTTTCTCTAGAGCCTGTTCTTAGTAGAGCCGGAATGTTTAGGTATCGTTTTGTTTCATTAGGAGAAAAATAAGGAACCTAAGTGAAATTGGCATGTTTTGTTGATGCTTTTAAGTATTTGAAAAAGGATAATGCTCCTTAAATTTTAGGAATTATGTGATGTGAATATATGTATGACTAATATTTGAATCTTGTCATGGAATTAGTATTGGGGACAAAATAACCAAAGCTTAGCATTGCATGAACAATACAAGTACCATGTGTGTGAGGTACTTACTTAGTTCCCTGTGTGCATTTAATTTAGAACCTGCCTGGTTAGTCTTTCCTAGGTTTTAGGATTGTTGGTTAGGACATAATTATATGCCATTTTTTATTAATAAATGTTTCACTTATTTCATATTTTGATCGTGCAGTAGAGATGTTCTCTAAGAAACTTAGACAAATTTTGACATTGCTCCATTCATGACGTCTCTACCTTATTTTGAGATAATAAAAATAGTCAAGCTTAAATTCCTACTGATAAATTTTTCACAGATAGTCCCCACAGGTAGTTATCAGATTGCACACAGGTTCAAAAAGGATGCCATCAGTGCCTTTAAATTCCAAAGTTTGAAATTTTTTGTTCTTATTTATGAAAATTAAGCATTGAGCCAAAGTCAGATATTCGCTCAAATCCCGTCTTAGAACCCTATGGCAGCATGACCTAGAGTTAGAAGCATGATCTTAGAAGTGTAGCAATAGTGAATTGAGGATAGTCTTTATCTGGATTTAGTAGATTATGTATCCATAGGTCTATAAAGGTGTTGTGTAGATGGTATAATAACACTTTGAGAGAGTTTCACTAGTTAAGGGGTAGGGGTACTTAGAGTATATTAAGGCTTTAGTCAGGATAGAGATTGGATAATGACCAGAAGATAAAGAAGATTGTTAAGGTTAAATATGTTCATAAAATTTTGTATAGGTTAGTGTGTCATGATTCCTACCTAGTAGTAATAAGTGGGTATTAGTATATGAGAAGTTCTGTGACTATCCGTATTAAGTGTTAGAATCTAAGATTAAATTATTGATGATCAAGCTAATGGAAAGAAGTGTTTGAAATTCTAGAAGGAAAAAGTATGAACTCACGGTATGGTGATACTCCTGAAGATTCTAAGTAAGTAATTGTTTAAGTTATTATATGATGGCTATTGGGGCCATAGAAAGTTAAGAGTTGTATCTCAGAAAAAAGTACTAGCAGTGGGCTTTACACTTTAAGATATAGTCTTTCAGGGGGTTTATTATTTATGTGTATTGTTATATCTCGGACTCTAGAGTAAATTTCTTATTGTTAAGTTAAAAGATTATTGTCGAGTGATAACTCTCAAACTACAGCTCTCGTAAGAGTGTAAGCGATCGTCGTCAAATATAGAACCCAACTGGGTTGGGTGTCGAATCCCACAGGGAATACTTGGTCATTAAGTAAGCAACGATTATTATACTTTTGATAAAAGTTCTGCGAATAAAGGGAGGATTTTGTGTGTGCAAATAACGTGAACAAAATAGTAGAGTAAAAACGAAAAATATAAGAGTAAAATGGAGTACTTGGTAGTTTTTAATCAATGAGAATTGAGAGTTAGGGTAATGTCCACCTTATGAGTTATATGTATCTATTGACTATGAGTTATGCGGAATTCAGATATGCATGCGCTTATAGAGAATCGTATTCTATGGTAAATCCAGGCGTCTTTAGACCATCAAGGACTATTTCACTTTAACTCTTTCGAGCTTAAAACGTATCTAACGGCACAAATTCTCCAAGAGGTTAATCCAGTTACGACACTAACTTTTAAACAGGGGTTGGTGCCCTATTTCCTTGACATTCTCTCTTTTCCAGACATGTAACTTTTCTTTCAAACAAGTTAATGCTATACTGGCGTATTCTATATGTTTGCAACCACAAGAATTTATATTAAGATGAAGAGAAGAATGATATAAGCAACATACGTATCAAGAATTCACAAACTCATAGCAATAGATAGTATCTCATAAGGCTTCCATAACCCTAACAGAGAAGTTTAGCTATTCATGAGTGCAACGGAAACCACAATAGACATTATCAGCATACCAAGATCAAAATCTCACGTGAAGTATGTTTTGGTAGGGCTTGTGGCGTGAATTCCATGCAAAATAGCATTTCTCTTGTTATGAAAATTAAAAGTCGAATAGATGAAGAGAAGGGAAGAAGAATTATTTGAAAGAGAATTGTTTTAATTGTAATAATGCTTGCTGAAAAGTTCAGCATCATAGGGTTTTTATAACACCCATATCATATGCCTACTAGGCTACTGCGTCCTTATCCTAATCCTACTAGAATACTGCATCCTTATCCTAATCCTACTAAGTTACTGCTGATCCCCAGGTCTTTGGAAATGCTGTTTTTGCCCGGGACAAGTTTTCCATACGTCACTTTCAGTCCATAGGCGTCGAAACGCTGCTTTCCTTCTTACGTGAAGCTTCCTTTGGCTGCAACCAGTCCATAAAATGCTGAAATCTTCATCATTTATACCTGAAAACTTTCTAATCACGTTGGTTAGCTCACATACAGGAAAAAGGACTAAAAGTGCAGGAATTATATATTTTGTCCTCAAAACTTAGCTAAAATATGGGTAAATTAAAGTACTTTAGGCGTGTAAATACGCCTATCATCAACACCCCACACTTAAAGCTTTGTTCGTCCTCAAACAAAATATCATGTCCATATAAACATCTACTTAGGGTTTCACAGTAACAACACAAAATGTTCAATCAAGACAGGCACATCAATTATTAACAAAGAGTAGTTTTCTGATCACTACTAGAAACAATGCAACCTCTAACATAGACTCGTGATGATGGTTAATTCGTATCCACAAGTTATGGCACAAAGAATAATACAAAACTACCCAAAACTCATCAACCATGTGTGTCTCACACAATATCTTACCCATAATCACTCACAAGTATTGTATTTTTTTTCGAAACATGGGTATAGGATCATCCTTTCTCTCACTCTCACAAAGAATTTATATGTTACAGCTGATGACCATAGACTTTCCCTTAGTGTCATGCTCCACTAAATATCAGAATGCTAAGCTTAGGATCAAATAGGTCGTTTTACAGGTTGTAATGTAGGCTAAGGGACGGGTAGGACTATTTTGGCTAGAAATAGTGACTATGTTCCTAAGCTCTTTAATACATGACATTATGCCATTAACACTTTTTTTCAAACAAACTTTCTACTTTCTTTTAATCTACCACCCCTTCTCACCTCTTTTGTTATTTAATTTTGAACAGAATTAACTTTTTATTTTCCTTTTCATTTTTCTCTCTTCTTTTTTTTTTATAACACACCTCTATGATAACCATTCTTTTTCATAACGAATTCAAGTACCAATTCACTTTATGGCACTACTCTCACCCAATTTCCTCTTATTTTGTCACATGACTTTATAAATTTAAAGCACTTAGGAATTTGGATCAAATTATGGTCTTGAAAAAATGGATTAGGCTTACATATGAGGCTGTCAAAGAACATAGGCTTAAGGCTCAAAGGGGGTTATCTAGGATGATGTCCATGAGTAGATAAAACGAAGGTAAACAATCACAGGTTGCCAAAGAAATGCCTAAATCATCTCCTAAACTCACACTCTTTATTTCGCTTTACATACATACCAGGCAAGTTCTAGCATCAGCCACAAACATGAATATACTATCATCTCACACACACAAGGCATATGGTCGACTTTATTGGAAGCAGTAGAGACTCTTGACCCAATGTATGAAGGAATTAAACCACATAGATATCACACAGTGAGTCACACTTAGAGCCTAATCATCTCAATAGTAATGATTTTATCACAGACTCTTGTCATAATACCATGCTGCCTATCAGAATAATTTTATGCAAAGTTTGTAACAAAAAAATTTCTAAAAAAAAATTAAAACAAACAAACATAAGTAAGCAAAACACACATAAATAAGCAACTGCAGATAACGAAGTATAGCATACAAATACCAGCATACCAGCATGCACCCCACACTTAGACGGGACACACTGTCCTCAGTGGAAAATAAATAAGAAGAACCTGTATTAGTCGGACTCCTTCTCTATTTCTGGGGTCAAACCCCCTACATCGGAATCATCATCGGAGTTGTCGTCATTCGAATTCTCCTCCACGTCGGAGTCTGGCAATCGGCGATCATCATCGGTTGGCACATCATCATCAAGAGGTTCCTCAAAGTACACACCTACTCCACACATCGCCCTTGCATGCTCATTCATTGGGTAGTCATAATCCAACTGTTGGATCTCTGCAGCAGTTGGAACACGACCTCCGCTTATCATGGTAAACCGAGTCATGCCATAAAGATGGTGAAAGAAACTTTCATCCCGAGCATGTCATTCTGCAGTGGTAAGGTTGACGCCATGCATAGTTTCAACATCTTTAACCTTTGTGAGGTCAACCTTCTTCAGGTTGTGTGGAAGTTTATGATTAGCCGATTTCTCTTTGATGTCCTCCTTCCTCAATATTGCAGTCAACAGATTTCCAAAGCTGAAGTGGGACCTCTTGTGTAACCTGGCCTTACACATTGAAGATCGAATGATCACCCCAATATTGATGGGGACATTCGTCATCAATGCGTACACCAAACACACTCTGTCTCATGTAATCTTCGTGTACTGGGTCCATGGAATCAGACAAGAGTTGACTATTCGCATCCATATCTGAACTTCTCTATTCAAGGAAGCATATGGGAAGGTGTTGTGCCGACCGGTGTCCTTGTGTCTACTCCATCGTGCCATAGATCATGTTCCGCATAGTGTGTGTCTAATTTCCTTGTACGGAGGTCTATTATACAGCTCCTTGAGTGGTGATGGATCAACAGATGGCAAACCCAGAAAAGAGTTGAAAAACTCCTCATTTAGTTGTAGGACTTGGCCCCGAATCTTTACTTTGCTCCCTATAGTTTTCGGTGACCCGTTGGCATAGAATTCTCGTGTTAGATCGAGATTGCATTCTCCCATATCTCGAAAGATGAAATCAAGATGTAACGCCATTCTCTTGGCCAATATGCAAGGTTTTTTCTTTGCTAGGCTCTCCTTTTGTATCAACTCTACATGAACATACTTTTTCTCTTTATTGTTCCTATACCACTCCTTTCCTTCCTCCTCTAGGACCCATTTGATTCTGAATATGCGGCTAGGTATTTGCTGTGAGGAGGATTCACCTTGCTCTTTACGTCCCCTTTTCTGGCCTTTTTGTGAAGTGGTTGCTTTTTCTTTTCCTTGTCTTGCTTTGGGTGCCATTGTTCCTAAGATTAAAATAATAGTCATGTTAGCTTCATCTCAGTGGATACAATCAACAAACAAGCAGTAGTGGCACTACCCCACACTTAATTTGTTGGCACAAACTAGTGATGTCGATTACTCAGACTTCATCGATATACGTTTAGGTGTCATGTTCCAATAATATAATCCATGCAGTCATACTTTTCTTGTCATATTAACTATCCTTTTTCAATTCTAGTTCATGTAATCCTGATAATGCTTTCATGTTTTGGACTAATGCATCACTTTGAATAAAACTACTACATAGATATTGTATCAATTTATGGCTTGGAATAATCACAACATCGTATGTTTGTAGTCAACCATGATTTTCATCTAGATGAACTAGTCATTCCAACATGTAAGCTTTCTAGTTACAAGATTATGCAATTTTAATGACCATATCAGTTCCGCAAAAGTATGACAGTGTATCAAGATCAAATACAAGTTGGAAAACATGTCAAGAGCATCCTTACGTATTCTTTCACTCACTTAGTTGTATCACAACAAGTCAACCAAATTCAAATTACCAACACTACTTCAAGATTAAACAATTCATTATAGGTGTAGTAGTGTAGTACTTACGGAACATAAAAGAAGAGCAAAGAAGTACTTACTTGGTTGATGGGCTTGGAGGATGTTCTTGCAAAGTCAAAAGAGCAAAAAGAAAATTTTGGAGAGAATTTGGAGAGGTAGGCAGCGCTTTAGGGTGGAATTGCAATGTGTTTTTGTTTTAAGACTAAGGTTCTATTTATAGGACAAGCTTGTGTCGGGTTTTGACCCATTTGGAATTGGATTTCGAAACCAAAAATGAGCATAGGAGGCGCCTAATGCTTTGCCTATTCTTGGCATAGGCGGCGCCTTTTGCAAAGCCTAGTTGAGCATAGGCGGCGCCTATGCTATGGCATTGTTGGGCCTATGCCATGGCATTGTAGAATCCGAGACCAAAGGCTTTTTCATAGGCGGCGCCTATGCTATGGCATTCTAGATTCTGAGAGGTTAGGCCATAGCATAGGCCATGCCTTGTTCGTGGCCTAGATTTACATAGGCCTTGCCTTGTTCGTTGCCTATACTTTCGTAGGAAATGCCTAACCCATAGCCTTTTGCTTCTTTATTCCTAACTTACCACCTTCAACATGCAATACTTCCAAATCAAAGTTTGAAACCAATCTCCTCTTTTACGCCTCTTGTACCTACATTTACTTAAAAACAACAAAAATGATTAGAACGATGGGTTGCCTCCCATCAAGCGCCTTAGTTTTGGTCGTGGCTCGACTCTTCTTTTTGGATTTTTATTTAGTAAAGACAAATGCAAAAGAAACGATAAAAAAAAATTTATGGGTTGCCTCCCATCTAGCGCTTGATTTATTATTGCGGCACGACATAGTTACCTCGAGTACTTAGACTTCGTCGAGATAGATGGTGGCCATGCATTTAATCGAGTCAAGAGGACCGATATATGGCTTTACTCATTGCCCATTTACCTTAAAAATGACACCATTATTATCTTCTAACTCAACTACGCCAGGCGAGTAGACTTGGCTAATTTTGTACGGACCCGACCATTTGGACCTTAACTTACCTGGGAATAGCTTCAGTCTGGAGTTGAAAAGAAGTACCATATCACCTTTTTGAAAGTTTCGTTGAACAATCCGCTATCATGACACTTTTTCATCCGCTCCTTGTATAGGTCTAATCTTTCATATGCATGTAGACGGAATTCATCCATCTCATTCAGCTGCTCTAATCTCATGTTCATAGCATCATCCCAATTCAAATTCAGTCGCTTCAGCGCCCATAATGCTTTATGCTCATGCTCAATGGGAAAGTGACAGGCCTTCCCATAAACTAGTTGGTACGGGGACATGCCAATTAGCATTTTGAATGCAGTCCTATAAGCCCATAGTGCATCGTCCAGCTTCCGAGATCAATCTTTCCTATGAGAATTTACAGTCTTAGCAAGGATTTACTTGATATCTTAATTGGAAACCTCAACCTATCCACTAGTTTGAGGGTGATAAGGCATGTCTACCTTGTGTTGCTTGACCCCATATTTCACCAACACGGCTTTTAATAGCTTGTTACAAAAGTGAGATCCTCCATCGCTTATTATGGTACGTGGTACCCCAAAATGAGAGAAGATATTTCTCTTCAAGAATGCTACAACACGCTTTCCTTCATTATCGGCCAGCGCTACTGCTTCAACCCATTTGGATACATAGTCGACAGCAACTAGGATGTATTTTATCCCAAAAGAATTTACGAATGGACCCATGAAATCAATACCCCACACATCAAACAGCTATACTTCAAGAATTTTTGACATGGGCATCTCATGGTGCTTCGAAATTGTACCTTGTCTCTGACATTGGTCATATTTTCTCACAAATTCGTAAGCATCTCTAAATATCAAGGGCCAATAATAGCCGCTTTGCAATGCCTTCCTTGCTGTCCGACCACCTGCGTGGTGTCCCCCAACTTAGGAAGCATAACTTTCTTCCAAAATACTTGGCACCTCGATATGAGATATGCATCTTCTGATCACACCATCCATGCATCATCTAAAAAAATATGGCTCATCCTAGAAGTATTGTCTCACATCATGCATGAACTTCCTCTTTTGATAAATAGATTCACAGGCATCACATTACTTACCACAAAGTTTGCAAAGTCTGCATACCATGGTTACTCTTCCATCATCCTGGCTAAGATCTCTTCATTAGGGAATGCATCATCAATCTCTAGATCAGGCTGCGCTATATGCTCATTCTCAAGTCTAGATAGATGATCAGCCACTTGGTTTTTGCAACCTCTTCTATCTTTTACCTCGAAATCAAATTCTTGCAGCAACAATACCCATCGAATTAGCCTTGGTTTTGCATCTTTCTTTGTCATCAAATATCTCAGAGCTGCATGGTTTGTATGAACTACCACGTTGGTTCCCAACCAATAAGCACGTAACTTTTTAAAAGCATAAACAACTGCTAGAAGCTCTTGTTCTGTGATAGTATAGTCCTTTTGGGCTCCGTTCAAGACCTTGCTCGCATAGTAGATTGGATGGAATAACTTTTCTCTTCTCTGGCCAAGTACAACACCCAAAGATACCCCGCTAGCATCACACATGACTTCAAATGGTAGAGACCAATCAGGTGCTATAATGATAGGATCTTCAATTAACTTCCCTTTGAGGCATTCAAATGCCTTCAAGCAATCTTCACTGAAATCAAACATTGTATCCTTCTCCAAAAGTTTGAATAATGGACTAGCAATCTTGGAAAAGTCTTTAATGAACCTTTGGTAGAAACCTACATGCCCGAGGAAACTACGAACTCCTTTGACCGAAATTAGGGGTGGTAGTTTCTCGATAACTTCAATTTTAGCTCGATCCACCTCAATTTCTCTTTCGGAGATTTTATGCCCAAGAACAATACCTTCTTTCACCATAAAGTGACACTTCTCCCAATTCAATACTAGGTTGAATTCAACCCATCTTTGCAACGCCATACTTGGATTTTCCAAGCAAGATTCAAACGACTCACCCCCAACTAAAAAATCGTCCATGAATACCTCCAGAGTGTCTTCCACCATATCAGAAAAAAATGGACATCATACAACGCTGAAAAGTGGCGGGTGCGTTACATAGCTCAAATGGCATACGTTTGAAGGCAAATGTACTATATGGGCATGTAAACGTTGTCTTCTCTTGATCTTCGGGAGCAATACAAATCTGATTATAGCCAGAATACCCATCTAGGAAACAAAACCATCCTTTCCCTGCTAATCGATCGAGCATTTGGTCTATAAATGGCATTGGAAAGTGATCTTTAAGTGTCCACGAATTCAACTTACGGTAGTCCATGCATACTCTGCACCCTGTGATAGGTCTGAGTGGAATTAACTCATTATTTTTATTCGCAACTACTGTCATGCCACCTTTCTTGGGTACACATTGTACTGTGCTTACCCATTTACTATTGGAGATTAGATACACAACCCCTGTATCTAACCACTTAATAATTTCTTTCTTCACCACATCTTGCATAGGTGGATTCAGACGCCTTTGATGCTCAATAGTGGGTATGCAATTTTCTTCAAGCTGAATCTTGTGTGTACAAATCCCAGGCGGAATACCAATGATATTAGCGATGGTCCAACCGATGGCTCTCATGTTCTTCCGTAGAACCGCTATGAGAGCTACAACTTGCTACTCACCCAAATCTGCCGCCACAATAACCGGGAGTGTGTTACCGCTTCCCAAGAATGCATACTTTAAATGACTAGGCAGCTCCTTCAATTCTAATGTGGGAGGCTCTTCAATAGATGGTTTAGCTGGTTGTGTAGGTCTGTTTTTTGAGATCAAGGTCTAGCTTCTTGGGAGCATGAGGATATGTCCCTAATCCTGTTAGAGCACAAATAGTTTCTTCATAATTTTCAGCATCCTTATGCTCAACATCCATAAGCACAACCGCGAATGGGTCATCAATTAGCTGCTCCTCTATAGGTAAATCTTTCTCATTATCAAAATAAACATCCGCTACTGAGAACACGTTCAGGTCTTTGGGTTGCTTCATTGATTTACACACATCAAAGCAGACTACTTCATCATTCATCCGGAATAGAAGCTCATTAGCTCTTAAATCAATAAGCACACTTCCTGTTGCAAGTAAAGGGCGCCCCAAGATTATAGGAACTTCTGAGTCCACCTCACAATCCATGAAAACAAAGTCTTTCGGAAAGATGAATGAGGAAACCTTCACCAATACATCATATAAAATACCAACAGGTCGTTTTACCGACCTATCTGCCATTACAATCCTCATATTGGTTGGAGTAGGATCCCCCAACCCCAACTTGTTATAAATAGACAGTGGCATTAAGTTGATACTGGCTCCTAAATTGCATAATGCCTTGGCAAAATTCAATGGTCCGACAGTGCAAGGTATAGTGAAGGCACCAGGATTGGCCTTCTTCTAAACTAGTGATCTGGTAGCGATTGCACTACAATGATGAACAGTATCTGTCAACTCATAAACTGCTGCTCGCTTCTTTGTCAGAAGATCCTTCATAAATTTTGCGTACCCAGGCATCTGTTCCAGCGCCTCAACTAAAGGAACATTAATGGTCAGCTGTTGTAACATTGATAAGAATTTATTGAACTTGGTATCATCAGCTCTCTTCTTTAATATTTGAGGAAAATGTGGTGGTGGAAGGGGAATAGTTTTCTCCATGAATTTCTTTTTCTCTTGCTTCGGATTGGCAATCTTTTTGGGCTGTGGACGTTGAGGGGTGACGTCATTGACGTCTTCTTCAGCTTCTTCGGCGTCCTCTGGTTTGGCATCTTCTAATACTTTGTCGTCTACTTGCGTACCTTTGGCTGGATTTTCCCGCACCTTACCACTCCTGGTAGTAATATCCATGCATGTTCCATCGTTCCTTGGGTTTTGCACTGTGTCGCTAGGTAAGGTGCCGGCTTTTCTTTGATTTAATATAGCTGAAATTTGACTTAATTGCTGCTCCAGCTGTTTTATTGAAGTGGAATAGGAGTCAACCAATTGCTTCATTGCGGACAAATCATTTATTACCTCAGTTACTCCTGTGATGGTTGCCTCCACTCCTTTTAACAGCTTCGCCATCATATCTTCCATTGACATCTTACCCGAACCAGATACCGTCGCCTCACGATTTCTAGGAGGAATATACAAACCACTCCTGTCAGTCTTGTTTTTCCAACTACCTTGATCACGGTCTTTGTTTCCAGATTTATCGTAATAGTTCTGACCTTGGTTTCCTTAGGAATTGCTTCAGAAACCCCCCTGATTGTTCAAGTAGTTGGCTTCTTCTTCAGAATCAGATTCCTCTCTTCCTTTTGAAGCAACCGCTTTGACTTTTTCGGTCTTCCCTGATAATAGATGCTTTGTAAGAAGATCCATCTGTGTTTTAATATGCGCCATATCTTGATCACGTTCATCCTCTCTTCGCCTTTGTTCTGCAGTCATGCCAATAGATACAGTGGGGCTTGTTACCTCGGAATCCCTGGTATGCCAAGCTCTACTTTGCTTTGTCATCTGGTCTAGCATATCGCTTGCCTGAACAAAGGTGAGGCCCATGAATGATCCTCCAGCCGCATTATCCACCACTGGTTTAGTTACTGAATTCAAGGATTTGTATAGTATCTCCATCAAGTGGACATTGGTCATGTGATGGTTTGGGCACCTCATAAGCTTCTTCTTGAATCTCTCCCATGTTTCGTGGAGGACTTCAGTTAGAAGCTGACGAAAGTTGCTGATTTCATCTCTCAATTGTGCTATTTTGGATGGCGGAAAGAATCTTTCTAGGAAAGCGTGTTTCAATTGCCTCTAATTTGTAATAGAATCAGGAGTCAGCCCGTTCAACCATAGAGTTGCCTCCCCAGATAGAGACAATGGAAATAAACGCAGTCGAATTGCATTCTGTCTAATGCCTGGATTGTCGAATGACTTGCATGTAGAGATAAATTTGACCAGATGCATATTCGGATCATCACCTGCAAGTCCATCGAATAATCCCTTGAGTTTCAATAACTGAATCATGGTGCTAGTGATGTTGAACTTTGCTCCTAGTGCCAAGGGCGGAGGAATAATAGCTCCTGTGGTACCAACTCTATCCAGATCATCATCATCATCATCAAAGGGAATCTGCATAGCTCGGCGTTTAGGCCAAAATCTTGCTTGACGATCTCTTTTGTTTGCTGGTGTCGCCATGTCAGTATCACGCCTAGGGTTTACTAATTCATCATCACCCAAGTCCTCATCATCAGGATCTACTTCTCGCCCAGGGTTATCAATATTTTGTTGATGCACTTGAGCAGCGGCTAACACAGCTAATCTAGCCTGATCCTGTTGAGCAACCCTTCTCTCTATATCACGTTGCGCCTCCATCCTGCCAATAAGTTGCGGTTCAGGGTTTATGGGTAATAATGCTTGTCCCGAACTTCGAGTATTTGGCATGCACTGATCAAAAACCTGCAGAAAACAAAAACAACAACTAAAAGTAAAGTAAGAGAATCTTTGACCTAAGGGTCTAGTAATTATCACAAACTTAGTTGACAACCATATTCCCCGGCAACGATGCCAAAATTTGATAACGCTCAAACTACAGCTCTCGTAAGAGTGTAAGCGGTCGTCGTCAAATATAGAACCCAACTGGGTTGTGTCGAATCCCACAGGGAATACTTGGTCATTAAGTAAGCAACGATTATTAAACTTTTGATGAAAGTTCTGCGAATAAAGGGGGGATTTTGTGTGTGCAAATAACATGAACAAAATAGTAGAGTAAAAACAAAAAATAGAAGATTAAAACGGAGTACTTGGTAGGTTTTAATCAATGAGAATTGAGAGTTAGGGTTATGTCCACCTTATGAGTTATACGTATCTATTGACTATGAGTTATGCGGAATTCAGACATGCATGCGCTTATAGAGAATCGTATTTTATGGTAAATCCAGGCGTCTTTCGACCATCAAGGACTATTTCACTTTAAATCTTTCGAGCTTAAAACGTATCTAACGATACAAATTCTCCAAGAGGTTAATCCAGTTACGGCACTAACTTTTAAATAGGGGTTGGTGCCCTATTTCCTTGACATTCTCTCTTTTCCAGACATGTAACTTTTCTTTCAAACAAGTTAATGCTATACTGGCGTATTCTATATATTTGCAACCACAAGAATTTATATTAAGATGAAGAAAAGAATGATATAAGCAGCATACGTATCAAGAATTCACAAACTCATAGTAATATATAGTATCTCATAAGGCTTCCATAACCCTAACAGAGAAGTTTAGCTATTCATGAGTGCAACAGAAATCACAATAGACATTATCAGCTTACCAAGATCAAAATCTCACGTGAAGTATGTTTTGGTAGGGCTTGTGGCATGAATTCCGTGCAAAATAGCGTTTCTCTTGTTATGAAAATTAAAAGTCGAATAGATGAAGAGAGGGAAAGAAGAATTATTTGAAAGAGAATTGTTTTAATTGTAATAATGCTTGCTGAAAGGTTCAGCATCATAGGGTTTTTATAACACCCATATCCTATGCCTACTAGGATACTGCGTACTTATCCTAATCCTAATAGGATACTGCATCCTTATCCTAATCCTACTAAGTTACTGTTGATCCCCAAGTCTTTGGAAATGCTGTTTTTGCTCGGGACAAGTTTTCCATGCGTCACTTTCAGTCCATAGGCGTCGAAACGCTGCTTTCCTTCTTATGTGAAGCTTCCTTTGGCTGCAACCAATCCATAAAATGCTAAAATCATCATCATTTATACCTAAAAACTTGCTAATCATGTTGGTTAGCTCACTTATAGGAAAAAGGACTAAAAGTGCAGGAATTATATATTTTTCCTCAAAACTTAGCTAAAATACAGGTAAATTAAAGTACTTTAGGCGTGTAAATACGCCTATCATCATCGAGGTCCACAAACTTAGAACAATGGCTAAATCTAAGGGGGAGATGATAGAATAAAGAATCAAGTCAGGTTATCAGATTTTAGTAATACTACCAGTGAGTTTATAAAAACAATAGTGGAGAAAGATACCCCGACCCGTTCAGATTTTAGTAGTGCTTTGCTATTTTCAAAGATTTATTTGAGGTATGGTTATCACTAGTTGAGGATTAGAGCTTCAAATATTTCAAAGACAACCTTTTGGACTTGCTATGGTCATTATGATTTCTTGATCATGTATTTTAGATTGACCAATGCCCAACTGTATTCATGGAGTTGATAAATTAGGTATTTTATCTCAAATCTTTTATTATTGTATTTATAGATGATATCTTGGTTTATTCCAAGAGTGAGGCCGATCATGAGGAGCACTTGCAGATTATGCTCCTGAGGTTGAGGGATGAGAATTTGTATGCTAAGTTCTCTAAGTGTGAGTTTTGGTTAGATTCTATCTCTTTCTTGGGTCATATGGTGACCAAGGATGGTGTTATGCTTGATCTAGCCAAGATTGCAATGGTTCGTGATTAGGCTTTGCCTACTTCACCCACTATTTAGGAGTTTAGTTGGCTTGGCAGGTTACTACCGGTGTTTTGTGAAGGATATTTTTTCCATTCCATCTTTATTGACCAAGTTGACCCTTAAAAAGATCTCCTTTTAATGGTTCGATATCTGTGAGGTGAGCTTCCCAAAGCTAAAGAACTTATTGATATCAGCTCATATCTTTACTTTTCCCAAGCAAAGCATGGGATTTACCATTTTTGTGATGCTTCAGGTATTGGGTTAGGTGTTATTTTAATGTAGAAGGGTAAAATGATTACATATACTTCTTGTTAGTTGCAACCTATGAAAGAAATTACCCTACCCATGTTTTTGAGTTGTGTGCAGTTGTTTGCTTTGAAGTTGTGTTGACATTACTTGTATGAAGTCCATTGGTATATTTTCTCTAATCATCATAGCCTTCAGTATTTCTTCACCAAGTGAGATCTTAATATGAGATGGTGTTGTTGGCTTGAGTTTCTTAAGTAATATGACTTGACTATTCTCTACCATTTGCGTAAGGCTAATATGGTTGCATATACCTTGAGTCGAAAGTCGAATAGCATGGGTAGCTTTGTGCATATTTTGACCCAGGATAGGCCTTTAGACTTAGAAGTTTAGTCCTTATCTAATAGATAGTTATGCATGATATTTTGATACCTGGATTTATGTTGGTATTTATGGAGACTAGGTCTTCTTTGATGGAGCAAATTCAATCTTATTAGTTTAATGATATTAGGTTGAGAGTGATTCAGGACAAGGTGTTGAGTGGTGAGACTAGGGAAGCCTCACTTGATTCAGATGGTGTTTTGAGGATTGGAGGCTGAGTTTATGTACCGAGAGTGGGTGACTAGATTAGATTGATTATTGTGGTGGCTCATTATTTTAGGTAATCAATCCACCCTAGAGTCTTGTATCGTAATTTGAGGCAACATTACTGGTGTGGTTGTATGTGGAAGGATGTAGTGGATTTTGTAGATCATTTCCTTTGTTGTCAATAGGTGAAGGTTGAGTATTTGAGGCCTGGTGGTTTGCTTCAGAGGTAACCCATTCTCAAGTGGAAATGGGAATGAATTACCATGGACTTTGTGACTGGGTTGCCTCGTACTTCTCATGGTTCTAATAGTGTTTGGGTCATTATGGATTGATTAACCAAGTCTACTTATTTCATTCTAGTTCAGATCTCTTTCAGTGCTGAGAGGTTTGCTTGTATCTATATTCGTGAGGTAGTTCATCTTTATGGTATGCAAGTGTTTAGATCTCACATCGAGGTTCAGTGTTCATATCTCACTTTTGGAAGATATTTTAAGATGAGTTGGGTACTTGGGTTGATCTTAATATAATGTTCCACCCAAGACTAACGAGCAGTTAGAGCAGACCATTCAGGTTCTGAAGGATATGCTTCGTGCTTGTGTGATGGATTTTGGTGGTCAGTGGGAGCAACATATAGCCTTAGCTGAGTTTGCATATAATAATAGCTATCATTCCAATATAGATATAGCTCCTTTTGATGCTTTGTATTGTAGGTATTGTTGCTTTCTAGTTGGTTGGTTTAAGGTTTCTAAGATTACTCCTTAGGGTATGGACTTGCTTCATGAGTCTTTTGATAGAGTTGGATCATTAAGAGTTAGTTTTAGGCAGCTTTGAGTAGGCAGAAGTGCTATGAAGATTATAGATTTTCTGCCTTAATATTTGATGTTGGACATCGTGTTTTCCTTCGAGTTTTGCCCATAAAGGTTGTGATTAAGTTTGGAAAAAGGGGCGATCTAATCCCCAGGTATATTGGTCTATTTAAGGTTTTTCAAACTATTGGTAATGTGGCTTATGAGTTGGCTTTGCCCCCTGATATAATAGTTATTCATCTAGTTTTCTATGTCATTCGTTGGGATTTGGTTTAAATAGATGAAAGGTTGTCCTTTGTTGAGGAGCCTATCTCCAGCTTGGCTAGGGATGTTAGATGGCTACATTCTAGAGATATTCCGGTCATTAAGGTCCAGTAGAGACATGGACCAATTGATGAGGCTACTTAGGAGGTTGAGTTTTATATGAGTAGTTCTTATCCACAACTTTTGTTGATTCAGGTATTTCCCCTTTCCTTTAGTTCAAGGATGAATTGTATTTTTAGTGGTGGAAGATGTTACAACTTATTTTTTTGGTGATTTATGTGAAATATTTAATTCTATGTGATTTGACCATTTTACCACTCCTCGTGGTTTCTTTATAGTATTTTGGGGGTGTGGGGATGGTTGGCACGGTTCTTGGTGCATTTTAGTGTGATTTATGTCATATTTATATTTTTGGTGGCTTGAAAAGCCCTATAGTTGACTTTGGTCAACATTTATTAATATGTGCATCGAATGGCTAAATGATCAGTGCCAACAGATCCAAAACATCGATTTTAGAGTGGTAACATGCTTGGTTTGGTTTTACAGCTTTTATATCTCATTTCAACCCTCAGTTTGAAAAGTTGTGAAATTAGGTTTTGAGGGTCTACTTTGTGAAAAGAATTTTTTTTCAAAAATCTTAGATAGCCATTGAGTCTGGAGCATTGAATTTGATAGGGAAGCATAGTTTGTTGGCATTTATAGGATTCTGGATGAATCTCGAGGGGTCTGTGGAGACTCCAAGTCTTTTGTTGTTGCACCACTCAGCTGGTGCACTCACACAAGCGACAGTTGGGTCGCATATACGACTCAACAGATTAAACCAAGTGTTGCCCTGCCTAAGAAACTATATGTTCTCTTATTTGATAGCTGCCCTCAGGCAAGGTATCGGGTATGCAACACCTGGTCATGTAAGCGATAGTTTCTTATTCGATCTGATGATAGCGTATGCGATGCCTGGGTCTTTTAAGTACCCATGTTTTTCCATTTTCACTATTTTTGAGATTTAAAATTTAGAGTTTTGTGATTTTGAGCAAGTTCTTCCATTTCTAGCCTTGGATATGCTCCAAAACGCCTATTTCAACTACTTTCGTCCAATTTAATCATTTAATTCTTCTTTAAATATGGATTATAAAATGAAAATTTAGGGATTTTGTCCTAGAAGGCCTAAAAATGGTATTTCACCAACTTAAACCCCAGTTTCAACCCGTTCTCATTTAGGTGAGTTTCTAGTCTTAAAATTATCACTTTTCTCTCAATTTCATTTTCAATACAACCACAGCTCTCTATTTTTAACAAGGATTATCGGGTTTTTTATCGGTAAAGTTTGAAAATAGTTTTTCTTTGATTTAGACACCATTTTAACCCATTTTCGCTTGGGTTTTAGCTATAGACTCCAATAAGTATGTGGATCATGTTTTCAAAAGTAAAATTATGATTTTACCATTCTTTTAAAAAAAACCATTTTGGGTCCATTTTGACCCCAACTTGAATAAAGTTAATATGAGTATTATTGGCTTTCTTTCGACACATGGAGTCTATATTTCTATGTCGCAGTTGATTTTGAGTCTATTCGTGAGACTAAGGCTTTGGATTGAAGGCTTGCAGACCAATTTTCGGCATTCGAGGGAGGTTATGACTTAACTTTCTTTAGATTGGGTTGGGTAGTTAATATTTGTACAAAATCATATTAAGGGTGTGAGAACTAATAATGAAATATGTCTTTGTTATTGTGTTGTGTCTGTGTGGGGGGGCTATATATTGATCTTATTTAGTGGTTTTGGAACATTTTGTGCTATGTGTGACCGTGTGGGGTCTTATATGATTTTATTGACCTTGTTTACGTGGAAATTAGTTGTATATTATTTGATGAAAAAAGCCTAATATGGTATAAATGGTGAATTTTTCTAAGGTATTTCATTCTTTGGCATATGGATTATGTTGGATTCATGGATGATTGGATAAATGAGTGGATTTTGGCTTACTTGGTTGGATATGGAATTTCTCATTCTGGTTGGTTATATGCATTACATCCTCATATCATATTTATTGATGAAACATTGGTACCACTGTGGAAACACTGGAAATACTGACTTTTTCTAACATAAAATATAATATCTTAAAAACCCTCTACTGAATTATGTGTCGGAGAGGAGATAAGGATATTGGTTCTATACGGGTTCACAAACTCCCCATGGGTCCTATGCCGAAAAGCTTTAGCTCCATTGGTGAATACGGAGGTTGTGCATTAACCTCGTGCATCACATCATCATTATCATCACCGTCATCATTACCATCAATTACATTGCATTTTATTTACATTGTACCTTTATTTGTGTTGCTTTAGCTATCCTCGTGTAAACCAATCTATGTGTATTTATGTCTTGTACCAGTATGTGTAATATTTCTATACTTGTATTCCTTTCTCATAATTGCTATGGTGTATGTATTATTATTGAATTATTAGTGGAGATGGTATGGGCTATCGTTTGGTACATTTTGTAGTGGCAAGTGACGTGCCCTTAGTGTCTATTTTGTAGGCTTTATTTTCTACTTTGCTCAATCATCCTATGATATCTACTTAGTATAAGTGGACCATACTCACCCCTACTGTGCTGTGTCGGTGTATATCTAGGTTTGGGTGCTCCTCACAGTGGTTGTTCAGGCGACACTTTGTGATTTTTGAGGTATCGATTGATTTTATGCATTTGTATTCAGATGCAGAGTTGTTCCTATTTTGGAAATCTTATGTATTATGATCTCGAGTTGTACTAGTTATGTTCTTACACTGTGACACCAGTTTTAGGGGATTTTGGTTGGTATCTTGATTACATTTCTACTTTTACATTATATATGTTGTTCGACTCCATTCTAGGGGTCTTTCCTTGGTTTTGTTGTTGATTTCTCATTTTAATCAGTTTGGGTGATAGACTTACTTGTCAAGGCTTGCTGCGACAAGTGCCATCATGGCTGTTGGTTTTAGGGTCGTGACAAACTCCACTGCTCAAAGTCACCATTAAGATACATCTTTTCCCTTTCGTTCTCCTTCAGCACATTTGTGATGATACAACTACCAAATATACATTCATTTCAATAACTCATCCCATTTTAACTAGGAACCAAAATTTACTGATTTTAATCATAAGTTACCCTATTTCATGAACATAGGGTTGCCTTCGCATTTCAACTTCATAAACACCACTCAATTTAGCATATTTTGTCATAATTCTAGTCTCATTAGTGTTTTCTAACACCCTAGGATTTTGATATACTTAATTAATAAGCAATCCCCTCATTTACATCAAGCCTACAACATAATTACTTAAGTCCTAATATGAAAAACCTTGAATTTCCTTTGAAAATTTCCTATCCTAGTGCCCTATCACATTTTTTAAAAAGTGGAGAATGAAACATTTTCTTAGTTTTTTTTTTAAAATGATATCTTACTACATCTTACCTGCTATGATAGATAATTACTGGTAAAAGGTTAAATTTCTATTGTGGTGGTTCATGCCCATTTTATTGGAGGTTTCCGCTGAGCTATCCAATATAGAAACTCAGGATCCCTTCTTATTTTTTCTAGTTTTACAACACACTTTATGAATCTCTACAATGCAAACTAAACCCGCCACGATAAATGTTATAACCAGAGTTCTATAGCTCCATTTTATGTACCAAAAATTACTATGGATTTGTACATGTATTGGCAATCCAACCGTTATATCAAACTAAACTATTAATAATCATGTCAATACTAGATTTCAATCACTTCTACACCCTCAATTTTGAGCCAAAACTAAACTATCCCTCAATTCTTTAAATTATATCTAAAGGGAGTCTAGGTTCTACTTTTACCTCCTAATTTAGCATTTCAATGTTTTGGATCATTAGAAAAGTTCATCTTTTTACATCTAAATGATAAGGATTACCACGACCGGAAGATAAAAATGAGAGAGTTCACTACAAGTGATAGACTTCTATTGTTTGAATCTAAGCTTCGCTTGTTTCCTTGCAAGTTAAAGTCAAATGGAGGGAGCCTTATAAAATGGTGATAGTCTTTCCCTATGGTGCAATAGATCTTGAAAATAGCGATGGTCAGTATTTTAAAGTGAATGAACAAAGGGTGAAATACTTTCTGTGATGTTGAAGAGGTCAAGGTGGTATGTGATGTAGATCTTGATGGTGCTTGAGTAATTAGTCACACTTGAGTTGTATTATGAAGTTAAATAAGGCGTTGCATGGGTGGAAACCATTGGTTAGTTTGGTAAAGTCCAAGTATCCCAATAACCACATTGTGCCACGACATTAAATTCTGCTTGTGAAGAAACCCAAGGATTTTGTACTTATTTTATTTATAGGGTAACATGTACTATATGTGCAGGGAAAATGCAAAAAAGAGCTTGGAAACTAGAAAATGCCAGAATCCATAAAAGCATTGGACGAGCATTGGAAGTTTCAACAATCATGGGTTCTATCATCTGCATTAAATTAGAGAAGTAATTTTCATGAGGTGACCCTACGATTGATCACAATGATTGTACCAAGAGAGAACAATCATGGAATCCATCATTTGATTAAACTTCTAAAAATCAACATTTAGGTGATGGAGCCTATAATTTTAAGGACCGATCGTTGCTAGATAAAATGACTATCCTAAATATTTTTTAATTCTGAAATGCATAGACTCCACCCTTTGGAATGAAGATAATTAACAATCATGGTATGATCCCACAATCATAGGTATGAGTCATCTATTGGGTAGTAAAATTTCAAATTTACTTGGTTCAACCTGACCCAACTCAATTCTTAATTTCTATTCCGTTGACCCTAAAACCCAACATACCCTAACTTTCATTCAAAATTACATTGTATAACAAAATTACAATCAAACAAAGCAAAATAAAGCAAAAATCTTATTTTAACTTTGACGTTTGAATATTCAACTACTCTAGTTCGTGTCACCCCTTAGTTCTATGAAATCCTCACATAGTCAAGTCACTTTTAATCTTTAATAAGGTACACTCTCATGCTTAAATCTGTTGATTATGTTTAGAAATAAAAGAGAAACTAAAATCATGCATACCTATTGAATGCCAAGAAAATGTTAAACTAAGTTCGTGGTGAACTAGGTGCTAAAACTTGAATAATGTACATTGTGAAGTCATTTTGAACAATGGTTATGGTCAAGGTTAAGTATGAGTAGCCTTAGTTTAAATATAAGGTCAACACTTTTGTGTTTTCAATTGGTATTATGTCAGTCCAAACTCTATGACACAACCAATGATTGTCGTATCTATATGCAAGCATTCATTGGATTATTGTGGGTGACAAATTTTATGGTTACAGGAGTTTATAAAACAACCATATATAATGATCATCATATATTAATGCGATAATGTAGTCATATAATAAGACACTCCTCAAGAAAGTTTAATAGGGGCCTCCTGCAATCACAATGATGATCGCCCTATCATACCACAATCATTTGATCAATTGTCTGTATGAAGTAATGAGTACCTATTTCTATTTTATTCTAATACTAACTATTTTTACTATAGTTACTATGGCACCCAAATTGAATCAAAAAGAAGTTAGATGAGGCACTCTACAAAAGAACTGCTAAGAAGCAAACACTCGAACACCTGCATTCGGACTCGGAGACCGAATTTGAAGAGTCTAGTGGTTTAGACGTTGAGTAATCTGAAAGCAGTGGTAATGAACAACAAGATCCATGAACCACTAGATAAAAACCTACCAAGGAAAAGTCTATGACATCCACAACATTGGTGTTCGAACCACTCTAATTAAGCCTCCCTAATCTGAAGAGGGAGATCAAGCTTCAAACCAATTAGAGCTGAGGCAGAAATTGATAAAGTTATAAATAAGATGAATTACTCTAAAGAACAGGATTTTTTGAATGGTTTTGGAAGTGATAATCTAAAATATTTCATAGGAGCTACTGCTAGAGAACCTCAATAGGACGTAGATCTAAGGGAAAGAGGTATTCCTAAATCCTGAGAGTACTATAATTATAGGTGGTTCTTAAATAACAAAGTGAACCAAAAGAGAAGAATTTAATATGATCCTCGGATGCTACCCAAGGTAGTATAAAGAGTTCCAGAGTTGAGAAGTGTTTGAAAAATACAAACTAGGATGGATAACTAAGCAAGTGGGTTACTATGCTGCCAAGTAGGTGCGTGAATTCTACACCAACTATGAGGTAACTTATAAGAATTTGACTCTTTGGAGAAGGAGAAAGATATAATAAAGCAACCCAAGACACAATGATTGTGCAAGGTATGAAAAATTAGCATATCTAAAAAGGAAATAAGGTACTTTTTGCTGATGAATTTGAGCCACAATCTGAGACTCATAGTATGAATACTAGATGAATGATTTGATGAAGGTAAAGTAGATAAATAATAAAGAGAAGTTTTTGCATTACTAGTGGTTGGATAGCTATATTATGAAGGTTAAAAAAGAAGCAGAATGGGTTAATGGTGCTACAATATATAAGAACACACTACGCTTCACTCCAAGGCTTGGTGGTCCTTTATTAGGCACCACATAGAACTAACCAGAAATGATAATACACTAAGTGTTGATAAAGCAGGGATGGTGGAATCCATCATGGCAAAATTAGAGTTGAATATTCCGTGGATCATTGTTGGTAAATTTGAGATACGGTGCTCATTTTTCACATTATATTGCCTTTTTATAGCCTTGTAGCTCTATTGTGTTGGAAGTTATCTACGCCTTCTATTCCAGTAGTTGATAGGTTTATGTGGTCAACCGAGAAAACTAATATAACGTTCATCAAAGACTATATATTAGACCCCAAAATTTCTATGATTTTATTTTTATACCTACTTTGTGATTAGCAATGATTTTTGAGTTGAATCGTGATAAGGGATGATAACGATACCATTAGAAAGTGTTTCAAAATTTTCAAAATATATTTGGGGTTATTTTGGGACCCCAAACTAGTAAGGGTTTGAGATAAGAGCATGACACACTTTGGGAATGCTGTGATAAGGCCATGCCACACTCTTGGAGTGGTGCGATAGGAGCATGTCATGTCCAAAGGAACAGAAATGCCTGTTTCTTTTTTATTTTGGGGTAGAGGGCTTTTTTATCTTTTACCTATTAAACGACTTCCCAATTCCTATCTTGATAACGTAGATTAAAATTACTTGTTGTCTCTCAAAACCCTCAAAGAACAAAAAAGAAGTATCTTCTCCAAAATTCAAGCTTCTAAGGTTTCTGTTCGAGTTTCCCTCAAGAGTTTATCAAACTCAGGTATGTGGGGTTTGAAAAAGTATAACCTTTCATCCTTGTGCCCAAAATCTTTGATATTGCAATTGAATTTATAAAATTTCAATTAGGGTTCATACCAAGTTTATGCAATTTGAAGTTATGATGTTCCTTTGAGAGTTTAAGCATATTAAACATGTAAATATATGGTTTATTCATGTTTTACACATATAGTAGTTTTCATAAAGTGAGTTTTAGTTTTCATGATCAAAGTACCATATGTTTGGTAACATAAAGGGATTTTAGTATGATTCTCTCAGTTCACAAAAAGTTCAGACTTTCTATCTCAGTTTATAGAGTATTACTGTATGATTAGATTTCTGTATTGATCTTATGATCTCAGAAAAGACATGAAATTCACAGTTTCTTTATGAGTATGATTTAAGCAAGAAAAATGCAGTTGTTTTTTAGTTTATTCAACCTATATGCTATTCTAAGGCAAATTTCATAAGTATGAGCATAAGTGTACATATTTTTGGGAGTAGTATTTAGCACCGAGAGGATAATGTAGGTTCAGTCATCCTATTTCCCAAAAACTATGTGCCATCATAGGTATTTTTAGCTTTCCTAAATAAGCATGTAGCTCAACCTAACGGGCATTCCATATATAGTTAATCTTGTCCAAATGGACATGTATAGGTGATGTAAGACCCTGCAATAATCCTAAGCTTAATTCAGTCTTTTAGGCTTGTCAAAGGGTCTCAGACTTAGAATATTTTATCTAAATTTAGCCTATAAAGGTTGGAAATCTTATTTTACGACCTTTACGTCCATTAAATGTTGATGTTTAGGTTGATTCATGATCAGGAATGCCTGTAGGTGTTCACCAATAAGTTTAGGATTTTTTGGACTTCGTTTGAAGATACTTTGGAATCCCAAAATAGTGAATCAACGCGATCTTGGAACGCCATATCGATTATTGCATTGATTAATATTTTCCCCAGCTACCATCTTCCAATTCCAGTGAATAGATGCTAACATGGTGCATATGCATTAGCTATCGCGTTGATGTTACCGATGCCCCGCGTCGGCAGCCCAATTTTCAGTCATTAAAAGACCGCGTTCTTGGGGGTATTTGGGTCTTTTACCCACATCCTTCAAACCCCAAAAAATAAAATTAAGCCCTTTAAAGCAAATATACTCATTCATTCTCCAATTAGCTCAACAACAAAATTCTAGGTGCTCAAATTTCAAATCAAGAACTCAAGATTCAACTATAAACTTTTAGAAATTCTTCAACAAAGGTATGTGAAGTGTTCATCCAAAGGTTACTTTCACCCTTGGAGTCCAAGAATCTTTTTTGAACTTTAAGTAATTGATTTTATGATTTCCATTGTTGGAATTAAAGTGTATCCATGATTGCTATTTGGATTAAGTTCCTAATTCATGATTATATATATATATATATATATATATATATATATATATAGAATGTGAAATTGATCATTATGTGTGTAGATTCATGGGAATCCATGATAAACCCTTGACTTGTGAAATTAGAGATGAATTATGATGCTCACTTGTTGTTCAATACTATGTGCATATACTATGCTCACCAAGTGCTTGATAAATTGTCCATGTGAACTATTAATAGAATGAAATCATGTTAAGTTAGCTTATGTGAAAGTTATATCATGCAATTATTTGTCAAAATGCCCCAAATGAATAAATGATGATCAAATTCATATTTTACATGTTTCGTGTTATCCCATATCTCTTAATTTATGCTATCGAGTCCTGGGGTACTTGTACCCAATAATTTAGCTGATTACCTAGAGCCATGGTCAGTCACAAAATAGTATCAGTCATGACACGATCAAGAGCACTCTTAAACCGTTACAGAATTTAGGAAAACATAGTAGAATCCATATTAGTTTGGTCAAATTCAATATCCAGTTCAGACTTCTTTAAAGTTAGTTAGCTAACCGAATTCAGTAGTATTCCCTCAGTCAACGGAACTCAATGGACTCAGTTCAGTCAGCTAAATAGTAATCTCAGTAACCGTTCAGTCCAACCTAGTACAAACTAGAAAGTAGTTCAGTGTTTATTCAGTTAGGAGTAGAATTCAGCATCAAGTTAACCCAGGGATGGGGGCATTCCTGTCAGTAGAGGGTTTTACCCTTAGCAGCAATCCCTGTATTACAAAACTATGTAGCCAGTGTAGGTTTAGGTATCTTTCTACCAGACATTATGAGGGTTGATACTTCTAATCTGAGTTATCCTGCCAGAGAGGGTTGATGAAAGAGCTTTCTGTCAGAGAGGGTTAACTCACAGCTTGTCCTTATCCATGGCACGGTATTAACACCCTTCCAACTAGGTTATAGATTAAACCCCAAATCAGTTAGAGAAGGGGCATGTCGTTTAGATGATTACCACCCATAGTCTCAGTTCCAGTATCAGTCTTAGAATAGAACTCAATCCAGCTCTGCAGATTCAGGACTATCAGATATAGTCACTCAGCTCACTACAGACTCAGTATGGTCCCACAGTATTCAGAACTGTCAGATATAGTCATTCAAATAATTATTAATATAGTATTTATAAACTCAAATATCAGTTATTAGTATTTTACTTCAGTACTTAATATTAGCACGATCTCAGTTACAGTTTATGTATTTATGCATGTACTCTTACTCAGTCGTACTCATGTTATTCAGTTATTATTGTGTATACATATGAATCCATGCATATCAGCCTACCTCACTAAGTATACCAGTATATTCAAAGTACTAACACATGTTTTTCTTTGCGCTATGATGTCTTATATCATAGGTTCAAATGCACGGGATCCAGAGAACCCTTAACAACTCAGATTCTGAACTTTTAGAGTAGTGGTGAGTTCTCATAGTTCAAGGACATCCTTATTATTTATAGTACTTTAGTTTTATTTCAGAAGATGGAGTTAGTTGGGGGCTTGTCCCTTCAACTCCATAGTTCAGACAGAGGCTTTTTCAGACTAGAGTATTTTCATATAGTTGTGTAATTTTGCAGTACTTATATTCTGTTTTGGTATTTTGATACTGCATTCAGATTTATTTACAAATTTGAACCTTATGGAATATGTGTCCTCCTATTTCTCCAATCATTACAGTATTTATTATACAGTTATTACAGCAGGTACCAGTCATAGGTTAGATTGTTGTCCTTTGAGATTATGAGCACCGTGTAGCGTCCAACATACAAACTCAGAGCGTTACAAACTTGGTATCATATCCTAAGGTTTAATAGACTCCAAGGAAGTCTGGAAGCCATATCTAGTAGAGTCTTATACATTGGTGTGTTGCATACCACACTTATGGACAGGAAGCTATGTGATGTTTTAGGAAAAGTTTCCCTTCTTTCAGTATTTATGTCGTATGAGTGAGCATGAGCTCTAGTTACACTCTCTTTATAATCCTATCTTCTCTTCCATTTACAGAATATTCCTCCAAAGAGGACTCAGGGAAAAGGAATGAGAGATCAGTCAGCCCCTCAGCCCATCCATCTAGATCCTTTGGGCGAGTATGTATCCCGCGCGGAGTTTAGAGAAGCCTTCACCACCCTAGCTCATTCTGTGGCAGCACAAAATAAATATTCAACTATGGTTCTGGCCAACCCAGTGACCAATACTATTTTTTCTAGGATTTGGGACTTTACCTGAATGAACCCTCCATTGTTTATTGGGTCTAAGTTAGATGGGGACCCTTAGAAATTTATTGATCAAGTGTAGAAGGTTACCAATATCATAGGGGTGATTGTTATTAAGAGCACTGAGTTGGCCACATATCAGTTACAGGATGTGGATCACTCATGGTTTAAAAAGTTGAAGGCAGAAAGGCTAGTAGATATAGGGTCCATAGAATGGTAGGAGTTTCCAGTTGCTTTTCTAGATAGGTTCTTTCCAGTAGAGTTGAGGGAAGCGAAGGTTTTAAAGTTATAAACCTGAAGCAGGGCAATATGATTGTGCAGGAGTATTCTCTCAAGTTTACTCAGTTATCCAGATATGCCCCATATTTTGTAAAAGATAGCAGAGCGAAGATGAGTAAGTTTGTGTCAGGGGTGTCTAGCAGTATGGTCAAGGAGTGTAGAACCGTAATGCTTATTAAGGATATAGATATAGCAAGGCTCATGGTCCATGGTCAATAGATATTGGAGGCCAAGAATAAAGAGAAAGAGAGTGAGAATAAGTGAGCGAGAATAAGTAGTTTTAATTTTGCTGAGCCTAAGTCAGAGGGTGGGAATTGTTCTTAATTCCACCCGAAATCCTTAATTCCATCTCCTTCTTTAGCCAGTGGTCTAGTGACAAAATTTAGAGATGGCAATCGAGATAGGGAATTAGGCCCTAAATCTCAGGGCAGTGTTAGCAGTGCCCAAACCAATCCTCTTTCCCAGAAGTGCGGCAAAAAACACCAGGGTATCTACTTAGTTGGCAGTGATGTGTGTTTTAGATGTGGAAAGTCAGGCCATAGAGTAAGACAGTGTCCTCAGGTGGGTTTGTCGAGTCAGCGTAAGTATCCCCCATCTTAGTCTGATCGCCTGAATCAGCAAAGTGCCTTTTCCAGTGCCACCAGTGGGTAGCGCCCAAACAAACTCTATGCTCTTCAGTCCCTAAAGGATCAGGAAAGTTCTCTTAATGTGGTAACTAGTACATTACAAGTTTTTCATTTGCATTTTTACGCTTTGCTGGATCTAGGATCTTCTTTGTCTTTTGTTACTCCTTATGTAGAGGTTGATTTTAGAGTTAGTCCTAAAATTATATCAGAGCCCTTCTCAGTATCTACCCAGTGGGTAAATCTATCATAGACTAGTGGGTATACTGGAACTATCTACTTATGATATCTCAGAAAGTCACTTCAGTAGATTTAGTTGAATTAGAGATGACTGATTTTGATGTCATTCTCAGCATAGATTGGCTTCATTCCTGTTATGCCTCAGTCAACTGAAAAAACATAATTGTGCAGTTTTAGTTTCTGAATGAACCCTTCCTAGAGTGGAAGGGTAGTACTTCAGCACTTAGGGGTCAACTTATTTCTTTCCTTTGGGCTAGAAATATAATATCTAAGGGATGTGTCTACAATCTCGTTCGAGTCTAGGACTCTAGTTCAGATACCCCTACTCTTGAATCAGTGTCAGTAGCATATGAATTCCCAGATATGTTTCCCAAAGATCTTCTCAGAATTCCTTCCGAAAGGGAAATTAATTTCAGAATTGATCTTCTCCTAGATACTCAGCCCATATCTATCCCTCCATACAGAATGGCTCTAGTATAACTCAGAGAATTAAAGGAATAGTTAAAGGATCTCTTAGATAAGGGATTCATTATACCCAGTGTGTCCCCGTGGGGCGCACCAATTTTATTCGTGTGTAAGAAAGATGGTTCTCTCATAATGTGCATAGATTACTACCAGTTAAATAAAGTTACAATCAATAACAAGTATCCACTCCCCAGAATCGATGACTTATTTGACCAACTTCAGGGTGCCAGTTATTTCTCTAAGATAGACCTCAGATTAGGCTATTATTAGCTTAGAGTCAAGGAAAGTACATCCCAAAAATAGCTTTCCAAACTTGGTACGGTTTCTTTGAATTTTTTTTCATGCCCTTTTGTCTTACCAATGCCCCAGCATCCTTCATGAACTTGATAAACTGTGTGTTCAAGCAGTACTTGGAAATATTCATCATAGTCTTTATAAATCATATTCTTGTCTACTCTCGTAGTGAGCACGATCATGCAGACTATCTCAGAATAGTATTGCAGACTCTCAAAAACCATAAGCTATTTGCCAAATTTAGTAAGTACAAATTTTGGCTAAGTCCAGTACCATTCCTTGGCCATATAATATTCGGTGATGGCATTCAAGTTGAATCCCCAAAAGACTGAAGCAGTGACAAACTAGCCCAAGCCCATCTCTCCATCAGATATCAGGAGTTTCTTGGGTTTGGATGGCTATTACCAACGGTTTGTTGAGGAATTTTCATATATTACATCCCCTATGTCCCTATTAACTTAGAAGAAAGTCAAGTTCCACTGGTCAGGTTCTTGTGAGAAGATTTTTTAGGAGTTGACGACTCAATTCACCACAACTCTTGTTTTGACCCTATCAGATGGTTCCAATAGTTTTGTTGTGTACTGTGATACTTCCAGAGTTAGATTGGGTTGTGTTTTGATGCATAGAGGTAAGGTCATAGCATATGCCTCTAGACAGCTTAAGCCCCATGAGAATAACTATTCTACTCACGATCTTGAGTTAGCAGCAGTAGTTTTTGCCTTAAAGATTTGGAGGCATTACTTTTATGGTGTACACGTTAATGTGTTCACTGATCATAAGAGCCTACAATACATATTCTCTAAGAAAGACCTCAATCTCTATCAGATAAGGTGGTTGGAATTATTGAAAAACTATGACATAGATGTTCTGGATCATTTGGGCAAGACCAATATAGTGGCTGACGCACTCAGTAAAATATTTATGGGTAGTGTTTCCCAGGTTTAGAATAGTAAGAATAAGTTAACCCAAGAAGTTCATCAGCTAGCCCGACTATATGTTTACTTAGTCAATTTAGCAGAATGTAGTGTGTGGGTGCAGAGTAGCTCTGAATTATCCCTAGTTTCCAAAGTGAAGGAAAAGTAGGATAGGGATCCCAGTCTAGTCCAGTTGAAGGAATCAGTCAGAAATCAAAAGGTATAGGTTTTCTCCTAAGGAGGAGATAGTATTTTGCGTTGTCAGGGTTATCTGTGTGCCATGTGTAGATGACTTAAGGCAGTGAATTCTCATTGAGGCACATGGTGCATGCTACTCTATTCATCCAGGGGCCACAAAAATGTACCGCGATTTGTGGGAGATCTATATGTGGAGTGGGATGAAAAGAGATATTTTAAAGTTTATGGATAAGTTCTCAACATGTCAGCAGGTTAATATTGAGCATCAAAAGCCTAGTGGATCCATACAGTAGTTTGGTATTCTCACTAGGAAATGGGAAGAAGTGAGCATAGAATTTGTAATGGGTTTGCCTCATACTCATCATCAACATGATTTAGTTTGGGTAATTGTAGATAGGATGACCAAATTAGCTCATTTTCTTCCATTTCATACCTCCTATTCAGTCGAGGATTATGCCAAACTCTATATCAGGGAGTTGGTCAGATTGCACGGTGTTCTGTTGTCCACTATCTCAGATAGAGGTACCCAGTTCACCTCTTATTTTTGGAAAGTATTCCAAAAGGGTCTTGGTACCTAAGTTTATCTTAGTACAACCTTTCATCCTCAGATAGGGTGTCAAGCAGAAAGGACCATTCAGACCTTAGAAGATATTCTGAGAGCATATGCGATAGACACTAAAAGTAGTTGGAATGACCACTTGCCTTTGATTGAATTTGCATATAACAACCGTTATCACTCCAACATTCAGATGGCTTTATTTGAGGTGTTTTATGGGAGGAGGTATAGATCTTCTATTGGTTGGTTTGAAGTGGTGAGGCCACAATGGTAGGGCCTAATTTAGTGTTTGATACCTTAAAGAAGGTCTAGTTGATCAGGGAAAGGCTTAAGACAGTTCAGAACCAACAGAAATTATACGCAAATATATGCAGAAAGAATATTGAGTTTGCGATTGGTGACTATTTTGGCAATAAAGGAAAACGCAGTCCCTGATATATCGATCCTTACCGAATTCTAAGCCGTTTTGAAAAGGTAGCTTATGAGCTTGAGTTACCTTTAGATTTATCTTTAGTTTATCCAGTGTTTCATGTCTCCTTGCTAAAGAAATGTATAGGTGACCCATCAGTCTTAGTCCTTATTGAGGGCACAGACATTCAGAACAACCTCTCTTATGAAGAGATCCTAGTCGAAATCCTTGACTATCAGATTTGCAGACCGAGGAACAAAGAAGTTCCTCTAGTCAAAGTTCTTTGGCGGAATCATTCTATTGAGGGATCTACTTGGGAAACAGAAGCAGACATACTCACCAAGTATCCTCATCTATTCTCCTCTAATCCAGACTCAGCTCAAGGTAATAGTTTTCTTAAGCTTAATCAGTTTTATGTTCAGATTTCAGTTACAAACTTGGTATTAGTTGCCATGTTCAGTTAGAAGTTCATGAGCTAGTTCAGTCATGTACCCATGCATCATATATGTATGTTCAGTATGTAGATTCAGTTTATCAGTAATCCCAGTGATGCATTCATGAATCATGTTCAACTATACTCATGCATCAAATATGCATGTTCAGTATGATAATTTAGAATACCAGTAATATCAGTTATATAGTCATGTTCCAGATGTTCATATCCAGAAAGTAAGTAAGTCTCTTAGCATTCTCAGTCTCAGTAGTCTCATTCGAGGATGAATGTTCCCAAAGGGGAGATAATGTAAGACTCCACAAAAATCCTAAGCTTAATTTAGTCCTTTAGATATGTCAAGGGGTCCTAGACTTAGAATATTTTAGCTAAGTACTTAGACATAGTGTTATTTTAGCCTATGAAGGTTGGCAATCTTATTTCACGACCTTTACGTCCATTAAATATTGATGTTTAGGTTGATTCATGATCAGGAATGCTCGTAGGTGTTCCCGGATAAGTTTCAGATTTTTTTAACTTCGTTTGAAGCTCCTTTGGAATCCTAAAATAGTGGATCAATGCGATCTTAGCGCATTGTATCAATTATCAAGTTGATTAATATTTTCACCAGCTGCCAGCATCCAATTCAAGTGAATCTATGCGAATATGGTGCGATGCATTGGCTATCACATTGATGTCACCGACGAGCCATGTTGACCTATGCGTCGGTAGCCCAGTTTTCAATTATTAACAAACCGTATTCTTAGGGGTATTTGGGTCCTCTCCCCACGTCCTTCATCCCCCAAAACATGAAATTAAGCCCTTTGGAGAGCAAATATACTCATTAATTCTCTAATTAGCTCAAGAATAAAACCCTAGGTGCTCAAATTTAAAATCAAGAACTCAATATTCAACCATAAACTTTCAGAAATTCTTCAATAAAGGTATGTGAAGTGTTCATCCAAGGGTTCCTTCAACCCTTGGAGTCCAAGAAGATCTTTTAAACTTTAATTAATTGATTTTATGATTTCCATGATTGGAATTAAAGTGTATCCATGATTTCTATTTGGATTAAGTTCCTAATTCATGATTATATATATATATATATATATATATATATATATCATGTGAAATTGATCATTATGTGTGTAGATTCATGTTAATCCATGATAAACCCTTGATTTGTGAAATTAGAGATGAATTATGATGCTCACTTGTTGTTCAATACTATGTGCATATACTATGATCACCAAGTGCTTGATAAATTGTCCATGTGAACTATTAAGAGAATGAAATCATGTTAAGTTAGCTAATGTGCAAGTTATATCATGCAAGGGTTTGTCAAAATGCCCCAAATAAATAAATGATGATCAAGTTCATAGTTTACATGTTTCATGTTATGCCATGTCTCTTAATTTATACTATCGAGTCCTGGGGGTACTTGTACCCAATAATTTAGCTGATTACCTAAAGCCACGGTCAGTCACAGAACAGTGTCAGTCATGACACGATCAATAGTACTCTTAAATAGTTACAAAATTTAGGAAAACATTGTAGAATCCATATTAGTCTTGTTAAATTCAGTATCCAGTTTAGACCTCGGTTAACTCAGTCAGCTAACATAATTCAGTAGTATTCCATCAGTTAATGGAACTCAATAAACTCAGTTCACTTCAGCTAAATAGTAATCTCAGTAACCATTAAGTCTAGCCTAGTATAGTTTAGAAATCAGTTCAATGTCTATTCAGTTGGGAGTAGGATTTAGCACCGAGTTAACCCAAGGATAGGGGCATTCCTGTTAGTAGAGGGTTTGAACCTTAGCATCAATCCCTGCATTACAGAAATATGTTGCCAGCGTAGGTTGAGATATCTTCCTACCAGACATTAGGAGGGTTGATACTTCTCATCCGAGTTATCCTACAATCAAGGGTTGACGAAAGAGCTTCTTGTCAAAGAAGGTTAACTTAGAGCTTGTCCTTACTCGAAGCATAATATTGATACCCTTCAAACTAGGTTATAATTTGGACCACAAATAAGTTAGAGAAGGGGTATGTTTGTTAAATGATTACCTCCCACAGTCTCAGTTCCAGTCTCAATCTCATAATAGAACTCAATCTAGTTCTACAGATTCAGGACTATCAGACATAGTCACTCAGCTCACTACTGAACTCAATATAGTTCTACAGTATTCAAAACTATCAAATACAGTCATTCAAATAATTAGTAATATAGTATTTGTAAACTCAGATATCGGTTATTAGTATTCTGCTTCAGTACTCTGTATTAGCACGATCTCAGTTACAATTTATGTATTCATACATGTACTCTTACTCAGTCGTACTCTTGTTATTCAGTTATTATTGTGCATGCATATCAGCCTACCCCACTAAGCATACCAGTACATTCAAAGTAATAACACATGCTTTTCTTTGTGCTATGATGTCTTATATCATAGATTTAGACGTATGGGCTCCAGAGAACCCTTAACAGTTTAGATTTTTAGCTTTTAAGGTAGTGGTGAGTCCTCATAGTTTGAGGTCCTGTTTATTATTTACAATACTTTAGTCTTATTTCAGTGGATGGAGTTAATTGAGGGGTTGTCCCTTCAACTCCACAGTTCAGATAGTTACAGGCTTTTTCAAACTAGAGTATTTTCAGACAGTTGTTCAGTTTTTTAGTACTTATATTCTGTTTTGGTATTTTGATACCGCATTCAGATTTATTTACAGATTTAAACCTTATGGCATATGTTTTTGCCTATTTTCGTAACCATTACAGTATTTATTATACAGTTATTGCAACAGGTATCAGTCATGGGTTAGCTTGTAGTTCTTTGGGATTATGTGCATCATATAGCATCTAGGGTACAAACTCAGGGCATTACAGGTGATCACCCCTGCAAGTTTCTATTTCAATAGCAATGGTTGGACAACTCTCATCAACTTGGGTTAGTCTTTGGACTCAGTTCTAGCTTACTTGGTTTATATCAATTATAAGAACCTTTCATAAAAAATAATACTTTAGAAACCAAGTGTAATGACTCATAATTGTTGTTAAAATATTTTTTGTGAGTTATTCTTTATGAGAATATAGTTTTCAGACTTATTTATGATAAAGGTGTGTCATTTTATAGTTAGCATGCATGATTTAAAAGTATGTTCAACTTCAATTTTACTTATTGTATTCGCCCCCACATACTCAGTACATTCCAAAAGTACTGATGACATATACGTCTGTGTGGCTACATTATTTCATAATTTAGGTATCAGTTATAGTCCACTACATCATAGCCAGGCAATTTACATCTCCCAATTAGTAGGTGATGAGTTCTCTTTATTTGAGGAATCCAGTAAGCTTGTAGATTAAATATCTTATTTCTATTCATTTGTACTAATTAGAAATAGCTAAGGGTCATGTCTCGACTACCTTTAGTTAGTATTAATAGAGCCTTCATAGACAGTCAATTGGAGTTGATGTATTCATTTTTAGTTTTCTTTTATAACTAATTTTGTAATATTTTAAATAGTATTATATTGAATAAGTTTCTCTAACCATATCTCTTCTACTTATTATTTTTAGTTTTATATATCTTGTTCAGTTACTCATGAATTATGCAAGTATCATGGGTTATCTTGGGATTACTTGTACCTCTTAGAACCATTGACATCCAGGGCCTAGTCTTGGGGAATTACAAACTTGTTATTAGAGCACAGAGTTCAAGTGTCCTAGGGTGTCTGTGAAGCTGTGTCTAGTAGAGTCTTGCAGAATGGTACAATAACGTCTATGCTTTTCTTTGAGAGACTATTAGGCAGTTAAGAAATGTTTTCTTTCTTTCATTCTCTAGATCATGAAGTAAATTTCTCCTCTTAGAAACTTTTGTTGATTCGCGTGTTACTTCAAAGTACTCCAACTATGACTTATCCTTTAGCTAATATAAGTAGTAAATTTGAATTCCTTATGAGATGATGCTCTCAGGTTTACTATCAGTGAATTTAGAAATCATACAAAGGGCTTGAGAGGAGCTCGTTAGTGTGTTTAAATTCCATTAATTTAGAAGCTTAAGACCTCATCCATATGAGTTGTACAATTAAGACAAAAGATAGCATGTCTTTAGATTTCTCTTTAACCCATTATAATAGATAAATCTTTTAGAAGAGAGATTATGTACGTATATTATTGAATATTGTTTTCATTAAGGGATATTGTAACTTCAAGTATTATGATTCATAAGTATTTACACATCCTTAGAGTCTGAAGTATGGAGTTAGAAATGTAGTGACAAAAAAGGCGGGGATAGAAATTAGTTAAAAGCATATAGATGTGTTTATGTATTCTATCAAGCGAGGACTAAGGTAATATATCTTAGGGTGTTAACTAAGGGGTAGTGAGTGGTATAGATTTCATGGTGGAAGATAGAGAAGAAGTTATATTTTTTAAGGTTGACTTGGAGTATGCTTGAGGTAGGAATGGAGTTCTTGATGGTATTTAATTGTGTTAGAAAAGAATTGTTCATTAATGTATTTGGTGGTTAAGATTGATAATCTAGGCTTTCCCTTGTGGTTGTAAAACGGAAATTGGTTGATGCTTATTGAGACATGAATATAATTTAGACATACAGATGGATAATTAGTAGTGATGTGTGAAAGGGGGGTGTGCTAAAGGATTATAATAAGATAGACCATAAGATTATGATCATTTTTGTTATTATGAGGTTCTAGTAGACTAGTGTTTCATGGTACTTTTTTTATATATAGCTACCAAGCAAGAATGATATGTGAAGATGTGTTGTTAATGATGTCTAGTACTAGACCCTAAGTTTGAATAGTGGATGATCATCAAGGTGGAAACAATGCTTTCTTAGGATAGTGATGGTAGTTATATGGAAGGTTAGCTACTAGACTTGAATAATGTATGCAAGGATTTAAGTACATTCATTTGCAATTAAGTATGACGGTGTAGGTATGATGTAGAAGTGTACTTAATATAGTATGAGGCTGTATTTTTTTCTAAGATTATTAAGTATCGTGTATGATTAGATTGTACCTTAAGTTTCTAAGTGTGAAGAAGGCTAGTTATATAGTATATAGTGTTCTTAATAGCTAAGTCAAGGAGTTATGGATAGATGATGTTGAGTCTCTTGGTATAATTTTGATTCTCATGAGTTAGGAAAAAATATAAGCTTAGAGGTGTGATATTAGTAAATTAACAAAAAAGGGTAGATTATGTTTTCAGAGAGACAAATATGTTTGCAGAGAAGATTATAAGTATATGATGATGATTATTGAATTTAGAGAATGTTAAGGGTGGTATATATGAAAGGAGTGTCTAAGGATAAAGTTAGTACTTTCCAAATATAGTTTATTTGGATAAGTTAAACATTATTGTGTAGACCCTTAGAATAAAGAAATTATGGCTTAGACTTGAGGATATGAATAGGCCTATAGGTTTAGAATGTCGACTTTAATCTAAGGTAGAGATGATAAGGTGAAGAAGAAAATCAATTTTTATGAACTAGATTGTGATGCATGTTAACAAGAGTTATGATGAGATAGTGATTCATTCTTACTCAAGCATATTCCTAGGATTTCAATCTTTTTGGCATCCTATACATATCTTTTGTAATAGAGCCGAGCCCGTTACCCATGCTTATACACTTCTTGCATATTCATGTTCATTCTCAGCTCCTATAAAAGATGTAATAGCTTCACTCGGTGATCCTTGTTACCCTCCATGAACCTAAGAGTTATAGTCTTATGTTAAGTAACTTATCATAAGTATTAACCTATGTTTCAAAGTATGCTCAGTTTTCCGAACTCATGGTACATCCTTAATGAGTAGTGAAATTCTTATTATGTCATGCAATGGCGGAGCCAAAAATTTCATGAAGGGTTTTCAATCATTACATTAGAAAATAAATGTATCAAAATACATAATACTAATAATCATTTTTTCATGAATAAATGTATCAAAAAATTAAAATCAAACCACATAACGTTTAGCTTTAGTGTTAATGTTTAATTTAATACAAAGTAAAGCGATAAGCAAAAAAAGAAAAAAAAATTAGTTATATGCTTCAAGCTTTCGTCGACCTATGGTGACAACAATAATAACAACAAAACATGAAAGATGAAGAGCAGAATTAAATGAGGTCTCTTTTAAAAGAAAATTCTATATAAAGCTTTTTCGCTTTTAGCAACGTTATAGAGAATTTTTAGGACTTACTTATTAATATATATTAAATAATTACTTAGAAAATTTTATTTAAATTTTTAATAAAATAAAAAGAACAAAGTCTACTTTTTCTTCATTTTCCCCCGAGTTTTGAAGCATTTAGAAGCTCTTATAAATATGAGAAAAAAACTTTTTAAAAAAGCAGCCCGCGGGGGATCGAACCCACGCACTAAAGGTGCATGTCCATTCCCTGCGCGCTTACCACCACTAGGATAAAGCAACTGCATGTGTTAAGATTGTTCATATTGTATATTTAAGCCTTTAAAGCAGCATTTCATGTACGTATACTATATAATTTTCCGGCGAAGGGTGTTCATCTGACCATCTTTGCTACAACGTAGCTCCGCCCCTAATGTCATATATTTCCTTAGTTTAGATATATTTAATGAATCCATGATTATGATACTCTATTCTTAGGCCAATACTCTATTCTTTAGGTCGCATCAAGTGACAAAGTTATGTACAGTATCCAATTCATGCTTTAGGTCCTCATGTTTTGTTACATTAGTGACCCTCGTTATGTTAAGATAGTGGTAATAAAAATGGATGAACAATGGTTTAGATGAGAGATATTAGATTTTCCTCATTAGTAAAAATTATTGTATGCTTGTTTTACCTAAGGCTATAAGTGTGAAGGAAGATTGTGGCTAAGCTTTGGTATATGCTATAGTTAGTTGAAATTCATGGTGTGTTTTCTTAGGTATAATTCATACTATTGATATTGATAGAGGTATTAGATAATATGGGGAAAATTTTTAGTTGGGTTGGTTTTCTAGAAATTCATATGTGGTTATAACAATAGGCTTGAATGCCATATAGGTATATAAGTGGATGAATGCATTGTGCGCTAGTGAATTCCTAATTAGAGCCCGAAGTTAGTTATTGAAGTGGTAAGGAGTATTATTCTTTGTTGTTGAAGTGGTAAGGAGAATTATTCTTAATATGGGAGCTATAAATATACATATGATATTAAATCTCAGAGTTTCGACTAATATTATGGTGTTATGAGTAGTACCTTGTAACTTTGAGTTACGCTTGAACATAGTGAGTATGTAGTATAACTCGAACTTTGGTAGGAGTTGTCACATATACCCATGTGAAGGTTATATGTTGCATCACATGAATCCTAGTATTTAAAAGGAAGAGTATATTTGATAAAAGTGTTGCTAAGCTTGAAAGTTAGCAATTGTATTGCCGAAGGTGCAGTAATCCTATTCTAGCCTCTATTATATATGCTTATATTCCATTTTATATAGTCTTAGCCATGTTGTGATTCCTTATTTGAATTCCATATTCAGATCATGCCCAAAGTTCTTCCCCTCGATTGTTATTAGAAGTTATGATAAGGAGATTCTGAGGAAACTCTTATTTCCTTCTTAGTAACTATTGGAAATCTTATTGCATTACCTATCACTTCATAGTTCTATATTTACGATCGGGTCATAAATGTTACAAGTAGTTCTAAACTCTCAACATGAATCAGCTTCTTATAGTCAATCAAGTCAACTCAAAAATCAGTTTCATGATAGATAATTTATCATTTTAGCTCAATTATATTCTTAATTAGCAGACATGTCATGTCATGTTATTTCATATGATTCCTATGTATATGTACCTGTTCTATATGTATCATATGAGTTAGTACCTTGTCAAGAGTTGATTCCAATTACAAAACATGATCAATTTTAAAATTTTAGATTCATGTTTTTTATCTTAGAGTAAAGAAAGTTTCATATCTTAGCCTTGTGAGACCATGAGATAGTCGTTATTCCTTTCTATCCTTCATTCAGAGATGAATGGTCCCAAGGGGGGAGATAATATTAGACTCTACAATTTTGACAATTTTATTTTTGTCCCTCTTTCATGTTTAGTGGTGATTTTTTAAGTGGAATTATGATTAGGGGTGATAACAGGACCATTAGAAAGTGTTTTAAAATGAATTTGGGGTCATTTCCAGACCTCAAATCAATGAGGGTCCATTATAAGTGTGTGGTATACCACAATAAGGGTGTGTCATACCCTTGGAGTGGCACAATAAGAGCGTGCCATGCCCAAGGGTGTAGAAATGCCAATTTTGTTTTTTAGTTGGGGGTCTAGGTGTTTTTGTTCTTTTACCTATTAAACGACTTCCAAATCATAAATAACCCAATTCCCATCCTTACAACTCAGACTAAAATGACTTCTCTTCTCCAAAAATCCTCCTAACACAAATGAGTAGTTTACTCTCCAAAATTCAAGCTTCCAAAGTTTCAATTCGAGTTTCCCTCAAGAATTCATCAAGTTCAGGTATGTGGGGTTTTAACAAGAATAACCCTTTCATCGTTGTGCCCAAATTGTCTGATTTTAAAATTTAATTTATGAACTTCCAAATAGGGTTCATACCCACTTTATAAAATTTTGAAGTTATGATGTTTCTTTGAGAGTTTAAGCATATTTAGCATGAAAATCTTTCTCTTAGCTTACAAGAAGTTCACATTGCTATCTTAGTTTTTAGATTATTATAGTATGATTCAAATTTATGTTTGATCTTATGATCTTAAATAAGACATGAAATTCACAAGTTTCTTTATGAGTATGATTTAAGAAAGAGAAGCATAAATGGTTTTTTGTTTATTAAACTCACATGCTATTTTAAGGTTAATTTCATAAGTATGAGTATAAGTATATATATATATATATATATATATATATATTTGGGAGTAGTATTTAGAACCGAGAGATGCGATAAGAAATGATACACAACACTATAAGAAGAGAAAAAAGGATATGGACAGGAAGAAGAGAAAAGATAAAGATAGCAAGAGAACCTCCAAGGAGCCTATTTCAAAGGAAAGTAAGGTTCCACTGGATATTACTACTAGTAATGCGGCTTCTAACATTGAGAATGGAGGGGGTACAAGGATTTCCCCTACAATATCATTTTTTTAGTGTACCGGCCATACCAGTACCAAGTTGAGCGAGAGTGTCATGACCACTTCTAAGGCTATTAATAATGGAGAGAATGAAGGGGTTGCATTTGTGACCCTAATTGATCAGTCCAAAATAGGCATCTAATGATCCACATGTATGTCTCTACCTTAGATATTTATTTTTTTGCTTTGGGGACTTTGCGCATTTGATAAGTTGGGGGTTAGGTATACTAACATCCGAGGGTTTTTGTTATTGTGTTTCTCTTCTGTTAGATTTGATATCTAGTAAGAACTAACATATTTAGGTTTTTAATTTATGTTTTGGTGTTATTTTCATTTTCCTTGTGTAACAAAAAAAAACTAGGAGAACTTGGTGGAGTTTGACCAAATAATTCACACACTTTGCATTTTTAAAATTTTGTTTAAATACTACACCTTCGTTAATTTTTTGGTATTTTGTTGTGTTATATATTTAATGTAAATTTGACCAATGTTGATTCTTTCATGGCATTAGGATTATGAATGTGATAACCATAGCCTAACTATGCATGAACTGGATAGGTAATAACTGTGGGTAGCCCTGAGCCATGTGTGTTGTGAGATGCATACTGAGTTTAGAGTATGTGTGTAATCTAGAATTATCTAATTAGTCTCAAAAATGTTATGGATTATACGTTAGGAAAGGATCATAGGTCATTCTTGAATAGATACTAGAAGTCTAAAAGCCTACCAAACTGAATATAATATTCCTTGATCTCAAACATTGAGACAAAATAGATTTTTTTCCTTGAAGTAACATAGTCACTTTACTAATTAGTTTATTATGAACTTGCTTTGTCCTTGGTCTATTCTTGGACACTGTGCACCTCAACCAATGCAAATCACCAAAGTTGAGAGTGGCTAGTGCAGGAGTGCGTGAAAGAAATTAGGTATGCTAAAGAAAATAGTAAATGAAAAAGGGATTCAGGTGTGGTTTTGAGTGAAAGAAAAAAATAAAAAATAATATAGAAGAGTTAAGAAAAGAACAAAAAAAAGAGAAAAATAAAAAGGGGAGTTATAAAGAAACTATACGCAAGGTCTGGAGAGTCTAACAGGGAGAATAATGATGAGAGCAGGAGAGTGGAGCCAATAGTAGTTCATGATACCCTACTAACACAAAGATGAGTTGAGCACTTTTCTATCGATAGAGTTTTGACAAATACTTCAGCTAGGGTCCACTTTAGATGAGTGTATATCCTAGAATAATTGATTCGCGTGTCCTACTGTATATCAAATGAAATATCTTAGAGTGAAATTTCCAACGCATCTGGTTTCACCTTAATCCAATATCAGAGTGAAAAGTTATGATTATTTTTCCTCAGTATATCCATCTATCATCAAGGTGATGACTAGGCTAATAAGTCATCAACACGTTGACATTCCATCAGCCAAGTCATCAAACTTAGGAAGAATCACTAAAGAAGGTGAAGACTAGGCTGAGAGTCATCAACAAGTAGATGACCTATCAGCCAAGTCGTCAACCTTAGGTAGAAGTACTGAAAATGGTGATGACTAGGCTGTTAAATCATCAACAGGTTGATGACCCATCAGCCAAGTCGTGAACCTTAGGCAACACATGAAAGGAAGTTGATGACTATGCTGATATTCTATTAACCAAGTTGATAAGCCATTAGCCAAGTCATCAACTAAAGAATTTCAGAAAATTTTATTCAGCTCTGAAAGGGTAGTTTGGGATTTTCCTCACCTCAAACCCTACCCCCAATGACTTAAGATCCTCTATTAAGTATATTTTTTCTAATTCTCAAACACATAACACGTTACTTTCTCTCCCATACTCAAGAACAACCATCTAGGGTTTTCTTCAAGATCATCTCCCAAGTCTCAAGATTCAAATTCAAGAATATCAAGAACATCAACATTAGCGTTCTTCACCCAAAATTCAAGCCTTTCTTTTCAAGATCAAGAAATTCAAGCTTCCTTCCCCAAGAAATTCAAGTTTTAATTTCAAGATTTCTTGTAGAATTCATTTAATTAAGGATGTAGGCTTATGAACATTTAATTGTTTTGAAATGTTTTAAGATTTCAAGAAATTCATTTAATTTCAAGTTTTAAGATTTCAATTTGATTGTTTTAAAGTAGGGTCCATACCCAAGTTTCTATATTCTTGAAGCATGTGATTATCATGAGATTCAAAGTTTTAAGTATATCAAGAAGTAATTATATTTATGTTTTAACTTATAATATTTATATAAAGAATGAGATTGCACTATCTTGACTTATTGTTATTGAAGTATATCAAGAGTTATATTGAGCATGAAGTTTTGTTTTGAATTTCCATGAGTTTAAAGCATGAATTTTAAGCCCTAAGTTTAAGTGTTGAGATATCAAGAAGATTATGCTTCTAATCATTCTATGACAAGCTTATTTCAAGATTTAAAGTAAGAATTGATCTTTTGATCCTCAGCTAAGAGATTCATTCCACATTTATTTATCTTGATTATAATTTAAAGCAAAGAGAAGCATAACTAGTTTTTATTATTAACCCTTGTGCTGCATTAAGGTGGATTTCCTAAAGTATGAGCATTAAGTAATAGGGGAGTAGTATTTAGCACTGAGTTGGGTATGCATTAAAGATCACATGCCTTAAAACTATAAGACAATATAGGTTAAGCTTATTCCTAATATGGATGAAGTTACAAATAGTGTTCACTTTAGTTAAGGTCCTATTGTGATGGAAAGGGTTGGACAACTCTCCCCAACGTGGGTAAGATATTGGACTCCATGATAGCTCACATGGTTTAAGTCGGTTAAAATAACCTCCCTAAGAAAGAATAAAAGAAAATATTTTAAAACTAAGTTTATGGGTCACAAAGCTTATACTTATGCTTCATTACTTATGTATATGATTTTACAACTTTTGTTTTATTCAAGCCCAATGTGAGTCATTTACACTTAACATGCATTATTTAAAGGTTTATATAAATATTCAAATATTATTTTACTTATGCATTCACCCCCATATACTTAGCATATTCCATAAGTACTGATCCACATATATGTCTATGTGCTACATTGTCTCATAATGTAGGTACCAGTTGTATCCCACACATCATAACCAGATAGTATGTAGCTTCCAGTTAGCAGGTGATGAGCTCTTTTGATTCAAGGGCTCGATTCAATTACAGTTCGAGTAGTATCTTATTTTCTTTATTTAGTCGTATTGATTAAGGATAGCTAGGGTCATGTACCAACTACCTAGAGTTAGTATTAATAGAGGCTTTAAGACAGTCAGTAGAGTTGATGTATTTGATTTCAGTTTTGTTTTGTATAACCAGAGTTGTAATCGTTTTACACAGTTTTGTATTGAACCTACTTAGTAAAGACTTCTCTTTCGCGTATTTCTTTCAGACTAATGTACCTTATTTTGATACTTACGAGTTATTCCAGTATAAGGTTTAGCTTGGGATAACTTATGGTCCTAAGCATCGTATGACGTCCAGGGAGTAATATCGGGGTGTTACAAACTTGGTATCAGAGAATAGAGTTCAAGTGTCCTATGGTGTCTCTGAAGCTGTGTCTAGTAGAGTCTTATGGAATAGTACAATTATGTTTGTAGTTTTCTGCGAGAGTCTACAGGGCATTTAAGAAGAATTTTCTTTCTTTCATACTCTAGATCGTGCAGTAAAGTTGTTCTTTTAGAAAATTCTTTTGATTTGTATGTTACTCCATAATTATCCGTCTATGACTTATTCTTGATATAACACAATTAGTAAGTTTCAATTCCTCCTAAGATGATGCTCTCAGATTTACTATCAGTAATTTTAGAAGTCACACAAGGGACTTGAGAGGAGCTTACAATTGATTTATAAGTTCCTCAAGATGAAAGTTATTTCCTTATTCATATGAGTTGTTCAGTTAAAACAGAATAATATATGTATTCAGATTCCTTGTTAACCCTTTATTACAAATAGCGCTCATGAAAAGAGAGAGCATGTGCCTTAAGTATTGAATACGGTTTTTAATAAGGCAAGGTGTTACTCAGGGTATTATGATTCACAAGTTGTAGAACATTTTTAGAGTTAGAATTATGGATTTAGAAGTATAGTAACAAGAACAGTTGGGTTTAATAGTTGATTGGGGGTAAAAATTGATAGATATATATCTTCTATTAGATAGTACGGGGATGATTTTTCCTTATGTACTAACTAAAGGGTAGTGAATATGGTGTAGGTTTCATGGTGAAAGGTAAAGAAAGAGTTATTAGATAAGGTAAATTATGGTATGCTTAAAGTAGGAAAGGAGTTTTTGATGATATTTCATTATGTTAGAAAAGTATAGGTTCCTAATGAAAGTATTATGTTGATAAGAATTGTTTATGTGGGTTCTCCTTGAAGTTTTGAAAAAGTAATTGGTTGGTGTTTGTAGAGCTCGGGGTATAATTTAGATATATGGATGGATAAGTACGAGAGATGTGGTTATGGACTGTAATTAGATAGACATTAAGATTATGATCAATTATTATTATTATAAGGTTCTAGTGGACTAGTGTTTCCTAATGTTTTAACATGTAAAGAATGGTGTGTGAAGTTGTGGTTAATCATGACTAACTAGAATCTAAGCTTGAATAGTGGATGATCATCAAGGTGGAAAGAGTGATTACTTGGGATAGTATGGCTAGTTGTATGGGAGGTAAACGAGTAGGCTTGAGATAATGTATGCAAGAGTTTGATTTTATTTATTCGCAATTAAGTATGATGTTATAGAAATGATGTAGATGTGTACTCAAGGTAATATGGGGATTGAATTATTTTCTAAGATTATTAAGTGTCTTGTGTGCTTAGATAATGCCAATGAGTTCCTAAGTGTGAAGAAGGCTAGTCATATAGTATATGGTATTCTTGATGGCTAGAGATGTGATATTAGTAGACTATGTAAAAAAAGTGGCAGATTATATGTTTAGTGAGGCAGGTATGTTTGTTGAGTTAATAAAGTGGAGGTCTATGATGATTACTATTGAAGCTAAAGGAAGTTAAGGGTGGTATGTATTAAGAGAGTGTCCAAGAATGAAGTTAGTATTATCTAGATATAGTTTGTTCAGGTGAGTCAGCATTCATGTGTAGACCATTAGAGTAAAGAAATTATGGCTCAATATCGAGGATATATAGTAGACCCATAAGATAAAAATGTCATCTTTGATTTAAGGAGGAGAGGTAGAGTGAAGAAATAAATCAAGTTTTGAGAATTAGATTGTGATGCATGTCAATAAGAGTTGTGATGAGATGGTGATCCCTTCTTACTATAGAGTATTCCTTTGATTTCAGTCATTATCATACCATATTCATGTCTTACATGATAGATCCATGCTAAAGGCCAATGCTTGTACACGTCATGTGTATTCAAGTTCATTCTCAGCTTCTGGTAAGTAAGTAATAACTTCACTCTATGATTAAAGTCATTCCTCATAAATCTATGAACTCTGATCTTATGTTAAATAGCTTATCGTAAGTATGAACTTATATTTTAGAGTATGATCAGTTCTTAGAACTCATGATATTAGTGAAATTCGCATTATACCATGTATATCCTCAGTATAGATCTCTTTAATGAATCCATAACTTTGACACTCTATCCCTCAGGCCTCAGTTAAGTGTCAAAGTTATGTATAATACTTTTACGTGCTTTAGGTCATTATGTGTTAGCCCTTCAGTGACCTCTTCTTATGTTAATATAGTGGTGATAATAATAGATAAGCAATGGTTTAGATGAGAGAGAGTTGGTGACCTTCATTAAGAAAGATTATTTAAGACTTTTCTATCTAAGTCTACGGGATAAAAGAATATCGAGGTAAATCTTTGGTATATGTCCTAGTTAGTTGAGAATTCTGGGTATGTCTTCTTAAGAATAGTTCAAGAAAGTTGTTATAGATAGAGGTTTAGAGAATATGAGAAATATGACTTTATGGGTGTTTTCCTTGAAGTTCATATGTGGTTATAATGATAGGCTTGAATGTTATGTTGGGATGTAAAAGGATGAATGCAATATGCACTAGTAAATCCATAGTAAGAGCTCAGAGTTAGTATTTGAAGTGGTAAGGCATGTTATGCTTAGTGTGCAACATCTAACAGAGACATAAAAGATTGAATCATTTGGTTTAGACTAGTAATATGGTGTGGCGTGTTGTACCTTCTGATTTCGAGTTAGGCTTGATCATGGTGAGAGAATTTAGTTAAGTTAAGACTTTAGTAGAAGGATTTAGCAATGCCCATGAGAGAATTATAAGTTGAATCGAATGAGTATGGTATTTAAGGGGAATAGTATAATTGAGTGAGTATTTGAGAAGTGTTGCTAAACTTGAAAGTAAGAAGTTACATTGCCTAAGGCCTAGTAATTCTATCTTAGCTTATGATTTATATGTCTATGTTCTATGATATAGAATTGTATCAATGTTGTGATTCCTTATACAAATTTCTTATTCAGATCATGTCCAAGATTCTCTGCTCTCTATTGTTATTAGAACTTCTTATAAAGAGAATTGAAGAAATGCTCCAATTGAGTATAAGATTTTAGTATGAGTTAGTCCATAAAGCCACCAATTCAGTCTAGAAGTCAGACAGACAAGTTCATATGGTTTTCCATCTTTCCATCTGGTCATACTATCTAAAGTCTCATGCATATGTCTATTCCAAGAGATAAAAATGTTTGAATCCTGGTAATTTTAGAATTTATCTTAGTTCGTGCACCATGCATTAGTTTCAGATTCCATATATTCAATCATGATTCAGTCCGTAACTATCCCTTGCATCATCTCAGTATTTTCTTCGTATTTCAACCAAGTCAGTATCATCCGGGGGTGAACTATCCCAAGGGGGAGATGATGTAATACCGGTAATTTTTTATCTACTTAATCTCTCAACTTTTCTTCACAAAACAAGAGCTAGCTTGAAGTAATGGGTACTCATAAGTTAACTCTCTTATTTTTATCTCAGCCATATAACCATTCTCATGTCATTGCATGTATTCACAAAATCAGTTTAGTCATGTATCATGATTCAGAATCAGTGATTTAATCATGTTTCCAGTCATGCATGTTCAGTATATGATCTTAGTTCTCCCAGTATTCTCAACTAACAAGTCTCATTCGAGGACGAATGTTCCCAAGGAGAGATAATGTAACACCCCATATTTTTGGGCTACAATTAAAATCGTTGTTCCTATGTGTATAGACTTGAAACCAATTATTCTATGCATATACATGTGCGATTATCAAATATATGATGTGGGAATATCTTGGTATATTGATCGAGGTCATAATACCCTCTTAACTCAAAGATAAGTTGAGGACTTTTCTGTCGAATTTCGACAAATGCTCCACTAGGGTCCACTTTAGTGAGTGTTTATCCTAGAATATAGTGATTCATGTGGACTACTGTATATCAAATGAAAAATCTTAGAGTTTGATTTCCAAGGCATCTAGTTTCACCTTAATCCGATATCGAGGTGGAAAGTTATGATCATTTTTCCTCAGCATATCTATCTATTATCAAGGTGATAACTAGGCTGATAAGTCATCAACAAGTTGACGATCCATCAGCCAAGTCATCAAACTTTGGAATAATCACAGAAGTAGGTGATGACTAGGCTGAGAAGTCATCAATAAGTTGACGACCCATCAGTCAAGTCGTCAACCTTAGGTAGAAGCACTGAAAGAGGTGATGATTAGGCTATTAAGTCATCAACAAGTTGACAACCCATCAACCAAGTCGTCAACCTAAGGAAACACGTGAAAGAAAGTTGATGACTAGGCTGATAGATAGTCCATCAACCATGTTGATAAGCCATCAGCCAGTTCATTAACTAAAGAATTTCAGAAAATTTTATTCAGCTCTGGAGGGGTATTTTGATCTTTTCCTCGCCTCAAACCCTACCCTCCACGAATTAAGATCCTATATTAAGCATATTTTTTCCAATTCTCAAACACATAATACGTTACTTCCTTTCCCATACTAAATAACAACCATCTAGGATTTTCTTCAAGATCATCTCCTAAGCCTCAAGATTCAAATTCAAGAATATCAAGAACATCAAAATTTGCATTCCTCACCCAAAATTCAAGCCTTTTTTTTCAAGATTAATAAATTCAAGATTCCTTCCCTAAGAAATTCAAGTTTCAATTTCAAGATTTCTTCTAGAATCCGTTTAATTAAGGTATGTGGGGGTTATGAAAAAGGTTATCCTTTCATCCTCATGCCCAAATTGCTTGGATTTAAGATTTTTATTTACTTGTTTTGAAGTAGGGTTCATACCCAAGTTTCTATATTCTTAAAGTATATGATTATCATGAGATTTAAATTTTTAAGTATATCAAGAAGTTCTTACATTTATGTTTTAACTTACAAGATTTATATTATGAATGATATTGCACTATCTTGACTTGTTGTTATTGAAGTATTTCAAGAGTTATATTAAGCATGAAGTTTTAGTATGAATTATCATGATTTTAAAGCATGAATTTTAAGCCCTAAGTTTAAGTGTTGATATATCAAGAAGATTATGCTTTTAAGCATTCTATGATAAGCTTATTTCAAGATTTAAAGCAAGAATTGTTCTTTTCATCCTCAGTTAAGAGATGGAATCCACATTTTTTTATCTTGATTATTTAAAGCATAGAGAAGCATAAATGATTTTCATTATAAATCCTTATGCTATTTCAAGGTGGATTTCCTAAAGTATGAGCATCAAGTAATAAGCGAGTAGTATTTAGCATCGAGTTGGGTATGCGCCCAAGGTCATATGCCCCAGAACTATGAGCCAATGTCGGTTAAGCATATTCCAAATATGGATGAAGTTATAGATAGTGATCACTTTAGTTAAGGTCATATTCCGATGGAAAGGGTAGGACAACTCTCCCTAACGTGGGTAAGATGCTGGACTCCATGATAGCTCACATGGTTTATGTCGGTTAGAAGAACCTTCCTAAGAAAGAATAATAGAAAATCTTTTAGAACTAAGTGTTATGGATCACAAAGTTTATACTTATGCTTCATTACTCATGATTATGATTTTGCTGCTTTTGTTTTATTCAAGCCCAAGGTGAGTCATTTATATTTAGCATGCATTATTTAAAATTTTGTATGAATATTCAACTATTGGTTTACTTCTGTATTCATCCCCATATACTCAATACATTCAAGAAGTACTAATCCACATATATGTCTATGTGCTACACTGTCTCATAATGTAGGTACCAGTTGTAGCCCACACATCATAATTAGACAGTGTGCAGATTCCAGTCAGTAGGTAATGAGCCCTTTTGATTTGAGGGCTCTAGTCAATTATAGTTCGAGTAGCATATTATTTTCTTTATTTAGTATAATTGATCAAGGATATCTAGGGGTCATGCCCCAGCTACCTATAGTCAGTATTAGTAGAGTCTTCATAGACAGTCCAAAGAGTTGATGTATTTTATTTTAGTTTTGTTTTGTATAACAAGAGTTGTAATCATTTTACATAGTTTTGTATTGAACCTACTTAGTAAAGAATTCTCTTACACATATTTCTTTCAGATTAATGTATCCTATTTAGTTGCTCATGAGTTATGCCCGTATAAGGGTTAGCTTGGGATTACTTGTGGTGCTTAGCACCGTGTGACGTGGGTATTCTCGGGGCGTTACATTGACTTTTTTGGACCTATTTGACCTTCAAATACCATAAAACCACATCATATACACATTAAAATACCTTTATACTTGTAAATTTCCATAGTTTTAAGCATCAAAAGTTTTGTAAATCTAGACACATAAATACATGTCCTCAAACAAAAAAGACTAAACTAAACTAAATTCCACCTAACCAAAAGAAAACCATGAGTACTAGGAAGTCATATTTTCAAAACTCAACTTAAGCATGCATGAATCACAATACAAGTTCAACCCCCTCCAAACATCATTAAGACCCGATATTCATTTTGTATACACAAGTTGTTATATTTAGTTTTGATGATGAGAAGCTAGCTGCAAGGTACTAGGTTCCTGGATATGCAAGATACAGTATAGTTCGCATGCATAGTCTGCACAGTTTTGTCATCTTGTGTAAAAAAGTTGTAGGTGCTATTTTGTACTAATTAGGATAGTTGGTCTAATGATATTTCAACCCTAATTATCCTCAGCTGTAAAAGAAAACAGCGGCTTCGTAATCAATAAGTTTTTGACAAATACAAAGAGCGATTAGAGGCAACAAAAAAACTATTTCAACACTGCTTAAGACCTTAGCTATTTATGAGAGCTTAAATTGGAAATTATTCTTGAGTGAGTACTAATTTGTAATAGAACTACTCATTCTATAAGAGTAGTGTTTGTTTGAGTAATTTCATAGGTTAGGTTACCTAAGTTTGTTGCTAATTAGAGCTAATCAGCGTAGAGGGTCCTTGGTAGAGTTATCAAGATGAGCTTGTAGTAGAGTTGCTACAAGCAAAAGGAGCATAGAGGTAGGATAAAATCTAGTCTGTAATTTAGAGTTTTATTATAGTGGATTTATTTGGTGCTTTTGAGGACAAGTCGTGGTTTTACCCTTCTTGGGTTTCCACATAAAATCCTTATGTTCTTACCTTTCTGTACTGCATTTGTTTTTCCAACACCTCACAGTTGCTTTACTGTTCTATCGCTTGTGTTTGATTTTGAGGAACCTGGTCCCATGCTGTGTGGTGAAACCCCCAAAGGTTCCAACAATTCGTATTAGAGTAAGTTCACTCTAAAAGGTTCATTCCTATAGTATTTTGGTCATCATGACTGCTATAACTGAACTAGGGGTGGAAAGAAAAGAAGCCAAAAAGAGACATTCCTAACCTTGAAGGCTTTAGAGTCTGACCCAAGTGAAGAAGACACTGATGTTGCACTTTTGGAAATAAGAATTATTATACTTGTATAAAGATGTGGTAAACTTAGCAAAAGAAATGGTAGGATTGAAGGTGGTCATAAAAATGGTAGCTCTGAAGAATTCATGAGGATCTACCCAATGCAAAAGAAAGACAAAAATCTTGAGAAGTCAACAATGATGGATACTGCTAGCCATGTAATTAAGAAGATATTGGAGCATGGGGAGACTCTCTTAGTGACTTAGATGAATATGAAAAGACTGGATATGTCTCTATGCTACCAGTGGAAAATAATTTAGTTATCTATGATTCCTTGTTTGCGTTTATGGCAAACTCAGAAGATGAAGAAGAAGATGAGGTAACTCTTTCTGACTTCAGAAAAACCTAAATAACTAATCTTTTAGGAATATAAAAGGGCTTGCAAGTGTAACAACTCGGGACTACCCCTAGTCGTCACATGGTGCTTACGACCATGAAGGACCATAAGCTAACCCATGAATGATATCTGTTGTGAGCACTGAACAATAATACTAAAACAAATAAGGAATAATAGGCTAAAATGCCATAAGGTTTAAAACATCTAAAATACTGATAAACTATAACATCTGAGATAATATTCGTAAAACTGAATACAGACTGAAACTAGTCTGAAAAGCCTCTAACTGAATCTGTCTGAAAAGTGGAGTTGATGGGGCAAGCCCCCGAATAACTCTGACTACTGAGCTACTACTAAACTGAAATACTAAAATAAAAAGTATATCCTCCATACATGAGGACTCACTGCTAAATCTGCTACTACTGGCTGAATCTGGCTAAGCGCGGTCAGGAACCTGAGCGTCCAAACCTATGATATGAGCACAAAAAACGGGTATAAAATCAGTATATGGGAATGTACTGGTATGCTAAATGAGGTAAGGCTGAATTCAAGGGTTCATATGTATGAATAATAATGGACTAAATGATATAGAGTATCTGAATATAAGAGTACGTGTATACTATAACTGAGCCTTTCTGAAGCTAAGTATCGAGTTTTGATAATAGTATAACTAATATCTGAAATTACTAATAACTGATTTACTGATACTGATTGACTGTGTCTGACAGTCCTAATCTCGTAGAACTGAACTGAGTTCTAAACTGAAAACTACATTTGAAACTATGGGAGGTAATCATCTAACCGACATGCCCCAAATCTGAGCTGATAACATATCTGAGTTGGGGTCCAATCTATAACCCCAATTGGAAGGGTGTCAGTACTAGACACTGGTAAAGAAAATTGTTGTGGAGTCAGTCCTAACTAGCGGGTGACCCCTAAGATCAGTCCTTAACTAGCGGGTGATCCCTGAGTATGTCAGTCCTATCTAACAGGTGACATCTCTTAACCTACCTGGCTACGTAGTTCTGGAACTTAGGGATTGCTTCTAGGTACGCAGTCCTAACTAATGGGTTTTCCCCCATCTCTAGGCTCGCTTGGTGATAAATCCTACTCCTAACTGAAAAACACTGAACTGATTATACTGAACTGGACTAGACTGATACTGAGATTACTGAGTTTTCCTAAGTTTTGTAACTAGCTGAATTCTACCGAGTTCTGTACTGGACTGAGAGTACTACTGATCGTGACATGACTAATACTTTCCTGTCACTTACACTGGATTTAGGTAACTAACTAAATTGTCAGTATTAAATACGCCCAAGACTCGATAGCATGAAAAGTAAAGCAAGGCATCATCTTGAATAACATAACAATGTTCACTTAGTCATAATTCATTCATAGAGACATTTCATCAAACACTTGTAATACATTAACTTGTACATGGATGGGGAATACATGTTATCATGCTATAATGACATTATTTCATTCTCATGGACAATTTATTAATCACATAAGAAGCATACTTGGTTCATTAAATCATAAACACTTAGGGTTAATATGGATATAACAATCAAATTGCAAATTGAAGGGTTTATCATGAATATAATGTAATTTAAAACATACCAGAATCAATTCTTGGAACTTGTAATCTACATCATGGATTAAAACTCAAACAACATCATGAACTTGAATTAAATCTAATTCAAACATGGAAATCATAAATCATAAATCTTGTATTTTGAAAAAGGATTCTTGGGCTCCATGGAAAGTAAGGATCCATGTATGAACATATAACATACCTTAATTTGAGAGTTTCTTGGAGTTCTTGGAGAAATTCTTGGGGTTGACCTTGATTCTTGAGAGCTAGGATTTGTTTTCTTGAGAGAGAATTATCTTTTGATTTTGGGAAAAAGTGAATAATGATTCTGGACCCCTGACGCAATGTTCCACTATCGTGCCAAGCTACTGAAAAATGACAACTAAAAAATTGTATGGTGGCGCGATGCAGTGCAATTGCATTTCCACCTTGGTTGCGACCTGGAAGTTCACCGCGATGTAGTGGTATCATGTTGGAACACTCGAAAAGTATAATTTTGAAATTGAGCCGTGGCACGATGTGCCAATATATATAATTTTGAAATTGAGTTGTGGAATGATGTGCTAATATATTAGAGGCTCACTAGTTTTTGACAATTGCCATTTTGGCTGGCTCCGCGATGCGCCGATGGCTCAGGTGGTACACTATCTTACTAAAATGGCCATAAATCTTTGTCCGAGTGTCGAATTTGGGCGAATTTTATATCAATGGAAAACTTATTCAATTTCCCACACAACAAAAAGTCAAAATCTTGAAAATTCCACATGTATAAAAGTGTATTCATCTTTAAAGCAAGTTTTTGATATTTTTGGGACGAATTTAATCTAGGTAAAAGTACGGGGTGTTACATAAATTATATGTACAAATATAAAAATAAGTATATAATTAGAAATTTTGAGACTTATCAGACTAGAAATAATTTAACGAATTAGATCAATTTGTGTGGAATGGCGAAGCTGATATGAGAATTGTTCTAGGTTTCGGGCTAATTTTTGGACTTCTAAAATTAATAAATAAGAGTTGGATTTAGGTGAAATAAAAAATTAAAATAGAGTTATCTTTGGCTCGAATACTCTTTTTCTACTGAAATTAATTTTTTCGATACTCCCTACTACCCTAAATTTATTTTTAGTGCATCGTATATAAATTATATAAATAATTTAGTATACACATCCAATTTAGTAATTTATAATTTTAATTTTTATAACATTAACAAAATTTACGTATAACAGGGGCAAAATTGAAATATATGCATATATGAGATTATAATAAAAATATATCATATTAATATTAATGATTATATATGACTCTAACAAAATATACCCATATGCACATAATAAAACGTATATATTATGAAAAATACATATTCATATAGTCACAATATATCATCAGAATAAAATTAGGAAAAATGTGAATGCGTTTATCCAAAGATTATTATTATTATTATTATTATTATTATTATTATTATTATTATTATTATTATTATTATTATTTGAAATTTTGATGTTGAAATAATTTTTTTATATTTAATTAAAATATTTCAACATATGATAGAAAAATAAATACTCTTTTTTTATTCTTTTTTCAAAATTCATAAAAATACGAATTTATCTTGAAACATTATTTAAGGCTGAGGAGCGCCAAAAAATAATTAAAGGAAACAGAGAGAGCCAAAATTAGGTGTCAACAGTTACCCCTGATTGTCTGAAGATTAGTGTGAAAATATTTGGGTAATCACGTTGATGTAACCAATTTTTTCTCGGGCTAAATAAAATATTTGAAAGATTATGTTCGGGCTTTGATTTTTGAGCTGCCTACATATCTAGGGTTTCACGAGAAGTCAGGACATTTGTAGATGTCCAGGCTCTGGTTTCTGAGTTGCCTACGTATCTCAGATTTCACGAGAAGTTAGGCCATTTGCAGTTCAATTTGTAACAAATTTTGATGAATATCAAAATTTATCCCAGTGTAGAATTATGGTGACACTGGGTTTTTTCGAGGGTGATAACAAGAATTTTAGCACGAATGAAATAGATTCGGATACACTTGTCCCTGAATTAGTTGTTTGGTATTGCTAGAATGAGGAGACGTTGAATGATAATATCTCCTGAAGAATTTAAGAGAAAAGGAGATTGTGGATTTTCAAAAACTTCCCCAATGTCAGATTAAGATGGGACTAGGTGACAACACTAAAAATTATGAAAATAAAAATGTGAGTCGAGTTGGGTTGAGTTTCTTCGTCGGAATCCTTGACGTAGCTAAGGATTCTTGACATTTCCCTAGCTTGCCCTAGTTCCACATTGTGATGTACATCTCATTATTGCAAATTGTATTTTCTGTCAAAATAAAACTCACGGTAAAATTACCAGTTTAATAAAAAATATGAAATATATAAGAAAAAGTAAGGTAGCCACTCGGCTTATGCAGGTGTTGTAATGAAGTATCCGGTTGTCTTTGGGAGTTTTAATGTTGATTGAAGTCTCCGCTTGACTACGAGACTAAATGATGTCTCTGGTTGTCTTAAGAGAGTGCATGACGTCTCCAATAGTTTTTTAAGACTTGATGATCAATGATGTCTGTAAGATTTAAGGTAAAGTCGTTAAAGTTGGTAAAGTAATTTAAAGTAATTAGTAAAGTAAAAGGTAAAGTAAGAGTGTAGACACTTGGATTATGTTGAGGATGTAATGAAGTTTTCGGTTGTCTTCAAAGACTTTAATGTAAAGTGAGGCCGATGTTTGTCTCCAGGGACTTAATGATATCTTTTATTTATCTTCGGAGACTTAATGATGTATGATGTTTCCATTTGTCTATGAAGACTTGATGATGACGGTGTCTATGGTTGTCTTCGAGGACACAATATTAATTGTTGTGAAATCCTCTGGTTGTCTTTGGAGATTTCGTGATGAATGAGTCTCCGGTTGTCTTCAGAGACTAATGTTGATTTTTGTAGCTCCTGAAAGGAAACTTTAGAGTAAAGTTATTGAATAAAGTCATAGGGTAAGAGCAAAGTAGATGATGGATGAGAAATAAAGTTGTGTGGCTGATGATGAAGCAGTCATATGGCCCAATGATATATCTACTTGTCTTTGAAGACCCCAAATTGATTCCTGTAAAAATTCAATGTGAAATTATCAAGTTGAAAAAATTAATTACAAAATAAGATAGCAGAGTAAAGAACAAAATGAGTAGAGCCGCTTGGCTGCAGATGGTGTTATTGATTGGTTGAGTGTTGTTCTCTGATCTTCAACATTTGTCTTTGATGAGTAATTCCTCATAGGGGACAAATGATGTTCATGGCCATGATTGGTAGCCTTAACATCAACTTAGCATTTTCATTCTGCATCTTTGTTGTCCCTGTGCTCAAAGGAAAATTCTTAGTTGGAAGGGGGTGTTGAATCTTGTTGACTCGAAGCTTGACTGTATTGACCTTCCATTCATTTCGTCTGTTCAAACCTTTGTGATCTCTGTTGAAACTTAGAAAATGAACCTGTAGTAAAAGCTTTGTAAGAAAATGTTTAAAGGATACATATACGTATGTGCCCAGATATGTATAGTTTTAAAACTTCTGCCAATCTTAGACTGTGAGATTTTTTAAACAAAATGAATGTCCTTTATCTTTTACTCCTTGTTCGATGGCCCATGTCAAATGTATCTTGACAATATCCAATCATCCTCGTTGTTATCTTTTCTAAATCTGCCCCAGTTTTGCTAGTGCAAAAGGTATATAAATTTTGTCGTCATGATACCAGACCTTAGATAGGTTGTCTACATATCTCGTTTAGAGAATTAGGTCAGAACGTAGTTTAAGGTACATAAAATGATTTGGAATTTTATAATAAAGGAACCTGCTATAGGTTGCCTACATATTCCGCCTATGGAATCAGGCCATGTGTAGTTCAAAATTATATAAGGAAGAAATTCTAGCTTTATCCTAGTGTGACTGAAGCGTATGTGGGTGGCCTACGTATCCCACCGAGGGAATCAAGTCAGGCGTAGTTCTTCTATTACAAATAAGAGATTTTGGATTTTGTTTTTTATAGTAAAATCGAACCTTATGTGGATTTCTTATGCATCCTGCTGTAGGAATCAGGTCGAAACGTAGTTAGCAAGTACATGATAAGTGAAAGCTATATTACATAAAAAACCTATCTAAAGTCTTCCTTTATATAGTTTCTTAAATTCCCTTGAATGAGTACTCTTCGTGCTCGAGCACTCTTATGTTTGTCATGTTCCTTGGTTAGTTGTTTGAACTCTCAATCATTCTTCAATGTCTTCCTTGAAATCAGACTTTGTTTATTTGTTTCATTGTTTCACGATTGTAATTGGCAGATATAATAATTTATATATAAAAATAGAGATTAATACGTCGTAGAAAATAGAAAATTCATTCATAGATTTTGCAATTAATCTTTCAAAAGATGAGGCAGATCAACATAAATTTTTAGGCATGATCAAGCCTTAGTTTGAGAATCATACTATTTTAAAAGAATTTCAAAAGACCTACTACTTGTTCAATCTACCAAGATCCTAGGTACGGAGTACCAGTCCAATTCTTCTAAGCTTCTTCGGATTCAACATTCCAAACAGACGGTGTCTAGTTGGTAGTAGCAGTATCCTCTGTTGGTGCTAGTTCTGGGATAACCATTGACGGTTCATCTCTTCTAACCTTTCCAAGTGGTACAATGGTCCCTTTTAAATCTCAATCTCTTTCGGTAGTTATCATATTCACATTGGCATTCCCATGGTTTGGTAGAGGGTTGTTGCTCACATTGGGCTGAGGTCCAACAAGTTAAATCGGTCCTTCCTTGATTAAGGCTTTAATCTTGTTTTTAAGGCCATAACAATCTTCAGTGTCGTGCCCAACAATTCCAAAATGATATGCACAATGCTTGGAACCATCAAACTATTTAGGAATAGAATCTGGGATTTTTCCTTCAATAGGTTGTATCATGCCTGCTGTTTTCAACCTTTCAAATAACTTACCATATCATTCTGTGGATGATTTTGATGAGTTGGATCTTGGACAAGTTGATATGGATATAGAGTCTGAAGAGCAAAGGCTCGAGGTTGGTAATAATTTGCCTGAGTATTGTAGACAAGATAAGTAGTTGGTGAAGGATAATAAAATATTTATGGAGTTTCACCATAATGGTAAGGATAGATGAGTTGATGTGGTTGATTTAGGTAGAAAGGAGTCTGACTTGGCTTATGTCCTTGGTTAATCACGACAGCAGATACATCTTTCTTTTTTTCTTATTCCCGTTGATACAACCATCTTGAATTTATTTGTTTGCAGCCTGCAAGGCCGTATAGTCTTGGATTATCCCCTACTTAATCCTATCTTCTAAGATTTCTCCCATTCTAATGACTTTCATAAATTTTTTTCCCATCATGGTTATCATTTCTTTATAGTACAAACTGTTATCTTGACATTCGATGAAAGTGGCAGTCATTTCACTTTCACTCATTAGTGGTTGGACTTTAGCTGCTTCTATGCTTCAATGCAACACACACTCCCAAAATATCTCGGTTGATTTATTTTTTAACTTGGCCAAGTAGAACCTGTCTGGTGTGATTTCAGTGTTGAATTTGAACTGATCCATGAAGTCTTTAGCCATATCATTCCACCCACGCCATTTACGAAGACATTGTTGTGTGTACCAAGCGAGAGCTTTACCAGACAAACTTCTTATGAACAAGTTTATTCTAATCATTTTATTTCTTCATACTCCTACCAACTTGTCACAGTAGGCCCGCAAGTGTGCATGAGGGTCACCAACTCCATTGAACAAATCAAATTTTGGCAGCTTGTATCATGCGGGCAAGTCAATGTCTGGTCGCACATATAGATCATCATACTCTAGGCTCTTTCTTCTCCTATTAGTTTTTAGGTTTCTCATTGCTTTCTTAAGTTCACGAATCTCTCTTGCTAAATCATTATCAGCTTTGTCCATGGCATCCTTCACTATTTTCTCATATTGGTCAACCTCAGGTTGGAACTTGACCGTTATTGGGTTGGTAAAGGTTTGTCTTTCCCCTACATATATGGAAGGAACATGTTGTGCATACGGTATGGAAATATGTGCCCCTCGTATATACTGGGTGGGATGATTTTGTATGTTAGGAGTATTTTGAATTGGATATTGTAGAGGATTACAAGGTGTATTAATGAGTAGTTGGTTTGGTTGGTTTGAAGGAGTAGTTGTGGGTGGTGGATAAGTATAATCAGGTAGTGAATCGTAGGGAATATGAACTAGAGATTGATTTGGTGGGTTAACGAGTGGTGGATTAGGAGGGGCAGCATAGGTAGTGTAGGTAGGTGGTTGACATCGTGGAAGGGTATAGATAAGTGGTTGATTCGGTGGATTTGCCAATTCAAATTGGAGTGTAATGGATAAGTTGGTCAAGTCATTAACCCGGTTCAATTCTCCCCGCAGATCCTCGATCTCTTGAGTTAACCGAGCGATATTCTCGTCATGTTGAATAGAAGTTCTAACTTTAGAAGTTTCAGGAGGTTCACTGATAACCGTGACATTTCCCGTACCGATTGGATTAGGTGTAGTCGGATCAGACATACTGATTTTTCTTCCTCGGACAACCCAACTACGTCGAGGTAGTGTCGTTGAATTGAATCTGGTGAAGTAAGGGTGGTCATCCAGCTCGAATGTCAAAACGATCAACCTTTGTTGGGGGACAAAGAAAAATAAAGGAAATACAAAGGTAAAGAGTTAGTTTAGGTCAACAGACAAGCGCATTCACATTGAGTCAAACATAATGTCAAGCAAATGTGTCCTATATTTTGGAACCTCTATTTGCCGGAGGTGGGGATTACGTCCAAACAAATTGATATAGATGGATCCATATTCTGTCATGTTTAGATTCTAGAAAATTTAGAATTTCCAAAAAAATAATAACAAATTCAAAATAAACTGTGATGATGATAATAAAAGATGTTGCATGAGTATGAAAGAATAGGGTTGGCTGGAATAGTGTGTTTGAAAAAGGGATACAAAGAAAGGAAGAATCCTAAGGCCCCACCCACTAGTTAGAAGGCACTTAGGGATACCTAATACAAATGAAGTATTGATAACAATAGGTAATTATGAATTAGAAATGAGGAGTCAAATGATGATGGGGATGAAAGATATCTCACAAATGTTGCCATGAAAAAGGTATCAAACGAAGGTAAAGTTTTTTGTAATACTCCATGTTTGTTGATTGGAAGGAGAATTCAATTATTGGAAAAGATTTGATAATATTTCAATACCCGTTTGTGGAGCTTTCAATAGTACTCTACATTTATGGGTTTGAAAAGGAAATTGAATGAAGAAAGTTTTTTTTTTTTCTGAAAAAGGTACCCACGTCATCGATAGAATTAAAGGAGGGTTAACAAAATTGTGCAGAATCCATTAGTGCCTGATCTATGGACCATCTCAATTAATTTCACAGAAAGTATGTCGCATGGTATATAACCTTCTGACAAAAGGGTGGCTTCTTAGTCACGGAGACAATACCTTGGACCATCCCGCCTAAGGTTTATGCAGCATGACCTATTTCTAGAGTAAGAGTTTTTCCTAAAATTTGAGAGTGGGATTGAATAACTGCGAGAAGGTGAACTAGTCTAATTGCACCGACTCTAAAACTAAAGAATCCAAAGAAGGTTTGGAGGAGTGTGATACACCCTCCGCGTGAACCACAATATGTGAATTATGTATGGCCAAAGACTCGATAGAAGGTGCAAATGAGAAAGAAGTAACAAGTAGTGTTTTCAAATAAATAAGGAACGCAAGTTTGAATTTGGCTTGCATCCTTTGAAACAAAGTAGTGTATATTTCTAACGTTTATATTATAGCAAAAATGAACACAAATAAACAAATTTTCCCAAATATAATTCATCAACTAAGTTGTTAAGGTCAAAACCTAAGTAAATCCCAGCAGAGTCGCCACGTTGTCGTGCCCCATTTCGAACCGATCGAAACCGTCCGCAACGTATGGTGGTTTGTAATGACTTTTTTTGTTTTTTCGAAAAATTGTTTGTTTTGTTTCGAGTCGCCACCTAACTTTTAAGGAAAAATTAAGAAAATCATTTTTGTAATGTGAAAACTCTATTTTAGTTTGTGAAAACTAGTGAGATTCTAAGTAAGGATTTTGGTTACTCGAGAGGAAGATATTAGGCACCCCTCAGAGCCTATATGAAGATAGTTCTTAAACTTAGTTTTAAAAAAATATTTAGAAAATATTTAACTCGTTATTTACTAAAAATAGTAACAATGAAATCCTTATTATTATTGTTTTTAATTTTGAAAGGAAAACTTAAGGTATAGAAGATGTCACCATATACAAGAAAATAATATAGTTATTGCATGATGTATACAGAAACAAATATTTTGAAAAATATGAGAAACAACAGCATTTTATTATAATAATATGAATGGTATAAAATCTTATGATTTTGCGAGAAAATATGTTTAACATATATGAAATTGAAGACATGAATAAATTTATTATGAAATAAGAAAGTGTATTTTTAAAGTACGCAAGAATTTACTTAAAATAAAACTAAATATATGAATATTAGAAATATATAAAAGGAGGTGAAATTTATTTGATTTATGAAATTTCAACAGACTAAACTAAGTCGGAAATAAAATGTGACAGTAAAGTGCATTATATAATAGCATTGAAATAACTTGTAAATTATGTAATATTAGTGAAAAATATAATAACAATAATAATAATAATAATAATAAAATATATCTTGTATACGGCGACATAAGAATAAATATATACCTTGCATTTCAAAATCTTTTAAAATCTGGAAAAAAAAGGAAACTTTGAAATAAAGTTAGAAATTGTTATGGAATGTACCAAATATTTAAACAATATTGAGTCAATAAAAGACTGCAATTTGATAAGCACGTTATTTGTAAAACTAACACTTGAGTAATTAGAATCATTTACGACTTACTTGAAAATTTCTAATCAAGGCGCCATATATCGTTAGTAAATATTTTTGACGACAAAAGACAATTGCTATCCGTTTTGATCAATTTCGAAAATGTGCTTTTCGTTTGAGATTGTACTTGAACCAAAATTTTACCTCTTTTATTCTGAAAGGTTTATTTGTGAGTATAAAGTAAATGATTAAATAATGTGGTGTTACTACATCTACACATGTCAAATGGGTAAAACATTAATCGAAGTAAACCAAGAGATCTTTTAAACTAAGCAAAATTAAATAAAATAAAAGCTAATCCATCAAACTACATAAGTATATATTCAAAAAAATATAACGTTAGTGAAATAAATATGAATAATAAAGTAGTGAGGAAGCGAAAAGCTAGATACTACAAGCTCTCATAGAAGGAATTGGCTCCTAGCAATTTAGACTCAAGCTCTTGTCCTATGGCCACTGACTCGATCTTTGGACCAAAATAGAGTTTCAATCGAAAATCCAACTCCCCAGTTCACATGAAACACAAAAATAAAAAATAAGGATTAGGAATCTATCAAGTACAAATGTAGAAAGATAATGCAAACCAAGAAAAAGTAACTTGAATAAGAGCGTGTTTAAGAACAAGATAGATGTCCAAATCTCAAATGGGTACATAATGTTTTATGTATTCTACACGTTGGCAGGGAAGATTGGGAATATAAATAAACACCAAATAGATTTTTGCATACTTAAGGAAACACACAATCTCATAAAATCCTAAAATCAAAACCAGACAAACATGGATGATGAACGAAGAGAAACAAAAGTTATCTTAAGAGGCTATGATTTTTTTTAGCCATTTCCAACATAAAGTCATGAATAAGAGTTGTACACAATTAAACAAACTTAATTCCTTATTACAATTCAACAACAAAGATTGAACAAATCCTAAACAGGGGAATTTATGTTGGTTTTGTATGGAATTTATGAAACAAAACAAATTTTTCAGTTAGGATGATGAAAAGGATCCAATCAAATGTAATAAAACATACACCAACACATGTTACTGCCATCTTTATCTTCACCATAACAAAGCAAATGACTACTCAAAACTTTAGCGTTAATAGGACTTCCTAATTCACGTTGATTACTTACCGATTACACAAGGTATTTATAGCTACTCAAATGATTTTTCTGACTAATTTAATAGTGCTGGGACTATACCATCACGAATTTCCAAACTCACGAAAATAGTTCGTGCATAATAAGCAATAACCCTCATGATCAACTTGAAACTAAACATGAATAATACATTTTATTTTTTGGAACCGATAACAACACCATAACCAAATAGGAGTGCAAGAAGATCACATTCATAAATCAATTTCCAGAGTCAAAAGTGACGAAGCTCGATAAAAACTTGCATTTACACCCAATTTTCAGAACTAAAAGAATTGACACTTAAACACCCATATCCAAATCCAATTTGATAAACAACCACATTCCGGCCCAATTTTGGGGATTAACAGCAACTTAAACTTGATCAGACCTTGTACTGGAAACCATTTTTCAAACAAAATCTAAAGGAAATGACATGCTCATGGACCAACAACAACAACAACAAAAAACCCAGTGTATTCCCACCTGGTGGGGTCTGGGGGGAGGGGGTAAGATGTACGCAGTTCATACCTCTACCTCTAAAGAAGTAGAAAGGCTGTTTCCGATAGACCCCCGGCTCAAGACACAAGATACCACACAATTACAAAGCAAAACACCAAACAAGGTTACAGGAATACATAACATAAGTACGGTAGCCAAAAGTAAACGAAAACAGAGGAGAGCACCCAGATTCGTACTAAAACAAGGGACACAGAAACATAACCAGGATACTACCCCCAGCAAGTAATTCCCTACACAAGCGACCCAAACTGGCCCTAGTCCTCTAGTCCTCTGCCCTAATTCGCATCCTCCAGACCTTCCTATCTAGGGTCATGTCCTCAGTGAGCTATAACTGCTCCATATCCCTCCTAATCATCTCACCCCAGTACTTCTTCGGCCTACCCCTACCCCGCCTAAAACCATCCAACGCCAGCCTCTCACACCTACGAACCGAGGCATCCATACCCCTCCTCTTCACGTGACCGAACCAGCTCAATCGGACTTCCCGCATCTTGCACTCCACCGGGGTCACACCAGCCTTCTCCCTGATAGTCTCGTTCCGAACTTTATCCCCTCTAGTCAGCCCACACATCCAGCGCAACATCCGCATCTCTGCCACCTTCATTTTTTAGATGTGAGACTTCTTAACTGGCCAACACTCTCCTCCATACAACATGGCCGGACGGACTACCACCCTGTAGAATTTGCCTTTAAGCTTGGGCGGCACCTTCTTATCGCACAACACCCCCGACGCGAGCTTCCACTTCATCCATCCTGCCCCAATACGGTGTGAGACATTCTCGTCAATGTCACCATTACCCTGGATCACGGACCCGAGATACTTGTAACTATCCCTCTTACTAAAATATAACCACACTCTTATCTGTAATGTCAAAGAAGCAACAAAAATACCATAATCAAAATTTCAGATCAAGTCACGTCATGTATTTCATCCCTAAAATAATTCCACAAAAAGTCAGAATTATTTTTCTATCCAGAGAATCGACGACAATAAACAATAACAAAACTAGGACGAAAATAAATCGTATGAACCAAAATAAGATGGGAAAGACAAGAGTGAAACAGATGAGGGAGTTGAAAGTCTGGATTTGAAACCTAAAAAAAGGGGGAAGGAAAGGAGGGAGATTTCAAAATTTCAAATTGCTAAATCAAATCTTCAGCTTTGAAGCAATTAATGGCAGTCTTGACCAAATCTTGAATTTTCTGCACCAAAATAGTTCCTGTTTTCACAGTAACAGTAGATTCGAGGGATTTTCAGGATGGGGGAGATGGTCGCACAAGAAAGTGGTTAGAGGTTGTCTCCTAGGGTTTAGGTTTTGAGGGTGGTGGAGGAGAGGGAGAAGGAAAAGAGAGAAGGAGAAATACAAGAGAACACTGTTGTTTTAATAAGAAAGATGAGATGTGTGATATGTCTTCTGCACGCGTGACTTGTGTATTGGATGGTCATGTGTATTAAGTTTATAATAGGTTGATTTTGTTGACTTAAATTTGGATCGTCCGATCATTTGATCGAATGGTTCTAATTTAATATAAGAATAAAAGAAAATGACAAATTATAACGACTTGAGACTACCCCTAGTCATCACACGGTACTTACAACCCCGAAGGACCACAAGCTAATCTATAAATGATATTTGCTGTGAGCATTGAATAATAATATTGTAATTAATGTGAAAAATGGGTTGAAATGTCATAAGATTCAAAACATCTGAAATACTGATAAAATATAACATCTATAAAATTGAATATTGTCTGAAAATCTAGTCTGAAAAGTATATAACAGAATCTGTCTAAAAATGGAGTTGATGGGACAATCCCTCAATTAACTTCATCTACTGAACTACTATATCTACTGAAAATATGAAATAATAGAATATCCTCAAATGATGAGGACTCACTGCTAAATCTACTATTGCTGGCTGAATCTGAATCTACTATGTGTGGTTAGAAATCTGAGCGTCTGAACCTATAGCGTAGGAAAGTATGCGTTAGTACGTGGGAATGTACTGGTGTGCTCGATGAGGTAAGAATGAATGCAAGGGCCCATATGCATGAACAGTAACTGACTGAATGATATAGATTAACTGAATATGAGAGTACATGGATAACTGAAGCTATTATAAATACTGAGTATGTAATATTGTGCATATATGCACGCTATAACTAAGCTTTTGATAGAATGTTGAATCCTCGCTTTTGAAAGTGAGGATCGAGGCCTCATAAATTTAATGATTTACAATGTTCGAAAAAAAAATTAGGTATTCTTGCACGAAAATCGGGCGAGGATTTGGAAGTAGGTCGGCTAGGCACTAATGTCAATAAGATTTGGATTTGAGGAGCTATTAAATTGTACTCTTGAAGGCTTTTGAAGAGCGTCTTTGAACTGTTTGAGGAGATTTTTATATTTATTAATGATTAATGCCTTGATGAGCACATATTGGTTATTATGTGCATTTTTATTGAATTTATGATTTTATGACTACTCCGTGGTTTATATCTGTTAGTATTAGATGGATTATATTTGTATGTATTTTTCTCCCTATGGTTGTCATTAGTGGCAGACCTAGGATTTAAGGATTGTGGGTGCTTACTATAGAAAAATCACCTCAACCAGGTTTGAACCCGAGGCACATCTACCAATAGAAAGCCTTAAAATCAACCTAAATGACAATTCATTCAACCAACTTCCTATTTCAATGGGTGCTTTTATACAATTTAAACCTATTTTCATATATTTTCTATGTAGTTATACCTATTTTGCATCGAATTTAATAGGTGCTAGAGAACCCTAAAAATATATATAGGTCCTCCCCTGCTTGTCACATTTGGGTTCGATTCCTATTTATCTTGGCATATTGGCCTTTTTATGGCCTTAAGTTATACTTGTTGTTGATGTTTATTTTGGTACCGTGTATTCATTATGTTGATATTAGATTGCTTTTGATATTTGTATTACTTGATGAAATTGATCCTTGCTGGATAGCTAGTTAGAATTTCATTTCTTTATGATATTGTTCGGTGCCTTAAGTAGATATAGCCCAATTTACTGATTTCTTTCCCACAGTGCAACAAGGTTGATTGTTTTCCCTCTTGGTTAGTTATGTTAGATTGACTTGGGAATGTATTGTGGTATCAAAGGACAGTTGACCTTCCGTGGTTCTTTATGGCTTTAGAGTTGGCAATTTAGTGAAACACCTCAGATTTTGACCCTTGAAAATTTCTTAAACTTTGAGCTCATTGCCAGACAACAACTGGACCTAACAAGTCGTGATGACTCACTATAGGTCGTGTGACCCAAATCATAGTCTGACCAGTAAGATGTCCAAGATTTCCCTAAGTTTCTGCCTTAACTATGGTTGGGACTTGATAAGTCATGGAGAGATATTACAAGTCGTAATATGTGACTCATAATATCACTAGTGTGATTGCCATGATCATTATTATAACTAGACCGAGTCGTATGGCTTAGTTACTTGTCATAGGATGAGACTCATGACCTGTCCAGAGAGGTTCCTTAATTTACTACTTTGATTATGAGTCATGGTGATGACTCATAAGGAGATCTTACGAGTCGTATAGTGACCCTTAGTCAATGGCGATAATTTTTCAATCTTTTTATTAAGGGCATTTTGAACATTTCCTCTTTTTCCTAATAATAACCCACGACTTAAGACCCCTTTAGGGTATTATTATAACTTCAAAACAAATCAAAATAACTTCTTAAATTCTCTCAAATCCTCTCAAGAAAAAACACTTAAGGTTTCTCAAAGTTGGCAAATAGAGCTTCCAAGGGTGATTCCTTTTTCAAATTTCATGGTGATTAAGGCATGTGACTCTACCATTAAATTTGCTTTACCTAAAACATGAAATTATATAATGGTTTATGTGGATTTGAACATGAGTTTTGATATGGGTTAAGGGTTTTGGAATGAGTGTTGCTTAAATTATTTTTCCATGATTTTCTATCCATTATTCATGCTTTATATATGGTTTTAAACTTGTGGGGTGCGTGGGCGCGGTAAATAAACTAAGGGTTGTGATTTCCCCTAATTTTTGTGAATATTAACAATTGAATTAGTAATAACTCCAACCCAATTTGGTGAAAGTGGTTTTAAGTATGAGTATAATTGCATTGAACTACTTTTGGGACAATTGCATGATATAAAAGGTTATTGAAACATGATGGTTTGATTTAATAAACAAAGGGAGTCGGTGTTCCCCCACCTTATATTAATGAAAAAAGAGAGTTATTTTCCCCAATTGAACTGAATTGTTATGGCATGATGACGTTACCTTGTAAGTGTAGTTGGTATGACGATATTAATAGTGTATACCTTAAGGTGTATTATTCTTCAATGAATTAAAATATGTGAAAAGTGTTTTAATTGAGCTTAAAAGAGGGTTGTGTAGATGATCCATAAAAGTGGAGGTCTCGAGGGACCAATACTGGAAACTTTATTTGTCGGTTGCGGGTGGTCTAAATAACCGAGTGGTTTGAGTCCCTTTTGTCACATGATTGGGTCATTCGAGTCCTCTATATTAAAGGATTGGATGCTTCAGTCATCCTTGATATATGACCAGAAGGTTTGAGTCTCCTATGGTACATATGTACATATCATTATTCTTTGGTTCGTGCGGCTACACGCACTAAGTCCATTTTAGTTGGGGAGAGATGGACTCATATTGCCCGTGGGTGCCTTTTTATGAAGGTTGAGCTTCACAGTCCAGGGTTATATTTTAAAAGTTCTTGTGAAGACTTGTTCCCTATCCCAATTTTTTATATAAGTATACATATGTATGCATGTATGTGAACATGTACATTGAGTTAAATTGGATTTTGAATTGTCATTACTTTATCCTTATCCCAGAGTTACATGTTAGCGCTCAACCTGCTAACCGTCTTTGGTGCAGTATTCCCATGCAATGTAAGAACCAAAGATACTTTTACTTTTCTTGAACAGTAATAGGATTTTTGAATCATCAGTAGTCAACTTGAAGTGGTGAGCCTCTTTCTTTGGAAAGGTCATTACTTCTTGGTTTATTTTCTATCATAGTTATTTCTTTAGACTTATTTTTGGGCTATTATTGGGGGCATGTCCCGACATTAGTTTGATTTGGTTTTGTCATAGAGGCTTTATGGGTTATTGTGTACTGGGTATTGGTACTGGTTATTGACACGTCTTAGTTTTCTTGAGATTGATTAATCTATCTTATTATATTTGTGGCTATTTCATCGTTCAGTAGTGGATTTGATATTGATGTCGAGATGCCCCAAATTCATCTATTAGATTTGCTGGGTTCGTTCCCTTGTGATAGTTTGCCCTTGTTATTGGTGTGAAAATTGGATGCTCCTTTACTGTTGTGATGTGGTTCTTTTCTAAAGTGAAGTTGGAGAGTTAGAGTTAGGTGGCCTTTCCAATGATTGCTTCTTAAGTTGGCAAATAAAAAATTCATATCTTAAATGTTTGGTTAATTTTATGGTAGTGGAGTTGACCTTAGAATCGGAGTTAACATTGGTATTTTCTTTCTCGACAAGGTGATTCATGATTTGTTTAAGTTATGATTGGCCTACTTGGGTGGATTTAGAAAATCCCCATTTTACAGTTTGTTCGGACTAATAAGGCTTGGTGGAGTGTTTCTCCTTGATGATATGCACTTATAGTTATCCCTGTTAAGATGGAGCGTTGGATTGATTAGTTGTACGCTAAAGTTGCATTTCTCCGAGTTGCTGATGTTCTTGCCTTTACTGATGTGGTTTGCATCCTTGGTGAGTTTGGAGCATGTTTGATAGTTCATGCCCTCCAGCTAATTTGAGTTGATTTCTTATGTTTCCAGCAGGTGATTTATCCTTTGGCATGATTTCTGTTCAGTGGCTATATTTCATACCCTCTAATGGATATATTGCTTATTTGTGTTTTTAGTCGATGGTTATCTCTGTGGTGATTTTGTTCTTTAGCTACGACTCGGTTTTAGCTTAGTATGATTTAGCTTGAATATATCATATTTGGATGCCAAAGTCAATTTAGCCAGTTGACATTGATATAGGCTTTTAGGCTCAGTTGTGACTTGACACCTTAGATTGGTGATTGGAAGTTATGATAGATTTGTAGTATGAATGCCTACCTATCTTAAGGTTTGGCTTGGGTAGTTGAGATCGAGCAATTCAACCTTGGTGTGGAGATTTCTGCTTGGTGTTGTAGAGCTTACGTACAACTTTTATTTTAGATTTTTCTCAGTTCGATTTTCATTAATAGTCTAGTTGATACTACTCCATAGCTTCCTATTAGGACTTCTTAACTTTGGATTGATTATAGTTGCTAAGTGTTCAGATGATGACCCATGGACCCATTATTGGATCTTTTACCTTTGGCCTCTAGTTTTTAGTTTTCTTTGGGAATTTTCGTTGATATGCTCAGTGATAGTAACATACTTGAGTTTGATTCAGTATGGCTTCATTCTCGGTTGATGGGGTATCCTAGAGCAGATTGGTCAGTGATGAGTAGTTACGCCTTATTCTTCTGGATTTCAGTTTGATTAAAACCCGGACTAGCTATTGTATTGACATAGATTGTATTCCTTGATTATCTCTATTTGTTTGCCTATATAGTGCCTTATGGTATTATTCTCATGTTTGTTGAATGGACTTCCAATGAATCAACCTTAGTCATTTGTGTTATTTGTGATGAGATTGCGTAGATAAAACTAAAGTGATTTTTCTCCTGATTTAGAGTGAATAGAAGGTGTAAAATGGTAAAGAAAGGTTATATTTAGAATTGGAGTTAGTGTATATCTCATGTGTTAGTTTATTTTTGGCTTAGATGAGCCTTTGTTGATTTGTGTGGATATCAAGATGGTAGCAGTGTGTTTTGGTTTAGAGATGCGTGTATCAACCTTTGTTGGTTCAGTTGGAGGCCAGTTGACAATTTAAGTTGAATTTTGGCTGTTTGGGAGTTAAGTAAGAAATCAGGTTGAGAAAGGGATACTAGTGGCAAAATCCCTCAAAAGTGTTCTCTCTTCGCAGAGGTTATCTGGAAGTCATTCTTGGAGCATAATGGCTAGTACCTTATCCTTTCGAGCTTTTGAGATCTTTCTATCCATTTACTTTTAGGGACAAAAGTCCTTCTAGTAGTGGATATTGTAACGACCCTTCCAATCATATTTCATAATTCCATTTATCTTCACCGTTAGAGCTTTTTCATAGCTGCCCCAAAATATTTATGACTTTCTGGGACTACTTGTTTGATTATCGGGCAGTTTATTTGATTTTTAGAGCCAATTCCCTATTTAGAAGTACTCGTTGGTTCTAAATAGCTGCTGGGCAAAAACTTTACTGAAACAATATTAGATGCAAATTCTGATTAACCAGTTGCTCTAAAATATCAATTTTCGGCTAGGTAGACCTTTGGTTAGGGTCCCGATACATTTGAGCTCATTTAGAACTATTAGTCAAAAAGTTGAAAAATTGGGAATATGGGTATGGGACCCATATTTGGTCAAAACAACTGTGGATGGAAAATTTGACTTTGGGATCACGTTCGAAACGTCTATTTTAGGCTCGGGGGACCCTTGGTTCAGTTTTCATGGCTTCCGGACTTATTTTGGGCAATTGAGCGAATTTTATGAAAGTGGAACTATAGGTGTCGGACCCACTTTTTGCCGAAATAATCTTCGTTGAAACTTTTGATGATTCTATTGGATTTGAAATGTGGTTTACACTCAAATTTCACTATTAGATAATGTTCATAGAGTTTCGAAGGTTAAAAACAAGTTTTTGACTTTGCTAATATCTGGTGCACAAGGGGGATACCACGATCGTACAAGGGATTTGGCGATCTCCCTATTGCGATAGAAATCCCTAGATTGTGAGAGCAACATCTCCATACCTGGTGTGGGCATAAAATGAGCCCTTTTTGGTCATTTCTCACTCATTATCGAGAGCCAAAAGCCTTGAATGAGTGTGAAAACTCAAAATTGAGTCTTGTGGATGACTTGGAAGCTCGCTAAACATTTATTATCGTGATTATCATCCGATTTAAGGTAAAAGATTTCGTTAATTTCTTGGTGAATTTTCTTAGATTTTGACCCAAATCCCTAAATCACTTAGCGACTTGATTTTAGCCCAAAGTTGTTTAGTTTTCCCATTTTTGAGAGTTTTGATTCCATGAGCTTGATATCACATTAAGGTGACCTTAGAAATGCATTTTTCATAAGTGGAATCCACTTGCGGTTTTTGGTGTTGTTTTTGGACCTAAAGCACAATGGTGCAATATGGGTATCATTATTCTCATATTGATGAGTAGATTATGATTTTGATAGTATAATGACATTTTGGTATTGTGAAGTGAAGATATGCGTTTGGTAAATGATGTAAGGATTTACGGTTTGGCTTTGAGGTTGGCTTCTGTCTACTCTTCTTCATAAGATTATGTGTGATATATATTGTATGTGAATATGAATGCTAAGATTGATTATGGGTGATGACTATGCCTTGTGTTGTTGTATGATGATTGAACCTTCCAAGCCTAGAGCGGTGCGGGTATGCATAGGCTCGGCTAGGTATTTGGCTATCCCGAATAGACGATTGCCCATATTGTTATTGATATTATTATTATCATTGTTATGATCACTGCTGTGGCTAGTCTATGATAGATCGTTCATTGATTCGATATCAAGATTTGAGTATGATTTTGGTCTCTTCTATATTACGAATTCATTATTATACATGATTAATTCATGATGAGACATATGGATTAGAAACCCTGAGGATGTTATACTAAATCCTGCTAGGATTATGAGACCATAAAATAAAGATATGATGATACAGGTTGTGCTTCGACTTGACCTTACATTTATATATATACATATATATATAAATATGTGTGTGTGTGTGTATACATATCTAGCCATGTGTATCTATTGTATTACCGTATATCCCTTTCTTCATTTGTTCAGATTGTATATTCATTCCTTGGCCTTGTATATTACTATATGTTCTTCTCTCACCCTTTTTTCATATATTGGCCAGAGATATATGGTATAATGTTAAGATTTCTGAGTATGACTGGAATAAGATAGTTCATCCGTGAAACTTTCTTATCCTTATTATGTTAGTCTCTTGGACATGAATAAGATTGATTATCTTTATTATTGCATTGGATTTGTAATATAATTAACTTGACTCTTTGGGTATAGTTTTCCATTTTATTTACATGTTATGTATATCTGCTATATCTGGGAGCTCAGTCTGCAGTTGCCTAATGAGTACCATTCGTTTGGTACTCATACTATACTTTTGTTTCTTGAGGATCATAGTTCAGGTTATCACCATTGATGTGTGCATCGTGCAGAGCAGTTATGTTTTCGAGACTTAGAGTGAGATCCTGACATTTAGATTATTTTTTAACTCCCTCTTATGTACTAGACTAGTCTTCATGTTGTATTCAGAGATAAGTTGTAACAGTGTAATTCCCTTGGTATTTCATTCTTGTACTCTTATTATATTAGAAGCTCCTGTACTGATACCACCAGGTTTTGAGATTTTTATCATGTATTTGATTTTCTTATTCCATCTATTCCTCATTCTTTTTAATATATATTTGGTAGTTTGTTACTAGCCTTTCCAGATTATGGGTTTGGCTTGCCTTCTAGTGGGTTATAGTAGGCGCCATTATGACTTGAGAAATTGGGCCGTGACACAACTATCCTAAGAAAATTGACTACCATATATGTCTGGACCAGGAGCTTTCTTCCCATTTATTGCCCATAGAGCTTTCTTAATCTCTTATGTACTTACATACATAATTAAGGTATTCTATTGCTCAATAGATAAAGTTCTCCCTTATTTATCTAATTTAGTACATACCTTTCTTCTTTGTGTTATGCTTGTGCTCAATATATTACTGTAGTATTCCTCAAATGCTTCAACTACTTTTTCCGGGCTTGTCTGAGTGTTGCCTCTCATATATTTAATTGTATAGACCCTATTCTTGTTTTTCCAGCCTTTATCATTGAGTGGGAAAACCGGCTATTCTGGTCCCCTTGTGTCAACCATAGAATTTTACTTTTTTTCCTTAGAGATTGCTCTTTTGCTTTCTTTCAAAATTCACATTTTGTTGTAAGTTGTTGCTCCAGTTGTATCAGGTTGGCATCTGTAGGTGCTCTTTGTAGTTGTTTCTTACCACTCGTTATTTTTTTCATTTCATGATAGTTACGGTGTGAGGTTGATGAAACCAATGTGTAAAAAATATGTTTGGGGCTCATCATGATATTACATTCCCACGACGTTTGGCATAAGTTCGGGGAATGGATACTTTAATGAAGCTATTTGTGGTGAAATCGTTCTAGTACAGATGGATGAATTTTATGAAAACATGTGCATAAGCATCCGTTTACAAAGGTACAATCAGGAAGTGTTGAATGGGACCCTACGAAGATCGAGTTTGGGAATGGCGTTCAACTCAAAAGGATCTTAGAACCATATCTCTAGGACTGATGTCTTACCAACGCAGCTCTCCTAGCTCTAAAGGAAAGATAACAATACCAAGACATTAATAGAAAATAAGGATAAGATAATATTTTCATCTTAAAAATCACGAGAGGCCATGATTTTTGCCGACTAGTATGAAATCAGAGAGTTAGTGATTAAGTGGAAGACTGAAATAGGGAGGACCCTACAAAAGCAGCTACCTTGTTTGTCTTCTATAAATAGTACACTAGTCATCTATGTTAGGGCCCAGACTTTCGATTAACACGCTCGTTCATTTATACTTTCTCTTCTTAAGCAAATGCTCTTTCGGGAAATTGTACTTAGACTACCAGGGCTCAATTCTCAGGATCTAATACACGACTAGATTTTCTTCTTACTCTGTCGTTATAACTCATGTGCTCATAAGCTACTTTAATAAATTCAGTTGTAACATTTTTATGATAAACATTTTGGCACTCAGAACTGGGCTAGAGTAATTATTGTAGTGTTGTTTTGATCCTTTAACCATCAATATTTTACTAACTTATGAGAAATTTCTTTGCAAGGAAATCCCATAACATCATTGAAAGCACCATGCACTATAATGTAAATATCGATAGAGAAAAAATCTTCGAATAGAGTTGGTCTCGAAAATTGAGGAAAAAACTGACCTAGTTTGTCAGTCTTAATTTTTTTTTATAAATTTTTAATAGAAAATTGATGGACACCATCAGTTTTTCTATGCAAAAATGCATGAAATATAGAAATATTATTTTATTTTCTTAAGAAAATTGATGCAATCACTCAATTTAAAATTTTTTTTTACAAAAATTGATAGACTCTGTTTGTCGATTTTTAAAGTGCAAAATTTTAGTTGAAGAGTGTAAATAAAATAATGAAAATATTTCATCAAAAAACATGTGTGGTAGAGTGTTAGCTTATCTAAAGTCCTTGAAAATATCCGGGTCAACTTTCCACTATATTTTTTAAATATTTTAAAAAATCGACCATCTCCGTTGATTTTTATTGATTTTAAATAACTGACGAACAAGGTGTTGGGTCCAAGGTTCAATTCTAATTTTGATGATAACAAGCCAATATAATTTAATAAAAAAATATTTTACTTGTGGTATATTTATTTTTGGTTCAGGTTTATTTGATGAAGAAGGATTTGGTGAGGATCTAAACAAAAATGAAAATGAAGATATTACAAAAGAATATATGCAAGAAAAAGATTTGTCCAAATCAAGAATATCTAATGAAGAACAATTTACTGAAGATCTCATCAAATATGAAAAATAAGATATTGTGATGAATATTTGCGACAATCTTACGAAAGAAAATATTCCGCATAAGAAAAATGTCAAGATCAATTGTTACTCACGGAAGGTCCAATAGTCATAGAGCATCAAGATATGTCTGAAGTTCAAGTTCCCAAAAGAGTCCAAATTCAAAGTGATCGAAATTCAAAATCCAGAAAATTAATATATTTACATTCAAATCAAGCTCCAAGATGAAATGAAGAGGCTCTTGAAATTCTCTTAGGTTGTCAAAATAAGAGCTCATATTTGTATAAACTAAAAAAGAGTACAGAGAAATTATTGAGAAAAATATTCATGTCTTTGAAAATAAGATATTCTATAGAGATCTATGAAAGAAAGCTGCCAGATTTGCACTACAAAGTAATTAAAATTGAGAAGCTGAAAGATATATTATTAGTGCAAAAATAGAAAAAAAAAATATTCAAAAATATTATTGTATATTTATTGGAAAGAGATAACGTGAATTATTTTAAGAAATAAATCTGCTACGTTGATCATGGAATATTACATCATCAGTCCAAAGATGAAAATGTTTATTATGTGAAATGAGAGATGTCACATACCCCGACTAAAATTATTTAGACGATAAAGAAAAATTATCTGAGATTATTTACTGAAATATTTCATAGAATCTATAATGACAAGCTATAGATAGAAGTCTAATCTTATGGATCTTCTACAAGCGAAGACCACGATTAAAGTTGCTCAAAATATAAAGAGATCCTTTATTACAATATCTATAAGTCAAGTAATCAAATCTGTAAGAGATCGTGAAGTGAAGAAAATCAAACATAAGAGGTGAACTATCACAACTTGCCTTGTAATAAAGAGAAAGAGAATCTACAATAATCAATATTTATTATGAAGCAAAATCTTTTATTTAGTCCAAGATCAAGAAGAAAATCTACCTAGATTGTTCGACGATTCAAGGGAGCATTACAAGTATGATAAATACAAGAACCATTTGTGAAGACATACGCAACCACGCTTACTTTCGTCTCAACCACTCTCAAGTTTCTTTGTTATACACTTCATAAGCACTGAACTTCATTATTGATTTATTGTGCAGTCAAAAGAGAGAAGAGAGAAGAGAGAAAAAATATATTATTTGGTAAGGCATTGTATTGAGAGGTTTTGTCATTATCATTTCTTTGGCGACTGAGTGAAAACCAACGAATCATTGTTAGTGAGTGAGTGAAAATTAATGCTTATTCATTGTGTGAAAATAAGCCTTGTCAACATTGGTGGTGAACGTGAAAAACCCTAAGGTTGTACTCAAATTATAAAGAGCTTAAGGAGAGGACCTCCTTGGAACCCAAGGAAACGGAGTACGATGCCATATTGGTTTCGGACCAATAAAAAAATACTAGTGTCATTTATTTTATTCTCTCATATTATGCTCTGTATCTTGAATGTTTATTTGAAGGAATAACAGTTATATGCAGGTAGTCTCGTCATCAGTCGAGTGGATCCAGATAGTAGTCCACTAGCTAAATTTTAAAAGGCTTACAATTCACCCCCACTTTTGTACTTTTAATTGGTATCAGAGCCTTGTCTTACATATTTATTTTTTCTTAATAAAAAGTGAGTAAAGATTCATGATAGGGTGTTGACAGCTAATTTTTCACTCCACAACTAAGTTTAACTTCTGAGTTTCTTTGATTTTAAATAAAATTACAACATTTATTTAATCCGAATAAAAATCTTTTCGAAATATTTATCTCAGTAATTTTGTTATTTTAAGTAGCAATTATATCATTAAAGTTATTTAATTTTGTTACTTAAATATTTATTCTATGAGATATCGAATTTTAATCAAAGCTTATCTTGAAATTAATTCAAAAAGTTAAAGTCTTGATTTAATTATAATTTGATCTCAAATATAATTTATTTGGAGAAATATATGTTTGATTTTATTAAACTAAGAAACTCGAGATTAATTAGTTGTTAACTTGTTTCAAATTTTTTATTAAATTTAGTCAATTTATTAAATTTGACCTTAATTGAAATCGACTTGACCACAATTGTACTGCAATTGGCCAATTGATTTTCAACTGGGTTAATATTTAAACCCTATTGACTAAAGCCCTCAAATTAGACTGTTTAATAAATAGCCTAAAATTAATTTACCTATTTCCCTTTTAATTTTAATAGCCCCAGCCCAATGTTAATAACAGAACCTGGCAACCTAATCTTCAAAGTTGTTGACCCGATCCATATATAATCCATATTTTCTTTTCTTCAGCAGCCTAACACCACCCCATTTTACCACCCCTAATCAACCGAAGACTTAACCCAACTTTAACACCATCCCATCTCATCGACCGGGTTTATCCCATTCCAATCCCCTTCTCCTTTATTAGGAACCAAAGTTGCGTACAACTTCAAAACAAAAACAATGCAAGTATCAACCAAACAACAAATGAAACAACACCAATGATAACCGACACGTGAACCTGGAAACTCAAGTACCCGACCAATCCCCATCCACCAAGAACCACCCTGACCCTTTATACACGCGTCTCAGATAATGGTATGATGAAGAACTGTCAGAAAGTCTCTAGGTGGTAGCTAAGCAAGGATCAAGCAAGTATTCCTCAAATAATCCGCTGAGAATTTGTTGAATTAATACTATGAAGGTATATTGGTTCCAAATTTATATTGGTTGAAAAACAAACAACATTCCCCCAATATTCCTAATTTTTAACTTTCTCCAAAAATTCTAAATCAGTACAAGATTAGGGGGAAATTCTGTTATCATGTAAAAACTCTGAAAATATCTCAATTTGCATTCCTCAAATTACCCCTAAAGTTGTTGTTCCCACATCGGCGGGAAGCTTAAAATTGAGCCTCCAATTCTCTCTATATAAACGGAGTTGAGGAGAAAATTTGGGACAGGTCTTTAATGTGAAAAAATTGCGAGCAAGAAACCTCATTTTTTTAGTATAAATTTTTTTGTGAAAACGGTCGATTACGTGATATTTTTTGGAGTCGCGAAGGCTTTCCGATGGTGGTAGTAATTCCGTCAAAATCTCAAGCCCTATTTTTCTGCTTCGAAATAGGTAATATTCCGTCCCATTTAGTTCTCTTTTTTTATTTTATTTCTTCTTTATCTCATCGTTCTATAGTTGTAGTAGTGTTGTATGCTAGGACTGCTTGCTGTAGAGGCCTTGAAGGCCATAAGTTTAGTTGCAATGATGATCTTATTACAATATTTTTGTAGTTATTACCTCCCTTCATGTTATTTTTAAGCTACTAAAAAATGTTTCTCGTTGCATGTTTTTTACCTATATCTTTTCCTTGTTGTTTATAAGATCTTAAAATAATTTCTCCCTCATTTTGTTTTGTGAATGTAAAATATTTTATTGATTGAAAACTGGTTGATCCGAGCTCTATACCACAGTTTGTTTAACTACTTGGTTGAAAAATTTCATCTTGATGAAATTTCGCACGAGTATGTTCTTGATTTGTTTCATTCACAATTGTTTGTTCATCTCTTGGTATGGTGTTGAAACACGAGTGTTTGAATTGGCTTGAGTATGTCACTACCTTGTTCGATTAAAAAATTCAACTTTTGTTTGAATATTGTTTCAAGAATTAGAATGCCTCAAGTTGTTTTATTTTCTTTTGAAAGTTGTTTGGAAATTGTAAACCAGTGATGTTGGTAGGTTATTATTGCTGTAGACATAGCTTTTTCTTTCATGTGGGTTCAAACTATTGTTTTGGTGTAGTTGGTAGCTAAAACAGATTGCATAGTGTTGAAAGGCAGTTTTTTGAATTGGCTTGAGTATGATATTGCCTCGTTCACTTAAAATTTCAGATTTTGTTTAGATATTGATTCAAGAATTTGAATGCCTCAAGTTGCTTAATTTTCTTTTGAAAGTTGTTTAGAATTTGCTTGTGCCATGTTATGTTGAGTTTTAAGTTGAATTTATCCCCCAAGTAAAGGACTCTCTAAGGATCATCTTGGCCTATAATGCTGAGTAGGGATGAGACGAGACTATTTTCTACTCTTCTTGAAACTTTGATAGAATTTGATATTATCCCTCATTTCACCCCGAAAATCCAACTCTTAACTCAGCAAGCAATGTAGTTAACTACGGCTTTGTCAATTGAACCTTTTTAGAATTACTTCCATAACATTTTTCTTAGATTAAACTAACCTTCTTTCTGGAAGAGCATTCCTTCATGGTCGTAATATGTTCGTCACCCTTATAAAACATTAATTATTCCTATTTCCTTATTTTATAATTATGTCATAGGCTAAAATATATAGCATACTTTTTTTCCATCTATGTGTGGTTTAATATGTGTCCTGAATTAGCCCTTTATGCCAAAACTTGACCATTCCCAGTGTTTAGCCTTGATTGGTTGACATGAGATGTTTTCTTTATGTAAGTTTAGAAGACAACAAGTCGGGAACTCATGTTTCTTCATGCTTTTCTAGTAACCATATTAATAATTGCATGAATTCTGTATATAGGTATCATGCTTGATTCACTTGTTTGGTTGTTTGGCCTTAGCTTGACCTTGACAGTAAACCTTATTCTTATGTGATATGTTGTGGGCAGGGGTGACAATTTCAGTCCATATTTGTGAAAAAAGTTCATTTAACCCATATTTAGTGAATTGGATCACTCATATTTCAAATGGGTAAATATGGACTTCAACTCATTTTATAAGCTCTTACAAACTGGGTAAAATATGGGTACCCGTTTAAACACAGAGATCACCCACATATGCTTAAAGTTTCAGTTTTTTTCTTTTCTAGTTTCTTTTCTTCTTCTTTTGTTTTCTTTCTTTTTTCCTTTAATTTATTTTTTTTCTTTTTCATTTTTTTTACTCATTCCTTATAATTTCTTTTTTTCTTTCTCATTTTTTCATCTATTTTTTTATTTTTTATTTCTTTTTTCTTTGTATTCTTGTTTTTTTCGCTTTTCCCTTTCTCATTCTAATTTTATCATTCGTATTCGCTTGAGACCTACATGGATTAAAAAATATAAGCTTCTAATTATTCCATTTAGCCTATATAATTCATAACATCTCTTATCAATTAAATATAATCCATAGTATCACTCCTTTATTATGATTTTTTTCTATCTTTTATTTCTCTTTCTTTTTTTTTCTTGTTTTTTTCTTTCTTTTTTCCTTTAATTTATCTTTTTTCTTTTTCATTTTTTCCACTTATTTTTTACTCGTTTCTTACCCTTTTTTTCTTTCTTCTTTTTCATCAATTTTTTCTTTTTCAATTTTATTTCTTTGCATTCTTTTTTTTTTTGTATTTCTGTTTCCCACTTTTTCATTCTTGGTTAGTCATTTTTCTTATTTTTTAATATTCTTTTCCTCATCTTGTTTTGTCATTGCATTTTATATTTTTTGCTTTAAATTTATTTGTATCATAATATATATTTCAAATAAATTTATTATTTGTATTTGAATAGTTTAGTTGTCAATATGTGCAATTTATCATTTGTATTTATATACAAATAAACATATAAATTAAAATCAACATGGGTTGTGATGCAGTGGATGAGACTGCTCCACCCTTAATCAGAGGTCGAGGGTACACCCTTAATCAGAGGTCGAGGGTACAACCCTGATTATAGAGAAAACTCTGTTCGGAGCGCTGCCACCTTAATGAGACCTGCAACACCCGATCCGGATTAGTCGGGACTACAATGCAGGCACCGAACACCGGATGAAAAAACAAAAAAAATATGAATTAATTGTATTTTCTTGAGAATAAAATATATATGGTTGAGGATCCACATAGCCCTCGAATTATAAATATTGAGCGAATATAAATCAATATGCGCTTATGGTATTTTCATTATCATAAAAAAAGTGAAGGAAACCAAAAATAGAAAAAAAACGTAGAAAGAGAGATAGAAGTTAGATATGGAAGAGAGAAAAAAGCGTAAAGAAAGAATTGAAGAAAAAAATACTAAAAAAATCAAAAAGAAAAAATAATGAAAAAGGAGAAAAAAATAAAAAAGATGATGGTGAAAACAAATATACTGAGTGGCTAGGATATTTTAGTCATCATCCATAATTTGTATTCGACTTAACCATGTTCTTCGAAAATATAAAAAAATATAAAACATAAATACAACCAAAAAATAAAAAAAATGAGAAAGAAGTAAAAACAAAAAAAATAAAAAAAAGGAGACTAAAAAGGAAAAGAAAAAAAAAAGAAAAAAGAAAGAGAAACAAAGGGTAGAGGGTAGAGATAGAAGAGAAAAGAAATGACCAAAAAATGAAAAAAGAGAAAAAAAAAAAAGAAATCTAGAGGCTACATATAGAGAAGGGACGACCCGGTTCATACCTACTCCGTAGGTGTCGAGGAGGGGATACCTACGCGTCCTCACCCCAGCTTTGCTGAAGGAACGTTTCGAACCCCCGACCTGGCACACCACGGTAAGCAAGCTTACCGCTGAGCCAAGGCCGGCCCTCAGGCTACATATAGAAGAGAAATAAAAAAAACTAAAAAAAAAATGGAAAAAAAGTCAAGTTGATATGATATAGAAGTTTTAAGTTTTTGACTTGGGAGTTAAAGGGGGTTGAAACCATTTTTATCCAATCCATATTTGACCAAATCGTTATTTACTCATATTTATATGGGCGGATTGCAATCCAAACCATTTTTACTCGATCCATATTTAACCCATCCAAATCCAATCCAATCCGCCCGTTTTTCACCCCTAGTTGTGGGTAAAATGAATCAGCAACTTGGAGTGTTGTTTACTGTTTTTTGTTTATGTTAATACTTTAGGTTATTACTTATATGTTAGGTTATCAACGTTTGAATATATTTTAATTTCTTTACTTTTTCCTTTGCATGTGGATGCATTCGAGTTCTAAATGGACACTTTCCAATTTTTGCATTATCGAATGGGTCGTGAGGCCCATTACCCCTGAGTCAATTTTGAAGGCCTAAAAAGTCGATCGCATGACATACAGATGTGAGGAGTCGGATGAAGGAGAAATGAGTCAAAAATCTATTGTTAAAGTAGCTAAGAGACTTAAAAAGTCTCATTTATTTATTATTGCATTATTTATTTATTTACGTATTTATTCATCCATTTAGGCCTCAAAGCCAAAGTTGTAACCTAATACAAGTTAAGCATATTTTGGGCCAAAAGCGCTCGAAAATATAGTTTAGGACAGGTTACGGGCCCAATGCCCAATATTTATATCACGATAGGTGATGATGGGCCGAGAGCCCAAATTATCTTAGGACAAGTTTATTGATTTGGGCCTATTGGCCTAAGTCTTCTAGTTTCCCCTTCCCCTTTAAAGTGCTAGTTGTTATTTATTTGCTTAGACTTAGTTAAATTCTCTACTAAGTTGTCAAAATTTATTTTATACAAGTCTTTTCCTAAAAATCACTTTCTTTTTCAAAAAATTAACTTTTTTTTAAGTTAGTCAAAGTGATTTTCAAATAGTCTGGATAACCGCAACTTAGCGGACATTTTAGGTGCCTTGAAAATCTTCCTAAAATGTTAATAAGAACCTCTTACCCGGGATTTTCTTAAAATCCTAAGTGTTTTTCTGTTTTGAGACCTCGCATTTTATTTGAAAAGGTTTTCTTAATTCCTTTTCAAATAAATTATGTGGCGACTCTGTAATTTCTTTGTTAGTTTCAATTTTCTTTTTAAAGTTTGAAAATATTTTAAATAGTTGAAACCAAATGTTTTCCAACCCTTCTAAACTGAAAAAGGGCAAAACATCGGGCATCAAATTACTGAAGCCGTATTTTAAGAGTGAGTTTCAACAAGCCAACCACTTTACTTTGATAATTTATACTATAGTCAATGGAAGTCAAGAATGAATATCTATGTTCAATCAATAGATTTTAAGTTTGGCTAGTTATTCGGAACGGGCCAAGGCCTATTCTAAAAAATAACAAAGGAAAGAAGTTTGAAAAACAGGCTTCAATATTTGACTACACAAAAGAGCATTTGGATATTGTGCCAACAAATGCTAGAGCAATCTGTTTGCTTTATTGTTCTCTTAGTGAAGAAGAATATGAGAAAATATTCACCTGTGAAAATGCTAAAGAATATGAAACAAATTGAAAGTTATCCATTAGGCCACCATAAAAATAAAGGAGGTCAAGAAAACATGAATTAGATACCCAGAAATATCAAAAGAAAAATAAGAAAGAAGCAAAAATAAAAGCTTAATTCATCCAGGATATTCAAGAGGACTAAAGTAAGGTCCAACAAATGAGGAACATATACTCTTATGAGTATGTTGAGTTTGGCCATATTAACTTAGTGTCATAATATCAAGAAGAAGAAGAAGAAGAATCAAAGATCATCAACTTGGAGTGATTAGGATGAATATGATAAATACAAGGATAATGAAGAAATGTCCAATATGTGTTTGTTGACACTAGAAGATACCAATGAGGTAATATTTCAAACTTACAATAAATGTAATTCTTGTAAATTTTTTTTAGATCATGCCACAAATGATTTAAATTGCACTTTTCATGTACTTAGAAAAGTTCAAAGAGAAAAGAGAGACTGGGAAATACAATTAGAAGCATGCAAAATAGAAAAGGATTTTCTACAAAAATAATTTCAGGAATTACAATTGCAAATTGATGGCATGCACAAATCCACCAATAATAACACAGTCAGGTCAAACTAGTCGACTCAGTATTAAGTCAATTGGTAAGAAACCTAGCAATGACAAGCTTGACTCTAGTAGATTGACATATAAGTTTGTCACAAATTCCAGGATTGATCAAAAGATTTGTTCTATCAAGTCAATTGAATAAGTAACAAACTTAATTTTGGTAAGTCGATTCATCAGTTATTAAAGAACCCCTTTCTTCAAATTATTATTGTTATGGGAAAAGTGGTTATGAATTTTATAAATGCAAATTTTGTTATGCAAATACATATGGTTGGGTATGGAGACCCAAGTGTTATACCAATAACATTGATCTTAACCCAGAAGGACCCAAGAAGGCTTGGGTACAAAAAACAATTAATTTATTTTGCAGGAACTCTTTGAATCTAGCCTTAAAGAAATTATTATATTGGTATAGTGGCTATTAAAGGAACACAAGAATACAGATGTTGGAAAGTTCACATGAACAAACAAAATGTTATTTTATTTTAAAATACTTTAGGTATCATAGTTAAATTTGTGCTAATTGATCTAGGTAGATCTGCTAGCATCATTCAATTGAGGGTCCTTGATCAAATGAAGCTTGTGGAAAAGATCATCCTAGACATAAATCTATTATCTAGTTTTAACCTATCAAGATCTATGACCCAAGGTAAAATTAGTCTAAATATGTAGTAAGAGTTATCTAAGAAACCTTGTTTGATGTGATGAGTAAAAATATGAGGTACAACATCATCATTGGTAGGACATGGGTTTATAACATAAAGTTGGTGCCCTCTACCACACCAAACTCTCATGTTTCCCTTTCATAATGATGTCAAGATCATTCTATGAGAAAAAATATATAGCAAAAAAATGTTTGCAGTAACCATGGCCAATAAATTGAGAAGAGTAAGAAATAATAATCATAAGGACTTCTTTATAGCTGGGCATAAAAACAAAAAGTCAAAATGGGTACGCATTGTGGATGAACTGCATGATATGTATGAGGTTGTGATATACTTCCAGCCATTGAAGGACTCAAACTTTGCAAAGTCAACAATGAAAGATCTAGAAAAAGTCCTTCTATTTGTTAATATACGACATAAAATCGTCTATACTAGGACATGGCTAAGCCCAAAATTTTGAAAAAACACATTAATTTTTTCAAATCTAATGTAAATTTTAGTTTGATAACATGTAGACATTACATGCATTCCACCTCAATTCACAAATTAGGAACATACCTAATCATCTTACTGGTAAGGTTGATGAAATATCTGGTGTTAGAACATGAGAACAAGATGGTCCAGAAAGAGTATTGTAATGATCCTTCAAGTTATTTTTTTAATTTTTATATGTTTCTAACATTTCAGTCCTTTCTATAATAGAATAGGTCATTTATGACTTGCTAGAATTATTGCTTCAGTTATCAGACAATTCGTGTGGATTTGAGGCTCAATTTGTTATTTTGGAGCTTTTGTTGTTAAAGAATTGGTCTCAGAACAAGAATCCTAATAAATAGCCTTGGATGGAAGTTTCAACAGTGCCATCAACTCTCAAACATTAATCTTAGGCTAGGTGGACCCTTGGTTTAGGTCTCGAGGATTGTAAACTCATTTTGGGCTATTGGAGAGAATTTGGTTAAAATAAAACTAGGCATGGGACCCACATATAATTAGAAACATCTCATATGAAAGTTTTGATGGTTTCATTGAGTCCAATCTTTCAAATTTACTATGGCAACATTCATTTGTATGCCTGTGGTTTGGAATGAATTTCGAGTACCTGGTCAGAGTTCATTTGGAATTACCAAAAATTTAGTGCCTGATATATGGTGTAACTGCTAATGTGTTCAAGGATCAACTTTAGTAGCCTTGGATACTCAGTTGGGGTCTACTTTCGTGGTCAAGATTAGCTTAAGTAGACGTCATTTTAGCGGTCAAGTTTTGCTTTAGCAAACGTTGTTTAGCAAATATGGTGCCCCTGTAGTGATCCCCGTATTTCCTCACCCTCCACTTAAGTGGTCAGTAACTGCTTCAGTGGTAGATACTTAAGCAACCAAATGACCACTTTAGTGGTAACCGCTGGTGTTATATCACTTTCTTTACCTGATTTCTCCCTCATTTCTCTAGGGAATTTCCACAATTTTAAGAGATTGGAATGTAGAAAGTGTGGAAAATCATCCATTGAAGCTAAGGTAAGCTAGTTCAACACTCCTTGGTTATTTTCAATTATTTTTCCCATCAATTCCATCCTTTTCCATTTTTAATCGCTATAATTTAGGTCTTGTATTCCTCAACTTCAAGGGATGATTTGGGCCCCAATTCATAATCTATTTGTGCTCAACTTTTGGGCACACCTTCCTTGTTATTTGAGGGTTTTTATGATAGATTCAAATTTAGGATTCCATTAACAGGATCCATTGTCCTATTTTTAACCTGATTTTGAGCATAGAGTTTTATACTGTAATATTGATCTTGTTTTACGCATATTAATGGGTAGATTATTATTTTAATAGTGTGTCAATAATTTAAAATCATGGGGCAAAGATGAGTGGTTTGTAGATGACTCAAGAACTGTAGTTCGACGTCAAGGTAGGCTTCAACTACTTTTCTTTACAAGATTATGTATTGCATATGTTGGACTAGGTATAATTATAGAATAGGATTATGACTAGTATATCATGACGCAACCTATTTAGGAAATTTCAAATTAAAATGTGACCTGAACCTTAGCATAGGAACTTGTTATGGCCGTAGAATCCTATTACCTTTGATTATGGACATGATTATCCATAGAGTGATGTTAATGATCCTTTAGCATAAGATTATCATTTGACTTAGTATTTGGGGGATATTTCCCGATTAGATCCTTGTAGTATATTTATGCCCTTGTTTATCCTAGTTTCTCATGTTATGAGGATTTATTATGTTATTTATATATCTTTGGGCCCGATGCTAGAGTTACAATGTCAGTTGGACTCCAGGTGAGTATTCTATCCTTATAAAGAACATTATAATAGTTCATAGCTGCTTAGGAACTTATGGTTGTATTGTTTGGATATTGGTGATGGTATGTATACTTTTTGGCACATTCATATTCATGTAGTAGTACAATTTCAACCAAACCTTTGATTTTTTTACATTTTTCTAAAAATGAATTTATTTTCACTTTTCACTTTAAAAATGGTGTTCTTCTATAACGGGAATTGTAGCACCGTATTTAAATGAATTATGAGGTTTTACAAATAAAAAACTATTTTGGAACTTAGACCAAGATTGATTCTAGTCTATCTTAATCCACTTTTAACCACTACTATTTACTTTGGTTGAGAGAGAATTTGGATCTTTTTCTGCTATTATGCAGGTTTAGTCGTGACGTTGCTCTCAAGTAATGAATTTACAGATTTACATTCTTTTATTCACAGATTGAGTTTGTTATGCTTATATATCTCTTTGGTACCAAATAGAGTAGATTTTTTATGATGGTTATTGAAAGTATTTTGGTTTAGGACCCGACAATTTATATGGATATCCTGAGTCCCCTATGAGCCCCTTTGTTTGTGAGCGATAGTTCAAGAGAAGGATGGTATCTATAGGTCCTGCCTTTGTTAGATACTAAGTTGGAGGAGGTGTATACACTTTTTACATCATGACACTTGGATTGGACATGGTCTTATAGATTTATACCCTATTCATTCATTTATTTATTCATTCAAATGCATTGCATATCACCAGTATAAATTTTTGGTGCTTATATCTGTTGACTTTATGGGGGGTTATGAAGGTATAATCTATGATTGCTGTTTGTTGAGAGCAGCTTGAAATTTCAAGCTTATGCAGACCTAATTACGTTATTGTTTGTTTGGACTAGCCGATTACCTTATTGTTGGTTATTGTCGTTAGTTCATGGTAGGATGATTATGGACTGGTACTAGAGATTATCAGTACTTTTCTAATTCTTTTCTTTCTTATAGTAATGTCATGGTTAAATTACATCATAATTGTCACATTTAGGTTAGAGGCTTGATTATGCTAGCATTAGCTCCTAACTCGGCTATAATCCTCGAGATGTTAGGTTGGCTCCCTCAGGCTATTATCTTAATTATATATATATATATATAAATATATATATATATATATATATATATATGTATACATATATGGTATTATCTTATATACTTCTCTTTCATTATTTATTCATATTGTATATGTATACTTTTGCCTTGTATTATTAATATATATCCTTGTTTCACTCTTTAATGTATATTGGCTAGTGATATATGGTATTGCACTTTAAGTTCCTGAATACTATTAGAATAGAATAAGTTTATCCTTATTGCTCCCTTAGCATTATTATTTTTAGTTTATTAGATAGTTGTTGCCTAAATTACTCCTCCCAAAAGTATAAAAGAGTTGTTGATCAAATATAGAACTCAACTAGGTTTGGGTCGATCCCATTGGGAATAGGAAGAGAATCGATTAAGTATTCATCTAAGTAATTGGTAAGTAAGTAAAGGAGGGGGTTTTTGGGAAACAAAGTATTAGTAGTGACAACTGTTGATTTGTTGGATTTAAAATCAATATAAGAAAGTCAATAGGATTATGTTCCCCAATAATATCATAACTCTACAGTTCCTCCGTACATTAGTATCTCTTATGGTTTTTAGCATCTGGAATCAATAGTCTATGTATCTTCTTACCCATTATGTTATGCTCCTTGTAGATGAATATCCCAAATAACAATGGTTAACGTGTCATGAGTATCACAATTTCCACCCTTATTTGTGATGCCAATATAGTCTTTCCCATTTACTGGATCAAGGCTAATTAAATGAAGATAACTCCAAGTCTTGTTGTTGATTCACTATTCGACTCCGACTATCCTTGCTATAGTTTAGGGTTGATATAGGGAAAGTCCCAATGTGTGCACTCGTTGAAAGCAATCAAATCAGAAGAAACAACAATACATGCCCAACTGCTCATTGAGAATCACTTGTACTTTGAACACTACTTCCTTACTCTGGCATGGTTCCCACAACCCTTGTTGTGGTGTTTAGCTATATATAATTGAAATAACACAAGAAGAATTCTGATAAGAAAGAATAATCATGTACTTACAATAATATGATGAAGTATCCGAAATCTCACTTTGAATAAAACCCACAAAGTCAATATTTATAATTCCAAGACCTAGAATATGTCTAAGAACCTTACAATAATGTAATAGTGCATAAAATATTCATAAAAACCAATAGAAGTATTTATAAATACAACAAAAGTCCTATCCTAAACTTGATAAGAGAAATAGGTGAGAAACTTTCAATGACACATAGACTAACGTCATGGGTCAGGTTACAAGTCGTAGGTATTTGTCATGGAAATTAGACTTTGGTTCCTTTTATCAGTATTTGGTTCACAATTACAAGTCACGAGCCATAGGTTGGATCCACGAGTCGTAGGTTCTTTTTGCAAGAGTTAGACTTTGTCACCACTTGCAGGTTATTACTCCCAACTTAGTTCCATGGGTCATGAATCAACTCCACGAATCATGGACCACACTTGTGGGAACTCAAATTTATCCTTCATCCCCATAAAATTCTTTATAAATGCCTTTCATGGGTCGCGGGTTTAATTCACGAGTAGTAGACCACACACACAGATGTTAAACTTTTTTCTTTCTTGGTAAAATTTTATCCCTTTTCCTCTGCTTTACCTCCGAACCCTGTTTTCCTACACAACATTACAAAAACACATATTATCTACCAAAAATACCTAAGTTCTTGCATAATCTCCTTAGTTTAAGCTTTGAAAGTTGTATTAATCTATTGCACATCGACAACATCAACATAGAATGTTTTCATGTCCTCGGGATAACAAAACACAATAAACTACGCGATGCTAAACTATGAGAAACCTAAGGGACCTTTGATAGTCAATTCATTCAATTTAGCACAAAATTCTAACTTCCTCATATGCAAAACCTCAAACCCTCCATGTGTAACTATGCTGCACATTATCATGACACAAAAGGGATGGGATAAAATTACAAACAAACAACCAAGCATATACACAAATGACATTACCTAAACGAATTGTAGCTAACAATGCAACCCGTGTACTATCATAGAAAAAGTTTCATACACTCACAATATAATAATGAATATCAACATACGGGCTGCATCAAAGCTCTCATCCTCACAAACAAGTTCAAATAGTGTGCGTGAAATGCCATAAGCTTGCCCTTATTTTCTATGCTTTAGATATTTTGGATAGTTGGAATAGGATCACTATAGGAATTTCATTGGCTTGCAATATAGGATCTGGGATGGTTATGGTAAACATGGGTATAATGACTTAACCCTTCTTGACACTACACTTGCTTTTTGCTCCACCTTTTGATCTTGCTCATTTTATTCTCGCTTATTCTCCGTCATTTATCTTTAGATTTTCGGTGCGGTTTCATTTTACACTTTCTATATTTTTCTATTTTGCAACCTTTATTCATCACAAATTTGTTTCTTCTTTTTTCTTTTTTTTTCTCTTCTTACCAAACCTAAATCTATTTTCTTTTATTTTCTTAACTTATTCTTTATACCCATATCAAACTAATCACCCCTATGATAACAACTCTCAAATTACGCGATTTACCTATGTTGAGGTACACAATGTCCAAGGAGGGACTAGGGCCAAAACAGGTTAATTGTAATCAAAACAGGAAGGTGAATGGGTTAATGGAAAAAGGATCACTTTAGGCATAAATTTAGGATCAAGGCATACATATTTCATTTGGTCGGGCATTTACGCTAAAAGTGGACTTATTAAAGAATGGCCTATGATCCTTTCTAAACCTACTATCCTACGACCTAGGCAAGACTAATTGGGCAAGTTCTGGATCACACACATAAAGTGGGCTAGAAAAATGACCTCACACCCATATCGCACAGGCTTACACTGTCAAATACTATTTATCCAGTTCATGCATTGGTAAGATGCAGTTAGTCTACCTTTAATACTTATTCCATAACAAGATCCAGCTATGTCACAATGTAACATATCCATAACACATAGTTTAAAATATGTTTTCCGGAAGGTATCGTTTAAACATTAAAGATCAATACTGAATTATTTAAAACTTGAATGCACTAAGGTTACTTGTTTTTCTCCTACTTAAACACTACAACACATAAAAAAGCATGAGCACAACATAAAAAACATCCTAAACATGCCGATTGTACTATGATACCACACTCAGGGAAAAATAAACACAACAACAAAAATCCCTCGAGTGGTGGTATACCCCCACCCCAACCATGAGATGATGCATTGTCCTCAGTTCATAACTATAAAGATAATAAGAACAAGGGAATGAAGATATACCTGCGGCACTCTAGGTGCTAGATGTGGACTCGCTAGCAGTTGGAGCATCCAATGACAAATCAAGCTCAGATGCAGGTGGTGGTGGTGGTGGTGGGCGATTGGATGAGTCTGGTAACTTTCATTATTTGGGATCAATGTTGTCAACATAATACTCTATCTAGGAATCCTTGTCCTTTATCTTCAAATGTCTCTCAAACTCATCAAAAATCATACTTTGCTCTACAAGGCTTCATGCCCTCTTGCCTCTCGTAGTGTGGGGATCATCATCCTCAAACAAATCAAACACCAATATTGGTACTACTGGATGTGGCTGTAGGATGGATGGTATGATGAGGGGTGATTAGAGTCTAGCTTTCTACTAAAGGTTAGACCTCTGTCATTAATATGGCCACCTCTTTCCTAAGATTGGATAAATCTAGAATCTAGACTAGTGCAGTATGTCCCCAATCCTAATATTAAAATTGTCAATTCTCCTATGTAACTCTCTTATAAACCGCTCTATTATGGTCATCACTTGAGCCTCTACTCATGCTTTAGAGGACTCAATCATAGTCTGTACCCATATTTAAATTTATGTCAATATCTTAGCCAACTGGGTATCAATATAAGTTTGCCGCTCAACCATCTCAGTCTGTCAATCAACCAACCTCCATAAGAACTTATGTGAAATAATAACCTTTCAAAAAAATGTAGACAAGGGGGAATAGTTGAAGTAGATAGTGGAACTATAACGCCTTCTACCTCCTCACATCCCATGGGGGATTTACTCTTAGTAGGATCACTCACTCTCTCTCTCACTACCTAGTGCTGAAGTGTCTACCTTCGCGGTCATATCCAAGGGCCCCTCAAATAGGGTCATTCCTGATGAAGTAGAAAGTTTTGCCTTACTAAAAGAAACTAATTTGGTATCATCTCTAATCAACCCCACATCTGGTACACATGTTACCTCAACTATATGATCAATACCCGATAATGCTACTACAATCAATGCATCATAAAACTTCTAAATTAGGCATGTGAACTGGATGCTCGTGACCTATCTGAATCTCCTCTTATGAATATCATCACATATGAACCAAAAAAATTTAAATCAAATGCTTCCATAATGCTATCCATAAGAACTTCTCGATCAAGAGTGAGGAATTATCTGCTCTAATGAGTCCCATCCTATTTTCCACAATGGACCACGAAAACATTCTCATAAAGTGGAAGAATGAATTCTTAATATCTATTTTCCCTATAACCAAGGGGAATCAACACCATATTCAGTAATATAGCTAGGAACCCAACTCAATAACTCTCGTCTTTGCTCAATATCCTTCATCTTGGTCCTATTTTTCAAAATACCATGCAATAGTGAAACTCTATTGTTACCGATATCTCATGCCTAGGTCTAAACAATAATGGTTGAATAGTTTACTTTGATATATCAACCTGAGTATCTCGGAATAAAGTGTGGCCTAATGGAAGTTGATACCAAACTCACTGCCTTAAAGGTGTTATCAAATTAATTAAAGTAGCGTACAAGGCATAGAACCCGTAGAACACTCTGGACTATATCTCCCAAAAGTTTCTCCCATATAAATCAACCTATATCTTTCAAATATGGCCTTCATCTTTAGAATCTTGGCCAAAATCAGCTATCAAAATATGGGGTTCTTCAGTAATATTCTTTTTGAAACCACTCCTCTCCGTCGGGTCGGCATCCTTATCATGTATTACTTTCATATCCTAAACACGCTACCTTTTATTTTATTAGGCTAAAAGAAGCATCAAAGTGTGTGCAGAATCCTATATCTCAATACCCTATGTTGATATAGTAGCATTATTTTCTAAACCCTCACTAAACTCGGAGGACTCCTCTCCCTCTTTAGATTGAAGAGTATCAGTATTTTTCTTACCGCTACTAGATTAAGATGACTTTTCTCCCTCTCTATACTGGAGAGAAACATTGTCCTTCTCACTATCAAGAGACGCAGGAGATTCTTCTCTTACTTCAGAATAAGGAGAGATAGGTGCCTACATAATAGGAGCTGATGGAACTAATGGTTGAGGCTTTAGTACAACCAATGTGTCCTAAGATAGATCTTCCTTCTATTTTTGTTTCCTTGTATAGTGCGGTACAAGTGGTTCATCATCTATCTAATACTTTCCACATACCTACTTCTCTCAAGAGACTTATCTCAAAGTCTAGATTTTAGGTCTTGGGCTCTAACCCTTCATTTGGAGGTGGGAGTAACATTACTTTGCTTTTGAGTCCTTTCTTATTACATGGTGCCTGTGTAGGAGAGAATTAGTACACAAAACAAACAATAGGGTAAATAAAAAATAAAAAATAGTCATTGTAGGTTTGATTCCCGTGAGCCCATCTTACATGTCGTAGACTGGGTTTACGACTCGTGGACTTTAAGTTTTAGTTCACAAGTCCAGTTTATGAGTCATAGACTGGGTTCACAAGTTATGGACCTGACTCATGAAGTTTATAAGAACATCTGAGGTATAGGAGTCTCAACTCTGATTCCTACAAGTCTAATCCATGACTCGTGAACCCAATTCTTGAGTCATAGTTTTGACTTGTTAGTTCAAACCGAGTGTCAACATAATTGCTCTAGTTATTTTTTATCCTATATTGTAAAAATTTCCATACACATATTTTATATTCACTCATGCCATATAAACTAAACATATCCCTTATCAATCGATAAACATGAAAACCATAATTTCAAGCTTACTTGGTAGTGGGGAATTAACCCAAAATAATAACGAATGGAATGAAACATACATGTACAAAGATGATAAGTGTGAATAATAACTATACGAGTGTGTTACTCACTTAAAACTTCTAACACCTGGTCTACTAGAGTGAGTGTCAGATTTTTTTGATTCGGGTATTAGAGTGGTGATCACTATTAGGGTTTAGTAGGTTTTATATTTTGAATGGGAGAAGAGGGAAATATAGTGGTAGTTTTTTCATGTTAATTTGGATGAGTTTTATGGCGTCTGGGTTTTAATTTGGATGTGTTTTATGTGTTTAGTTACGAGTAGTGGGTTACTGATTTAGGAATCGCTAGATTTTAGGTTGTTGAGTTGGGTCACGTGGGGTCTTTAAAAAGTTTAAAAATTAACGTTTAAAAAATTACCTTATTCGCACGAGTTTGAATTACAATTTGTAGACAAAGTTCACGACCCATGGGTTTCACTCGTATGTCATGTTTGAGACCTTAAAAGTCTCTGATTCCCATGAGTTCAAGCTTCGAGTTATAGAGAAAGGTTCAACTCATGAATCAAGTCCTATAATCAACAACTTTGTCTAATTCCAATGATTTAGGTTACGGGTCATAGACATGGTTCACAAGCCATGGACTAAACTCGTGGGATTTTATCTGATACTAAGAATTTCAGTATGATTTTCACGAGTGTAGTCTACGATTTGTAGACCTAGTCTATGACTCATAGACTTTACTTATGAGTGTACTTAGCTAGAGTTTCTTATTTTTCATCCTTTCTTTGGATTAGTAATACCTTTAACTTTAAATACCTTATACTAATGTTCCAGAACTCGAGAAAAACAAAACAAACTGAATAAAAAGCCCTTGAATTTCCTTCGAAGAAGGCTTGATTTAACAGCGCGGCATGACATGATTATTTTGGGTACTCAGACTTCACCAAAAATCCCATGAGTTACCTCCAATGTATTTCCTGATTTAACATCGTGACACGACTTAATGTGGCTTGATTTCTCAAGCCTCCTTTAAGTCCACTTCACAAATCAACTGTGGGTCATTGTTATCACCTATGTAGTGTTTCACTCATTGACAATTCACTTTAACATCTTACCATCCTTATTATCAAGTTCAATTTCACTATTAAGGAATTCTGTAACCACTATATACAGGCCATTCTATTTTGACCGTAACTTGCCAGGAAACAGCTTTAGCTTTGAGTCAAACAATAACACTATGTCACCAGTTATGAATTGCCTCTTTTCAATCTTTTGATCGTGATACAACTACACATTCTCCATATACAAGGCTGAGCTCTCATAGATATATAGAGATGGAATTTATTTATCCCATTCATCTCTTCAAGCCTTAACTTGGCCATGTTACTCTATTCTAAATTCTACCTTTTTAATGCCCATAATGCCTTATGCTTAAGTTCAACAGTCACATGGCATGCCTTGAATGAAAGGTAAAAAATTTCCGTATGTGAAAGTGGGCATCTTGAAAAAAGAAATAAAGAATTTTACATTTTCTTGGTAAAAAGTGTTGAAAGATGAAGAAGACACAATCACATCTTGACTTCAGTTGGTACCAATAATTTGTAGTGCGTATAAGAATTCCCCCATCTCTTTTTCATTAAACTGAGATCGACTTCAGGGTAACTCCTATAGTTTTAAGTGGTACCTCAAAAATACCTAAGCATCAACAAGATTTGCACTCTTGCTTCAAATAAAGATTTGAGCTATGCTTATTTTCATGTTTCAAGTTCTCTCTCCTGAAAGAAAGTTTCATTTTGCATATATTTGAACATTTTTTTAATATGGAGATGTTTAGAAAAATACGCTCACTCAGAAAGGAATTCAATTCATGCAATTACGATATCATAGGCTTGATCTTCATGTAAGTATCCACTAATGTGATAACACTTGAAATAGGATCTCGTAGGACTTACTATCGGCTTGTAATATAGGTTTGGGGACTGGTGGAATAATATTTGGGATAAAAGTGACTAATTCCTCAATGAGCTTTACATTGCATTTGTGCATTCAATATTTTTTGCGCTTTGACGCGTGATCTTCTTTGTTGTGCATCGTTGTCCCTTGTTTTGTATTTGCTTCAACTTCTTTTGAATCTTGTGTTGTAGTTTTTACCCCATTTTTTTTTCAACTAACTCTATATTTTTTATTTTTTTTCTTTTCTCCCTTTTTGTGGGGTTTTTGCTCCTGTGAAGTCGTTTTTTAATTTTGTCCATTTGGGACAACATCTTCTCTGCATTTTGCGTCTTTGATCTTAAATTTTAGTCCATAAATTGCACATATTTAGTGCACTCAAGGAGGTAAGGCCAAGAGAGGGATAGTGTATGTAAGTACTCAAAAAGGTATAGGCTCAAATGCGGTTGTCCAAAGAAAAAGTTTTACATTCAAAAAGGGAATGCTAGGGATTAATGTCATTTGGTGAGCTATGGAAGGCACAATAGGATAAAAAAGGGCCTATGGTCCTTTTCTAAATTAAGTATAATTCAGAATTATGCCTCAACAGACATTAAGACCAAGTTCTAGATCAATAATGCAATGCAAGGAATTAAACTAAAGCTCACCACACATTGCACATGAAACGATGAGGTTGGCTTCGTTTTTGTCTTAAATATATGCAAGAGAATTTTTCAAAAGTTACTCAGGTGTGATAAAAGGTACCAAAAGAAACTATGATTTACCATAGATTTAGCCCTTTCATCATACTAATTTATTTTTTCTCATGCACACTCCTAATTGTATTGGTATCAACCAAGTCAAAATTTTATTTTATTTTGAAAGAATGGGGCTGAACCCAAATGAGGGTTGCCTACGTATCTTGTGAAAAAAAGAATCAGGTCTACGTAGTTCAGACAAATTTATGAATTTATATGCAATATATGATTGTAAAATTAATGGTTATTCATAAAATAATGTGAAAGACGATCAGGAAACCCTGCTTTTAGCATCAAAATTGTTCTGATAAAATGATCGAAAGACTGGATGTAAAGCATGTGGAGAGTTTTGACACAATTTTAATATACCGACAAGATTGAAAAAGTCAGATATTAAAAAAATTATGATCTTATTTCGCCACAGTTGGCAGAATTATTATAACTGAAAAACTATTGAACCCTTGCTTTTGAAAGTGAGGATTTATACGCCATATATTTAATGGTTTACGACATTTGAAAGAAGAAGGTAAATATTCTTGCATAAAAATCGAGTGAGGAACTAAAGGTAGGTCGGCTAGGAACTAATTAAGATTGGATTTGAGGAACTATTGATTTGCGCTCTCGAAGGCCATTAGAGAATGCCTTTAAACTGTTTCAAAAAATTTTCCCCAGTTTTTCATATCGGAGAAATTATTTTGAAATAGTGAAGAGACCGAACCCTAATATAGGGTTGCCTACATATCTTGTCAGGATAAGAATTAGGTTAAAACGTAGTTCAAACCTATATGAAGCTAGTGGCGATGTTGCTATGGTGTATTTTTTTAAATGGTCCACCATGCAAAATAAAGGTTAGATTACACCTTCCCACTAAAATATAATCAATTTAGAGAAAATAAATATGCACAAAAACAATAATTCTTCAAATATGTACAAAAAATAATATTATCATCTGGGTCGTGAACCCTTCAGACACTTAAACAAAAATGACTAATATGCATGTACCAAACAATATTGTTTTAATTCTATCCCATGTTGACTAAAAGTGAGTGGACCCGGATTTGAATTTCCTATATGAGAAGGCACATAGTCCCATGGCATAAAACTTCCGCTCACCCCATGTATATGCCGACTCACTAAATTAAGGTAATTTGAAAAAACTTTTGGAAAAGTACAGTGTACAATACGCGTGTACAATGTGTGAGTGTCAATTTTTCAAAATGGAGAAAATAAGAACAGAATGTCAATTTATATAAAACGATAAACAAATAAACAATCTATACAAAATAATAACAAATAAACAATTTATGCCACATAAACAAATAAATCAAGACAATTAGTATGAAACAAATATTAATGTATAAAAATGTAAATAATTACCTAAGTCTGTAATGGCTAGAACCTTGACGTCCCCAGTAGAGTCGCCAAACTGTCATACCTAATTTTTACTGAAGGTCAAAATGAGCACGACATTATGGACTCTAAAAGAATAAATGTTGTACAGAATCGCCTCCTAAATTTTAAGAAAAAATAGGAAACCGACTTATTTATTAAGTATTATTTTATTCTAATCTACGGAACCAATTTAAATCCTAGATAAGGGTTCAAATTATTCCGAAGGGAAGGTATTAGACACCCTTTAGAATCCACAAATGTGGTTCCCTTCCAAACTTAGGTTTATTAAACGATGAAGAAAAAAACTCAATATTTATAGATAGGAATATAAAACATGTAATAAAATGTTAAAAATAATTTATAAGTAAAGAATGTGTATGTTACATATATTATCATAAAGTTATGTGTATAAGAAATGTATTAAGATAAACAAAAGTATATAAAACATGTATGAAAAGAAAAGATTGAATAAAGAAAAAATTGTTTTAAAGAAAAAGATTATGTAATATTCTTTAGTGAATAAAATATGAATTATTTGATTAAATATTTAAATCAATTTAACATAAATATTAACAGCCTAAATTTGCCTAAACATGCGATGGGTACTGTATAAGTAAAAGCATCCCGTCCAACACCCCAAAAATAAATATTTCACTATAATTAATATTTTGTACAATTGCAAAAATATTAAAAAAATATAAATACAAAATTCACTCCTTTCTTGAATGCCATTTCCGATATGTATTTCCAAGAACTTGTACAAACACTTGAGGTAGACAGATTAGTAACAAATAAATAATTATCCAAATAAAATAAAATCATGTGTGCATATGTATATATAAAAATAGAATTTTTATTAAAAGTGTGGGCTCGGATCAGATTTTAGGTACGTCATGGCTAAAACATAGTTGTTCAATTTATTAGCCGTCCTAAATCGTCTTGCAAAATACGAATCACAAAAAACTTTTGTGTTGTTATAAAACTTTCGTCATCGCCCAAAATTATTTATTTTATTGCATTCTTACATATAATATCCGTCTTTTTATTTGTAAAGGCCTCGAAAATCGATGAAAAATTTCTTCATCGACCAATTAAATTAATACTGAATATAGAAGAAACAATCAAATACGAGTAATTAAATAATAAAAATAAAAGATAAAAATAAAATATGTATTATATCTTTTATCTTGGGGAGATATCAAAGATTAACGGAAAAGTTATATCATTATTTAATTAATTTATTATCTATAATAAAATAAAACCAAAACATGCAATTAAAATAGTCTAAACTTGGACCCAAATTAAAAAATGCAATTTCTTAAAAAAAAATAATCAAATTGTTATGGTGAATCAAAACAAGTGTAAAGCAAAACAACAATGAACAAAGATTACAAAATAATCACATGGAGTCACTAAATAATCACATGGAATCATCAAGTGCACAAGGTTTAATCTTAAATAAACATTAACTGTGAGGAGTGAAACATTGGAGAACAAAATCAATATGTCCAACAGAAAAATCACAAAAAAAGATCAGGCAGTCATGAAAACAAACATACATAGATTACCGGAAAGAAATTCAAGCAAAATCAACCCAAAATTAATAAAACAATGTAAAGATAGTCTAAGATAACAATGGCAATACTTGAAATTAATTTCCACGAAACACACAAAATAATAAAATAATTTTAAAAAATATATTAAACTATAAAAAATTAAAAATATAATGTGCGATAAGAAAAATGAAACGCTATGCTATGTATCGGTGCAAATAACTGTGCAAAAAAATTTAAGATGATAATAAACTGATAAATAATTTAAAATTTACAAAACTAAGGATAATTATTAATAAATTATGCACAACTAAAATATGACAATAAATTATCGAAAACAACCTTGCTATCTGTCTGGAGGTAGTGGTATGGACTGCGTGTATTTTACCCTTCCCAGACCCCACTGTGTGGGAATACACTGGGTTTGTCGTTGTTGTTTTTTGTAAAATATGACAATAAATTGACAAAATATTCTTAAAAAATAACAATTATCAATAATTTGTTAAAAATTGTAAAAACTAAAAAATTACATTTTGTGCACTTTGACGATCAGGGGGACTAAATGCGTTAATTTTGAGTTTGGATAGCCAAAATTGGGTGTCAACACCCTTGAATTTGGTACTCATACTACACTTCTGTACCTTTTTGGTGAACATCGTGTTTTAGTTACCGTCGTGATTTATGTTGGTCAGAATTTGGAGATAGGGTGAGCTCTTGGTATCAAAGTTAACTTTTCCACCTTCTTTCATTCATGCGAGTCTTTCTATTTCTGAGACTACTGTGTATTTAATTGATCATACGTGTATTCTTTTGAATTAGAGGCTCTTGTACCAATATTACTAGGTTATGGGATGTTGTTATTCCTTTTTTTATCTTCCATTATATTTTTATCCTATGATTTATGGATTGTAATACTTTACTTGCATATTTTTGAAAATTATGCCACTTTCTATGAAATTAGTGCATTACTTATAGTTTCGAGATGCAATTTGGCTTACTTACTAGTGGAATAAAGTAGGTTCCATCATGACTCAGAATTTGGGTCATGATAGATTTACAACTTCTGGGTTATCATGAACCCTTTTGAGCAGGGCTCCTTGATCAAGAGCTCCTTCTCTCTCCATCCTTTAATTTTGTCTCAAAGTTCATTTAAGTTTAGGATCAAATGGGATTAGGGGATTTCCTTGACTTTGAGTACTGGGCCTTCATTGATGTGCACCCTTAAAATAGTAGACAAGTAAAATTAGCAAACGAAACCAACAACCCCCACAAACAAAATAATTTAATTTTGTAACCATATTCCCTGGCAAGGGTGCCAAAATTTATTGTTGCCAAAATTATACCTCCCAGAAGTATAAAGTGGTCGCTGATAAAAGAAAAAACTCAAATAGGTTGGGGTTGATCCCACAGTGAATAAGATGAGAATTAGTAAGTATTCATCTAAGTAACTGGTAAGTAAGTAAAAGAGGGGAGTTTTGCGAAAAAATTGATAATAGTGATAAGTGTTAATTTATTGGATTTTAAATTAGTATAAGAAAGGCCCTAGGACTTTGTTCCCTAATAACATCATAACTTCATCGGTTCTCCGTACGTTAGTACTATCTTATGGTATTTGGCATGCAGAATTAATAGGGTATGTATCATCTAACCACATATGTTACACCCTATGTAGATCACTATCCCCAAGCATAAAGCTTAATGTGTCATGAATGTTGTAATTTGACCCTATTTGTGATCCCAATATTGTCTTTCCCATTTACTAGCTTAAGGCAAATTAAATGTAGATAACACCAAGTCTTGTTGTTGATTCACTATTCTACTCTAAGCTACCCTTTCTATCCTAGTTGTGGTGTTTATCTACTCATAGTTTCAAGAACAAAAGTAGAATTTTTATAAGAAAGCATAATCATGCACTCACAATAATAAAATGAAAAACTCTAAAATTTCACTTTGAATAAAATCCCTAAAAATCAATATTGATAATTCCAAGACCAAGATAGTGTCTAAGAACCTCCCAATAATGTAATACTGGATAATATAATAATAAAACCCAATAGAAGCAGTTACAAATACAAAACTAATCCTATCCTAAACTACATATATGGATCGGTATGGACTTGTCTGTATACTATATTTGGGAGGCTACATGGCATTCTTAAGAAATTCTATTTTTGACTTCTTGTCGTGTGTCAATATTGCTATGAACCTCTAGTTCTTTCTTTGACTCCATTCTTTCCTAGATAGTTGACAGAAGGTTATCGATAAATGAGAATGTGACTTTTCTACATGTTTTTCAGAGTTTTATCTCAGGATTAGCTAGGGAGTTAGAAATAAATATAGAGGATCTTGAGCATTAGCCAAAAGTTGTAGGGCTAGCCCAGGCTTCTATAGAGTCTGAGATCACCTTAGATTTTCATGATACCATATTTGAGATTTCGAGTCCTTTTGCAGATACTTTGCAGCCACAGACGATATTCAGTACATTGAGTGGTTCTCAGATCATAGTGGGTTTATTGGTGTTTAGTAGGATTCTCTATATATTTTAGAGTATGATATTAGGTTTCTTAAGTAGGATAGACATATTCTTAAGCTATATATTTTAGAGCATGAGGTGGTGCATAAATTTGTTAGAGGGTTTGCTTTGCTATTTCACTTGGTTTTGAAGCATTTGATAGCAATCGAGTCTTTTTTCTCTCAGGATGTTGATTTTGTGAGGGCTGTAGAGAGAGCATGTATTGATACATATAGAGGTGCCGTAAGAAGCCATGCCATCTGTATAATATTTTTGGTATTCAATTTAGTAATAGAGATCCTCTCAGCTGGGATCAATATCACTTGCAGCCTGTCATGTCCATGCAGGTAACATCTTAGAGTCTTTCAGATAAATCATGGTGGTTATAGTGGGCTAATCTCTTAGCTTATACTATAGAGCATTCAATATAAGTCTTTAGGCAGTAGCGACATTTTGGATCAGTGGGTACAGTACATCAGAGAGTCCTAGGTACATGTTTGGAATAGAGAGAGGTTGGTCCTTAGTCTAAAGAATGTCCCAGGAATGAGTTGGTTGTTTAGATAGGGTCAACACATGTTCCCCACCATCCTAAATCTCCGATTGTATATTAGATTGTGGGGAAGGTGATCATTTCAGTAGAAAGTATCCCTGGCATTAGTTGGTCATCCAGTTGGGAAAAACTTATATTTTTTGCTAGGTTAGATATTCAGGGTTTGTTGACTTTAGAGTGATAGTTCAATAGTCCTAAGAATTCCCAACATGGGATTATTAGTGATTTATCCCATCCAATTCAATTTTATAGACTTGTGGTGCACTTAATACCTCAATTGGTGATTTTACAGCTTAGTTCGGATTTGGAAATGCTCAGATTCGTACTCCTTTGGGCACATCAAGACTATGACTTCAGGATCCATTAATATATGTGCATTTTGATTTACTATATTTTGATTTCTATTTAAATTAAGTTGGATTTTCATGCCTATCGATGCTTCTTTTCCTTGATGTTTCTATATTGGTTGTTGTAGCCTTTGTGTAGATTTTATGCATATGTGACTACCCTTATAGATGATTTTTTTTAGTAGTGGATTGAGTAGATCATTATTATATTTTTTCTTGGGGTGTAAAATTTGGGTTAGAGTCCTTTTTCTTGGCATGTCGGACTTATTATAGAGTTAGAGTGGTACATATTATGGATTCCTATTTTTTGTGCCACCTACACCTTATACTGATGTCACTATTACTATTGTTAATATTTTAATGGCTTTGACGTTGATTAATTCTTACCTAATAGACGACTAAGCTAGTGTTTTTTAGTTAGAATCCCCTTGCTTATAATTCATATACATTTGGTTTTGATGGATTGATTGGTTTTCCTCTCTTGTCAGTGAGGTTACATTAGTTGTTCGGTGGTTTCTTATAGTGAAGGTAGGTTTTGCCTTCCAGGGCTTTGTGGGGGTTCTAGAGTTGGCAATTCAGTTCTATTGACTATTTTTTATGCAAAAAAATTTAAGGCTTGCTTTATTAGTTTGCTGAGATTCTAATCAGTAATATTTTTATATAGCCTATTAATGAGGTTGATAAATTTGAGATTTGTCCTTCTGATTTGGATATTTTATATCCCAATTATGGTCTTGATCTTTATAATAATAATAAGTCGGCTCCATTCTTACTACAATGTGGTTCATGATTCAGTTGAGCTAGAAATGGTATAAATGGGTGAATTTAGGAACTTCTCATTTTTAGCAGTTGTTCGACCTAATTTGATTTCATCGAGTGCTTCCATTTCTAATATTAGGTGTCTATAGGTATTCATTTCCATATATTGAGTATTAGATTGACCAGATTTATGCTAAGATTGTATTTTTCTGAGTTGCTTAGATTTGATTACCAGTAGTATTCTTTGCATCCTTATGTGTTATTGGTCAAGCCTTGATGCATTGTATTCTCCCAACAAATGTGGATTTGATTCTCGTATCTTAAGCTAGTGATTTTTCTCTGTGGTAATTATGTTCTTCATGATATTTCAATTTCAGCCCTTGTAGAAACCTTTAAACATAAGCACACTTTCTGGTTGTGAGATTGATTAGGGATATTTAATATCCTGGAAAATTTATTGAGTCCCTTAATAATGTCTTAGGAGTTGATATGTATTTTAGCAGATGGATGCTTACTCTCGATCAAGATCAATTGGTATAGTTGAGATCAATTAGTTTAACTTTGGTTTTAATAGTTTAACTTTGGTAGATTTTAACAAAGAATTGTGTAACTTTATTGCATCCTTATTTCCATATTGGTATTGATAGATCATTTATTTATAGGTTGCATAAGCCTACTCTTTACCTACCTACTCATTTTTTCTTACTTCAGATGGATTATTCTCCATAGATGCTCGAGAGATAGTCCGTTGACACACAATATTGGATTTCACTGCTCTTGATCTTGATTCTTAATTTTTATTGGAATTTTGAATTGCCTACTCAGTAGGAGAAGTGTGCTCAAATTGGAATTATCATGGTTTCACCTTCAGTTGGTGGGATATTCTGGAAAAGGTATTTGATTTTAAGAGTTTGTGCTTCAGATTCCTAACTGTCAGTTTTGGGGGTCATTTGGACTAGTTGTAGCTTTGGTTAGAGATCACAATCTTTGATCATCTTTATTTGTGTGTTCTGGTAGTACCTTATGGGCTTATTCTTCTGCTTTCCATTATGGATTTTGGTGGATCAACTTTAGTTTCTTGGGTCCATATGATGCAATTATACGGGTAGGACTAGGATGACATTTTGTGTGATTCCAAGTAGATAGCAGGATTGGAATGACAAAGAATGTTGGATTTCAAATTTGGAGTTGGTTTCATGGTTCATACCTTGTATTATCTTTAGCTTAGTTGAGTTTTCTTTTATTTTTTCTTGTATTGATATAATATCACTGTAATGTGTTTGGGTTTATATACATCAGTCATTCTCGATTCAGATAGAGGCCAGTTGGTTGTTGAGTTTGAGTCATTGGTAATTTTGAAATTGAAGTAAGAAAGTTGGTAAAATAGGGGTATATTTGCTGAAATCCCTTGAAATTGTTGTTTCTTCTTAAAGTTTATATGTGGAGTCTTGCTTGGAGCATGCTAGCCCATTACCTTGCCCTTTTGATTTTTTGGGCTCTTCCTATCTTTGACTTTCGCAGATTAAACTTCTTTTATTAGTGGGTATTGTAATTATTCTTCAAGCCATTTTTCATTTTCTATGCATTTCCATTAATTTGAGCCTTTTCATAGTGGTTACAGGTCATTTATGACTTGTCTGAACTGTTGGTTTGGTTATCCGATAGTTCGTTTGGATTTTAGGCTCAATTACCTATTTTGGAGCTTTCATTATTAAGGAATTTTAATAAAAAAAAACCTCTTATTAAATGACCTCAATGGAAATTCTGATAGCACCATCAGCTCTAGAATGTTAACTTTAGGCTAGGGGGACCCTGGGTTCAAGTCCCGAGTCTTCCATACCTATTTTGGAATATTGGACAGAATTTGGTTAAAAATAAACTAGATGTGGGACCCATAGTGAATTCAAATGATCTTGGATGAAAATTTTAATGGTTTTGTACAGTATGGAATGTTGAATTTGGTATGGTAGAACCGTTCATTTGAGTACATGGGGTTATGAACGAAATTTGACCACCTGAATGGAGTCTATTTGGACTTAGCCAAAATCTGTTCCCTGATATCTACTATGACCGCTAAAGTAATTAAGAAGTCGATTTAGCAACCTACAGAGTTGTTTTAGTGATCTTGGCTACTCAATTGAGGTCCACTCTAGTGGACGTCGCTTTAGAAAATAGGGAGTCACTTTAGCGCTCCTCGCTTTTCCTCACCTATTGCTAAATTGGTCATTAGACTCTATTGCGGTAGCCACTTAAGTGACCAAATCACCGCTCTAGCAGCAACCGCTGATGTTATATCACCTGATTTACCGGATTTCTCCCTCATTTCTTTAGTTCTTTTCCTCCATTTTTAGGAGCTTGCAATAGACAAAAGTCTGTGAAATCAACCATTGAAGCTAAGGTAATCTAGTTGAACACTCATTGTTCATTTCCCATTACTTTTTCCATCAAACTCCATCCCATTTCATTGTAAATTCCTAGAATATCGGTCTTGAATTCCTCAACCTTAAGGGATGTTTTGGGACCTAATTTACACTCCATTTGTGCTCAAATATTGAGCACACTTCCTTATCCGAAGGACCTCATGACAGATTCAATTTTAGGATTCTATTGGTGGGATCCATGGGTCCATTTTGTTACTCGATTGGACCATAGTTTTATATTTCAACATGGGTATCATTTTATTCGTACTGATCTTTAGATTATTATTTTGATAGTGTGGTAACATTTTGTGATCGTGGAGCAAAGACGAGCGCTTTATGAATGACTCAAGAACTATAGTTCGATATCAAGGTAGGCGTCAATCTACCTTTCTCTAAAAGATTGTTTATTGTATATATTGTATGATAGATAGGGATTATATGATTGGATTATGACTAGATTATCATGACATAGCCTGTTTAGAGAATTTGGGATAGAAATATGACTAGAACCATAGCATAGGATACATGTTTTGGCCTTAGAATACCATTACGCGTGATTATAGATAGGATTAACCATAGATTGATGTTAATGATCCTTTATTATAACACTTAACATTGGACTTAGTATTTGGGGTGATAGTTTTCAATTAGACCCTTGTAGTAGGTTTATGCCCTTATTTACCATAGATTCCTGAGTTATAAGGCTTTATTATGTTAACTATATACTGTTGGGCCTGAGGCCGTGGTTACAATACTAGTTGGACTCCACATGAGTATTATATCCTTATAAATGACATACTTCAACTTTATAGATGCTTAGGAGCTTATGATTGTAATGTTTGGATACTGGTGATGGCTTGTATACTTTTAGGCGTATTCATGCTTATTTAGCGTACGATTCCAATCAAACCTTTAATTTATTATTGTTTTCTAAAAGGGATTGATTCTCACTTTTTACTTTAAATATGGATTTCTTCTATAACGGGAATTGTACCACCTTATTTAAATGAATTAAGAGCTATTAGTACTAAATATACTATTTTGGAACTTAGATTGAGATTGCTTCCAATACATTTTTAATCCACTCTTTTACTACTACTATTTACTTCCATTGAGAGAGATTCAGACCCTTTATATGCTATTATGCAGATTTAGTCTTGATGTCACTCTCGTGCAATGGATTAATAGATTACACTCTTTTAGTCACTATTTGGGTTCATGCACTAATTATACTTATATATATATATATATATCTCCAGTACTGGTTGGAGTAGATTGATTATGATAGTTATTAGAAGTCCTAGCTTTGGACCAGGCAGTGCATGCAAATATCTCGAGTCCCCATGGGCCCCTTCGCCCGTGTGCTAAATTGCCAGAGAAGGATGGTCGCCATAGTTCCTTCCTTTGTAATCCACTGAGCGGGAAGAGGTGTATACTTTTGGTACATCATGTCACTTGTATTGGATATGGTACTATGGGTTTAGTCTCCATTCATTTAAATTATTGCCTATCACCAATAGAATTGTTCGGTGCTTATAACTATTAGCCTTATGGGGGTTGTATAAGTATAAGCTATGATTATTGTTTTAAGAGTGTGTCTTCAACCATCAAGGCTTATGGGGACTTGATTAGATTATTGTTTTCCCAGACTAGTCGGTTACTTTGTAGTACGTTAAGATTAGATTATTATTTTCCCAGACAAGTCGGTTACCTTCTAGTTGGTTATTATGGTTAGTTTGTGGTAGGATGATTATGCAATGGAACCCAAGATTATCGGCATTTTCTTGGTTCTATTATTTCTCATAGTAAGATATGTTATGGTTAAGTTACATCATGATTAGTCCCATTCCTGATAGAGTCTTGATTATTCTAGCACTAGCTTCCTTACTTGGGTAATCCTCGAGATGTTAGGTTGGCTCGCTCAGGTTATTATTGATAACGCCCAAACTACAACTCTCGTAAGAGTGTAAGCGGTCGCTGTCAAATATAGAACCCAACTAGGTTGGGTGCGAATCCCATAGGGAATACTCGGTCACTAAGTGCTATAATCATTAGCAGACTGTTGGTCTAAAATTCTACGTAAAAGAGGGATTTAATTTATGCGTGCAATAATGTTAACACAGTAACGAATGAATGCTTTATTTGGTAAGAGTTAATCACAGAGAATAATAAGTTCGGGTTATGTCCACCTTATGAGTTCTATGTATCTATTAGCTATAAGTTATGCGGAATTCAGACATGCATGCACTTATAGAAATTTGTATTCTACGGGTAAATCCTAGCGTCTCTTGACCATCCAGAATTATTTCACTTTAACTCTCTCGAGCTTAAAGTGTATACTATCGGTACAAACTCTCCAATAGGTTAATCCAGTTACGGCACTATCGTGTAAATAAGGGTTGGTAGCCTTATTTCCTTGTCACACTCTCTTTTCCAAACATGTAACTTTTCTCTCGAACAAGTTAATGCTATAATGGCGTATTCTATATGTTTGCAACCACAATAATTTAATTAAAGCAAAGAGAGTAATGATATAAGTAGCATACGTATCAAGAACTCACAAACTCATAGCAATAGATAGTATATCATAAGGCTTCAATAACCCTAACAGAGTAGTTTAGCTACTCATTATTGTAAAGGAAAACAATGAAGACATCATCATCATACCAAAATGATAACAATGTCATGATGGGTGTGTATTGTCATCACAATGAATGACATGATTTCCTCTCTATCCGTCCTTGTGGCGTTTTTCTCTGTCTCACGTTACAGGAATTATACGTGAATAATACTCAGAAGTCGAATGAAAGAAATAGAATAGTACAAAAAATTCTTACTGAAAAATTCAGCAAATAAGGTTTTTATAACATCCTAGTCCTAGCCCTACTCGGTTACTGCATCCTGGTCATATTCCTACTAGGTTACTGCTGCACCCTTAAGTATGTAAAAATACTGTTTTTGCCCTGGACAGATTCTCCATGCATCATATTTAGTCCTCAAGCTTCCAAAAGCTTCCTTCCATCTTATGCGAAGTTTCCCTTTGCTACCAAAAGGTCCAACAAACTGCTGAAATCTTCGTCATTATTACCTAAAAACATGTTAATCACGTCGGTTAGCTCACTTACAGGAAAATGGACTAAAAGTGCAGGAATTCTATATTTTATCCTCAAAACTTAGTCTAAAATATGGGTAGATTATGGTGTTTAGGCGTGTAAATACGCCCAACATCAACACCCCACACTTAAAGCTTTGTTCGTCTTCGAACAAAATATCACGTCCATGCAAACATATAACTAGAATATCACAGCAACTACACAAAATATTCATCAAGATAGGCACGGGAATCATTAACAAAGAGTAGGTTCCTTGATTGCTACTAGATACAATTTAACCTCCAATATAGACTCGTGATGATGGTTAATTCGTATCCATAAATTAAGGCACAAAGAATCATACACTACTACCCAAAACTCATCAACCATGTGTGTCTCACGCAAGATATCACCCATAATCACTCAGAAGTTTTGCATTTTTCGAAACATGGGTATAAAACTCTCCTTGCTCTCTCTCACAAAGAATTCATATGTTGCAACTGATGACCATAGGCTTGCCCTTAGTGTAATGCTCTATTAATATCAGAATGCTAAACTTAGGATCAAATAGGTCTTATACAGGTTGTAATGTAGGCTAAGGGACAGGTAGGACTATTTTGGCCAGAAATAGTGACTATGTTCCCTAAGCGCTTTAATACATCACATTATGCCATTCACACTATCGTTTAACAACCCTTTTACCTTTCTTTTCATGTAACACCCCTTTTTACCTATTTTGTTATTCAAACATAAACACCATTATCTTTTTAGTTTTCTATTTCTTTTTCCCCTTTTTTTCATATTATAACGCACCTCTATTATAGCACTTCTTATGATAGCCACTCTTTTTCACAACAATTTCAAGTACCAATATGCTCTGAGGCATCACTCTCACCTAATTTCCTCTTATTTTGTCACATGACTCTACCATTTAAAGTTCTTAGGAATTTGGATCAAATTATGGTCTTGAAAAAAAATAGATTAGGCTACATATGAGGCTGTCAAGGAAAATAGCAAAAGGCTCAAAGGGGGTTAACTAGGATAATGTACAAAGGTAGGTAAAAAGAAGGTAAATAATTACAGGTTGCCAAAGAAATGCCTAAATCATCTCCTAAACTCACACTCTTTATTTCACTTTACACACACACCAGGCAAGTTCTAGCATCAGTCACAACACTGAATATACTACAACCTCACACACACAAGGCACATGGTCAACTTTATTGGGAGCAGTATAGACTCTTTGACCCAATAGATGAAGGAATTAAACCACGCACTTATCACATAGTGAGTCACACTTAGAGCCTAAACGTCTCAATAGTAATGATTTTAGCACAAACTCTTGTCATAATACCATGCCGCCTATCAGAACAATTTCATGCAAAATCTAAAAAATCTAAAAATCTAAAAATTTAACTACAAACGAGAATAGGTGCAAGCAAAGAAGTACAATACATCATACAAATTCCCTCACCCCACACTTAGACGGGACACACTGACCTTAGTGGAAATAAATAAGGAAAACTTGATTCCAAGAGTGCGTTGAGGTATTTGTAGAGAGGAGGATTCAACTTGCTCTTTTCTTCCCCTTTTCTGACCTTTCTGCAAGGTGGACACTTTTTATTTTCCTTGTCGTCCTTTTTGTGCCATTCTACCTGAGATATTAATAGAGTCATGTTAGATTCATCTCGGAAGATTCAATCAACAAACAAACAATAGTGGCACCACCCCATACTTAATTTGTAGGTACAAACTAATTAAGTGAGTGATGTCGATTACTCAGACTTCATCGACATATGTATAGGCGATATGTTCCAACAACACGTTTAGCACAGTCATACTTTCATGTCATCTTTAACTATCCTTTCCAACTCTATTTCATGTAATCTTGACAATACTTTCATGTTTGGATTAATGCCCTTTTGAACAAGACTACTATATAGAGATCGTATCAAGTTATTGCACAAAAATAATCACAACATCTCATGCTTGTATTCAATCATGATCTTTATCTCAATGAACGAGTCATTCAAACATTCAAGCATTCAATTTTGAAGATTATGCAATTAACTTCACCATGTCGACTCAACAAAAGTATGACAGTGTATCAAAATCAAATACAAGTTGGAACCAAGTCAAGAACACCCACATGTATTCTTTCACTCAATTAGATGTATCATAACAAACCAAGCACATTCAAATCACCAACACCAATTCAAGATCTAACAAATCATTATAAGCGTAGTATTATAACAATTACGGAATATAAAAGAATAACTTACTTGGTGATGGATTCGGAATATGATCTTGCAAGGTTAGATAAGCAAAAATAAAAATTTTGAAAGATTTGGATAGTAAAGGCGGCGCCTAGGTCTAGCAAACAATGTGATTTTGTCTTAAGGTTGGTGTTTTATTTATAGGACAAGGCGTGGGTCGAGTTTGACCCATTTAAAACCGATTTAGGAGACCAAAAAGTAAGCATAGGCGACGCCTAATGATTTGCCTATTCTTGGCATAGGCGGCGCCTTTTTCACAGCCTAGTTGGACATAGGCGGCGCCTATGCTATGGCATTCTAGATTCAGAGACCAAAGGCTTTGTCATAGGCGGCGCCTATGCTATGGCATTGTAGATTCAGAGAGCTTAGGCTATAGCATAGGCCTTGCCTTGTTCGTTGCCTAGATTTACATAGGCCTTCATTGCCTAGATTTGCATAGGCAATGCCTAACCCATAGCCTTTGCTTCTTCATTCCTAACTTACCACCTTCAACATGAACCACTTCCGAATCAAAATTTAAGACCAATCTCCTCCTTTATACATCTTGCACCTACACTTACTCAAAAACAACAAAAACGATTAGAACGATGGGTTGCCTCCCACCAAGCGCCTTAGTTTTGGTCGTGGCTCAACTACAAAAACAAATTCCTAACAAAACGATTAAAAATGATAGGTTGCCTCCCATCTAGCGCTTGATTTATTGTCACGGCACAACATAGTTACCTCAATTACTTAGACTTCATCGAGATAGATGGTGGATCATTTTTTTAATGGATTCAGATGACACTGATGCTTCATTATGGGCACGCAATCCTCTTCAAGATGAATCTTGTGCATACATATCCCAGGAAGGATACCAATTATGTCATCAATAGTCCAACCCATAACTCTCTTATACCTTTTCAGAGCAGATATGAGAGCCTCTACATGCTGTTCACCTAAATCAGCCACAACACTCACCGGAAGTGTATTTTCACTTCCTAAGAACATATACCTTAGGTGACTGGGGAGCTCTTTAAATTCTAGCACTGGTGGCTATGCAATGGAATTCTTCGCTGTCGGTGAAGGTCGATTCTTAAGATCAGGGTCCAGCTTCTTAGGAGAATGAGAATAGGACCTTATTCCTGTTAGAGCACAAACAGTTTCTTCACATTCTTCAACCTCCTCAAGCTCAAAATTCAACAGCACAGCAGACAATAGCTCAACAGTAGGTTGCTTCTCTACAAATAATTCTTTCTTATCCTCATAATAAACATCAGCTACAGAGAACACATCCATATCTCTAGGTTGCTTCATCGATTTGCATACATCAAAATGGACTACTTCGTCATTCCGCCAAAATAAAAGCTCATTAGCTCTTAATTCAATAAGCACACTTCCAGTTGCGAGGAAAGGGTGTCCCAAGATTATGGGAACTTCAGAATCCACCTCGCAATCCAAAATCACCAAGTCTGCAGGGAAAATGAAGGTAAAAACCTTCACTAATACATCATGCAATATACCAACAGGTCATTTTACCGACCTATCTGCCATTACAAGCCGCATGTTGGTTAGTGTAGGATCACCCAACCCCAATTTTCTGTAAATGGATAGCGGCATCAAATTGATGCTAGCTCCCAAATCGCACAATGCCTTAGCAAAATCCAAAGATCCAACCGTGCAAGGAATAGTGAAAGCACCAGGATCTGCCTTCTTCTGAACTAACGATCTTGTAGCGATTGCACTGCAATGATGAACATTATCTACCAGCTCATAGCTTGCTGCCCACTTCTTTGTCAAAAGGTCCTTCATGAATTTAGCGTACCCAGGCATCTGTTCCAGCGCCTCCACCAAAGAAACATTGATAGTCAGCTACTTCAACATAGTCATAAATTTACTGAACCTGGTATCATCAGCTTCCTTCTTTAGCCTCTAACGAAAAGGTGGTGGTGGAAGGGGAATAGTTTTCTCCACCACTTCCTTTTTATCCTGCTTCCGATTATCAACCTTTTTAGGAGTGTCATTAGTCTTCTTCTTCAGTCTCTAAGGAAAAGGTGGTGGTGGATGGGGAATAGTTTTCTCATGAACACTCTCATTCTGATTTTTAGCTTCTATAGAATCATCATAATCTGCATCAATAACATTCTCCTCTGTATTATCAACTACCTGTTTGCCTTTGGACGGATTTTCTAACACTTTACCACTTCTGGTAGTAATAGCCATACATGATCCATCATTCCTTGGATTTTGCACAGTTTCACTATGTAGAGTGCTAGATTTTCGTTGATTGAATGTCGCCGATAGTTGACTCATTTGTTGTTCCAGCTGTTTTAATGTAGTGGAATGTGAGTCAACTAATTGCTTCATTGAGGACAAATCATTTATTACCTCAGTTACTCCCGTGTTGGTTGCCTCCACTCCTTTCACTAGCTTAGCCAACATATCTTCCATGGACATCTTCCCAGAGCCAGACGCCACGGACTCACGGTTTTCAAGAGGAACATACAAACCACTCCTTTCAGTCTTATTCATCCAACTACCTTGATCACGGTATTTGTTTCCAGATTTATCATAATAGTTTCGACCTTAGTTTCCTTGGAAACCCCCCTGATTATTCAAGTAGTTAGCTTCTTCCTCAGAATCGGATTCATCTCTTCCCTTTGACACAACCGCTTTGACTTTTTTGATCTTCCCTAATAATAAATGCTTGGTAAGAAGATCCATCTGCGTTTTTATGTGCTCCATATCTTGATCACATTCCTCTTCTCTTCGCCTTTGTTCTACAGTAATGCCAATAGATACAGTAGAGCTTGCTACCTCAGAATCCTTGGTATACCAAGCTCTACTCTGCTTTGTCATACGATCTAGCATACCTCTTGCCTCATTAAAAGTAAGGTCCATGAATGACCCACCCACAGCATTATCAACCACTGGATTAGTCACCAAATTCAAAGCCCTGTATAATATATCCATCAAGTGGACATTGGTCATCTGATGATTTGGACACCTCATAAGCTTCTTCTTGAACCTCTCCCATGTTTCGTGAAGAGCCTCAGTTGGAAGCTGTCAAAAATTGCTTATCTCATCTCTTAATTGTGCTCTCTTGGATGGTGGATAGAATCTTTCTAGGAAAGCATTTTTCAGTTGCCTACAATTTGTAATAGAGTCAGGAGTTAGCCCGTTTAACCATAGAGTTGCCTCTCCAGATAAAGACAATAGAAATAAGCGCATCCGGATCACATTCTGTCTAACCCCTGGATTATCAAATGCCTTGCATTTTGAGATAAAGTTAATTAGATACATATTCGGATCGTCTCCTACAAGTCCACCAAACAACCCTTTGAGTTGCAATAACTGAATCATAGTGCTAGTGATATTGAACTTTGCTCCGGGTGCCAAGGGCGGAGGAATAATAGCCCCTGTGGCACCATCTCCACCCAGATCGTCATCATTATCATCAAAAAGAATCTGCATAGCTCGACGTTCAGGTCTCAATCTAGCTTGACGGTCTCTTCTGTTCACAGGTGTCGCTACTTCCTCAGCATGTCTTGGGTTTAGTAAATCATCATCTCCTAGGACCTCATCATCAGGATTTGTTGCTCGCCCTGGGTTATCAATATTCTATTGATGTACTTGAGCAGTGGCCAATGTAGATAATCTAGCTTGCTCCTGTTGGGCAGCCCTTCTATCAATGTCTCGTTGTGCATCCATTCTGCCAATAAGTTGAGGTTCAGGATTTATGGGTAATAATGGCTGACCAGAACTTTGAGTATTTGGCATGCACTGAACAGAACCTGAATAAAACAAAAACAACAACTACAAGTAAAATCTGAGAATCTTTGACCAAAGGATCTAGTAACTATCACAAACTTAGTAGACAACCATATTCCCCGACAACGACTCCAAAATTTAATAACACCCAAACTACAACTCTCGTAAGAGTGTAAGTGGTCGCTGTCAAATATAGAACCCAACTAGGTTGGCTGTCGAATCCCATAGGGAATACTCGGTCACTAAGTGTTGTAATCCTTAGTAGACTGTTGGTCTAAAATTCTACGTAAAGGGGGGATTTAATTTATGCATGCAATAATGTTAACACAGTAACGAATGAATGCTTTATTTGGTAAGAGTTAATCACAGAGAATAATAAGTTAGGGTTATGTCCACCTTATGAGTTCTACGTATCTATTAGCTATGAGTTATGCGGAATTTAGACATGCATGCACTTATAGAGATTTGTATTCTACGGGTAAATCCTAGAGTCTCTCGACCATCCAGGATTATTTCACTTTAACTGTCTTGAGCTTAAAGTGCATACTAACGGTACAAACTCTCCAAGAGGTTAATCCAGTTACGGTACTAACGTGTAAATAGGGGTTGGTAGCCCTATTTCCTTGTCACACTCTCTTTTCCAAACATGTAACTTTTCTCTCGAACAGGTTAATGCTATAATGGCGTATTCTATATGTTTGCAACCACAAGAATTTAATTAAAACGAAGAGAGTAATGATATAAGTAGCATACGTATCAAGAACTCACAAACTCATAGCAATAGATAGTATATCATAAGGCTTCCATAACCCTAGCAGAGAAGTTTAGATACTCATGATTGTAAAAGAAAACAACGAAGACATCATCATCATACCAAAACGATAACAATCTCACGATGGGTATGTATTGGCGTCACAATGAATGACGTGATTTCCTCTCTATCCGTCCTTCTGGCATTTTTCTCTATCTCACATTATAGAAATTGTATGTGAATAATACTCAGAAGTCGAATGAAAGAAATAGAATATTAGAAGAAAATGCTTGGTTAAAAATTCAGCAAATAAGGTTTTTATAACATCCTAGTCCTAGTCCTACTCGGTTACTACATCCTGGTCATATTCCTACTAGGTTACTGCTGCACCCTTAAGTATATAAAAATACTGTTTTTGCCCTAGACAGATTCTCTATGCATCATGTTTAGTACTCAAGCTTCCAAAATCTTGCTTCCATCTTATGCGAAGTTTCCCTTTGCTACCGAAAGGTCCAACAAACTACTGAAATATTCGTCATTATTACCTAAAAATATGCTAATCACGCTGGTTAGCTCACTTACAGGAAAATGGACTAAAAGTGCAGGAATTCTATATTTTATCGTCAAAACTTAGCCTAAAATATGGGTATATTATGGTGTTTAGGCGTGTAAATACGCCCAACATCAATTATCTTGAATTAGTCATATATATATATATATATGGTATTTTCATATATCCGTTTTTTTCATTATTTATTCATACTGTATATGTGTTCCTTGGCCTTATATTATTACTATATATCCTTCTTTCACTCTTCATTGTATATTGGCTAATGATATATCGTAATGCACTTAATGTTCCTGAATATTATTAGAATAGAATTAGATTACTCCTTATTTCTCCCTTAGCATTATTATATTTAGTTTATTTGATAGTTGCCTGTACTTTATATTCCTAGCATATATAGCCATATTTTTAGGACAACTTGTGTGCTTATAAGTAAATAATGATATAAATAAGCATCTAAGTGTGTTAGTATGTGATTACAATGTTTAAAGGTGTTTTCAGACAAGTTTGGATTCAAAATTATCATTTAGAGTTCAACCGAGAAAACTAGTTTTACTAGCTGTTTGTCGAGTCTATCATGATGGATTCTAATGTGTTGAATGAGTTACTAAGGGTTTATATTGTGTAAGTATGTGTAGAACAAGTTTATAGTGTTCAAATTGCAAGTGAATTAAGCCAACAGTCAAACTAAGTAAAGATCAACATGGATGAAACTAGTACTTAACTTGACTTTTTAGTTCACCGTTATGGATTGTTTGTTGTTTTGATCTCTAATACGTGGTGTGTGATGATGTAAGAATATTTTTGAGTTGATTATGATGATAAATATATGTTTAAAAAGCTTGAAATCAAGGTTGAAACAACACCATAATGCTTGGGGTGGAAGGAGAAATGCACAAGGATAGTTAAACATCAAGTGGAAATTTATAGTAAGCCAATGCGAATTAGGGGTATCGTGGACCATTCTAAAAGGGAGAGAGCAATGTATTGTGCCCCTTATTCCATTATATGTATCAAGGAATCATGTGTCTTAGCCTTTAGGTAGCAATAAATTCATTACGTGGCTTAGTTCACACACGACAATATCATACTCTTATAAATACACAACCTTGTACACATTATAATTACTTTTGGACATTTTTGTACTTAGAGAGGGGCTTCTCAACACTTATTTTAGTGTTTATTTCTATTTAATTTATCTTTTTAGTTGATTTAATCATGTATTCACTGATTTGGATTATGGTTATGTCGATAAGTGGCTAAATGCCCCCTTTCAGGGTTAAGGTAAAACACATGTCTACTTGTATTTGGAATTGAGTTTGTTTGATTGCTTACATATTTGGTGGTTTGTTCATATTTTTTTAAACTATAATATGGATTAGCTAACCTTATATACATATATTGTCAACCTTGTGATCACGGGAGGGGGAATAAGAAGATAGAACGTGGGGATGAATAGAGTTTCTTATTCTTTTATAAAATAAGGAATTTAAATTAGTGACTAGGATCGGGATATACATTGAATCCTTGCTTGGTTCAAATGTAGGATGATAGATTCATGTATCTAATTGGATTATTACATCCCCATTCAATGATGTAGTTTTAATGTCTAAGTTAGGTAGATAACTAGAGGTTGGGAGACCATGATCATGCGATAAACCCTACGAATCAACAACTAAGATAACTAATCTAACGAATGAAGTTCAATAGTGTAGTATGATTGTTTTAAGTGCCTTAACCCTAGGATTTCATCCATTGATTATATCAAGTCCTTACTTTTAGGAACTGTTTACTTTACATTTAATTTATAACTTTCAAAACTCTATTGGTTACCTTGCACTAATTTGATCTTAATAGTTGAACTAGAATAGGATAGTTGTTAACATGTCTCTAAGGGATCAATATTCGGCTTTATTTAAGGCCATTATATTACTTGGTGAGATGACGTACACTTGTGTGTGTGCTTGGGCGCAACAAGTTTTTGGCGCCGTTGCTGGGGACTTGTAATTTTGTAACTGTTTAATTTTTAGTTTTACTTTTTAGGTTTCTTTGGTTCTTTACTCTTAGTCTTGGGATTGATTTTGTAGAAAATAGGTTTATAGTCTAGTAAGATAGCCAGGGATAGGGAGTTGGTTGAATGAATCCCCAAACCCAAGCAATGCTTCCATCAATGAAGGAGAGAAGCAATCCTTCTCCCCGTATGCCGCAGTTTCAAGAGGAACAATACAATCCTGCTCTAATAACTGAAGATCAACCAGCTCGTAGGACAGTTCACGAAGTGGCAACCCCACTTCCAACAAATCTGACCTTCTCTTTTTAGAAATCGACTGCTGGAGGTAATTTTGAGATGGAGCAAAATATGGTGCAGCTTTTGATAAGTAGTGGATAGTTTATGGGGCTTTCACATGAAGATCCACAAGTCCACCTGTGGAACTTCCTTGAGATCAGTGACACATTTATCCCTATGGGTGTATCAACTAATTATGTTAGGCTGACACTATTCCCCTTTTCACTATTAGGGGAAGCGAAGAAGTGGTTAAACGCAGAGCCGACAAGTTCAATCACAACCTGGGATGACTTAGCCTAAAAATTCCTCATCCACTTCTTTCCATCTGGTAAGACTGTGAGACTGCACAGTGAGATTGTGTTCTTTCAATAGAAGCCAAATGAGAATTTATATCATGTATGGGAGGGGTTCAAAGCTCTTCTTCAGGACTGTCCATACCATCAACAATCCAATGAATTATTAGCTCATACTTTTGTTGAGGCACTTGATCAGAACATGAAAATTTTGTTAGGTTCAGTTGTAGGTGGTCAATCTTTGGAATTGATGTACGATAAACTATATACCTTATTGAACTAGATTGCTTAAGGAAATCCTGAATGGCATTCGAACTCAAGAAATGCTACAAAAAAGGCTGCTGGTGTGTTGGAGGTGGACCAATTTACTGCTATATCCGCTCAGATAGCTGCATTACAGAATCAGTTAATAAATTAATTTAGTAATATGAAATTAAGGGTTAAACAATCTGCAATAATAGTTAATGCAATTCAGTAAACAAGCGCTTGGTGTGTGGTATGTGGAAATAATGGTCATTCTATAGATATATGTGTTACCAATTCAGAGTTGATGATATTTGTGGGCAATATTCAAATGCCGAATTATTGGAATGCCTACAATCTAAAGTGGTATACACATCTACCAAATCCATCATAAAATGCCCAACAACAGTAGTTTCAGCAGCAGCAGGTCCATAAAAATCAGGCCACAACCAAAAGCAGCAATGTGGAAGAGATGCTGAAGTAAATTATGGTTGCTCAGGCATAGTTGGCTATAGATATAAAGAGCCAACAAGAAAATACAATGAGCTTGAAGTTGCAGATAGGTCATATAGTAGCAACACAAAATATGAAGCCTCAAGGTAGTTTTCCAAGTGATATTGAAAATCCTAAACAAGTAATGGAAATCACTTTCAGGAGTGGTACAAATCATAATGAAGAACCTCTAAACAAAACGAAGGAGGTCGATGCTGATTTGGTTCCTATATAGGTAGATTACCCAACTTTTAAAAATTTGAGAAAGTCTGAGGACTCAAAAACCAAAGTTGTTGAATAGGTGACGTAGTGACTACCACCACCGTTCCTACAGATGTTGATACCAAAGGAGGATGCATGCTTCAAGAAGTTCTTTGATATGTTCAAAGAGCTTCACATTAACCTTTCTCTTTTAGATATTTTGCAAGGAATGCCCAAGTACGCTAAGTACTTGTAGAAAGTGGTAACTAACAAGGTTAATCTGCAAGATGTTGATATATTAACACTCATTGAGAAGTGTAGCTCTCTGACACAGAAGATACCCAAAAAACTCAAACACTCAGGGAAGTTCAATCTCCCCATTCAAATTGAGAAAGTTATGAGCTTGAATAGGCTAATGTTGAAAAAGATATTGCCCTTGAGAGTTTATACTCAAGAGGAGTAAAACAAATAGAAAGATGGCATCTGAGTATGAGGAAATGGACGAAGGAAAATGGTTAAGTTGATGTGGATCATACCGCGACACTAAATTAGGCGCTACTTGGGAGGGAATCTGATAGCCTAAAGGAATGCTATACACGAAATTGACACTAAGATAACAAAAAAATCAGCAAGCACACAAAGAGAAAACAACACAATAGAAGGAGATGAAGAAGAAGAATTACATCAAATTAAAGATAGATAGAAAGACCCTTACTTCCACCAATGAATAACACTAGAAGGTGTATCTAACCTTCAAACACACCTCACCAATGTAGGCTCAAACCTTCCTCTTAGGTGACCCAAAGCACTCACATTTCCTCTAGCACACCTTTCTTTCCAAATAATCCAATTCAAGTGAAAAACTAATTCCAAATATACTAGGATTCAAGTTTCCGATTCCCTCTCATAAGGAGAAGAGAAAGACTACAAACTAACACTAAGATTAAAATCTAAAAGTCACTCAATTCATTATCTCCAAAACTAAGGAAAATAAGAGCCAAAGTGACTATTTATACCTATTACAACCAAATGACAAAAATGCCCTTAATAAGGGGCTTAAAAAAGGGCTCCTATGGAGTGTTGTTTTAAAGTGTAAAAAGTCCATCATACCCTTAGTAAAAGGCGCCTCTTGAGTGTAACGACCCTCCTCCTTTCTTTACTTGGACAAGGCTTTGTAATGGTTCCAAAAGGTCTTCAAGTACTTGCAAATCCAAGACTTGATCCTTTGACAATCCGAAGCTTGAACCTTCTACAAGACCTTGTAATCTTTGTTCTCTTTATGCTTGTATCATCCTCTCCATATTGAAAGAAATTTGACCTTAAATTCATACCTTGGAAAACCAAAGAGAGGTATAAAAGCAGACAATCCTCATGATAGGAGGGTTGGCATTAGTGCAAAAATTATAAAAACACGCCAAGGGGGTACACTCTTGTAATATAGCCAATAATCCTTTGTTATAATCATGAAACACTTATTACAAGCATTACAAAAGACATGACTAAGACTGACATCAAAGAAAGAAGAGTGCAGCCCAAAAATATCACATATATCAACAAGCCAAGGTTGTTCAAATTTGAAATACATCCACGGGTCCTTTGTGTATGACATGAAAAGCGTAGCATAAATGGAACAAAGGAGGTGGTTTTGGCAAATATCAAGAGATAAGGAAACTACAATGGTCCTAATGGTTTTACAATACCCAAAAGGTAAGACAAACTTTGGTTTAGGAACCATAAGATACATTTGTTTCATTACCTCTACAAAGGACCTCATCAAATATAGTGCCTCTATTAATCTCAAGGTCTACCTCACCCATATATCACAATAATTCAAACAAGGAAACCATCCACCAAACTTTCTACCTCTACATAGTACAAATTCAAAATTAGCATGGTTGTTATCATAGGCAAAGAGGTAGTATAAGAAGGAATTAAGTGTGAAGACATCATGTAGAGGGAGTACACTTTTAAAATACAACTAGCAATCCCTTATTTTGTCCATGAAACACTAAGGTAGGGCTAAGGTAAACATCAAGGGACAATAAGATTAAGCAGAAATAATTCCTTTCCCACCCCACTAGTACACCGGGATCAAATGAGTGAAGTGGCCAAGGGAATAAACTGAGGCTAACATTCCATTTACTAGGGTATCGCACTTACTCAAAGCATTATCAAAGAAGGAAGCATGTACTTCTACACTAGATGTACCCGAAATCACATCATAACTTTTAAAATCAAGGAAGTGTAGAATGTACCCAAGTTACCTTGGTTTGTACTAGGGTAGCCCACTAGTGTGTGAATACTCTTGTCTCTTGGTAATGGAACCTTATTTAAGTTATAAGTGCTAGCACTAGATGGACACAAATCATTCTTAAGAAAAGAATTAATTTTGTCATCTAAAGGATCAACTAGTGCTTGCATACTCACAACAAGAGTTTATGTAACTCCCCGAAATTGAATCTCGAGATGTCACACGGTGCTTAAGAGATAATCCTTTATCTGGCATAACCCAAAGTAACTGAATAAAATACATAAAATAGAAGAAATAGGGCGGAAACAACCCATAACTTAGTCTGACCAACATGAAAGTAAATTTACACGGTCACAATTTTGCTCATATATATACAAATTTGAAACTGAATACACTGACTACTAGTGACTGTCTATGAAGCCTCTAATAGCATTGACCAAAGATATCCGGGTCATGACTCCCAACTACCCCTACTCAATATGACTAAATACAAAAAATACAATACACCTCAAATCTGAACAACACATGTCCCTGAATCAAAAGGACTAATCAGCTGTCGATCGAGAGCTGCGAACCGGCTGAATATGATATGTGTGCTACAGCTTGTGCCTACATTTTGGTAAGAATGTAGCCTATGGAGATATGTGGTCAGCACTTTGAAATGTACTGAATATGTGGGGGTGCATGCAATAATATAAATAGTATAATCAATTTTATGAAATTATGCATACGAACAACGATGACTCACTTGGCTTGAGTTATATCAAATCATATTTTTCGTAATTTCATAATAAACATTTCATATGATAAAATCTCGTAATCCGTGTAAATCATTATAAATCATAAATTATGATAAATCATCCTTAATTGTCATAAATTATCATATCGTCAAAAATCATCATAGGTAATTATAAATCATCATAAATGACCATAAAACATCATAAACATCTCAACTCTTTGACTCAAATCTCGGAGTGACTCGGTAATTCAAGAAACTTAATCTTATGGACACGGGAGTTTCCTATAACCGACAAGCCCACATGAGCTACGTGGAATACGAATGTTTAAAACCCCAGTTGGCGGGAGCGTCATACTCTTTGCCAGGGAGTACGACCTTAAAACTGCAATAATCATAATCGGGCTCTCTGGCCAATAATATCATCATCAAACAACCTTACGGGGGTACATAGGTTTGGGGAAATACCAAATTTCCCTCTCGGTGCTACGTACTACTCCCCGACAAGCTTAGAACGCGTTAGGAAATTCACCATAACATCACAAGGGTCAATCATAAAGACTAAATCAAATTTCTTTCTCATTTATCAAATCAAATCAAATCAATTTGTGGATTCCTAACTTAACACACTTTAGCTCAAAATATTTTTATCTTCCTCAACATCACTAAGGTATCAATGCATTAAACCATAACCGACTCGACATTTGGACAAGGATATGAAGACTCAATATATAATATTTGCAACAATTTAACTCATCAAAACCCTCCAAAAAATACCAAGACTCGTTGCAACTTCGATATCAATATACCCAATAACTCAAATCATCATAAGGAAGCTCAAAATTTGACAAATGGCTCGAAAACACTTGGAAAAACCAATAATTCATTCTTGAAATTAAAACGTGGATACATGTTCAAAATATATCAATTCTTGATAGAAAACCCAAGAATCCCAATATTAAATCTCAATTCATAGAACGAAAATAAATACTCATGTGATTCAAAACTTACAATTCAAATCTTTATAAGTTCATAATCAAATTATTTAGACATAATTCAACTTACAGAACCATATGAATCCATTAAATAATCATAATTGGAAAGCTTGAACAATTTACATATATACATAATCAAAATATCATGGTAGGATATCTTGGAAATAAATTCATTTGCCAAACTCATAATAATCCATAATAAAAATTAAAGATACGGGCACAAGAATGGAAGAATTATTCTTATTCAAACCCCATATACCTTAAAATTAAAGATTGAAATGAATTCTTACCTCAGAACACTATTCACAAAATTGATTGGTGCATCTCGAAGAGCTCGGAACGGGGACTTCATTTAGTGGATTAATTTGGAATTTCCATGGTGGAATTGGAAGATTTAGGAAGGGGAATTTAGAGGTTTAGGGTTTCTTTCTTGAAATTGTTTTTGAAAATAACAAACTTTGGTGCCCAAAATCAATTTTTATGCTTATTTCCACGAAATGGGGCAAGGGTGAAATGACTCCTCATTCGGGTATTCGATTTTTCCAAAATTTATATCATTGGAAAGATAACTCAAAGATCTTTAATTTTATATATGGTAGGCCATCCAGTTCCTCATATATAAGGAGTTCTGATCGACCGAAGTTGAACTAAATCAAATCCACCCCTCAGTTACTGATTTGACATGCTGAAATAAATTGATCATAAATTCTTACTCTGATGTTGGAATGGGGTGAAACCAATATCATTGGAAACAACACTCAAAGAGATGTCATTTGACATATATAAGATCTCCTAGTTCTTTATATTCAGGAAGTGATGATCATTTGAAGTTGGCCCTGAAATGCTGAAAATTTCTGGAGCATGCTAATCACATGGTGCCACTATTTTGGGCATCCAAACGTGCCCTTATGCTACTCCAAAAATTCTGAAACTCACTCGAGATGTATTAAGACGTTTGACCATCGGAACACAACTTAAAAATCAAAAAATGGATGTTGGAAAGGTCATCAAATAAATACTCGAAGATCAGAGGTCTAAATGACAAAGTTTCAACACTTAGCAAATTTTTTTTTGGAGTGCTAAGCTTCTCTTGGCAAGATAAAAAGGCTTTAATACTCGACATATTTAGGAGAGAAATATTTAATGGAAAAAACTTGGGGTATCACATTTTGGTCCTTATGCAACCTAACAACACCAAGAGTATCAAAAAAAGGAAGATTCACAAACTTCTTCACAAAGAAAATCCCAAACTACACTTTTGCTACTGCTAGACACATCACAACAATTCAAGTGTTTAGGAGTGTAGAAAATAACTTAGTTACCTTTTAGATTATGAGAATTTTTTTATTCACTTGGTTTTACATCATGGAATCCCTCATGCTCCACATTACCAGGGAATATGTCAAGGTTTCCCTTTGGGTTCACTTCTTCAACACTTATCCCAAAATTGTCACTTTCGGCTAAGGGCTTGTAGGAAATTTCCTTGGGATTCTCCTTCGGGATTCTAGGGCCTTGAACCTACACATGATAAGAGAAAATACTAGGTAAAATGTTAGTATTTGGGTTAGTGAGTAACAAGGATTCTTTGTGGACAAGATCCAATCTAGCATTTTTTTCCCTTCCAACTTAAAATGCTAGTATTTGGGTTAGTGAGTAACAAGGATTCTTTGTGGACAAGATCCAATCAAGCATTTGTTTCCCTTCCAACTTCACTACCCATGGTTTCCCTTTATCTTACCCTATTTTCTTCACACTCTTATTGTACCTCATCATCCATTTTCTCTATATCTTGAGGCTTGAACTCATTCTCCTTGGATTCTAACTTGTGGAGAGGAGGCATTGGATTTGGTTGATGATGGGTTTGGAATTGGTGGTTTGGATTTTATGGAGGTTTTGGTGGACATAGTCTATCAACCCCCGTTTTAATTCTAATTATGTCACGCCTTATGGATCCTAAATCACCTTTTATAATGTCAAACCCACCCTTCAAGTCTCTTCTCATGGCATCATTATTATCCTCTATTTTTTCTAGCAAAGGCCTCAAAGTGAGCCTTCAAGGCTCCCATTATATCATTTCCCAAGGATTGGGATGAAGAATACTCGGCTTCCATGGTCAATTGTACCTAAAAAAGTAAAAAAAAAACAGCAAGCAAATAACCTACAAAACTAGAAAACAAGTTAGTTCAAAAGCCTCACTTCACTCACACTCAACCTCACCTCACACTTGGCTTCACAAGTGTTGGAGAATCGGCAATACATGGCAAGTTACTTGAGAGGTGAGAAACTTTGAATTAGAATTTATATTTTTTTGAAGTGACTCAAATAAAGTGATGCACAAACTTAAACCAACAAAATACTACGACTTAAAAATAAGAAAAGCACACAAAAACCGAAGACACGAAATAAATGAACTCTAGACTAATTACCAACCTAGTAGATACTTATTAGTTTGTTAATTAGTGATAGAATTAGCTTAAAAGAAACTATAATAAAAAATTAGAAACTAGGAAATCTAATTTTAGAGTCAAATTTAGGTTGAGCACAAGTGATGATGTGGCACTACGTGGTTGGTTGTCACTTTTCATATTTTTCAAATTTCCCAAAACCTAATTTTGGCTAAACACCACTTCGGGATGAAGAGAGTTTCAGATTTCGAGGGATTAACTAGGCAATTTAAGATTCTTTGAATTCTCAAATGAAAATGGAATGAAATGGTTCCCCCCCCCAATAATTGCTCTTGTACTTTGTTTGTCCCCTTGTCCCCCCCCCTTTTTGAAAGAATGAAATATTTTTTAAATATGCTCTTAGACACATAACTTTTCCATTCCCTTTATTCTCTCTTTAGGATCAAACAACACCTTTGAATATTCTTCTTTACTAAGATATGAAGATCATGGATGAACAATATGAATATTCAAGTGTTGACCAAGTTTGACCCCCAAGCAAATGAGCTCCAAATCTGATTTTTTTATGGATCTAGGTTCCTTATGTCAAAACAAACCCAACCCACTAAAAATCAGCCACAAATCACATCACCTACACAATCCCAAAACGTCACTTTCTCCAAAAAGCTTCAAACAAGCCACAAAAATGGTGGATCTAGCTCAAAATCAACCAAACTTCACTCTAAAAGTAGATCTAGACTCCCTATGTTCTAGAGAGAAAGGATCTAGCACTAGAAACCTTCAAAACAAAATAAAAACTTGTAGATATAACTTGGAAAAATTTGAATCTACAACAAACACACAAGAAACACTTTTTTTTTGTATTTTTTTGATTTTTTGACTCTTTTTTTATGAGATTTTCTATATAAGAACACTATAATCAAGATTTAGGGATGTTGCAACAACTCTAAACAAGGCTTTGATACCAAATGATAGCCTAAAGGAAGGCTATACACGAAACTGACACTAAGATAACAAAAAAAACAGCAAACACACAAAGAGAAAACAATACAATATAGAAGGAGATGAAGAAGAAGAATTCGATGAAATTAAAGATAGATAGAAAGACCCTTATTTCCACCAATGAATATCACTAGAAGGTGTATCAAACCTTCAAACACACATCACCAATGTAGGATCAAACCTTTCTCTTAGGTGACACAAAGGACTCACACTTCCTCAAGCACACCTTTCTTGCCAAATAATCCAATATAAATGAAAATCTATTTCCAAATGTATTAGGATTCAAGTTTTGGATTCCCTCTTTTAAGGAGAAAATAAAGACTAAAAATTAACACTAAGATTACAATCTAAAAGTCACTAAATTCATTATCTCCAAAACTAAGGAAAATAAGAGCTAAGGTGACTATTTATACTTATTACAACCAAATGACAAAAATGCCCTTAATGAGGGGCTTAGAAAAGGGCTCCTATGGAGTGTTATTTTATAGTGTAAAAATTCCATCATGACCTTAGTAAAAGGAACATCTTGAGTGTAAGGACCCTCATCCTTTCTTCACTTGGACAAGGCTTTGTAATGATTCCAAAAGGTCTTCAAGTACTTGCAAATTTGAAACTTGATCCTTTGACAATCCGAAGCTTGAACCTTCTACAAGACCTTGTAATCCTTGTGCTCTGTATTCTTGTATCATCCTCTCTATCTTGAAAGGAATTTGACCTCAAATTCATATCTTGGAATACCAAAGAGAGGGACAACAAGCACACAATCCTTATAATAGGAGGGTTAGCATTAGTGCCAAAATTATACAAACCTGCCAAGGGGGTACACTTTTGGAATATAGCCAATAATCCTTTGTTATAATCATGAAACACTTATTACAAGTATTAAAAAAGACATGACTAAGACTGACATCAAATAAAGAAGAGTGCAACCCAAAATCATCACATATATCAACAAGCCAAGGCTATTCACATTTGAAATACATATGCGGGTCCTTTGTGTGTGACCTGAAAAACTTAGCATGAATGGCACAAAGGAGGTGGTTTTGGAAAATATCAAGAGATAAGGAAACTATAATGGTCTTAATGGTTTTACTATACCCAAAAAGTAAGACTACCTTTGGGTTAGGATCCATAAGATAGGTTTGTTTCATTACCTATACAAAGGACCTCATTAAATATAGTGCCTTTATTGATTTCAAGGTCCACCTCACCCACTTATCATTATATCAAATAAGGAAACCAGCCACCAAAGCATTCAAAGTAGATTTTTAAGTGTAGGGTGGGGAAATTCCCAGTTTTAGGGTAATTTAAAAAAAATTTATTTCAGGAATAAGTAATATTTCTTGTTGGTGCTATATTTAACTGCATGACATAAGTATTTTGGTTGGAAAAGCATTCTAAGTATGTGAATTACTACTGTTGAGACTTCCAGGCTCATGTTTGTGACTCTTGTACTTTTTGGCTTAATTGGAATTCATTCTATTGTTTGGTTGAGAGTCTATGATGATCCTACTTGAGTTGAGCTTGTTCCATGTGTGTGTGAGGTTGTAGTATTTTCCTTGTTGAAGGTGATGTATAGAATTTTCCTAGTGTGTGTGCAAAGTAAAATAAAGAGTTTGAGTTTAGGAGATGATGTAGGCATTTCATTGATACCCAATTTTATACCTTTTGTTTTACCTACCCTTATGCATTATCCTAGTTTACCCCATTGATCCTTTAGCTTTTTCTTTAGCAACTTCAGATGTAGCCTAATCCCTTCTTTGATTGATCTTCATTAGCTCCAAATCTCCTAAGCGCTTTACTAAAAAATTAATATAGTTAAGGAGTTGGGAAGTCAAGGAAGAGAAAGGTGAAATTAAAGCTCCAAGGGAACAGTAATTGGTTTGTAAGAATCAATGTGTTGTGATTAGGAGATGAGGAATTAAAAGAATAAAAATTTATTCAAATTGAATCAGTTGTAAAAATACTTTCACCGTAGTGTTTGTGAATAATCTTAATGAGATGGGGAAAATAAAGATATGAGTAAATAGAAGTGGTAAAATTTGGTTGTTGAAGGTGAATTAATTGTAACATGTGATGTATTGAAGCACTTAGGGAAGCTAGTCACTATTCTTGGCCAAAATAGTTTCTACCAGTTCCTTAGCCTACATCACAACCCATAAATACCTTTTTGATCCTAAGCTTCAAAATTCTGATATTAGTGAAGTAATACACTAAGGTAATGCCTATTTTTCATTGTGTGCAACTTGTGAGAGTGAGCGAAATTTGATTCTTGTACCCATTTTGTTATATATTGCATCTATGAGAGTGATTGCCGGTAACTCTCTTGTTGTGAGGGAACAAGTTTAATAATGGTTGGATAAATTGTATGATATCTTTGATTGAACAATTTTCATGAGTTTACCAACTACGTGACTCAATTCTTGAGACTATGATGTTTCGAAGTAGTATTCTTGAGATTTCAATTATGTTTGTGACATTCTTAGCAGAGCAACTTGCATTCTATGTAGTCATTATAGTACTAGCTTGAGTGTCTTGCATGTAGTAGAAGTGTGGGGTCACCTCAAATTATGATGCTTAGAGTAAAGAGTTGTTCAGGGACAAACAAAGCTTTAAGTGTGGGGTGGTGATCTGAGGAGGTTTTATACACCTTAGTGTTATTATCCTAGCTTATTTAACCTTATTTTGAGGACAATTTGTGTGATTAATAAGTAGATAGTGATATAAATAATAATCTAAGTATTTAAGTCTGTTATTACAATGTTTAATGGTGTTTTCATAAAAGTTTGATTCAAATTGATCATTTAGAGTTCAACCAAGAAAACTAGTGTTACTAGCCTGAGCTAGGTGTTTGTCTAGTCTATCGTAATGGATTCTAATGTGTTGAATGAGTTCCTAATATCTTATGTTGTGTAATTATGTGTGAAAAAACCTGTTTATAGTGTTCAAAGTTAAAGTGAATTAAGCCAAGAGTCAAAACTAAGTAAAGATCAAAGTGGATGAAACTAGTACTTAGCTTGAGTTTTTAGTTCATCATTATGGATTGTTTGCTATTTTGAGCTCTAATACATGGTATATGATGATGTATGAGGATTTATGAGTTGATTATGATTATAAATGTATGTTGAACAAGATGGAAATCAAGGTACAATAACACCACTAGGATTGGGGTGGAAGGAGAAATGCACAAGGAGACTTAAACGTCAAGTGGAAATTTCCAGTGAGACTACGCGAATTAGGAGCATCACAGACCATTCTCCAAGTGAGAGAGCAATTCTTTTCACCCCATATTCTAGTGTATAGATCAAGGCGTATCATGGATTAGTCCCTTGGTGTAAGATCCCACAAAATTCTAGAATGAGCCTTAGGGCATGTCAAGTGAGGAGTGATTCTTTCCCTAAAAGATTGAGAAGTGATTTCCTAAGTGAGTATCATGTTATCCAAATAGAATTTCCTTAATTTCAAATTTTCATCATATTGGAAATTTGATAAACTTTTTGTCAACAGAAGATTCTCCTAAATACAATACCCGAGTAATAAGTTATGGCTAATTTAAGTCCAAGTCATAAAACAACGTCATTTTAGTGCTTGACACATCGTGGAGAGGGTTTATTTGACAATTATTAAATTCCAATGGAACTTCGCGATAGTGGCGCATTGCGCTGAAAGTCCAGGTCCCAACCAGTGGGGCAACGTGATGGCTTTGTATCACGGGGACTCCCAATTTCCCAATTGTCAATTCCAGTGAGCCACTGTGATAAGTGGTGCATCGCAGTGGCCTATGAAAACGGGTTCCCAGTTTAATTTTTCCATCTTTGTTCAGATGTTAAAAAGGGCACTTTGGACTTTTTCTAAGCCTATAAAAACATGCAAACACCAATTCAAATTCATTTGCATGCATCCTATGAGGTTTTTACATGAATTTGAATTGGGGGTTTCCACCCATAATTATTGAATGCATTATCTTGATATTTACCATGAATTAAGAGTCAAATGAAATGATTTTTGCATGTTTTGTTGAGAATTTACCGCTGGGTATAAACCCCATGATTTTACTCCTTGAGAAGCTAATATTTGCAATGTTGAGATATTGAAGCATATGACTATATTGAGATTTCGAGATAAATTGCTGAAATTCCTAGATTTCCACATGATTTATGAATCTATATACTATATATTATTCTTTTGATGAGCTTTAACTTGAGATTGAACTATGGGTTAGTAAGCCCTATTTGAGACTTGTGAACTTATGAACTCTTGGCTATAAGCACCCATGATTTAAGTATTTTGAGATGATTGAGAAATGAATTGACCTAATGGTCCAAAAGCTTTGAAATACACTTTATCATATGAGATTATCGATTTGATTAATTGGTTCGTGGTGAACCATGAGATTATTCTCAAAGTGGATTTTTATGAGATGAGTGCAGATAATCTAAAGAGAGTAGTATTTAGCACCAAGTGGGTAAGTTACTATGATTTCTTACCCCAAAACTACGTGCCACCGTAGGTTGGGCCTGAGGCAGTTTGTGATGGTTATGATTGGGCCCGAGGCCGAGTTTCATTTAGTGATCACTAGACCTTGGTTATACTCCTTGGAAAGAGTATTTGGATCCTCCCCAACGTGGGTTCTCCTCCGTAGGAGGACAAAACATTGGACTTCATGTAGCTCACATGTTTTATGTGGTTACGAGAACCTCCCTTGCCTTTTAAACTTCAAGATCAGCACTTCCTTGAAAACAAAAGTATTTTCCCTTCCCATGAGTTACTTTTCTAATGGTAAAGTTGCAAAATGGTTCCCTAACTAAAGCATTTCCTTGATATGAGTTGTTTCTCTAAGCAAAAGTATTCTTCCTTGATATGGTATTTTCCATGAAGCTTTGAGATAAGTTATTTCCTTAAACTAGAGTATCTTTCCATTGAGATTGAATGATTTTCCTAAATCTTGAAATGAGATGCTTTCCTAAAGTGAACGAAATGCCTTCAAGTATGTTTCAAAGTTATATGATTCCGAATTCCGAGTATTTGAGTTTAAAAGATTTATGAGATCTTGAGCGTTAAAGAAGTTCTACTCTCCATGAGATATATGAATGATTTGAAAGTACTGTTTAAAGTTCCTTTAGCATTGAGGATTAAGAATACGAGAGAATTTCTAATTTCAAAGTTAAAGTATGATGCCTCACGAGATTTGTGTTATATGCTTCATCTTGCATGACTTATGAGATTTTTATTTTATACTTGTTCAAGCCATGTGAGTCATCCCATATTGCATGCATGATTTTATTGAAGAAGATTGATACTATTTTATACATATGCATTCACCCTCATATACTCTGTACATTTCCAAGTGCTAATCCACATATACGTCTATGTGCTACATTGTCTCAGAATGTAGGTGTAAAGATTTATAGCACATGCACTATATCCAATTAGTTCGCAGCTTTCAGTCAGCAGATGATGGGTCCTCTTTTTATTTAAGGGCTCGAGTCAGTGATACAGTTGAATCGTGTTGTATTTTCTTTATTCTATCGTATTAAGTTGGGGTGGTTGTGAGTCATGACCCAGCTACCTATAGTCAGTACTAGTAGAGGCTTAATAGATAATCTGTAGAAAGTGATGCATTGAGTTTTAGTTTTATTGTAAAAGCAGAGTTGTAACCTTATGACTTCAGTTTTATATTGAACCAATTTATAATAGAGTTATTGTTGCCTTATTCTTTCAGATTTATGCACTTTGTTCAGTTTCTTATGAGTTTTGCCAATAGAAGGGTTAGGTTGGGGTTACTTGTTACCCTAGGCACAGCGTCCCGAGGGGTAAATTTAGGTGGTTACAAACTTGGTATCAGAGCACAAGGTTTAAGTGTCCCAGGGTATTTATAAAGCCGTGTCTAGTAAAGTCTTCCCGAATGATACAGAGATGCCTATACTTTTCTTCGAGAGGCTATAAGGAATTTAGGAAATATCTCTATTCTTTAGAGACTTAGCTAGTGCTATAGAAAGATTCGGTATGCACCTACGTAGATCCTTAACTTCCTCTATAAAGGCTATCTCTACCTTATTTTCAAGGTATCAGAAATAGTCAAGCTTGAATCTTTGTAGATAGTAGTGGGATTGTAATCGATCTAGAAAGTATCCCATCAGTGCTTTTGAGTTTCGATGATTGAAGTGCTTTATTCATGAATCATAAAAGTTCGGCAATAAGCCCAAGTCAGAGGTACTTTTAGATTCCTCCTCGGAATCCATAATGTGAAGCTATGCTTCCTTACACATGTATTATTCTTGATTACGATTGGTTATTATTGATTATGAAGTTTGAGTGGGCCATGTGAAGTTTCAGTTATTGTTGATGTTTTATTTCATAGCTTCTGAGTGAGATTAGCGCTAGACACTAAGTTTGAACGATTGGTGGTCGTGAAAGTGGAGGCGACAATTTCTTGTCTAATAGTCCTAGTTATAGGGTAGTGATCTAATAGGCTTGAACAGTGTATGCAAGAGCTTAAGTTTATTTGATTCTTAATCAAGTTTGAGGTTGTATGTATTATGTAGAAGTGCACCCAATTTTCTATGGGGATATTATTTTTGAGGATTACTTCATGTTGTTTGGTTAGTAGTAATGTTAATTTTCTAGGTGGGGCTAGTGAGATAATAAACGATGTCCTTGATAGCTGAGTTAAGGAGTTGTGAATGAAGATGGTGAGTATGATTTTGATTCCCATAGTTTAGAAATATAAGTTTATAAGCGATGTAGTGATAGGCAATGACATTATTTGTGTGGACCATCAATAGCATTGAAGGTACCCGTTCTAAGAGTTAAGTATTAAATGATGACTATTAGGGCCATAGAAGGATGATGTGTGTCTTAGAAAGTAGTATTATGAGTAGGTGTTACGCTTTGAGGAGTGAAGTGATTAAATGTAACATGAAGAAGTTATATCTGACTGAGGACATGACCCTGGATAGGAAGATTTTGAGGAAAAGAATTAGGATAGAGGGCTAAAGGTGTGGACGAGTCGTAGTCAGTAATTGGGTGGACTTAGGTGTACTCGGCTTGGCAATATGCAATTTGTTATGGATGGCGTACCTATGTCATTTTTATGGTTTATTATGCTTTTGATGTCTTTGGTATACTACCTTTTTCTTAAGCTGGAGGCCTATCGGAAGCGGCCTCTCTACTTTTCTAGAGGTAGTGGTGTGGACTGCATACAATCTACCCTTCCCAGGCCCCACTTATGTGGTAATATACTGGATTTGTTGTTATTGTTGTTGTTGTAGTTGTTTTACGTTTTGAAGTTTAGTCATTTGGGTCAAGTTCTTCTGTTCATATGCATTGTTATATCCCTGACTCTAGAGCAAAGTGATTACAGCCAAACTAGAATTCATGTGGTGGTTCGCCGCCTTGGAATGATGGCTTAAGTTTAAAAGGGAGATGATAGAACCGGTAATTGGGTCAAACCTTAAGACTCCATTAGATATACCAGTGAGCTGTAGAATAATTTTGAGTAAGATTGATGCTTGTCCCAATCTTATTTCAGCACTTTCAGTTGTCCTATTACCTGCTCATGTTTTACGTTTTTGTTCCATGATGTTAATTCATGTCCATGCATATGATAGAGAATTATGTACTCTCCTAAATCCTAATATGAGGAGTTTTGGTTTATTTCATAGTCGGGATCATATCCCATAAAGTTTGATCTCCAAATTAAGGTCATGCAACTCGTGACTTAAGTACCCAAGCAATGCTTTTAGTGATTCTTGAAGTTCAAATTTATATAATGTATGTCCTTAGTTTAGACCACTTTGATAAGTTCATTATGTTAAATACCTTAAGCCTCAGTTGCATGCCAGGAGGTACAATGTCCCTTCATGCATTAGGTCCTCATGTTCTAATTTTTTCAGTGACCTCTTTCTTAGGTCACAATAGATATAATGAACAGTGGTTCCGGTAAGAGAGAGTAAATGGGTTGTGTTGGAGAGGATAGTCGTATATAGGTATTTATTCTTGGGTCACTCCTATCCAAGAAGCTCAAGAACCCTTTTCTCAATTTTAAAGCTTTTATGTTTATGAGTTTTCATGATTCATGTGAGTTTAAATAGATGTTCATGCTATTATTGAGTTGTGATTCATGTTTGTTTACAAGGTTTTCTAGCTTTAACCCTAGTATGTGGTATTCATGTGATGTTCATGATAAACTCTTTTCAAGTTGCTTGTTAAGTGGTGTGTTGATGTCAATTAAGTGTAGAAATTATTGAATAAGCAAAGCATGCTCCCCATAAGTTTGATAAAATGCTTATGTGAGGGAATTAGAGCCATTATGGCATGTTGAATAGGAATCCCTAATTGTGTGTAAGCACATGCATGCCAAGTGGCTGTTGAAAAGCCTTAGTGAATGAATTGTGGTATGATAGCATGAAATTCCCCAATTACGTTCTCTTTGATACATGCTAAGTGTTTGATGAATGAATTGTAACATGATAGCATGAAGTTCCCCAATTATGTGTTCTCCGGTACATGCTAAGACTTAAATATGTGTGAAGTGCTTGATGCAAGGCCTTGTTGAATGGAGTACTATCCAATAGCATGTCCCCCTAGGTTATTACATGTTTAGGATTCCTAAATGCTTGAAGTGATTCCTTAGTTATTGTGATGGTAAATGATAGTCCATGGTCTTGATTATCCAAGAATGGTTATGTTTTACTTTTATGTTACTGAGGGTATTTATACCCGACAATTTAGCTGCCATCTAGATCTGTAAACCTAAATGCTTGAAGTGATGCCTTAGTGATTGTGATGGTAAATGGTAGTATATGGTCTTGATTATCGAAGAATAGTTATGTTTTACTTTTATGTAACTGGGGTATTTATACCCAAAAATTTAGCTGCCATCTAAAGCTGTGTCAGTTTTCACGATAATCTCAGTTGAGCCATGATTCTCAAAACTCAACCCTTCTAATCTAAAGTTCAGCTCTGTATCTATTATTACATGAGTTCTTGCAATTTTTGAGGCATTTAAGAGTTTAGAAAGATTCTGAGCTCATTTAGCAAATTGCTTTAGCTATGTATACTCAGTTTTTCCTATGTTCTTAGACTAGCTAGTAACAGTCGAGGACGAATGTTTCCAAAGGGGAGATATTGTAAGACCTTACAAAATTCTCTCGTAGAATTAGCCTTAGGGCATGTTAAGTGAGGCATGATACAGACCCTAAAAGATTGAGAAGTGACTTCCTAAGTGAGTATCGTGTTAACCTAATAGAATTTCTCTAATTTTGACTTTTTATCACATGAAATATTTGATAAGCTTTTCATCGATATAATATTCGCCCAAATCCAATACCCGAGTAAGAAGTTATGGCTAATTTAAATCCTAGTCGTAAAACAACATCATTTTAGTGCTTGACGCGTTGCGGAGAAGGTCTATTTGACAATTGTCAAATTCTAGTGGAACTTAGCGATACTTCTGCATCGCGCTCAAGGTCCAGATCCCGACCAGTGGGACAACGCGATGGCTCCATATCGCGGGGACTCCTAATTTCCTAATTGTCAATTCCAGTAAGCCACCGCAATAAGTGGCGCGTCACGGTGGCCTATGGAATCGGGTTCCCAATTCAATTTTTCCAGCTTCGTTTAGATGTTAAAAAGGGTACTTTGGACTCTTTCTAAGCCTATAGAACCATGTAAATACCAAATCAAAGTCATTTGCAATCATCCTATGAGGTTTTTCTCAAGGTTTCTTTCAACAAAAACCCTAAGTATCCAAAACCTCTTCCAAGAATCTCAAGAATCCACCATAGATTTTTTAAATTGAGTCAAGTTTAAGGTTCCCAAGTCAAGGGTTTCAAGAATCCTCTCCCAAGAGTAAGAAGAGGAAGTTTAGAGAGCTTGTTCAACCAATTCCATAATCCAAGGTATGTGGGGTTTTGAACAAGGGTAACCCTTTCACCCTTGTGCCCCAAAATCTTATTTACATCATGAATTTCCTGAAATCTATGAGGTTTTTACATGAATTTGAATTGGGGGTTTTCACCCATTATTATTAAATGCATTATCTTGATATTTCCCATGAATTAAGAGTCAAATGGCATGATTTCTGCACGTTTTATTGAGAATTTATAGCTTGGTATAAACCCCATGATTTTACTCCTTGAAAAGCTAATATTTGCAGTGTTGATATATTGAAGCATATGACTATATTGAGATTTTGAGATAAATTGCTGAAAATCCCAGATTTCCACATGATTTATGAATCTATATGCTATATATTATACTTTTGATGATCTTTAACTTGAGATTGAACTATTGGTTAGTAAGCTCTATTTGAGACTTGTGAAATTATGAACACTTGTGCTATAAGCACCCATGATTTGAGTATTTTGAGATGACTGAGAAATGAATTGACCTAATGGTCTGACAGCTTCGTAATCCACTTCTTCATATGATATTATGGATTTGATTATTTGGTTCGTGGTGAACCATGAGATTATTCTAAAAGTGGATTTTTATGATATAAGCGCAGATAATATAAAGGGAGTAGTATTTAGCACCGAGAGCAGGTAAGTTACTACAGTTTCTTACCCTAAATTACGCGCCACTGTAGGTTGGGCCTGAGGCCGAGTTTGTCATGATTATGATTGGGTCCGAGGCCGAGTTTCGTTTAGTGATCACAAGACCTAGGTTATACTACCTGGCAAGAGTATGCCGCTCCTCCCTATCATGGAGTCTCCTCCTTAGGAGGACAAAACGTTGGACTCCATGTCGCTCGCATGGTTTATGTCGGTTACGAGAACCTCTCTTTCCCTTTAAATTTTCAGATCAGTACTTCCTTGAAAACTAAAGTATTTTCCCTTCCTATGAGCTACTTTTCTAATGGTAAAGTTGCAAAATGGTTCCCTAACTAAAGCATTTCCTTGATATGAGTTGTTTCTCTAGGCAAAAGTATTCTTCCTTGATATGGTATTTTCCATGAAGCTTTGAGATAAGTTATTTCCTTAAACTAGATTATCTTTCCATTGAGATTGAATGATTTTCTTAAAGCTTAAAATGAGATCCTTTCCTAAAGTGAATGAAATGCTTTCAAGTATGTTTCAAAGTTATATGATTTCGAATTTTAAGTATTTCAGTTTAAAAGAGTTATGAGATCTTGAGCGTTAAAGAAGTTCTACTCTCCATGAGATATATGAATGATTTGAAAGTATTGTTTAAAGTTCCTTTAGTATTTAGGATTGAGAATAAGAGGGGATTTCTGATTTCAACGTTAAAGTATGATGACTCACGAAATTCGTGATACATGCTTCATCTTTCTTGAATTTTGAGCTTTATATTTATACTTCTTTGAGCCATGTAAGTCATCCTATATTGCATGAATGATTTGATTGAATAAGATTAATTCTATTTTATACATATGCATTCACCCTCATATACTCAGTACATTTCCAAGTGCTGATCCACTTGTAAGTCTATGTGCTACATTGTTTCAAAATATAGGTGCAATGATTTGTAGCACATACACCATATCCAGTCAGTTTACAGCTTCCAGTTAGCAGGTGATGGGTCCTCATTTTATTCAAGGGCTCGAGTCAGTGATATAGTTGAATCATGTTGTATTTGGTTTATTCTGTCGTATTGTGTTGGGGTGGTTTGGTGTCATGATCCAGCTACTTATAGTCAGTACTAGTAGAGGCTTCATAGACAGTCCGTAGGAGTTGATGCATTAAGTTTCACTTTCATTGTAAAAGCAGAGTTGTAACCTTGTGACTTCAGTTTTGTATTGAACCAATTCATAATAAAGTTATTTTCGCCTTATTCTTTCAGATTTATGCACTTTGTTTAGTTGCTTATGAGTTATGCCAATAGAAGGGTTAGCTTGGTGTCACTTGTTACCCTGGGCACCATGTGGCATTTTGAGGGGTTATTTTGGGTCGTTACACTTGGCAACAGTACCGTGCCACGTGACTTAGTCCACACACGGTAATATCAAACTCCTATTAACACAAACCTTGTACATATTTTAATTACTTTTGAATATTTTTAGACTTGTGGAAGGGATGCTCAACACTTATTTTAGGGTTTATTTTTCTTTACTTTAGATTTTTAATAGATTTAATTATGTATTAGTTGATTTGGATTATGGTTATGCCGATTAGTGGCTAAACTCCCCCTTTTCAGGGTTAGGGCCAAGAACATGTGTACTCTTATTTTGAATTGAGTTTGTTTGGATTGCTTATCATATTTGGTGATTTGATCATTTTTTATTTAACTATTTTAAGGAGTAGCTAACCTTAGAATGCCTATATTGTCAACCTAATGATCTCGGGAGGGGAAATAGGAAGATAGAACGTGGGGATTAATAGAGTACAGTTTTTATTCTTTTATAAAATAAGGAATTTGTATTAGAGACTATGATAGAAATATACCTAGAGTCCTGGATTGTCACATATAGGATGATAGCTTCATGCATCTAATTAGATTATTACATCTCCGCTTAACGATGCAGTTGTAATGTCCAAGTTTGGTTGATGATTAGAGGTCGGGAGACCATGATCATGCGATAAACCCTATGAATCAACAACCAAGATAACCAATCTAACAAATGAATTTCAATAGCATAGTATGATTGTGCGAAGTTCCTTAAATCTGGGCTTTCATCCATTGATTGTCTCAAGTCATTACTTTTATGCACATTTTACTTTGTATTTAATTTATAACTTTCAAACTTTTTTGGTTACATTGCATTAATTTGATCTTAATAGTTGAACTACAATAGCATAGTTATCAACACAAGTCTCTGAGGGATTGATATTCGGCTTTATTTAACGCCACTGTATTATAGTAATTTTCAAAATTCTTTCTAGTGTTTCCTCATTTAGCTTTATTTCCTTTTCTTGGACTTGTGCAGTCAGATTCATCCCATCTTCTGAGAATTCCAAAGTGATGTAGAATTCCCTGACTATCTCATCAAAACTAGTGGGAATAGGTTCTTCCATGAGATTCATCCAACCTTGATGTTTAACCAACTCCACTAATTTCACCATACCAAGTTTTGTTAGCACATTTGAATAAAAAATCCTTCTCGTCAACACCTTTTGATTCTTCAAGAACCTATTTCTAACTTCCTTGGATACAAGCTTACTTTTTTCCACATTCTTTATTTTAGTATAAGTGATCACAGATTCCCTTTCAGATACTTTTCTCTTCTTGGGACCAGGTCCCTCGAGAGTCAGCTGCTTCTTAGTAAAATTTCTAGACCAGTTTCTAGAGATTCTTGGTGTTTTACTGATATTATTTTTCTTGTGATCAACTATGCTCTTTCATAGAATTTTTGACAACAAAATAAGTTTTTCAGATACGGGTTTCATCCACCATAACATCATTAGAATAGTTTTAAAGATTCAAGGAAGACTTTTGATTAACAATTTGAGAGATGAAGGAGTTAAGCTTTGGAAGAGTAGGAGAACAAGGATGTTTTCAGGATGGTTAGGAAGGATTTTTTCATAATTCTATGCTCATAATCCTTTGAAGGACATGAAAATGGAAGAGCTGCAACCATAAAGAAGGTCTTTCTCTTAAAAGGTCTATTGGGAATTTTTTATTTTCCCTTTTTAATACAAGACGTACTGGGTGCAGCAAGATTTTAGTAATAAAGAGCACAAAGAAGGGTTTTATGGGGGAACAAGATATGAACAATATTAGATTTTGGTGACCCACTATCCCTTTTAGAATAGGACAACTTTGTTCTAACATAAGGACAAATAGGATGCGACTTTGTCTTGTCATATCAGACAAAAATTTCACAAACAAGATACTAACCTAAGAGTTGGGACCAGGTCCCTCTTTACTTTATGTAAATCTTCAACTTTGTGCTTGTCACATTTGTCCAACTCCAAAGATGTTCCTATGGGTGATACCTGCAGAGGAATGGTACTGAGTATGGCTAACAAGTACTAATTTACCAAGGATACTTGCATCCTGAACAAAGCCAATTTTGGGAGGAGACACCGATTCACTTTATAGTAGGTCATGTTAGTCTGATCTATCCCAGAATCATCTTGATAGAATCATTACACCACATGATACCATGAATTTTTTGGAAATAGGTTTGAGGACCAGGTCATAGACTTGGCATTCTTTAAATGTCCAGAGTTCCTTTAGTATTGCTCTGAACTTGCCATCTTCTTTTATATCTTTGAGCTCATCCTTGGGATTGGGATGCTAATAACATAAGAATCCTTCACCTTGAAGTGTCTTAGGAAATAAAACAAAATTAAACCTCTCATTCATAGCCTTAAGAAATTACATAACAAGAAGATTTTTCTGATTTCAAAACCTTTCTCCCTCCTGTATTCACAATCATTTGTTAGACTTGGGATCCCATTTGAATTTGAGTTCCCAGTAGGAGGATAGAGTTGTGATTAAATACTTCCTAGTCCATTTCGGTAGTTTAAGCTTCTTCATGTTTTTCCAAGGTCTTACACATTTGGGATAGGTTCTCCCCTGGCGGACATATCTAACATTTATCATTCTTGCTCTGAGCTAGCTTTGACAATATTCTTTCAGGTGTCCATTTCTTCAACAGTGAATACATAGAGGCTTGTGGACCTTATTCTTAGCATCATGAGCAATCTTCCCTTGATATCCTTGAACTTGGATTCCTTCTTGATAACCAGGACCCTTCCCATTATTTGTACTTTGACCAGTTAGGTTAGAAAGGATTTGAGAAGATGTAGTCTATTATAGGGATTTTTTAAGTTCTTTCCTCAGATGGACTAGGTCCCTTTCTAACTCCTTATTTTTCTTAAGTGCAGTCATGAGATGATTTTGTGAATTTGCCAATATTTCTTCAATCTCAACTTGGAACTTTGAGGATTCTTTCTTCCATTTAGAATTAGAAGCATCTACTTTCTCAGTTGACTTACCAAACTCAGATTTTCAAGTTTTAGCTTAGTAACCTATTGCTCAATTTCTGATATCTATAGAGTCAAGGCTATCAACTCAACCTCCTAATCTTCTATTTTTCCTTTAAGAGCATTATTCTTTTCTTTGTTACCTACATCATCAGTTTTCTCTAGCTGACTCACTAAATTTAGATTTTCAGATTTTTTTAACTTTATAATCTGCTCTTTGATTTTAGATATTTGGAAAGTTAGAGCAATTGACTCAATCTTTTGACTTTCCACATTTTCTTCTAGAGTAATATTTTTCTCAGGCATTTCATACATGGAGTCAGTTTCAGTGTTTACCATAAAATCAAATAAGGAATAATAGATAACTGGGTTGTCTTCCACTGCTAGCATAGATACATCTTTATCTGCTCATCTTCACTTGAACCACTAGAAGAATCTCCCTATGCTGCTATGTCTTGCTTTACAACACACTTATCTATTGTCTTCCTATTTTAATTTTTAGGAACTTGGTCCCTATTCTTTTCTGTATAACCTCCAATTGTAATCCATTTTATGCAATGGACAGTCCTTAATGAAATGTTTAGGACTTCCACATTTATGATATACCTCAACACTGCTTCCCTTTTTGCTGCTACTTCCTTTTCTTTGGAACTGACTACTCATCTATATGGTTCTAGCAATCCTATTTTCCAAATAAGAAACATCAATATCTTCATCATCAACTTGATCATATTTAAAAGTTTTCAATTCTAGGGATTTTTCTCTTCTTGTTTCCTTCTTCTTTAGTCCTTGCAACTTCTAGAACTCATAGGTTTTTTAATTTCCAATTAGTTTATCTATGGTAAGGGTATTCAGGATTCTTGATATAGTTATGGCATCTACTTTGCTATTCCAGGACTTAGGAAGAACACCAAGAATTGTTCTCACTTTTTTATACAATAAAATCACTTCTCCTAGGTAGTGAAGCTCATCAATGATAGAAGTAAATCTTGTATGTATTTCTTGGATTGTTTCTCCTTATTTCATGGTGAAGGTTTCATACTGAGTAGTCAATATATCTACTTTAGAATCCTTCACATCAGTATTACCTTCATGTGTAGTCCTCAAGAAATCCCGATCTCTTTGGCATTTTCACAAGATGAGATCCTGTTATATTCATCAGGCCCTATTCCATAGACTAACAGTTTCTTATCCTTGTAATTTTTCTCAATCTTTCTTGTATCTTCTTCATTCAATTCCCTCCAACTTTTGATCACAATTTTGTAACATCTCCTTCTTTGACTTCTTTTACAGGAACATTAGGTTCATCAAGGATTATGTTCATCAGTTCACTATCTTGAGCCATAATGAAGTCAAACATCCTTGTTTTCCACCACCTATAGTACTATCCATCAAATCTTGGTGGTTTAGTGGTAGATTTCCCTAATTCCAGGTTTATGGAGCATCCATAATAGTAAAAACACTCTAGGTGTGAGACTTTTAGAGTTACCTATCTCTGATACCAATTGTTGTGACCTTTGGAATTGTACCACACAGTAAGGGGCTAGGTCCCTCAAAGTCAATCACGGGCAAACACACACTAATTGTACAGGAAAACAAAAGACAATGGATAAGAGTAAAAAACACACAAATATTTATGTGTAAATCCATTAAGGGAAAAACAATAGCTTACCCCCATAAGCACAAGAAAAATACTATAATCAACCTCCTGATTACAGTCTAGATTTCAGTCTACCTCTAGGATCCTTTAGCTTATAGAAAATCTCCTACAAGCTCATCTTGTTAACTCCACTAAGTACCCTCTCTACTGATCAACTCTAATTAGTAACTAGCTTAGGCAAATCTACCTAAGCAACTCTCTCAAAGAGAGAACAAGACATTACTCTTATAGCTTAAGTAATTCTTTTACAAATTAGTAATGTCCAAGATACACCTCCTCTCAGAAGATGATACAATCTCTATCAAATATAGTAACCCAATAAAGGTTGGGGTCAAATCCCTTGGGAATAAATGGACTCGTGGATTTTAGATATTGTAATCAATGGGTAAAAACTAGAAAAGTAAATGGGGGGATTTGAATGGCAGAATCAACCAAGGAGAAAATATCAAATTCGGTTGTGATCAGTATTGATGAACACTAGGATTTTGTTCTCCCTAGATTCTCAACTCTGTAGTCTTATCGTGCTTTGTTGAACCGACCTAATACCTTGCATGCAGAATCGATAAGTTATATACCTTCAATAGCCTTTTGGATGAGCAGAAGGATTTTACCTTTTGAGTCTTACAATGTCTCTTTACTAACCTTTATCTTGATCCCAGTTAACTATTATCTTTTAAGTATCGAGTAATTAGATGAAATATGACCATCTGACTGATAAACCGTAGAAGCGTGGATTGACAGTTAAACTCAAAATTACTCTTGTCTTTATCTTGTCCTAGTCACTATTCTGCTTTTGGAGTAAGTAGCAATAATATAGGCAGGATCTTAACATTGTCCACCTATTAAGAAAACTATTATATTAAAGATAAAGCAATACATGCATGGGTATCGGTTGAGAACAACAATAGCACTTTCCTAACTCCGTCAATCTTCTAAGGTTTCCACAACCCTATCTATGAGTTTCTAGCCACTCATGCTTGCAAAGAAATCAAAAACATTCATTATCTAAAGAATTGATAAAATCACAATAATAAGAAGTACAAAACCCACAACTATAAATGTATTAATCAACCAAAGTCAATACAAGAGAATCCCATGATAAAAATAAAATCTTTGAATCAAAATATGTTAGTGAATATCAAAGTGTGTTGTTCCTACTAAAAACACATAAAGGGTATTTATAGTACATTAGGAAACCCTAAAACCAAAGCATGAATAAAATAGGAGAAAATAGGGTCGCTAGCCACATGTGGTCTGTACCTGCTCCCTGACCCTGGGAGTAGGTAGCACTTGTGTTCTACACTTATGCCCTGACCCTAGGTGCAGGTAGTACCTATGGTCAATAGGGTGAGTGCAGGTAGAGGGCGCATGCAGCGGATGATAAAATCCCGCAAGTTCAACAAACAAGATTTTGGACTTCTGGCATTTTCTTTGCCTACTTGCGGTCCATAGGTCCTACTTGCGGTCCATATGTTGACTTAGTAAGTACTAGGAATCATGTTTTCATATCTTCCTCAATTCTCAAACATGATTTCATTATGATCTAGCCGGAAAGTGTCCCGAACATCCATAATTGCTCCAAAAAGTAGCCAAAAACACCTTTTTCACGAATTTAGCATCCAAAACATGATTTCCTACAAGGCATACCAAAAATACATCATATCTAACAAAATAACCATAGAAAACTGCATGTTTCTCTCATTTTAAGAATCAAAAGTGCAATATATCTATAGCACATAAGCATCCTCAACTTAGAACATTTGCATGTCCTCAGACAACAAAACACAAAAAAACAACGAGGATTAACTAGGAGAATCTAAGTTACTCAAGACAGTTAGTCAATACTTTAAACTTATGTTACAACATCCCCCTTCTATTTCACTTTTCACAACCAACTGTGTATGAACATACAAGTTACACTACCCGAAATAAGCAAATAGCTAGCAATATGACTAAAGTGCCATAACAACTAGGATACCCTACTCACTCATATATGAAATCAAATATGTCAATGCAAGAACGATTAAGAGACTCACACTAACAAACAAAGTTCCAATCAATGTATGTCAAATACCATAGAATTGTCCTTAATTTCTTAACCTTAGCTTTAAGATAGTCATGTTAGGATCACTATAGGACTTTTCTCGGCTTGTAATGTAGGGTTGGGGGATGGTGTGGTACATATGTACATTTAAAGTGACTAAGTCTCCTTGGCACTACACTTACTTTGGGGTCTTAATTATTAACCATTTTTCACTTTATTTCCATCCTTATTTCTCTTTTTTTATTTTAAAGCACATTCAGGTTGGTTGTGATTTCTTTATTCTTTATTTTTCATAATTTTATTTTGTTTTTCTTTTTGTATTTCTTTTTGCTACCACACCCAACCTTAGTTTCTTTTTCTCTTATTTTACCCTTCTTCACACCCACTTTACATCACGCACCCCTATGATAGCCACCCTCAACTTAAGAAATTTGCCTTGTTGAGGTGCACAATGTCCAAGGAGGACCAAAGCGGGTTCATTGTAATATAAATAGAAAGGTGAATGGTGAAATAATAAAAATAGGCTTATAAGGGTTAAAATCTAGATCAAGGAGTATAATTCACATATGGAGGGTCATTTAGGCTAAAAGTGGACTAAAATAAAAAATGACCTATGATATTTCCTAATCAAATATCCTTCAAACTAGGAAAGACTAACCGAGCGAGTTCTGAATTCAATACATATAGTGAACTAGGTAATATCTTACACAGGCATGATACAAAGTCAATATTACAAACTACTACCTATCCGGTTCATGAAATTATCTGCAAGTGATTATCATGTCCCTAATCCTAATGCCATAACAAGATCCATAATGTTCACACATATATACATTCACACAGTTCTAAAACACAAATCTTTGGAGGGGTATCAAAATCAATCAAAGCATGAATACTTCCCTAAGTACTTCAAAATCTCCTAATTACACAAAAATAAAACACAATACGAAATAAATTAACTAAGACATGTCAATTCTGTAGCCATACCGTGTTCGATAGAAAAAAAGCACGACATTAAAAATCTGTGGCGGATATGGCACATCCCACCCTAACTAAAAACTGCACACTATCCTCAATGCTTTAAGATAAAGTAAAAAAGATGGAAGTGAAAACATACCTGGGATGCAATAAGTGTTCGTGTCATGAGCATCCCCAGAAAGGGGTATATCCATAGGCGGAGGCCATGGTGGATCCAGAGCACTATGATAAGATGCACCTACAACTATCTCGGCAAGCCTCTACCTATTAATAAATACAGTCTCCATTAAATCATAGGTATCCCTTTTTAGGGCTCACTCATATGGTCTATCTAAATTCTGTAGGCCCCTCTCTCGGCCACCCTTTTTCCCAACTATGAGGACTACCACATCATTCTTTATGAATAAATCAAAGTATTTAGGACCACGTGAAGGTGATGGCAGAATAATTAGGGATACAACAGGAGAGATGACTAATATGTGGCTCTCAGTTAGAGATCACAACTTTGCTCTCAAGATATCTACCTCCTCCCTTCTAGGTCCTAGATTTAATGTCTCAATCTTTACAAACTAGTTTACCACACGTCTCTCATCAACACCTGATGTATTTTGTAAACTAGTCTCTACAACAACTTTCTCATTAATAGTGTCTATTATAAAAACCACCCGTATATCATCTAATTGCTTCACTATCATACACACAACAGACACTACTTGCTCAAGATTCAGTTTGAAGGTGATCTTCCTAAGTCTATATCAATTCATACCCTACTATTAGCTAAGAAGGGTCTACCTAATATAATTGAGGTTTCAGAATTCACCTCAATATCAAGAACAATAAAACCAGTGGGGAACATATAAGATGCCACCCTTACTTTTATGTCACACAAGAAACCCATTGGTTTCTTCATAGATAAGTCAGCCATCAACAACTTGACGGATGTATTTTTTAGTTCCCCCATCTGTAAAAGCTTGTACAGAACTAGTGGCATCACATATACTCCTGATCCCAACTTACAGACAACCTGCTTTACATTGACAGGCACAATAGAAGATGAAATAATGACTACTTTGAGATCCTCTTTCTTTTCTACTAATGGTTTAAAAGGAGTCACATTATAATGGTGCACATGATCATTGGTCTCGATAACCCAATCCTTACCACTATCATACTCAAAATCACCATCAAAATATATCGACTTCTCATACTCTGCCTCGGGTATCTTATTGCTCTCAGTGCTATCAATCTTCAAACTCCTCAATAGCAGGTACAGGGGATCATCAGTAGTGGCACCACAATTAGTGGTGATAGCTAGAGAATGACTAATAGCTAGTGGACTCTAATTTTTTTCACTCCAATGAGTAACAGGATATTTTTATTTAATCATAGGAGACCCTTTCCTAAATTGGTGCTCCAACTTCTTGATAGCAGTGGCATGTGACTTCACCTTATGGGTAAACCCTAAAATGTCAACCTTAATATCCTTCAGTCTATTCTCTTGATTTTCTTGACCCTTCACTAGTTTGATCAGCATCTCTTCCATTATTGATTCTGTATCTCGTCTTCCAGACAAAATATATATGTATCCCTTCTCCTTATAATTATTTCTCCATTTTTAGTCACCATCTCAATCCCTACTGTGGTCCCTATATTTGTCATAATAGTTCTAACCTTGGTTTCCTTGACCTTGAGCTTGGAAACCCTCTAATTGATGATCTGTTTACCTAGCCTCCTCTTCTAATTCAGACTCATAAGCTTGAAAATCTACACCTTGTGCTCCTACTGTATGAACATTTTTGGAATTCACGTTCATGAACTGTATTGCCAACACACCAATATCTATCTTCAGCAATGCAATCTTATGCACTGTAGAATTTATAATTACTCTCAGGTCACCAATAACTACAATAACGTAAGTACCAGAACCACTCTCAACCTCTTAAGTCTGCCACCCTCGGTTAGTGAGAAATAACTGATCCATAATACTAAAAGTTATCTCCCATCATAATCTCATAAAGGACCTTCCAAAGATAGTATCTACCATTGCTCTAGAGCTGATGGTGAGGGCTCTATAGAATAACTCAAATAAGTTCATCCCTAAAATCTAATGGTTGGGCACCATACATAGCTTCTTCTTGAACCTGAACCATGCCTCGTACATTGATTCTGACTATAGCTGCCTAAAATTATAAATCACATCCTTCAGCTACAACATCATGGTTGAGGAAAGAACCTATTTAAGAATTACCTACTCAACTCATTCCATGTAGTGATAGATCCTCTTAAAAGCTCTCCTAACCATAAAGATACTTCTCCTGTAAGCAAGAAAAGGAACATCCTCAATCTAAGTACCTCCTGACTTACCCCTGGATATGTATATAAAGTGCAATTTCCAGTAAAATATGCAAGATACATGTTTGCATCATTGGTAGGCAACCCCACGAACACACTATTCATGTATAAGAGTTGGATCATAGCACTCGATATATTAAACATAATGCCTGGGGGTAAACTAGGAGGAATAATGGATTAAGTCTCTGTTGTCTCAACCAACCCCAGATCTTTTTCATCATCCTCATATGGTTACAAGTACTGGTATGCTGGGATAACATAGGCTCGGTCACCTCAAACTCTATTCTAATTTCCACCAAGTACTAATTGGAGCTATACTTCCTGTCTATGCATAACTAACTCTACCTCTCGAGATATCTATTGACCATATTCTTCTTTTCTCCTCTCATTTTTAGCATGTGCTACCACACCTATATCCATTGGTTAATAATATTAAGAACTCCTTTAGAAGGAGGGGAGGCATATAATTACGAACTCCTTCAGGAATATCATCTCTATTCTGTTCCACCATCCTACTAGGTGTTTGTAGGAACCTTTCTAGATTTGGATTAACTGGGAGTAAGGGATTACCTCTACTCTGTGTGTTAGTCATACAACGATGTATACCTAACTAAGAACAAAAAAATACCCCAAAAATGTTACTACCTCAATTCATAATTCAATACCATATTCCTCGATAATGATGCCAAAATTTGGTAACATCTAATCTATACCTCCTCCCAGAAGATGATAAGGTCGATTTTAAACATAGTAACCCAATACAACTTAGGGTCGAATAGCAAGAGAATACATCGACTCATGGATTTCAAATATTGTAATCAACGAGAAAAATTAGAAAATTAAATGGGAGGGATTTTAATAGCCTATCGATCAAGGAGAAAATATCAACTTCAGTTGTGATCAGTAGTGGTGATCACTAGGATTGTATTCCTCATGGCTTCTTAACTCCATGGGATTATTGTGCTTTATTGAACCAACCCAATACCTTTTATACAGAATTGATAAGTTATGTACCTTCTACAATTTAACGGATAAGAAAAAGGATTTCACCCTTTACCTTTTGAGTCTTAGGATGTCTCTTTACTAACCCTTATCTTAATCTTAGTTAAGTATTACATTTTGAGTCTCTAGTTATTAGATGAAATCTAACCATCTTATTATGATAAACCATAGAAGCGTGAATCAATTGTTAAACTCTAAATTACTATTGTCCTTACCTTTTCCTAGTCTGTCATGACCCGAGGCTACCCCTAGTCACGACAATGGTGATTACGGTCACAAGTGACCACAAGATAATCCATCAACTGGTACCTACTATGAGAATTGAGTAAAATAGTAATACAATACATGTGTGGAAGATAATCTAATGAGATGCTGTAAATTGGAAATACTAAAATACAAAATATCGATATGTCTAAAACAACTGATAAAACTAAAAGAAATGACTGACTGTCTAAATAATTATCTAAAAGCATCTAAGCATCATGAGAATCTGAGAGGACGAACCCCTAACTAACTTTGACTGATTGAACATAAGGAAATACTAATATAACTAAGAAAACATATCATATCTTCAATTTTTTATGAGGAATCACCACTACTATTGTTGGGTAACACTGATCTGTCTAAGAATGGTCAAAAAATTATGCGTTTGAACCTATATTATAAGACAACATAGCTCAAAGAAAATCATGCAGTTAGTACTTTGAATGTATTGGTATATGATATGAGGACTGGCTGAAATGCATGAGATAATTGAGTAATAATGCATGAAAATATAATGTTTGAGAATGCAAGACAAAGAATAAAATTATTCAAAAACAATCTGTAAATTGAAAGAATTAAATTTATATGATTGATAAACTAGCAATAGATATACTTGGTCAAGCAAACTTGAACTGAAGTACACTAAAATACTAACTGAAATTGTGGGAGCTATCATGTAACTAACAAAAACCATGTGATATATCATGGAGTCCAACATCTGGCATAGGTTGCGAAGGATTGTTCTATCCTTGCCATAAAAATAGGACTTGAACTGGAATAATTACTATACTTAGCCCATATTGGATAAGGGGAAACATTCTTTGGAGATACCCCTAAACCTATGATGGCACATAGTTTCTAGGGAAGTAGGATGTGTTGAACCCATACTTCCCACTTGGTTCTAAATCCTACTCCTAACTGAAAGACACTGACGTACTAACTGGTGCATGCACTGATAACTAGTAATTGATAAGCTTAGGTCATGGTATTCTAAAAATAATAGTGCGTATGAATTTTAAGGTAATTATAAATATATAAACTGATAATACACAATATAATCATGGTGTTCTGAATATAATATTTTAACCATGGTCTGACTGGCCTTTTACTTAAAAAATGGAAATAATGTAAAACACATAGGTATCGGGTGTTCATAACTTGCCAGTACTGAATTATTATAAATAAAATATTTTATCAAACTTGAAATACTATAGTATGTAATCATTATTACAAGATCCCAAAATATAGATATTTCATCAAACATATGAGAATCATGAAGAATTTTTGAGTATTATTCTCCGGTGATTTCAAATCACGCTCTAGCGATTGCTCTCCTTTGCATCTTTTTCGGTGACTACTCTCTTCACCTCATATCCAGTGATGGCTATCCTTTGCCTCTTCTCCAACGAAATGACTAAGAAATTTATTTAGATGAAAGATGTTTGACAAAATTCCCCAAAGAGAAAAAAGGCATATCTATTCAATCATCACCAATCATCATCAACTGTAGACGTGCAATATCCCAGACAAGATAGTTTGGTATTAATTTCAGTACCAAATTGGAGGAACCCATTAGCTCGACCAAGATCAGCGAGGTTAAGCTACCCACTACCGAACTGCCTCTTTCAGTAACGTCAGGACCATATCTTCGGCAAACTTCCAATAAGAAGGTCGATAGTTTTAAGATTTACTGCATTTGTAGGTACTTCCAAATCTGGACTCTCCGGTAAACTTCCATCATATCTTTGATGATAATATTTCGGTGACTAATTTCTGCACCAATTTTTTGGATTTCGATAAAACAATTAAGACAACGTCCTTCACTGTGTATCAGGTGCATTTGTTTTAGTCTTCTCTAGTTTGTTCTTCCATAGTCTATATTTTATATGCTTTTTGTCTCTTTTTATCGTGATTTTCTATCCTGATTTCTTGTCTAATTTTCTTGATTATTTTTGTGGAATTACTAGTTTTGGTTGCTACATAACTTAGTAGGTGTTCGTTGGAGTGAGTAGTATAGTACTTGTGGTTGCTTATGAGTATTAAACCTGCTTTCTTGTTTTATTTTCTAATTTAGCTAATTTAGTTGTTGTACTTGCTTGTTTTAGTAGCACTTTTAGGTTGCTTGTATTTGTGGTATGTTTTACTACTTGCTTTCTTGCTGATTTTGCTCGTCATGTTTTTTGGCTCCATTTTCTTCATTTTGTTGATAATATCCTTTGGAGTGGTATCTGGGGTAATAAATGGTGGACTATGGTCATGTCATAGGTTGGGGATGGGGATGGGGATGGGGGTGAGAGTTAGTAAGGCTAGGTGGGATAAGGGTGCTTCTAGGGTGAGAGTTGGGTCCTGGAACATAGGTACACTTCAAGGTAAGTCTATAGAGCTAGTAAAGATTCTTAGAAAGAGAAGGGTTAGTATAGCATATGTCTAGGAAACTAAATAGGTAGGAACTAAGGTGAGAGATGTAAATAGATATAAGTTATTGTACTCGAGTGGCATGGGACATAGAAATGGGGTAGGTATCTTAGTAGATGAAGAACTTAGAGAGTAGGTGGTACAGGTTATGAGAGTCAGTAATAGGTTGATGTCTATTAAGATAGTCATGGGAGGGTCTACGCTGAACGTTATTAGTGCTTATGATCCGCAAACAAGTTTGGACAAGGAGAAGAAAATGGGGGTTTGGGAGGTTTTAGATGTGGTGATGAGGGGTATGCCAAGCACTGAGAAGCTTATTGTGGGTGGAGACTTCAATGGGCATTTTGGTTCTTTGTCAAGAGGTTATGATGATGTGTATGGTAGTTTCAGTTTTAGGGAGAGGAATGAAGGAGGAGTTTCTCTTTTTGATTTTCTTAAGGTCTTTAGACTGTGGATAGTGAATGCAATCTTTTCGAATAAAAAGGACCACTTTATTACATTTTATAGTTCTGTGGCTAAGACTCAAGTAGACTTTTTGCTCATTAGGAAGGGTGATAGAGCACTATGTAAATATTGTAAAGTAATACCAAGCGAGAATCTTTTGACTCAGCATAGGCTGTTGGTGATAGACTTGGTAATAAATAAGGGCAGAAAGAAGAGGAGTATAGAGGTTTAACTAGGATTAAGTGGGGTAGCTTGACATTTTATAGTGCTTTGGAGATGGGGGAGAAGTTGAGTAGTAGAGAGGGTTGGCAGAGTAATGGCGATGTGGGCAGTCTGTGGGAGACGGTAACCAGTTGCATTAGGGAGACTGCTAGAGAGGTGTTGAGTGTCTTGAGCAGTCGATATGGCAATCATCGAGGGAACGAAGAGGTTAAGAGGAAGGTGGAGTCTAAAAAGGTGTCTTATACTAAGTTGGTCATGAGCAAGGATAATGAGGAGAGGTGGAAGAACAAGAAAGAGTATAAGGTAGCTAGGAGAGTGGCTAAGTTAGCTGTTACAATAGCCAAGACGACAACATTTTATAGATTGTATGCAACTTTAGAGGAGAAAAGAGGGGATAAAAAGTTTTATATCCTTGCCAAGGCCAGGAAATAGAGGTATCATGACCTTGACCAAGTGAAGTTCATCAAGGGCGATGATGGTACTGTGTTGGTGGAGGATGCCCTCATTAGGATAAGGTGGTAGTCCTATTTTCACAAACTTTTTAATGATGGTGGGGACAAAGGTTTCAAGTTGGGTGTCTTAGAGAAATCTAAGGAGTGTCACGACTATGGTTTTTGTAGGCATATCAACATTAAGGAGGTCAAAGGGGCTATTCATAGGATATGACGAGGTAGGTCGATGGGGCCAGACGAGATTCCATTGGATTTTTGGAAGAACAGTGGTGGGGCAGGTCTAGAGTAGTTGACAAGGTTATTTAAAATCATTTTTAGAGCGGCAAAGATGCCTAAAGCATGGATATGGAGTACGATGATTTCATTAAATAAGAACAAAGGAGACAACCAGAGTTACAACAACTACAGAGGTATTAAGTTGTTGAGTCATACTATGAAGGTTTGGGAAAGAGTGGTAGAGTTGAGGCTAAGAAGGATCATAGCTATCTCTGAGAATCAGTTCAGTTTCATGCAAGGTCGTTTGACTACTTAGGCAATTCACCTTGTGAGGAGAATAGTAGAGTAGTTTAGGGAGAGGAAGAAGGACTTGCACATGGTGTTTATTGATCTTGAGAAAGATTATAACGGGAAGATTCTATGGAGGTGCATAGAGGCTAGAGGTGTTCCGGTAGTGTACACTAGGTCGATTCAGGACATGTATGATGGAGTACTTAGAGTTTAAGTTTAGTGATGTGTCACAGAAGGCTAGAGGTGTTCCCGTAGTGTACACTAGGTCGATATAGGATTACATTAGGGATTGACTCTTAGCCCTTTTTTATTTGCATTGGAGCTGGATATTTTGACATGACATATTCAAGGAGAGGTGCCTTGGTGTAAGTTATTTGCTGATTATGTCATACTGATCGATGAGACTTGAGGAGGAGTTAATGAAAAGTTAGAGATTTGGAGAAAGACCCTCGAGTCTAAAGAATTTCGGTTAAGCAGGGCCACGATGGAGTACTTAGAGTTTAAGTTTAGTGATGTGTCACAGAAGCTAACATGGTTGTTGAGCTGGACTCTCAGGCCATTCAGAAGAAGGAGAGTTTCAAGTATCTGGGGTCTAAGCTTCAGGGAAATAGTGAAATTAACGATGATGTCACGCATCGTATTGGGGCTGGGCGGTTGAAATAGAGGCTCACTTTGGAAGTTTTATGTGATAAGAAGGTTCCCCAGAAGATTAAAGGGAAGTTCTATAGAGTGGTAGTCTGGTCAACTATATTGTACGGAGCAGAGTTTCGGCCAGTTAATAACTCTCACATTTAAAAGTTAAAGGTGGTAGAGATGATGATGTTGCGATGGATGTGTGTCCATACCAGGAAAGATAGGGTGAGGAATGAGATTATTTAGGAGAAGGTGGGAGTGGCCTTGGTAGAGGATAAAATGCGAGAAGTAGGGTTACATTGGTTCAGACATGTGATGAGGAGGGTCTCTGAAGCTCCGGTGCGGAGGTGTGAGACACTGGCTATGGATGGTTTTAGGTGGGGTAGGCCAAAGAAATATTCGAGGGAGGTAATTAGGCATGATATGGAGCATTTACAGCTTATGGAAGACATGATCCTTGAGAGAAAGGTGTGGAGAGCACGGATTAGGGTAGAGGGGTAGAGAGAGATTGAATCGGTAATAGTAGGAGAGCGTTTATTATTTGTGTTTGAAGTTTCTTGTGCATGGTTTTTAGTATTTTCTTGGGGTTGTAGTATTATTTTGCTGATTGTATGAGTTTATATGAATTTGTTATTTATGTTCGTTATAATGCTATCGTTACTAAGCTGGGGATCTATTGGAAATAGCCTCTCTACTTCATTCGAGGTAGTGTTATGGTTTGCGTACACTCTACCCTCCCCAGACTCCACTATATGGGAATACACTGGGTATGTTGTTGTTGTTGTTGTTGTGGGATGTGAGAATCATGAACTTGACATCGGAATGTGTTAAACATGTGAAAATAGCATTGTTACATGACTAAGATGATAACTTGATAATACAACATGAAATTCACTCGATTATAACATAAAAGATTGAAGCTTAAATCATGAGATAACCTAACTTTCTATGAAATCATTCCTGGACATGAATAGTGTCAAACTACTAAGGAAACACATGAATTTAATCCATCTTGAACATACAAAACTCTATTGTAGGAGAAAAATCCATTCTTTAGTTAAAAGAAGGGATTTTGGGCTCCATGGGTAAAAAAGAACCCATGGATGAACATCCCACATGCCTTAAGCTTCCTGATTTGTTAAAGAAACCCTATTCTTGATTCTTTCTTGAAGATTCTTGAACTTAGAAAACTTGGGTTCTTGGTTTCTTGGGGAAAAAGGATTTGAATTGGTTCTTTGGGAAGGAGGACAGTTTCTTGAGAGTGATTTTGAGAAGAATGGGCAAATAATGCCCCTATGGATGCCCAAGTCGTGTTATGGATGATTTGGGTTGAGGGGGAAAAGACGCAATTGCCCCTTGATTATTTAAATAAGAAACTAGACGCAATAGTATCACCGCCTTATCGTGGTTGAATAAATCCCTTACCGCATCGCGGACAACATCAGGTTGTGACTAGTACCACAATGCAAGCTTATTGAGGAGACTGACTATTTTCGTGATCCAAACATGCCCTAAACCTTATCTAAAAAATCTGAAACTCCCCTGAGACATACTTTTAACCTCCCTAAATATGAATAAACTTAAAACCCAATATTTCGTTGATGGGAAGACCAAACTAAAATACGTAAAGTCTAGGGGTCTTGAAAATGACTAAGTCCCTAACACTTAGTGAAATTTTCAAGCCTTGGACCCCTTTTTCCTGTAAGTAAAAGCTGAATTGAGCGAAGAATATTATGGGGTACTACAATAACTCCCCTTAGGGATATTCGTCCTCGAATGAGACTAGTTAGATCAAGAACAATAAGGCAATTGAGATTGTATACTAAACATGAATGACTTGGAACATGATTATATAATTGAGTTTGAAGCACTATACAATAAATAAACTGGTTTCATAATCGCATGCAAGGACATGAGAATGGTTACATAGTTAAAATAGAGAATAGAAATAAACCAATCTAAGGAAAATTGTTACCTCAAGTTGAATCTGAGTTTGCGGAGAAAAGATGAGGGTACGTGGATTGCATAGATGTTTTTGATTCCCAAGTATCTCCCTTAACAAACTATTTCTGCTATTGAACTTTAACCAAGGGAACTTTTTATTCCTTAGTCTACTAATCTGACGATCAAGGATCTCAATTGGGACTTCTTCATTAGAAAGGCTATCCTGTACATCCATACTCTCTAAAGGAATAACAACAATTGAATCCTCAATATATTTCTTTAACAAAGAAACATGAAACACCGGATGCACTGATGGCAAATTTGCAGTAAACGCAAGCTCTAAGATATCTTCCCAAAACGGTTCAAGATTCTATAAGGGATAATATATCAGGGGATGGGCTTCCCTTTCTTGCCAAACCTCTTCACTCCTTTCATGGGGAAACTTTTTTTAAAAAATAAATCACCAACTTCAAACTCAAGATCTCTTCTCCTCACATCTGCATTAGGTTTCTGATGACTTTGGGTTATTTTCAGCCTCTCCCGAATCAATTAAACTTTCTCCATTGCCTCAAACACCGAGTCTAGCGCTATAAAAGTAGCCTCACTTGTCTCAAACCAAACAATAGGAGATCTACATCTCCTCCCATAGAGAGCCTCAAACAAAGCCATTTGAATACTGGAGTGATAACTATTGTTGTAGGCGAACTCAATCAATGGTAGGTAGTCATCTCAAGTACCTTTAAAATCAATAAAAACACACCCTCAACATGTCCTTCAAAGTCTAATTGGTCCTCTCTACTTGACCATCTGTCTGAGGATAAAAAACTATACTGAGATGAACTTGGGTACCAAGACCCTTCTGAAAAGCCTTCCAAAATTAGAAGGTAAATTGAGAGCCTCTATCTAAAATGATAGACAACGGAATCTTGTGCAACTTTGCCAACTCTCTGCGACAAAGTCTAGCATAATCCTTGGCTGAATACGATGTATGAATCGGCTGACTTGGTCATTATATCTACAATGACCCATATCAAATCATGCAGACAACGCATACAAGGCAACCCTATCACAATATCTATGATCACCTCTTCCTACTTTTAAGTGGGTATGCTAAACTCCTGCAAAGTACCACTAGTCCTTTGGTGCTCAACTTTAACTTCCTGACAATTTGAACATTTAGAGACAAACTCTGCAACATCCTTCTTTAAACCACTTCACCAATAGATTTCTCGCAAAGGTACATCTTAGTGGCTCCTGGGTGAATAGATTACTGCACACCATGCACTTCTGCAAGTATTCGCTATCTCAACCTATCAAAACATGTAACACATAACCTACCTTGACAATAAAGCACACCATCTCCTTTTTGGGGGGAAAACTCTACTTTATGACCTTTAACTACCTTCTTCAACTTAACCAAACTAGGATCCTGATCTTATTTTCCTTTCACTTAGGCAACTAACGAAGATTCCAAGCCATGTTGAACCCATATACTACCTCCAATTTAATCAACCAACCGAATACCTAATATAGCAAGCTGATAAACCTTGATGACTAACTTTTTCTTATCTCCCTCAACATGAGCAACACTACCCATAGATAATCTACTAAGGGTATTTTTCACTACATTGGCCTTGCCCGAATGATATAACACACTTATATGATAATCTTTTAACAACTCACACGACCTTCTCTGACGAAGATTCAACTCTTTCTGCATGAACATGTACTGTATACTCTTATTATCTGTGAACACTTTAACATGAACCCCATAAAAATAGTTTCTCCAAATTTCAAAGGCAAAAATAACAACTGGCAACTCTATATCATGGGTTGGATAATTCTTTTTATAGGATTTAAGTTGTCTAGAGGAGTAGTCTATAACCTTGCTTCTCTACATCAAAACACAACCAAGACCAACTCTAGAAGCATCACAGTAAACTATAATTCCATCTGAACAATCTGGCAAAGTCAAGACTAGGGCAAAAGTGAGTCAAGTCTTTAACTCTAGAAAACTCTTCTCGCAAGAATCTGACTACTAAATTTTGAATTTCTTCCTAGTCAATCGAGACATAGGGATTCAATAGAAGAAAAATCTTCAATAAATCACTTATAATAGCCATCCAAACCCAAGACACCCCTGATATCTGATAGAGAGATGGATCTGGGGAAGTTTCTCACTGCTTCGGTGTTTTGAGGGTCAACCCTAATGCCATTACCAAAAATAATATGGCAAAGGAAAGCTACTTATCTTAGCCAAAATTTTCACTTACTGAATTTAGCGAACAACTGATGAGCTCTAAGGGTCTGCAACACAATTCTCAGATGGTTTGTATGATCATTCTCACAATGGAAATAGACAAGGATGTCATCAATGAAGACTATGATAAAAGTGTCCAAGTATTGCTTGGACACCTTATTCATCAAGTCTATGAAATCTGTAGGGGAATTTTTTATTTAGAAGGATATAACTAGGAGTTCAAAATGACCATACCGAGTCCTGAAAGTTATTTTTACAATGTCACATTCTCTGACTCTAAGTTGATGATAGCCAGATCTGAGGTCTATCTTAGAAAAATAATTAGAACCCTAAAGTTGGTTGAACGAGTCATCAATTTGTAGAGTGGATACTTTATTCTTGATTGTGACTTTGTTAACTGATGGAGTTGATGCCCATTCTGTGAGAACCATATTTTCTACGCATGAACAAGACTGGAGCGCCCCATAGAGATACATTAGGCCTAATGAAACCCTTATCTAAGATATCTTTCAACTGTTCCTTCAATTCTTTAAGCTCAAGTGGATCTATTCTGTAGGGAGGAATAGAGATAGTCTTGGTATTTGGAAGGAGATTTATTCCAAAGTCTATTTCCCTCTCTAGAAGGACTCCAGGAAGATCTTCAGGGAACACATCTGGAAATTCCCTTACTACTAAAATTGACTCATGACTCAGAGTTTCAGAATTTGAGTTCTTTGACACAGACAAGATAGTAAAGACACCACTTAGATATTATATTTTTGTCTTTAAGATATGGAATGATCTGACCCCTAAGAACCGAAGTACTACCTCTCCATTCGATGAGTAGTTCATTAGGAAACTAAAACTCAATGACTCTATTCCTACAATCAACTGAGGCATAGAACGACTAGAGCCAATCCATGTCAATAATGACATTGAAATCGGTCATCACTAATTCTATAAGATCAACTGAGGTGATTTTCTGAGATACTGTGATCGGGCAATTTTTGTATACCCGTCAGGCTATATTAGATATACCCACTGAGGTAGAAACTGAGAAATGTTCTGTTAATGTTATGAGACTAACACCAAAATTGACAGCTACATAAGGAGTCATAAAAGAATGTGAAGCTCCGGGGTTTAATAAAGCATAAACATAAAAATGAAAGACTTGTAACATACCCATAACCACATTGGGAGAAATCTCCTGATCATGATGAGTCTAGATTGAATACATTCTATTATGGCGCTGCCCACTGGTGGCACTGGAGGTGGCACCCGATTGAGTCAGAAAACCTACTGGAGCTGATAAAAGATTAGATTGGCGCTGCTGGCGCAAATCCTTTCCCCTCAGTTCAACTACTAGATACTCTCGAACCTTGTGGCCTGACTTGTCATATCCAAAATATACATCACTGCTAGGCTTACACTCACCCTGATAATTCCTACCATATTTCTTGCAAAATGGGTTAGTGCAATCACTGTTCAAACTGCCCTGAGACATAGATCCTAGCACTCCATCTCGACTGTTATTCCTAAACATTAGTACTGGCACTTTAGCTGAAGATAGAGCTGGGGCTGAAAATTTCTGGTAGAACTAAGAATGGTTACTTTTTTCTGACCTTGGATGAGAAAAGTTAAAACTATATATTCTGGTCCTCTCTTTCTCCTTAATATTCTCCTCCTCAATCTGCTGAGCATGAACCATGAGACTAGATTGGTCCATCTTCTTAATCAATAGGGTAGTCCTACACTCCTTGACCACAATGTCAGTTATACCAGATTCAAACTTACTCATTCTTGATCTATTTTCTGGAACCATAGTAGGAGCATACCTCGCCAACTGAGTAAACTTCAGCGAGTACTCCTTAATGCTCATATTACCCTGTTTCAATTTGATGAACTCCTAAACCTTAGTTTTCCTAGAATCTAATGGAAAGAACCTATCTAAGAAAGCCATGGTAAACTCTTCTCACTCAATAGGCCCTACCTCTATACCTCTGTCTTCCTTTCACTGCTTAATCTAGGTATGAGCTATATCCTATAACTAGTATACATCCAACTCTGCACTCTCACTCAATGTGATGCCTATGATATCTATCACTTTTTACACCATGTCTAGAAACTCCTGTGGATCATCCTCAGACTTGGATCTAGAAAACAAAAGGGGAGTCATTCGAGTGAAATTCAATATCCTAGATGCCACGGTATATACCACTTGGTTGGCTGAGGAAACAAGTTACTGGTTGTTGTGAGCAGCTACTAAATGGGCCAGGGCCATAAAAGCGGCCCTGAATTTAGTGTGAGAGACATGCTTATTCAGGGGATCTTCCTGAACAGGTAGTGGTGCAGGCTGATCCCCGTTTCTTCTTTTGTTATTTCTTCTGGGAGGCATTATCTGTAAACAAAACAAAGGATGAATTAGAAAGAGGAGTTAAATATAGATCATTCTCTTTTGCACAACATGAAAACTAAAAGAATGGAATCTATCCTAAAATATCTCATAGCCTCTTGTCCATAAGTGTGGCGCACTTCACACCCATGCACAAGACTCTACTTAATATGGCTTTTATACTTTCAATGACACTTTAAAACCTTAGGCTCTGATACAAAGCTTTGTCACGACCCGAGGCTACCTCCTAGTCATGACAATGGTGCTTACGGTCATAAGTGACCACAAGCTAATCCATGAACTGGTACCTGCTGTGAGTACTGAGTAAAATAGTAATATAATACATGTACGATAGATAATCATATAAGATACTATAAATTTGAAATACTGAAATACGTTATACTGACATGTCTGAAACAATCGATGAAATTAAAAGAATTGACTAATGTCTAACTAATTATCTGAAAACCTCTATGCAAATAATGAGTTGATAGAACAAACCCCCAACTAACTCCGGTTGACTGAACGTAAGGAAATTCTAAAATAACTGAGAAAACATATCATGTCCTCAATTGATGAGGACTCACCACTACTACTGCTAGGTAAGACTGAGCTATCTAAGAACGGTCGAAAAACTGTCCGAACCTATGTTATAAGAAAACATAGTGAAAAGAAAAGTATGCAGTTAGTACTTTGAATATACTGCTATATGAGATGAGGACTGGCTGAAATGCATAAGAAACTGAACATGAATGCATGAATATATAATATATGAGATTGCAAGACCAATCATAAAACTGTTTCTAAAATAATTTGTAAGCTGAGAGACTGAAATCTGTAGGACTGATTAACTAGAAATCTGTATAGTTGGCCAAGCAAACCTAAATTGAAGTACACTAAAATGCTAACTGAAACTATGGGAGACATCATGTAACTGGCATAAACCATGTGATCTATCATGGAGTCCAGCGTCTAACCCACATTGAGGAGGGCAATCCTATCCTTGCCATCGGAATAGAACCTGAACTGGAGTGATCACGAAACTGAGCCCATATGAGACAAGGGGAAATACTCTCTGGAGAGGCCCCTAAACCTACAGTAACACATTATTTCTAGGGAAGTAGGCTGCGTTGAACCCATACTTTATACTCGGTGATAAATCCTACTCCCAACTGAAAGACACTGAAATACTAACTGGTGCATGCACTAATAACTAATAACTGATAATCTCAGGTCATGGTATTCTAAAAATAACAGTGCATACAGATTCTGAGGTAATTATAAACATATAAACTTATAATGCTCAACATGATCATGGTGTTCTTGATGTGATATTAAAACCATGGTATGATTGACAAGTTACTTGAAAAATGGAAATCATGTAAATACATGGTATCGGGTGTTCATAACCCGCCAGTACTGAATGATTATAAAGAAAATAGGACATCAAACTTGAGATACTGTAGTATGTAATCATGGTTTAAAAATCCCAAAAATAGACATTTCATCAAACATGTGAGAATCATGAACTTTAACATGGGAATGTCTTAAACATGGGAAAATAGCATGGTTACGTCACTAAGATCATAACTTGATAATACAACATTAAATTCACTTGAATATAACATGAGATATTGAAGCTTAAATCATGAGATAACCTAACATTCCATGACATCATTCCTGGACATGGATAAAGTCAAACTACTAAGGAAACACATGGTTTTAATCCATCTTGAACATACAAAACTCCATAATAAGAGAAAAATCCATTTTTAGTAAAAAAAAAGAGGGCTTTTAGGCTCCATAGGTGAAATGGGCCCCATGGATGAACATCCCACGTACCTTAAACTTCTTGATTTATGAAAGAAACCCTATTTTTGATGCTTACCTAAAGATTTTTGAACTTGGAAAACATGGATTCTTTATTTCTTAGGGAAAAAGGATTTGAAGTGGTTCTTGGGGAAGGAAGAGGGTTGCTTGAGAGTGATTTTGAGAAGAAGGGGCAAATAATGCCCCTATGGATGCCCCAAGTCATGTTATGGACAATTTGGGTTGAGGGTGAAAAGTACCAGTTGCCCCTTGATTATTTAAATAAAAAACTGGATGCAACAACGTCACCGCGAGTTTTCCTTATCGTAGTTAAAAAAATTCCTTACCTTATCTCGGACATCATCAGTCGGGACTAGTACCGCGATGTGAGCTTATTGCGGAGACTGACTATTTCTGTGATCCTAAAATGCCAAAAACCTTGTCCAAAAAATTTGAAACTCCCCCGAGACATATTTTTAACCTCCCTAAATATGAATTAACTTAAAACTTTACATTTCGGGGGAGAGAAGACCAAACTAAAAATTCATAAAATCTAGGGGTCTTAAAAATGAATTTCCCCAATACTTAGTGAAATTTTCTAGCCATGGACCCATAATGCATGCAACTAAGAACTGAATCGAGTGAAGAGTATTATGGGGTATTACATAGTCACTACTCCTCTTTTGGATTAAGTATCAGTAATCTAGGCGGGATCTTAACGTTGACCACCCATTAAGAAAACTATTATATTAAAGATAAAGCAATACATGCATGGGTATTGTTTTAGAACAACAATAGAACTTCCCTTACTTCGTCAATATACCAGGGTTTTCACAACCTTAGCTATGGCTTTCTACCCATTCATGATTGTGAAGAAATAAAAAACATTAATAATAGAAAGCATAGATGAAATCACAATAATAAAAAGTACAAAACCCACAACAGTAACTGGATTAATCAACCAAAGTCAATACAAAAGAATCCCAAGATCAAAATTGGCTCTTACAATCAAAATATGTTTGTGAATATCAAAAGTTTATTATTCTTACTAAAATACACATAAAGGGTATTTATAGTACATGAAACCCTAAAACAAAAGACCAAATGAAATATAACAAAACAAGGTTTGTGGCCATATGTGGTCTGTTCTAGCTCCCTAACCTTGGAAGCAGGTAGCACTTATGGTCTGCACTTATGCCCTGACCCTGGGCACAAGTAGTACCTGCAGTCAGAAGGATGAGGGCAGGTACAGGACACAGGTAGCTGATGAAAAAATCCTGCAAGTTCAGCTTCAGCATTTTGGACTTCTGGCACTTGCATTTCCTACTTGCGGTCTATAGGTGCTACTTGTGGTCCACATGTTGAATTTGTAAGTACCAAGAGTCATCTTTTCAGCTCTTCTTCAATTCTTGAACATGCTTTAATCACGATCAAGTCAAAAAGTGTCTCGAACATCTATAATTGCTCCAAAACATAGCCAAAAGCACTTTTTTCACCCCTTTAACAAACTTAGCATCCAAAACATGATTTCCTACAAAACATACCCAAAATGTATCATATCTACCAAAATAACCTCAGAAACTTGCATATTTTCCTCTTTTCAAGAGTCGAAAAGGCTATATTTTTATAGAACATCATAAATCAGCAATCAAGAACACTTACTCATTCTTTAAGCTTACTACAAAGATAAGAACATGAGAAATGCTTGAGCAATCTTGAAATAAGTTTTTGCTGCCTCTCTTTACTCTCTCAGATTTTGAAAGAACTATTTGATGAAGAGGCGTCTCTTTTATTTTATAGCGAAGTGACAATTAGGGCTGAAAAAGCATTAGACCAGATGTCCTAATTAGTATAAAATAGCACATGTAAGTTTGTTACAAAAGATGACAAAATTGTGCAGACTATGTGTTCTAGCTGTATTGTATCTTGCACATCCAGGGACGTGGTCCCTTGCAGTTAGATGCTCATCATCAAAACTACATATAACAACACCATATTTCTGCAGCCTATAGATCATAGTACATGATCTCGCTATTGATGTGTTCATCATGCAGAGCAACTATGGATTAGAGATTTGGTGTGGTCTCCTGACATTTAGAGTATTCCTGATCTCCGCCATATTGATTAAACTGATCAATATTTAGAATTTAGAGACATATTTATATATGTATTTATTTAGTATTTCAATGTGCACTCTGATTGTATTAGTGTCACGACTTGAACTAGGGCCAGGCCATGACGGGTATCTCAAGTCCACTAAGGCTCGGAGACTACCTCCTTTGCCTAGCCAAATAGAACATAACACATCTAATTGTGGATGCATTTTGAACATATAACAAGATAGACAGTAATAAGATCAAAGACATCTAAGAGTATCAACATCAATACCCAATCCACAGTAATATCTACAAAGCCTCTACTAATCTAAAAACAATCTAAGTTGGGACATGCCCCCAATAATAGCGAAAAAGAGCCCAAAAAGGAAATAATTTATGTCATTCCAAACCAAGAAGTAATGGACCTTCCCGAAGAACGAGGTTCACCACTTCAAGCTAACACACAAACAACCCTGAGATCATCTATCACTGTGCATGAAAAGTAAAAGTCCCTTCAAACTCTGCATCACGTGGAGATACAACGTCCGGGGATAGTTAGTGCGATGAGCTCTAGCATGTAACTCAGGGAGATGATAAAATAATGCCAAGTTAGAATATAATTCAAAGTTATGCACACATCATTGTATACATTTATAAATGGCATTCTGTGATAGGGAACAAGGTTTAGAATGATTGTAAATCGTTATCCGAAACTATGTATCTCAACCATCATAAAAAGGCACCCACGGGCTATATGGGTTAAGCTTTTCTTGCTAAAAAGGCCTAGTATGTGTTAGCTGCACGAATCGGAGGTATCAAGGAAGACCAAGGAATACCTTAACCACACATCAAACCTAGACAAAAATATATCAATAGTGTGAATCATGCACACAGTCATCAAGACTAACCCTCATGTTGGCAAACGTGAGTTCACAGCATAAGTCATTCGAGACCCACACCATCATGGCTTAGATACATAACCCCTATTAAGCCTAATTATAACAAGTTTCACATAAGCTATTTTTTAACTAAGGAATTGGACAGGAAGGCACATCACATATATTGCCATAGCATTGACTTGCAAGCTCACATTTATGGCCTTATAATTTCATTAACTGGAGGGAATGCCTTAACCACCTTTGTTCATTAAATCAAGTTGGAGGAATGCCTCGACCCCGTTTGCTCATTAAATCAAAACATAGCCAACAAGCCTCCTCTAAATCCATGTTCAAAATATAACCATTATGCAATGCAATAGAATATGTGGGTAAGTCAAACCAAGTGACAATTTCACTATTTAAAGTCTTTTACACAAGTGGGTAGGGGGGAGACAATTGTTCAAAACCAATTCATAGTTCAAAACATCATTATGGGGGAATCACCTCTACCCTCATTGTATTTACCGCTCCCATGCACCATATTAGTTCAAAAACATTCAATTCAAAGCATGAATAACTTATGAAAACCATGGGAAAACAATTCAAGGGACAACCATTCCAAATCCTCAACCTATGTTAAAACCAACAATCAAATCCATACAATTAAACCATTTAAAACACATGCTTTTCATAACATAATTTTTGGGGAAGAGTAACAAGCCTTAGACACACAAGAATTTGGAAGTAATTGGAACTCGGACCCCGAAAGATAAACGTACGGTGAAACCCTTAAGCTTTTACTTGGTTTTTGGTTTTGAGAGTGAAATAATAGTTTTTGTTCCTTAAAAACTGATGGAAATAGACTCATACAATGTTTAAAGGTCGTACATAGGTGAAAAAGACCTCATTACCCTTGAATTAAAAAAAGACAATACAACTTTTACATAATAGCGTGGCCCAGCCTTATCACGGAGGCTAACCTCTATGCTACGCTTCTTATCTCAAAGATTATCCTCCGTGATACAACGCTATCATAAAGGTATATCTCAGGTCAAAAATTAATGTTCCAAACATGGAAAGGTCAAAAATAAAATGGTCAAAATTTTAAGGGTGTTACATGATCCCCCCTTAATATCATTCGTCTCTGAATGATGAGCTAGGACACATATAGCATGAGAAATAGCAAGAATACACCAGAATCAAATGACAATCTCAAAAATTAGCAAGAATAAAACAAAACTCATCCCATAAGAACTTCTGTCCAACACATGGAACAAGAATGGGTACTTAGTCTTTATATCCTCTCGTCTATCCAAGTAGCTTCTTCTACCTTTTTGGTTCTCCTAAGGACATTTACTGAAGTAATGTCTTTTGCCTTCAATCTGTGAACTTGTCTATCAAAAATTTTAACTGGCACTTCTTTATAAGACAAAGAATCCATCATACCAACACTCTCAATAGGGACAATCAAAAAAGGATCACCCACACACTTCTTCAACATTGAAACATAAAACACATGCTGAATACGATATGGACCAACATAAGCCATATTTTTAACTCTCCTCAAAATATTATATGGACCAACATAATGGGGTATTATAATCCCTTTTTCCCAAATTGAATCACTCTTTTATAGGATATACTTTTAAGAGCACCCAATCATTCGTATCAAACTCCAAGCTCCTTTGGCTCATATCCACATAGGACTTTTGGCGACTTTCGGCAGTTCTAAGCCTATCCCATAACCTTTACCTTCTCCGTGGCTTGGTGAACCAAATATGGGCCAAATAATCTAGTCTCACAAACATCGAACCATCCAATAGGAGAACAACATCTTCTATCATACAAAGCCTCAAATGGAGCAATCTGAATACTAAAATGATAGCTACTATTATAAGAAAACTCAACGAGAGGCAAGTGATCAACCTAATTACCACCAAAGTCAATCTCACAAAACCTTAGCATATCCTCCAAAGTCTAAATAGTTCTCTCCGCTTCTCCATCCATCTGAAGGTGGAAAATTGTGCTATGGTTCACCTAAGTCCCCAAACCTCTCTAAAATGAGTGACAAAAGAAAGATAAAAACTACCTACCTCTTTAAAAAATGCTAGAAATAGGTGCACAGTGAAATATAACTATCTCCTTAATGAACATTTTAGCATAGTCCTTACTGAAGTAGCTAGTCCTCACTAGCAAGAAGTAAGCCAACTTAGTCATTCTTTTAAGAATGACCCAAATCCAATCAAACTGGTTACGAGATTGTGGAACGCTAGTAATAGAGTCCATATTAATCATCTCCCATTTCCACACATGCAACTCAATCTCTTGAGACATACCACCAGGCCTTAAGTGCTCCACCTTCACTTGCTGACAAACCATGCACTTAGCCACAAAACTTTCCACCACTTTTTTCATATTATTCCACTAATAAATCTCTTTTAAATCATGATACATCTTTATCATTCCTAGATGGACTGTATACCTCAACTCATGAGCCTCAGCTAAGATCTTTTGTCGTAGCCCATCAATATCAGGAATACATAATCTACCTCGATACCTCAAGATACAATCACTACCAATATCAAAAGCCATAACTCTCTGCTGACCCACATCATCCTTAATCTACATCTAGATAGGTTCCAACACCCATTTCTCTTTCACCTCAGCACTAAGAGATGACTTTACCACTTCTTGCACCATCACACCTTCATTCCCAGAGTCTAAAAAGAACTTAAAGATTTGTCAACTAGTGAATATCTTTCACCAAATCTCGCTTCTCCTTATACACATGAGATAAGCTTCCCACGGATAACCTGTTAATAGCATTAACAACCATATTAGCCTTACTTGGATAATAATGATCACCCATATTGTAGTCCTTGAACAACTAAAGCCATCTTATTTGCCTGAGATTCAGCTCTTTCTGGGTGAACATATACTACAAAATTTTATGGTCTGAGAAGATGTCAACATGAACCCTATACAAGTAATAGTGCCAGATCTTTAGAGCAAAGACCACAACTAACAACTCAAAATCATGAGTTGGATAATTCTTCTCATGCACCTTCAACTACCTAGAAGCACACATAACCACCTTGCCATTCTGCATCAACACATAACCCAGTCCCACACGGGATGCATCTTAATAAATAATAAAGCCAGTAGTACCCTCGGGTAGGGTCAAAATTAAGGTCAAAGTCAACTTATCCTCGTACTTCTAAAGCTACCCTCACAAGCATAGGACCACAGGAACTTCAACTTCTTCTAAGTTAACCTAGACAATGGGGCAACAATAGAAGAAAAGGTCTTCATAAACCTCCTATAATACCCAGCTAAACTAAAGAAGCTCTGAATATCTATTGGAGTCATGGGTCTAGGAAACTTTTTGACCACCTCAACTGCCTGTGGATCCAAAATAATTCCCTTACTAGAACAACATAAACCAGATAAGTCACCCTATTCAACCAAAATTCACACTTAAAAAAATGTTACACACAACTGGTGATCCTTAATGTTCTACAACACTTAATGAAGATAACTAACATGATCTCCCTTACTCTTAGAATACACCAATATGTCATCAATCAACATAATCACAACCAAATCTAGGAACTTTCTAAATACCCAATTCATGAGATCCATAAATGTAGTCGTGTGTTAATAAAACCAAAGGTCATCACCATAAACTTGTAATGACTATACCTGGTACAGAAAGTAGTCTTAGGAATATTCACCTTCCTAATCTTCAACTGGTGATAACCCAAGTGAAGATCAATCTTAGAAAAACACTTAGCACCCTGAAGCTCATCAAATATATCATCAATCCTAGGAAGGGGATACTTATTATTTATAGTCACCCTGTTTAACTAGTGGTAATCCATACACATTAGAAGGGACCCATCCTTCTTGCGCATGAAAAGAATAGGATCACCTCACGAGAAATACTAGGGCAAATGAAACCCTTATTAAGAAGATCTTTCAAATGCTCCTTGAGTTCTTTCAACAAAGCTAGAGCCATTTTTAATAAAGGGATAGAGATAGGATAAGTGTTCGATAAAAGATCAATCCCAAAGTCTATCTTCTTATCGGGAGGAACACCAAGAAGATCATTAGGGAAGACTTCAAGAAATTCACAGACTATAGAGATAGATATTAAGGAAGGACCCTCCGAGATCTAGAAGACAATACACTTCATGAGAGAAAATTTTTAGCATACTAGTATCAATATCAAGAAATTTTTCAAAATCCTAATGAGTGAAAAGAGCATAAAGATGGTTCTGACCATCGCCAGAGCTAGAATTAGCACCCTTTGGTCTAGGAGCTGTAGAAGCAGCACTATGAACCTAATTAGACCAGTGGCAACATTGACTGAAGGACAATTCCTCTGAATATGGTCAGGCTGACCACAATTGAAAAACTTGTTTCTCTCCTCATCATAAAACCCATGGTGCAACTTACCACAAAATCTACAAGGAGGATATGATAGAGTTTAAAACGAACCACTATCCTTAGATGGGGAACCCTATGCCTTAAACTCGTTGTTTCTCTAAAAGTGACGATCACCGAGTGACTTAAGATAGAGGCACTAGCCACAGAATAAGAACCAGAGTTTCCCCGCTTCTTTTTAGACTATTTCTTTCCATTACTACCACTATTCTGTTGGGCTCCACCCTACTCAGAATACCTGAACCTCTTACCTTACCTCGCCCTTATATTAGCTTATTTTTTCTTTTCATCTTTAACCTGCTTCATATTTACCATAAACCTAGAGATATCTATGTCACTATTCAGCTAGGCGGCCTTCCACTCAAACATCAAGTCTTTATACAAATCCAAAGTAATTTTTTTTTATCTTAACCCTCATGCTTGACTAGTTCAAGAGCACAAAACTAAAGAAAGTTTAAGGTGTACTCTTTCATAGACATCCTACCCTAATTTAGATTTATTAACTTCTTAGCTTTAGCCTCTCTCAACTCCTGAGGAAAGAAATGACCCAAGAAGGCACCAAAACACTTATCCCATAGTTCCAGCTCTGCATAATCACCCCTAGAATGATCCCACTTCTCATGCTACTGATATGTCAAATCCTTCAACTGATATATGGCAAATTCTAGACCATCGAAGTCAGAAGCATGCATAACTAGAAAGATCTTATCCATCTCATCTATAAAGCCTTGAGGATCCTCCTCAACTTTAGGGCCAGTAAAGGTCAGAGGATAAAGCCTCATCAACTACCAAACCTAAGTAACCTCAGAAAAACTCACAGCAGTACTAAAAGGACCCAACTGATGTGAATTAGATTTCACCAACTAGGTTTAGCGATAACTAGAATGATGGAACTCAACATTAGATATGTCTCTTTTATATGGTGGGCCATGATCACCCTCAACTCGAAAAGCCTGGGGAGGACTGGTGGGGACCGATGAAACTCTATAAGGGGTAGTACAACTAGGAGTCAAAACCCTAGACTTGGTTTGAACTCCATACAAAAGATGAGTTCCATCCATATTACCCTCAAGGTGGACAAAAGAGGTACCACAAGAATCAGATCTTTGAGGAGGTGTGATTTGAAATGTGAACAAATGGGAATTAGAGGAAATTCTAACATCCTAGAGTCAAAAACCCAAAAATAGAATACAAGAATGGAAAAAATTCCTATATGTTTTGTAGCATCTTCCTTATAAATGCAGCATGCTACACACCCATAAAAGAGACTCTACTTGACACGGCTTTGTGGAGAACCAATGGCATCAAAACTAGGCTTAGATACCAACATTGTTATGTCCTGAACCAGGGTTTAGCCATGATGGGTATCTCAAGTCCATCGAGGATCAGACACCAACACCTTTGCCTAGCCAAATATAACATAGCACATCTAACAATGGCTGAATTTCAAACATATAACAAGATAAAAAATAATAAAATCAAAGATATCTAAGAGTGTTAAGACCGATACTCAATCTACATAATATCCATAAAGCCTCTACTAATCTAAAAATAATATTAGTGGGGATATGCCCCCTGACAATAGCCAAAAAGATTCAAAAAACAAAATAGTCTATGTCATAGTAAACCTAGAATTAACAGGCCTTTCGAAAGAAGGAGGCTCACCACATCAAGTTGACACACGAAAAACCCTTAGATCACTTATCTTTGTGAAGGAAAAGTAAAAGTTCCTTCAAACCCTGGATCATATGGAGATATAATATTTGGGGACGGTTAGTGGGATGAGCACTAGCATGTAACTCAGCGAGAGGATAAAATAATGCCAAGTCAAGATATAATGTAAAACCACACAAACATCATCATATATATATATATATAAATGGAATGTTGGGATAGGGAACAAGATTTAGCATAATAGTAAATTGTTATCCTAGACTATGTAGCTCAACCATCATAAACAGGCACCCACGGACTATATGAGTTCAGCTTCCTTGCTAAAAGGGCCCTAGTGCATGTTAGCCGCACAAACCGGAGGTATCAACTAACACCGGGCAATACCCGACCAAACATCAAACCTAGATACAAGTATATCAATAGTGTGAACCATGCACACGGTCATCAAGACCAACCCTCAAGTCGACAAATGTGAGTTTTTAGTAGAAGTCATTCAAGTCCCACACCTTCACGGCTTAGCTACATAACCTCCATTAAGACCAATTAAAACAAGTTTCATGTAACCCAATCATTAACTAAGAAATTATACATTAAGGTGTACCACATGTATCGTCATACCATTTGCTTACAAGCTCACACTCATGTCATTACAATTCTATTACCCTAGGGGGAATGCCTTGACCTCCTATGTTCATTAAATCAAGTTAGAGGAATGCCTCAACCTCCTATAGTTTATAAAATCTAATTAGAGGAATTTCTCGGTCCCCTTTGTTTATTAAATCAAAACATAGCCAACAAGGCTTTCAAAATCCATGCTCATAATGTAACCATTTATGCAATATAATAAAATATGTGAGTAAGTCAAACCAAGTAATAATTTCACAATTTAAAGTCTTTTAGACAAGTTGGTAAGGAGGACACAATTGTTCAAAACTAGTTCTAAGTTCAAAACATCATTTTAGGGGAAGCACCCCTACCCCCATTCCAATTTTCATACCCATGCACCCTTTTAGTTCAAAAATATTAAATTCAAAGTGTAATTAACTTATGAAAACCATAGGAATACAATTTAAGCTTCAAACTATCAAAAATTCTCAACCCATGTCAAAACCCACATGCAAATACATACAATTAAACTATTTAAAATGCATGTTTTTCATAAAATAAGATTTAGGAAAGAGTAACATGCCTTATACACACAAGAATTTGAAAGTAATTGGAACTTGGAACCTATAAGATGAACATACGGTGAGACCCTTAAGCTTTTCTTGGATTTTGTGTTTGAGAGTGAAGTAATAGCTTTTGTTCTTTGAAAACTGGTGAAAATAGACTCATATAATATTTAAAAGTCATACATAGGAGATAAAGACATCATTACCCCTTATCCTAAGGGAAATAAACAAGACACCGCAACTTTTATATACCAGCGTAGCCAAACCTTATCGTGGAGGCTAACCTTCATACCACACTACTTATCATGGAGATTATCCTCTGTGACATGACATTATCACTGATGTACACTTACTCAATGACACATCAAAATTGCAGAGGCTAATCTCCATGGTAATCCTAGAACGCGGAGGATCACTGCCTCAGAATTTTAAAATAACCCTGAACCTCTCTCAAATATTTCAAAACTCACTTGGATTACCCTTTTACCATCTCTAAGCGTTTTCCAGGTAAAAAATAAATGTATCAAACACAAGAAGGCCAAAAATAAAATGGATGAAATTTTAATGGTGTTACAATTAGGAGCTCTTGTACTAACTTTACCAGGTCTTGGGCCTTCATTCTATATTAGTCTTTTATTTAAATTCATTCCCACTATTTTTCCTATTTCTCGTAATAGTCCATTACTAGATATTCCCAAATTTGGGTTGACATAACTATTGAATCAGCATAGGTTCCATCATATTCTGAAAAATCAAGTTATGACAAGCGTATAGAGAAAATAATAGCCTCAACTTGTGGACTAATTAAACCATGCCACATATTTTAAGCTAGACAAAATTTGTTAGTAATGTTATGACTACATGGACTAAGATAATGAAAATTGATCCACACTCATGGCATCATAGGATCTAGACAGAACGATAGTTCATTTACTGCATATGGAAGATATTTTTTTGTATAGAGAAAAGTCAGGTAGCTTGCATTAGTCATTAACAATCATTGCATAACAGACCCCTATACAACACTACAGATATGTTAATTAGGGGATTTAATGTACATAATTCACTAGTTGGAACAAAATTTGTATGTAAAATCATGCAATTATCATATCGAAGAAGACTTTGATTGGTTAATACAATATTGATCTGAGTACAAGAATCAATCATTCTCTGATCTTTATTTTGAATCTATTCTCTATATTATGATATGATGACTAACAGGTTCCATTCAAACATAAAAACTCTAGTTGGATGTTCCTGCGGTTGCTTTAGATTTTAAGCAATATTCTTCATCCCTAATATTATCTCTTACATTCCTCTAATTTTATTTTATAATATTATATCTTATATTTGCTATGCTGGATTGAGTCAAGACATTTTATCATTTAAACCTCACTAATAAATTCAACTGTACCTTTTTTGGGGTAAATAGATTGGCACCAACTGTGGGGCTAATAATAATATTGGTGTTGATTTGGTTGCCTAACATTTTGTAAATTTTGTTTTTCTGGTAAAGCAAAAACATCTTTGGTAAGTTGTCTAGAGCATAGGATCATATCTATATGTACACAAATCCTATTCAAAATAAACCAGCAAACATGGAAGGCAACCTAATTTCTATGAAAGAACAACATGAGTATTCACAACAAAATCACGCCCATCATGACAAACATAGCAGCAACCGAAATACTGCCAAAGTAACAGTTAGCAGTTTGGGACATGCTTTACTGTACTGAATTCTCACAAGAAATCTACAATGAGCTTACTATACAAAGTCGTCTGAAGTCGACAAGTACTACCTAAAGAATTACCTAACCAAGAAGGAGATAAGAATTAGGGAGAAACTAACACACCTACTACCAATAATAGGGACTGGTCTAAAATCTTATAATATTAAAGACACTGGATAGTAAGGTGGATCAAAATGAAAAGGAATTTTATGGATGAATAGATTAGTTTTGAAGGACACCACGATTCCTAGAAGGCCCAAATTAGAGGTGATATGTCCAACTATTGTTCTCTTTTAGTGTAACCTAAAAATGATTCCCAGATAGTTTGAATATTGAACATCTTAAGGTATAATGGGACTACCTACCCAAAGAAGAAGTAACTATCTATACGTAAAGAACTAAAGGCAACAATGTACAAATAGATGAGGTAAAATTAGAGATAATTAAAAATTTAGGTGAGACCCTAACTAAAGTATACATGATGTGGTACTCCATGCTACCCAAGTGATCTTTCACTTTATTTGAACATGTTACTAATTTCTTTGTGCAAGCACAAACTAGATCCAAAATAGTGCAAGAAAGAAAAGTAGACGTCTTCAAAATTGCTCAAAAAGACGATGATTTACTTCAAGAATTTGTAATACACTTATGAAGGGAGATAATATCGCTAGCTTTGGTTCTAAATGAGTGGGAAACAGAAGCTTTCAGCAAGGGGCGTAACACTAAAAGCTTTAATACTTTACTAAATTGAAAGAAAACTTACTTGAATTCTCAGTGATGATATAGAAAGACATCCATATTAGAACCCTTGGGAATTGTACCACATAGTGAGGGACCAGGCCCCTTAAAGTCAATCACAAGCAATAGAATAGTAAAACAACTATGAGGTGCTAGAAAACTAAATACAGTGCAGGAAAGTAACGACACACAAGATTTACCGTGTAAAACTCCTTGCTCAAGGGAGAAAAAACTATGGCTTGCCCTCACAAGCACCAAGGAAATACACTATAATCAACCTCTTAATTAAAGAATTAGTTTTAGCCTAACTCTAGGCTCCTTTCATTTGTAATAACTCTACTACAATATCATCTTGGCAACTTTGTTAAGGACCCTCTACACCGATTAACTTTAATCAGTATAAAACTAAAGAAACTCTACCTAGGCACTCTCGAACATAAACAAAACAAGGCATTACTCTTATAACAAGAGTAATTCTATTACAAATCATGATACGCTCAAGAACACTCACTACTTAAGTATATAAAGAAATCTTAGAGCATGAGCTATGCTTATGCATCGTTGTAAAATGGTTTTTCCTTTTTCTCTCTTCAACACTCTTTATTTGTATTTGCAATTTAATGAAGAAGGATTTTTTCTTTCATAGATAAGTGATAATTAGGACTGAGATTTCATTAGACCAAGTTTCCTATTCAGTACGAACAATACGTGCAAGTTTGATGCACAGGAGGATAAAATTGTGCAATTATGCATGCTAGCTATACTTACCATGAACATCCAGGGATCTGGTCCCTTAAAGTTATATGCTCATCATCTAAACTATAGATAGTAATTTTTCCCCTTTTTGATGATGACAAACCAATCATACAACTTAGAGCATCAATGCACATTCATCAAATTTAATCAGTATGAATACCACTCTAAAGATGAATGTTCCCCTATCATCATGCTTCCTCCACCACCATTATGCAACACAGCAGTCTAGCCTTTTATTGTCATTTACAGCAAAAACTCTTAGCACATGAGCATGCTTTCTTCCACCTATCATTGTGCCTTACTATACTTCCCCTATCAGCATGCACCATAAGAGCACACACACTTGGTAACTGGTAACTTGGTCGTTATATATAAAGTCAGTATTTCATATTTTAGCATTATTGAAAAGGATTAATAGTAAACCAAGAGTAAATATAAGTACAAGATAGCTAACATATGACCACTAGGTCAACACTAACATGAAGTACAACTTCAAAATAAATTAGATAAATGAGGTACACAAGCAGAATTCATTCATTTTCAAAAGAAAGGTCAGTAACAATACAATCATACTAAAATAATGCATAAAATAAATTATCTTTAATATCCAACCCAATAGGAAAACTATTATACTGATACAAGATTTATAATAGGATAGGGATAAAAAGGATTAGGTGTAGGGAGGTTTGGGGGTAAAAGACTTAAGAAACATCCCTATTCTTGTATTTTCGGCATTATGGGCATCCAATAACTATTTGGTGAGGAATTTCACTTAAGCAAATCCTTGAATTTCTCCAATCAGTTCTGCCACTTGTTTCTGGAGTTTGGCATTTTTAGCTACAAGCTCATCAGTGGTACTTAGTCCCTTAGAACACTACTTACGCTTCTGCAACTTCATATGTACTATGTCAGTATCTTTGGAAGCCAACATAATCCTTAACTCCTTTTCTTTGCCCAATATTTCTGAACATCTTGCAACTCAAATACTTGAGACACAAATCTAGCTTTGCCCTCTATACATTCATTCTCCATAAAAGTTGTCAGGTTGACCATCTGCTTGGCTGTTCCAGGTGTTTCTTTAGTTCCATTCACACCATACTGTTCAAATACCTTGTTTAGTAGATAACTATATGGAATTCCATTTTTTTCTTTCTTTTCATAAAGCACTTTATGAATATGCTTTATTATTAGAGTAGGAGATTAATTAATTCAAACTTGATCAGGCATTCAACACTAGAGCCAATTGTTCTTTTTCAGACCTTTGAAACAAGACATTATTGATGAACTCAAATACCAGTTAATACTAACTCTTGAAAAATTTCTTTTTCACTGCATATTTTGATATCTGTCCTACCTTTTATGCCTCAATCATGAATTCTGTAGTAGGTTGTTGATTCAGCATATTTCTTACCCCCATAAAAGGTACATCAAGGATTCTTCCTTATGTTTCTTCATCTAGCTTAAGAAAATTTCCCTACACCTAGCAGTCAAACTCAAACCATACTCTGAGAATTCCCTGAAGTAGTAGAATTCTCTTACCTCACCTTTAAAGATAATGAGAGTTAGTTATTTTAATAGGTTCAACCAACCCTGATGCTTGACATACTCTACGAGTTTTACCATCCCTATTTTTTCATAGATTTTTGGATCAAACACTTTCCCATATAGAACCTTCTATGTTCTCAAGTTCCCAATCCTCCTTTATCTGGATGTGTCATTGTTTTTCTTTGATTTTGGATAACTACTTGTCTTTCCTTTTTTTTATTATTTTTCTTCATGGGACAGAGTCCTTCAGAGTCTTTTTTTTTCTTGACAACTATATTTTTCTGCCTCTTTCTAGTAGAACCACCAATCATTGACTTAGAGGACCTGGTCCTTTCAGAAACCTCATCTTTCTTACTTGTTTCCTCAGTAGCAGCAACAACTTCTAAATCTATGTCCTCCCCCTTTTCAACCTACCCAACTTTCATATTTTTTCTCCTCTAATGCAATAGATTTATTGATCCTTCTTCTTCTCATGGTTGAAGCTTTATTGGCCTTCATGGTATCTTCCAACATTTTTTTTTCAGAACATCTTATAGAATAAGTTCTAGTCATCTTTACCTCAGAGTTTATCAGTTTATCCTTACCAATAATTCCTCTCAGTTTCTTGACCAACCATCTTAGAGGAACTTCATCCTTATTCCTCTCATCTACCTCATTTGGTGGTAACAATATATCTTTTTTCTCATTCTCTTTATCCTTATCACCCACATCTTATTCTTCTCCAATTACTGATCTTTACATGGTATCATATGCAAGTAGGAGTAAATTCTCAGCTACCCAATTTTCATTAGAGGATAGATCAACCCTTTTGACTGAAATTTATTCACCAATAAAGTAGAAAAAATAGGGTTTGAATTTGAGGGTGTAGGAAAGTTAGGTGGTTGTTGTTTCTTAGAGGGTTCAAATTTTTTGGATTTCTTAGCTGACTCAAGAATTTGGAAATTTTCATGTATTTTTGAATTTCCTGGAGAAAATGGAGTTTTAGGTTGAGAAGTTTCTTGTCCTTATAGTGATCCAAATCCTTACTTTGGATTCCTTATCAAGATTAGCTAAGCATAAGATTCTGAGATTAAGGAGGGCGATATTGACTTGATTATGTGTTCTAGAAATTCTAAGAAAGATATAGCTAGAACAATTGACTCAGTTTTTTGTTAGGGACTAGAGATGATGTTTTCCATGGTTACAATTTCTAAATAATCAAGATGTTCAACTTGGTGATGTCCAGTTTGACTCTTTGAAGTTTTATCTGCTTCATGGTCTTTAGCTAGATTTGAGAAAGTAGTAATGTTGTCCATTAGATTTTGAGAGACAGAGATAAGCTATCCTATTTTAGGTTTAGAGAAGATCTATAGATTAGGGAAGATAATTTGGACTAGTTGAAGAATAATGACAAGAAAGTCTGACTTATAATTTTAAGAGGTGACCAATGCCATTAAAATATGTTCCTTTTGAATTGACATATCTATACCTAAAAAATGTGACTCATCATTTTGCAGAGGAATTGACATCTTAGAGGAGAGAACATACATGGATTTTAAGACAACATTTTATGATTACTTAAGCATCTTGTATAGGTACTAACCCGAGTGATGGGACTAGATTTCTCTCCTTTTGACTGAATTTTGTACTTGTGTTAGATTCAACTGTTCTCTTTCTAAATTGTTCTCATGGGTGTATCCTTGCAAAGTTATAGAGCTGTTTTAGATTAACAAGTACCTACTTTACATAGATACCTGTCTCCTGAACATACCCAATTTTTGGAGGAGATACTGATTCATATATTAGGTAGGTTGTCTTGATGAATCGATGCTCTATACTCTTGCTGAGACCTTCTTTTCTAAGATGAGTCTTCTAAGGAGCAGGCCCCTTAAAATTAATAGTTTCGAAGTATGACATTTTCACCTTAGAGTACCTAGAGAGAGAGAGAACTCAGTTAGAGCTTCTACTATTTAGCACTTAAACACTTACTTTTGTTGAATATTCTTGACTGTACTCCCCTTTCTCCAACTTGGAATTATAATCACTTGTTTAATCTGGCAACCCACTTGATTTTGAGTTCCCAGTAAGATGACAATGGTGTTATCAAAACTTTCTTGACCTATTTTGGTAAAAACTTCTTTTTCATCTTATTTGGTTGTGTATACTCTTTCTAAACTTTGACCATTTCCCTTAAAGAGCCTATATTTATCACAATGATTAAACATAGGTTTCGAAGCCTTATTACTAACATCATTGATAGTCTTACTTTTGGACCTAGTAAGTTGAGTTTTTTCTTAATAACCCAGGCCTTTACCATTATTAACAGCTTGACTATTCAATTTACAATGAGCCTTTGAAGAAATAATCCATTTTAGTGATTTTCTTAATTCTTCTTTCAAATGGACCAGGTCCCTTTCTAATTTTTCATTCGATTGAAGTACAGACCTAAGATGCTCTTGAGAATCCCTCAGCTTCTCTTAAAGCTTAATTTGGAGATATGAGGCTTTTTTCTTTTCTTTACTCTCAAAAGCATTGAATTTCTTCAGTTGACTTACCAAGTTCAAATTTCAAGAATTTAACTTAGCACTGTTCTTTTATTTTAGAAATTTGAAGAGTTAAAGTAGTTAATGTAATCTCCTAATTCTCTCATTTTTCTTCTATAGTATTTTTCTCAGTGGTAAGTTCATATATAGAGTCTATCAACACACTAGTAAGCTTTTTTATCTTCCTAGCGGTGTAGTTATCTAGACCTTCCTTAATATCAAAGAGTGTTACCTCCCTTTCTTTTTCATCTTCTGTGTTTGCCATGAGAGAGAAATAGGAACCTAAGACTATTTTATTCTCACCATATTTTAGCATGAAACCATCTCTATACTTTTTGTCTTTCTCAAATTTATTTGAGGAGTCTTCCCATGCAGCTAACACCTTCTTTATTATACAACTAGATACATCTTTTTTTTCTTGATTTTTTTGGATTTTGTTCATTTTTTTTCATTTGGTATTTCATTAATGCTTCAGAGCTACCATATTTGTGATAACCTTCAATTTTACCATTTCTTTTGCTAAACTGACCACCTCTTTTTATAGCTCTAACAATCCTTGTTGCCAGAAGTGTAACATCAGTGTCTTCTTTACCTGGGTTAGACTCTAAAGCCTTTAAAGTCAGGAATCTCTTCCTTTTTGCTCCCTTTCTTTCCACCCCAACTTTAGTTATAACAGCCATAATGATTAGAACAATCCAAGTATGAACCTTTTAGAGTAAACCAGCTCTGATACCAATTGTTAGAACCCTTGGGGGTGGCACCAAAAAGTGAGGGACCAGGTCCCTCAAAGTCAATCATAAGCGATAGAACAGTAAAGAAACTATGAGTTAATAGATAATTAAAGGCATTGCATGAAAGTAACAACACACAAGATTTAGCGTGAAAATTTCCTTGCTCATGAGAGGAAAAACCACTACTCTCTCTCATAAGCACCAAAGAAAATCACTATAATCAAACTCTTGATTACAGACTCAATTTTAGCCTAACTTTAGGATTCTTTCGCTGGTAATAACTCTACTACAAGCTCATCTTGACAACTCTGCCAAGGGCCCTCTACACTAATTAACTCTAATCAGTATCAAACTTAGGTAACTCTACCTAACACTGTCGAGCATAAGAAAAACAAGAGATTACTCTTATATCATGAGTAATTCTATTACAAATCAGTATAAACTCAAAAGAAACCTAAGAACATGAACTATGCTTGAGCATCATTGTAAGATGGGTTTTTGCTTTTCTCTCTCTTCAACAATCTTCCTTTGTAATTGCAAAAAATCATTTGATAAAGAAGAATATTTTTACTTTTATCGATGAGTGATGATCAGGGATGAAATATTATTAGACCAGGTGTCCTAATGAGTACAAGAAACATCTGCAAGTTTGTTACATAAGAGGACAAAATTGTGCAGTTATGCATCCCAGCTTTACTGTACCGTAAATATCCAAGGACCTGGCCCCTTAAAGTTAGTTGATCATAATCTAAACTACATATATCAGTCCACAACATGTATGAATCTAAAGTAGGATTTGAGGATGGTTAGTTGGTGACACCCATATACTTTAAATTATAGCCATTAAAAGAGAGATATAAACTTTATGTTCCACCAGGAAAGTCCCCAGAGTGAACCTATTATTGCCACTATTCCCAAACATCAAAAACGCACATTAGAGATAGAAGAAATGACCAACACATTATGAAACTTCTACTAATGCAACTAAATTTAAATATAGTATGGTTTAGGACTTGTTCATAAAGTTATTATGTCGTAGGATTATGGATCTTGCATTATTCTATTATATTTTTTATTTATTTTTAAGCATGATTAAGACATATACCAAATTATTGAAACACAAGGTTAATAGTATGGTCATGAACTTTTGTGCATCTGTCATATACCCAAATTAGCCTTTCATCTTTATCATTGAGCAGGGGTATGAAACTAATCCAAATGAAACACTTGTTATCCTGTATTTGACCCAAGTAGATGATCTAGTTACATCTCTATACTATTCATAAATTCATCCTTAGATGTATCCTACTCTCCTTAACCCACATACCATTTCTAGTCTCCATCCCTTGGGTTCCTCCAAAAATTATTTTTTATCCTATTGATTGTGAAACAATATAATAATATTACAAGGTTAAGAAAATAAAATATAATGATAGATTTTGCAAAACCTAACTACACATACACTACAATGTTCATAATATGGACATAACCCTTTATGGGGCATTTAGCTACTCATAATTTGATTATGAAGTAATTATTGATGTAAAACAATAAATTATGATAAGTATAAAGTGTAAGAAATAACCCTTAGAGAGTTGAAATCAAGCTTTATTTTCCTTTACTCTTCCTAGGCTAAACTATAAAGTACAAAATAAACTAAGGGGATATTTATAGCATTTAAACATGTGAGAATATTCCAAGTCGGACTAGAAAAAGGGGCAAAAATTTCCCTACCATGCTGGGTCACGCTTCAAGCCTCCTTTAATTAACATGGAACTTGAGGCACAAGCTCCTTATACTTTCCCTAGGAGTCTTCTCTATAGGATTTAAACTTTCTAAATGATGTATTTTTTACCCCATTTTGCTATAAAACTTTTTCTTCCACCCTCCAGCTTTGCCAATGGATTTTTCTTTGCTAAATTCATCTATTTATCCTCTGTATTAGCATTAATTTTTCTCCTTTCACCTAAATTGCATAAAATACCTCATATAAGTGATAAACCTTAAATTAAACATAAGTCATAAGTATAAAGCTAAATTATCCTCATAATAAGTTACAAGTTTGTGCAAAAAGTAGTGAAAATGAGTGTATAATTTCTCCACATCAATTAAATTGGATCTAATATTGTTGTTTATGGTATTTTCAATTAGTAATTACATAATGCCATATCATACTATTTGAATTACGTTTGATCTTCTTTTTTCTGTATATGAATAACACATTTATCATTTAGTCGTTGATTTCATTTTGTGTTAATTAGGAAATTTGGTACATAATTTGCATAGATATTACTCAGCGAGCCCTGATCTTTGCAGAATATTAAGAAAAATGCATGTTTATTAAAGCATATAACCGAACACTTGGGACACAAACATCACAAAAGAAAAAAACATATGTGATTTTCAAAGTCTAAATATCTCGCACAAAAAATGAGTTCAAGTGAGCCCCTAAAATGTATTTCAAAACACTTACTTAATGTCATAACTAGAGATTTAAGTGAGTAATGACGCCTATCTAACCTAATTGTAGGTAATATACCCAAATACTCAACTCAAATCTTGAAATATGTTTGTGGAAGTTGACAGTTAAAATAATACATGTCATAACCAAATTCTTTCATAAAAATTCAAAGATAAAATATGAAAAAGAAAAAATAAACCCTAACACTTAGAAGTCATATTTCAAGCCATCTATGACTTGAATAAAATTACAAACTAAAACATATCTTAAAGGAAATATGAAAAGACTAAAACCTAGGAAACATCTAAGAATTTTGTGGATTACCCAAGTAGGTATCTCATAATCCCAAGAAAATCTGCTTTGGATATAGCTAACATCACCGATAAGAGGTACTAAGCTCTGAACTTACACAACTATGTGTAAAAAAAAAAAAGAGTACTAATCCATATATACACAACAATAGTATCAACTGGCCTAAATCTAAAGTGATAGTGAAGATCGATCATAAGATAATTCCTTATGCTTAGAACATAAGTTCTTATTTTGAATAAAGAAATAGTCGGACGATTAGGTAATATAAGCAACAACATTTATAAATCACATCCAAATATCTTAAATCAAAGGTAAATCAATATCAGAGTAGTACATTCAATATAACAGTCACTAATAAATCACTTTTACATACTAAATCAAGTAAAATGATTTATATATTGCATGCCTCCTATTTAATCAATATCTTTATATAGCCACTACCATATAACTAGCTGGGTCCCATCTGAGACTTGTGAGATCCATATTCCATCCCAAAATAACTCAAATTCATATCATCATAAATGACCTCAACACTATCTGTCAATGACCTCGAGCTTACATCATAAGAAATGTCCTTAACACAATTAAAAAATAACCTCAAATCCATCCAAAAATAACCTCAAGCTCTTATCACAAGTAAAGACCTTGACACCATATCACTCTTGAAGACCTTTCCACCGTCCCATAATCAATAACAAGAAACAAATAATTAGTACATTCCAATAGAGTGGGGTGTATAGAAGGTAAAATGCATTCAGTCAATACTAGTATCAAATAGGTGAAGTAAAAAGGTTGTTTTAGATAGACCTCAACTCAAGAAAAAATTAAAATATAAATAAACATATTATAAGAACAAGAATAAGCAGTATCAAAACAACAAAAAGAAAAAAAACAAGATGAACATAAATTACTACCGCAATCGATATATCCAAAATAACAAACATCACCAAAAACTCCAAGAAAAATAAAATACAAGTGTAGCACTATGGTTACTAGTACAGTAAACAATACAAAGAAGTCCCACTGACTAGTACAAATACACTCTTTCTTACTAACCTTCGATCCTAATTCACGCCATCTACACCTTTATATCTAGAGTCATGTCCTTGGTAAACTGGACTTGCTTTATGTCCTGTCTAATCAATTCCCATTTATATTTCTTTGATTTATCTCTACCTCTAACGAATCTATTGATAGCCAATATGTCACACAGGGATTTTGTACACCTCTTCTTCATATGCCTGAGTCATCTCAACTGTGCTTCTTGCATCTTATTTTCTACTAAAGTTACTCCCACCTTGTCTTAGATAACCTTATTCTAATCCTATTACTCCTAGTTATCCTATATATCCACTACAATAGCTTCATTTTTACCACCCTCATCTTTTAGATTTGAGAGTACTTTAGTAGCCAAAATTCCACCCTATACAACATAGCTGGTCTAATTCATTACATAGAACTTGATTTTAAGTTTAAGAGTCACCATCTTATCAGATAAGATTACAAATGTGAGCCTCCATTTCATACACCCCATTCCAATACGATGAGTAACATCCTCATCAATATCTATATTCTCTAGATAATAGACCCAAGATACATGAAAATACCTCTTATTTTTATGAACTGAGAATAAAGACTCATTACCATACTAACCTCATACATCATCTCACTAAACTTGAACTCCAAAAATTTCATACTTATCCCACTCAATCAAAATCCTTTAGACTCCAAGGTCTATCTCCTAAACTCTAACTTAGTATGAACTCCTTCATAGGTCTCGTCAATTAAACTATGTAATTTTTTAATAATATAATCAATAGACCCTCACCTTTAGTTTACCATATTAATAAATCCATCACCAAGACAAATAAAAATAGGTGAAAGATTTATCCCTTGTGTAACCCCATCAATATGAGAAAGTGCTCCAAGTCTTCTCCCATAATTCTTACATGAGTATGGTCTCTATCATACATATCCTTACTTGACTTAATGTATGCTATAGGAACACCTATAACTTCCAAGAACCTCTATTAAAACTATGTAGGGACATTGTTGTAATTCTTTTTCTAGACAGATAAACATAATGTGTAAGGCCTCATTTTTCTTATTATACTTCTCCATTGATATCCTTAAGAGATGAATGAATTATGCAATTGAGTGACTTGGTGTGACTTTAAATTCGTCCTCAATATTATTCATGATCCTCCTCAACCTAAATCGACCACACTTTTCCAAACCGTGATAGTGTGTTTTAATAACTTGATACCCCTATAGTTGCTACAATTGTAAATGTCACCCTTTTTTGCACAATAGAGTTATCGTACTCTGTATCGAAGGTTCAAGCATCTTTTCAACCTGAAAATGACAATAGATAACTTGGTAAGATGTTTCATACCTGGTCTACTTATGATCTTTCAAAACACTATCGGGATCTTATTTGGCCCAGTTTCTCTATCCCTACACAAAATAATAATAACACCCTTAACATTTTCAATATTTATACATGTATAGTAGACATAATTATGATGCCTCTCAGAGTGATATAATTCCTCTAGTCAATGCCTTCATCCTTTATTTATTTTAATAGTTTATGGAACTATGACTACCATACCCTCCTAGTGAGAACCTCCTTGATGCACTTTACTTAATTAAAGTCACGGGTACTCCTCTATCTAGCCTTGACTAGCTTTCATAACTCCTTATCATTGCCTTTATCCTTTAAATTTACAAACAAGCTTTTGAAAGTTGCTGTTTTAACAATTATTGCCAATAACTTAGACTTATTCATAGCCATTTTATACTCCTCTATATTTGTTCACTTCCCCTCCTCGGTCATACTTTCCACCAACTTTATTTAAGCCATATTTCTTACCTATACCTTTTCTTGAACTTCTCCATTCCACCACCAATCCTCTCTACACCTACAATATTAACCTATCAAGATATTTAACACATTTTTAGTTATTTTCCTAATATAATAGTCAGTCTTATGGCATGCAGTGTATGTATCCGTACTTCTCCTATATGCCCTTATAGCCATCAACTTCTTTCCTATCTTTAAAGCCCTTTTCATAGTCAAGCTACCATATTTGATCCTATGTTAATCATGAACAATGCTTTTATTCTCTCTTTTTTATCTCCAAATCCATCAATGAAAGTTTATATTAGTTCAAAAGATTCTCACTTAGAATAACCTTAGAGTCTTTAAAAAACGTTTATCCCCTTCATAAGGAGAAAAGGTCTATCTAGGTACTGGCCACCAAACTACAAAAAAGTAACCTGATGTTTCTCATTTTTGCTGAATCTTGAATTCACTACCATAATCCCAAAGTCTCTAGCATAATCCAAATGTGAGGCTCCTTCTTCGTTCTCTACTCAAAATTGATGATCTAACTTTTGACGGTATATTTGTACTTCTTATAAGGGATATTTGTTTGGTTTCCAAAATTGATTTTCTAATTTTTTATGGTATATTTGTACTTCTTATGAGGGATAGTTATTTGGTTTCCTGCAACTATTGGTGTATTTCATTCTTGTTTTACTTGTTATCAGGATACAAACTTAGAAGTAGGGATGAATTAGAAAAGTAGGATTCTAAAAGGTTTAGACATGTTAATTGATAGACCGTCCAAGACTCAACAGACAATCAAAGTAGCCATCGCTCCTAAGTAGAATACTTCAATATTATAGAGATGGGGAACATTTCATGCGACTAACCACTGGGCCCGCGATGGGTCGTCGATATGTTTGTTGTAGCTTAACCCAAATTAATTAAAGTTTGTGTCTAGGGATAGATAACATAATGGGCCATCGGGTATTCGATGGACCATCACATATCTCGTAAACATCAACCACAGGAAAACAATGCACTGGATATAAATCAACTGTCTGGCTGACGGACCATCAGTATCCCGATAACCTATCAGGAGAATCACAGTGGTGATGAAATAACTCAAATTTAAATTTCAAATACCAAATTTTTTAGAGCCTAATGAATACTCAGCTTAGGGTTAGAATAGGCATCTTTTACTATTGTGAATATTGTAATGTTAAAATTGTATGAGAAATATGCGGAGAGATGAAGGTTACATTATTTTTATCTTGGGAATTTGGAATTGAAATTCTCTTTTAAATCCTAAGTTTATCTTGAAATATTTATGAAATTTAATCTGTTAATTTCTTTCTCAATCATGTGTTGTTAAATCTCCATAACTAGGGTTATAGGAGCTTTGGTGTAACTCAACTCTAGGGTTGCGGGGTTGATTTATTCCTATTAACAATTGCAATTACATCACCTTTTCTTCAGTTTTATGATTTCTCTTAGTTGAAAACTTAAGGAATGTGCCTATAAACATAACTTTCTTGAACAAAGAAGCTAATGTTAGGAAAAGAGAATGGCGAGAAGATTATTAGAGCTTTTGATCTCTAATTGTAAGATTGATGCCTTAACCAGATTGATTCCATGGTGAATTATTCGTTGAACTGATTTATCACTTTAAGTTTGATTGAGTTAAAGAAAATCCATCTTTGAAGATTCAAAAACAATTATATGGGACTATCTTTGCAAATTACTCTATAATTGTTGTTAAGATGGTTGAGTTTTGAAAAACCCACAACCCTTAGTATTGAATCACCTTGGCAAACATAACCCAAGTTTCTTAATTCTCGTTGAATTATATGTTACAAAGAAAACATTGTTTTTTATCACGTAAAATTCATTGAAGTGGTACATTCAAAAAAAACCTCATTTATCATTGAAAACTTAGGATTAACAGTCTATTAATAAGCATACAGCTTAGGTAACACCTTATTCCTTGTGGGATTTGACCCAACCTTAGTTGGGTTATATATTTGACAACGACCACTTACACTCGTTTTGAAGAATTGTAATTTGGGCATATCAAATGTTGGCTTGCCTTTATCATCTCATAAAGTCTATAGATGATTATCTAGGATCACTACAGGACTTCCTAGGGCTTGTAATAAGGGTTTAGGTGCAGGTGAGATTAATCTTTGGAATAGTGACTTCACCCTTCTTGCCATTGTTGCTACTATAAAACATCATGTTCCACCTCATATTGTATCCTGATTGTCCAAAATCCCCCTTTTTCTTACCTCGAGTTTTTTAGAACATCTGATCTATCTAGCCACCTTAAACTTATGTTGATTCCTTAAGTGGAGGTACATAATATCCAAAGGGACCAGGGCCAATTGGGAAAAAGCTTCTCAATCCAAAATCCTTTTCAGACTCACCTTTATTCATTAACTTTCTGTAGTAGCCACCCTAAACTTAGGCATTTTGCCCGAGTAAGGTGCACAATGTCCAAGGAGGGACTAGGGATAAAATAGAGTTTTAAAAAACTATAAGGGTAAGTTGTTGTAACGACCCAAACCAGGGCCTGACAATGACGAGTATCTCAAGTCCACCGAGGACTGGAGACCACGACCATTTTCTAGTCAAACAGATCATGATACACTACTTAGCGGAAGAATTTTGAACATATAACAAGATAGAAAGTAATAAGTTCAAAGACATCTAAGAGTGTCAATATCAATACCCAATCCATACAAATATCCACAAAACCTCTATATCGAAAAACAACCTACATCAGGACATGCCCCCAACCCTGACGATGACAATGACAATGTAAATGTACAATTTTCACTTATAATTTATGAAAGGAAAAACACCTATGGAATGATAAAGTATTTTGGAGAATTGAAGCTTACCACTTCACTACAACGACAGACTTTAAGATCACCTATCACTGAGCAGGAAAAGTAAAAGTGCCTTCGGACCCTGCATCGCATAGGGATACAGCGTCTGTAAATAGTTAGTAGGGTTAACACTAGCATGTATCTCAGGATAAGAGTAAAAACATGTCAATCAAAATTTCAATTTAAAACTCACTATACATGTTCATATACATGCATACATATGTATATAATAGATACTGGTGTAGGGAACAAAGATGAGCATGATAGTAAAACATTATCCTAGACTATGCAGCACTACCGTCATAAATGGACGCCTATGGGATATATAGTTTTATCTTCCCCTGTTGAAAGGGCCCAATGTGTATTAGCCGCATGAATTAGAGGTATCAAGGAAGAACAATGAATACCTCAACACCATATCAATCCTAGATATAACGTATATCAATAGTGTGAACCATGTACATGGTCATCTAGACGAACCCTCACATAACCCCTATTAAGCCATTAAGTCATTCGAGACCCACAACAACACGGCTTTGCTACATAACCCCCACTAAGCCCAATTAAAATAGGTTTCACATAACCCATTTATTAACTAAGGATAAATACATTAAAGCACTCCATAGGTATTATCATACCATTTAACTTGCAAGCTAACAATTATGTCATTACAATTCCATTAACTTAGGGGAATGCCTCGACCCCTTTGTTAATTAAACCAAAACATAGTCAATAATGCCTTTAAAATCCATGTTCAATGTTTAACCATTTATGCAATACAATAGTATAGGTGAGTAAATCAAACCAAGAGACAATTCACAATTCAAATCATTTACACAAGTGGGTTGAGGGAATACAATTGTTCTAACATATTTCCAAGTTCAAAACATCTATTTGGGGAATTACCTCGACCCCATTCCCATTCCCAAACCCATGCACCCTATTAGTTCAAAAAATCTAATTCAAAGAATGAATAACATATGAAAACCTTGGGAAAAGAATTCAAGGATCAACCATTCCAAAACTCTCAACCCATGTCAAAATCCACATTCAATTCCATATAATTAAATAATTTAAAATACATGTTTTTCACAAAATAAGATTTGGGAAAGAGTAACATGCCTGAAAGTGTCACAATTATGGAGAAAAATCATGCATAAGAGCCCTAATTGACCAATATCTTGGAAACCATATGTTTTTTTGACTGTGGGATTTGAGAGAGACTGAGAAGTTATTTGATTTGTTTTAGAGTAATTCTGATACCCTAAAGGGGATTTTAAGCTGTGAGTCACAATTGGGAGAGAGAAAATGTCCAAAGTACCCTAAATGAAACATTGAAAAATTATCTCCCAGTGCTATGGGTCACTATATGTATCGTAAGAACTCACTATGACTAGTCACCATGAGTTATAGTCAGGGCAGAAGTTAAGCGAACCTTCACAGGTTACCTAGCAAATCGTACACTATGACTCATGTATAGACCATATGACTCGTAGGAACCTAATCGTACCCTGAGCAGAAACTTGTACCATAACACTAGTTTCATTACGGAAGGAATACTATTACCTATAAAGAGTCCAACAAATTATTAGGCACCACTCGTAGCCAAGATAGAAACAAAGTGGATCTTCACTGGTCACCCGATGACTAGGGTCCATGACCTGTAATGACACCACCCATAGGGGGAGTTATAGTATGGACAATAAGACCTTTAGTTAAGAAAATTTCAAAGACCAAAAATCTGGGGTGTTTTATTCTCCCTCCCTTATGATCATTCATCCATGAATAATGAGACAATGAATAACTTAGCAAGATTTAATATGAAATACAACCACACTAATTTTATCAAAGTTAGGAAACAAAGATATTAAGATTAATGGGGAACAAGAATGAGTATATGGACTTTATGTCCTCTTCAGCTTCCTGAGCAGCTTTTTCCAACTTTTGGTTCCTCGATAGAACCTACACCGAAGCCACATCATTAGTTTGTAATCGGCGGACTTGTCAATCTAAAATATTAACTAAAACTTCCTCGTAATATAAGAAATCCAAAACACTAACACTTTCTAATGAAACCACCAAAGAAGGATCACCCACGTACTTTCTCAACATAGAAACATAAAAAATTGGGTGAACGGAATGCAAAAAGGAGGCAACTCTAACTCATAAGGCACATTACCCACTCTCTTCAAAGTCATATATTGACCCACTTAACGGGGACTGATCTTCCTCTTCTCTCCAAACTGTATCACTCTCTTTATTGGAGATACCTTCATGAACACCAATTGCTAACTTCAAATTCTAACCCTCTTTGCCTCAAATTCGCATAGGACTTGGGGAAAATTTAGGCAGTCTTAAGTCTATCCTGAATCATATTTACCTTTTCCCTGGCTTAGTGAACCAAGTCAGTACATAACAACCGAGCCTCATCTATATCAAACCACCCAATAGGAGAACGACACCTCCTACCATATGAAGCCTCAAATAGAGCCATCCTAATGATAGAGTGAAAACTATTATAATAAGTAAACTCGATAAGAGGCAAATGATTAACCTAAACACCACCAAAGATAAGCACACAAGAACTTAGCATATCCTCCAAAGCCTAAATTGGTCTCTCTGCTAAACCATCCATTTAAGGATTAAAAGTGGTGCTAAGGTTCACCTTAGTCCCCCAACCGCTCAGAAAAAAATGCCAAAAATAAGAAAAGAACTGATTACCTCGATCAGATATGATAGAAATTGGAGCGCCATTCAACTTGATGATTTCCTAAATGAAAATTTTAGCATAATCCTCCAATTAATAAGAAGTCTTCAGTTGCAAGAAGTAAGAAGACTTGGTCATCCTATCAATGATGACCCAAATAGAATAAAACAGACTACGCAATCATAGAGGACCTATAATGAAATCCATATTAATCACCTCCCACTTCCATACTGGCAACTTAATTTATTGAAACAATCCACTAGGCCTTAAGTTCTCTATTTCCACTTGCTAACACACCATTTACCCAGCTAAAAAAATTGTCCATATCTCTCTTGATTTTATGCCACCAATAGTTCTCTTTTAGATCTTTGTATATCTTTATCAAACTTGGATGAACCGTGTACCTTGACTCATGAGCCTCAAGTAAGATCTTCTCTCATAGTCCACCACTATTCTCAAAAGAAATCACCTTCTGGTGATCCACATAAACCTTAATTCTCATTAGAATAAGGTCTAAAGCCTTCTTCTCTCTTTACTTCAGTACTGAGAGAAGACTTTGCCACCTCTTGAAAAATCACACCACCATCCTAAGTGTCTAAAAGATGAACTCTGAGATTAGCCAAATGGTAAATATCCTTCACTAACCCTGACTTATTCTCATCAACGTGAGACAACATCCCTATATATAATCTGCTAAGATCATCAACAACCACTTTAGCTTTACTTGGATGATAATGAAGACTTATATCATAGTCATTGAGAAACTCATGCCATCTTCTTTGCCTAAGATTCAACTCCTTTTGGGTGAACACATACTATAAAGTCATATAGTCTAAGAATATGTCAACATGAACTCCATATAGGTAATAGCACAAAATCTTCAAAGCAAAGACTACCGCCAACAACTCAAGGACATAAGTCGGATAGTTTTTCTCATGTACCTTTAACCGCCTAGAAGCATATTCTGCAACCTTTCCTCACTTCATCAACACACCACCCAGTTCCACATGATACATATCACAATAAACAATAAAAGCCATCAGTACCCATGAGTAGGGTTAATATCTTAGCAGAAATCAACTTTTCCTTCAACTTCTCAGAACTACCATCACAAATGTCTAACCAAAAGAACTTCAATTTATTTTGAGTTAGTCTAGTCAATGAGGTAGTTGTCATAAACCGAGACTACCCCTAGATGTAATACGGTGCTCAAAACCACAAGTGATCCTAAGATAACCCATGATCTGGCATATTGCAAGAGCAACTGATTTAAATTATATAAAAACTAAATTTATCAACCAAAAGAATAAGCATGAGAAAGCAAAAATAAATGAATTGTTGATAAATTTTACAACATGATAAATTGAAGAAAGAACTTGAATTATGTGTAATGAGTCTGACTGACTTTCTATGAAGCCTCTACTATACTGACTATAGATAGCTGGGACATGACTCCAATAACCACTAATCAATATATATGAATAATAACAAGATAGTATATGAACTACATCTGACTGGAGTCCCCAAAATAAGAGAACTCACCACCTGCTAGTTGGAAGCTGCAAATTGTTTGATTATGATGTATGGGCGATAACTGGTACTTACATTATGAGAAAATGTAGCACATAGATATATATATGTGGATAAGTACTTTGGAATATACTAAGTATGGTTTAATGCAATAAGTAAAATTGTATACATACATAATCTTAAAACATGCATGCTAAGTAGAAGCAGACCGACCAAGAGAATGAAATTAAATAAAGCTAAAGTATCTTGATACATGAGTAACAAACATAATTTAATAAGCTGGTGAAACACTATACTTAGTTTCTTAAATCTTTACTTTTGTAGAATAAGTAGAACTGAAGCTAGGGAGTAGTAAAAAATGAATACGGTATATGAATCTCATGTAAAACTGATTATCCTGTATAAGTAAACTAAGGATCATGTATGGATACTAGCATGAAAAACATAAACATGTAAAACTAAGAATGCAAGAGCAAGTATAACATGTACTAACATGATCTGAATAACATGAATTATCTGTAAAACTAACAGAATAATTACTAAAATCTATAAAACATGCTTATTTTTTCATAGGAATGGACCTTGTTGAGAGACCCCTATTCTAGTGTAATATCCCTCACAATGCGACCCCTAGTCCAATGGAATAGCCCTTGAGGCGCAGGGCTATTTCTACCCTTTACTGTTTCTCACGTAAAAGGTAATAACTTTTTGCACGGGTATCAAATTAAGGAGAAATTTATCTTGTTGGAAATCTAACTCAATTATCTATCATTTGGTGGGTCTTGAGCTGAAAAATTCCATATATATTAAAAGATATACACGTTTAAAGTTGACCTTTGTAGAATCGAATACAAAAATTTGGCCGAATCAAAGGCTCTTAGCTCAACTTTGCTCTAAGTGATCCCTATGAACATTTCTCACCTCATAATCACTATTATCACTAGTATAATTATCATGACACATATATTCAAATTTAAATCATAGGATTAGAGTTTACACACTTAGAAATGATGGTTCACTTTCTAGCTCAAAATGTAGGGTATTATATTATCTCCCCCTTGGAATCATTCATTCTCGAATGATGGATACAAATTTGTTAAAGTCTTATAAATGTGGAATGATGTACACATGACATGTCTAGTAATGAAGGAATAGCTGAGCTGAAACATTAAAACATCCATCGTGAAACTGATTTTTGAGCTAACTTGACTCTATTTACTATAAGGAGCTGATTCAAGCTAAAGGTTTAGAACTCACTTGAAATGTTCATGAATATGAACTTACATATTGAATTGAGAAGTGATAACTGATGCAATAAAATTCCAAGAGTTACTAAGGATGGAATAAAGTACGTAACTTCTGATTAATATTTTTTCCTCAGTAAACCACGTATAAGGATCAAAAGAAAAGAGCTTCAAGGCATCACCAAGTACATTAGGTATGCACGAATCATGAGATTAAGGAACTAAGATCATAAAAGGGTATTACAATATCTGAGTTGGAATACTTGGAAAACTAACATCATGAACTAAACATTTATGAATTACGTCATGACTAAATATCTAACTTAGAGACATGATGCATGGACTAAACTAAATTTAAAATTTACATGGATGTGAATGAATTACCTCATGGAATAGACATAATCATGAATATTTAGATAGTAAGACGAGAAATAATGATGGAAATCTATAGGATCTTATCTGTTTGATTGCTAAACTAAATTGTTGTCTATACGTACTGAATCATACTAAAAGTTTATACTCAACTGGAGTATTTATTCAACACTATTTCTATGAAGTTCTAATAACATTACGGAGAAAAGAATCTTGGGCATGATCTAAATAAGATATCTCAGTAAGGAATCTTAATATGGCTTTAACTTTGTAACATGTAACATAGGCCTATGAAACATAAGTTGGGATATAATTACTATGCCTTAGACAAGGCAACTTCAAAATATCAAGTTTAGCCATTCTTCTCAAATACTCCCTCCACCATACTTGTCCTCTTGAATATTATGATCATTTGATTTAATTTATAATCTTTCATGGGTACATATAAGTTCTCTAGCAAAAGTTTAAGTTGAACTGCATACTCTTTCCATGTTCAAGCCTAACTTGAAATTACAAGGTACAACACATAACAACATAATACTAGTATAAATCATGAATTCAATACCCTATGAATTTTTTACACCTCTCATATCAAGAATAATTGTTCTTACCACTTCAACAACTAAATTCAAGCTTTTACTAGAAATTCGCTAGCACATAATGCACCTATCCACTTATACACCAACATAATATTCAAGCCTGTCATTATACCCAGATATAAACTTTTGATCAATCAACCCACTTTGGAATTTTACCACATTCTTTAACGCCTCTTGTCAATAACAACTTTCATACACTATCCCCAAGAAGACACTCAAGGAATTCCCAACTAACCATGACATATACCAAAAGCTTTGCCTAAATCTTTCTTCACACTTATTGCCTTAGACAAAGCAAGCAAACAATAATTATTTCCCCAATATGAAATATTTACTCTCTCCCATCTAAATAATTTCTACACCACTATCATTAACACTAAGGAGAGGTTACTGAAAGGTTAGAACATGAGGACCTAAAGCATAAAAGAATACGATGCATAACTTTGACACTTAACTGAGGCCTGAGGGATAGAATAGCAACATAATGAATCCATCAAAGAGATCTAATCTGAGGACCTATATGACATAATCTTAATTTCACTGGTCATTAAGAGTGTAGCATGAGTTATGGGAATTGAGCATACTGTAAAGCATGAGTACATGAGTCATGAGCTGCATGACCTGAGTTTGGAGTTAATAATTTCGAGGAATATGATTTGTACTACTAAGTGAACTGGAAATCCTTATAATAGGAACTGGAAGCATTCATGATTCTATAGAAAGTGCATGAATAAGAGCCATTATCATGGATTTGACATGTAAGGCATGAGTAGATGCCGTGATGACTAAAATAAAAAACTTTGCACTGAGATAAGAATGGGTCGGGAATATTCCTCCCCTAGTATTGTCCCACAACACACTGGCATCACTATTATAATCTGAGAACCTGACTTGGTTCCTTATTCTATTAGCTCCTCCTTAGATTTAAGCCATCATTCTAAGTCTGTGGACCCCTTAATAAACTCTAAACTAAACTGTATCCATTTTACTCTAGAATTCTAGATATAAAAATACACATACATACTAAACTCAACCTGAAAGACTGTACCTAAAAATGTAAAACCCACTACTTATACTTTCTTCTGAGATAGAACTCTTAATTTTTGATAGCTCTAATAGTCATAATATAACAATTTAAACACTTACTAACTTAGAATCATCAGGAGTATCACTATATATAACATCATAAACCTATAACCCATAAATTAGATGGTAAGAACATCATATACTAACAACTCATTTGCACTTAACAACTTAAGTGTACTATCTAAGTACAGACACTGTTAAAAATTAGAAATAATACAATCCCGTATCACCTTGGGTACACCTCTAGCTTATACATACATCATCATACTAAATTTTAAATCAACAAACATAAATTCTTACATACACTGTTTCAAGCCTACTGGTTCACCTTTCATACACTTAGCCCCAATGATACATAATCTACTAAATTTAAACAGCACTATCCCCACTTTGCTACTGCTAAACTTCTGGGTTCATGATTCTAACTCTAGGTCATACGTTATCATATGATTCTAAGAAGGGACCAAAAAGCACATCATACTTCTGCTCAAAGCATGATTTTTTTTCATGATCATGAATAAAATCTTTCAATCTTTGGAACATAAAGGCGTTGATGGGATACTTTCAAGACTTTATGCAATCCTATAACTTTCTGCGGGTACTATCTGAGAAACTCTATCTATAAGGATTTAAGCTTGGTTATTTCTATTTTCTCAAGAATAAGGCAGAGTTTGCATAAATATATTAACATAAAAATTACATAAGTTTCTCAGAGAACACTTTTACCGCACGATCTAAGACATGAAAGAAGGGAAACATTGCTTAAATACCCTGTAGCCTCTCGAAGAAAAGTATAGACATCTCCATACAATTCCACAAGACTCTAGTATAGACGGATTCATAGACACCCTAAGACTCTTAAATCTTGTGCTCTGATACTAAGTTTGTCACGGCTCGAGGCTACCCCTAGTCCTAACATGATGCTTGGGACCACAAGTGATCCCAATCTAACATATGAACTGGCATACTACTTGAGCAACTGATTTAAATTGTATAAAAGCAAAATTTACTAAGCAGAAGCATAATCATGAGAAAATCTAAATAAATAAAATACTGATAAATTTTACAACATCATAAATTTGACGAAAGATCTTGAGTTACATGTAATGACTATGACTGACTATTTATGAAGCTTTTTCTATACTAATTATAGATAGTTGGGACATGCCTCCAACTACCACTAATCAATATATATATGAATAATAACAAGATGGTACATGAACTGTAACTGACTGGAATCTCAGAAATAAAAGAACTCATCACCTACTGGCTAAAAGTTGCAAACTGTGTGATTATGATATATGGGCTACAACTAGTACCTACATTATGAGATAATGTAGCACATAGGCATCTATGTGGATCAGTACTTTAGAATATCTTGAGTAAGTGCAAGACATGTATGCTAAGTGCAAGTAGACTCACCAAGAGATTAAAATCAATTGAAAGTTGAAGTATCTTAAAACATGAGTAACAAACATAATCTGATAAGTTGGTGAATCACTACACTTAGTTTCTTAAATCTTTACTTTGGTAGAATAAGTAGAACTAAAGATGGGGAGTATTAAAACATGACTACAGAATATAAATCTCATGTAAAGCTGAACGTACTGTAAAACTAATATGAGGATTATGTATAGATACTGGCATAAAAAACATGAATATGTAAAACTGAGAATGCAAGACCAAGTTAGGATGTACTGATATATATTGAATAACAAGAATAATCTATAAAACTGACACAATAATTACTGAAATATGATTACTTGGTCAAGCAAACCTGAACTGAGATAAATTGAATACTGACTGACACTGTGAAAGCTATCATGTAACAAACATGCCCCAATCTGAGATAACTGAGGTCAAACTTGTAACCATAGTTGTAAGGGTATCAGTACCTTTCCACGAGTACTAACACATGGCTATTTGGATCCACTAATCTGATATCTCGAATTATTAGGGAGTCAATCCTAAACTGGCAGGTGACCCCCAAGAGAGAGCCAGTCCTAAACTGGTAGGTGACATCTCATAATCATACACTGGCTATGTAGTCCTGGAACTTAAGGACTGTTACTAAGGACCCAGTCTTAACTGGCGAGTGAGCCCCATCCTTAGGTTTGCTCAGTGCTAAATCCTACTCTCAATTAAATGACTCTGGCATTATTATGGGTCTAACATAACATGGTACTGTACTGATAAGTGCTCAACATAAACATGGTAGCCTTAATATAGTAATAAAAATCATGACTTTTCTAACTTGTAACTTAAAAATAAAGACATGTATAAACAGATAGGTATTGGGTGTTCATAACCCCCTAACATTTAATACTAGAATACGATAACAAGGCTTAAAAAAGTGGTATGAAAACATAGTTCAAAGACCTAAAACATAAGGCATTTTAATAAATAGGTGAAAAGCATGAATTCGATCATGGGAATGTGTTAAACAAGAGAGAACAATATATTTACATATTTTTAATACAATATTTTGTATTGTAACATGAAATCACATGAATATGACATGGGAAATTGAAGTTTAAAAAATGAAATAACGTATCTTTTCATGCGATCATATGTGGAAATAGATTGAATTAAAATTACTAAGAAAAACATTAATTAAACTCATATTGAACATATGAAATTCCATAATGAAAGAAAAAACCCATATTTTAATTAAAGGGAGGGTTTTGGGGCTCAACGGGTAAACGAGCCCATTGATGAATACCTTGCACACCTTAATTGAATGAATTCTTGAATAAATATTGTATTCAGAACTTAAATCCTTTTGTTCTTGAGAAAAATCTTGAACTTTGTTCTTGGGAAAGGGGATGGGTTTCAAGTGAGAAATTTTGAGGTAATGGGCAAATAATTCCCCTTGGAATGTTAAAAATCGTGTTTTGGCTTATTGGGGTTGAGGGGAAAGGAACCAATTTCCCCTTGGCCTATTTTTGCCATGGGAATATCCCTCACGGCGCTACCCATATTCCAGTGGAATAGCCCTTGTGACACGGGGCTATTGTGCCTCCTTACTATTTCTCATGAAAAAGGTAATAACTTTTTGCTCGGGTATCAGATTAAGGCAAAATTTGTATCGTTGGAAAGCTAACTAAATTATCTATCATTTGGTGGGGTATTTAGCTGAAAATTCCATATATATTAAAATATACACATGTTCAAATTTTACCCATGTAGAATCGAATACAAAACTTTGGCCAAATAAAAGGCCCTTAGCTCAACTTTGCTCTAAGTGATCCCTATGAACATTTTTCACCTCATAAGAACTCTTCTCACTAGGATAATGATCACGACACATGTATTCAAATATAAATAATGGGATTAGATTTTACACACATAGGAATGACGGTTCAATTTATAGCTAAAAAATGTAGGGTGTTACAGTAGAAATAGAAGAAAAGCTCTCCATAAACCTCTGATAATATCTGGCCAAGCCCAAGAAGCTCTGAATGTTGGTTGGAGTAATGGGTCTAGGACAATTCTCAACCATCGCAAATTTTGGTGGATCCACCATGATTCCTCCCTAAAGACCACATGACCCATAAAATTAACAGCATTCAACCAGAACTCACACTTTGAAAACTTATCATACAAACGTTGATCCTTAAGGGTATGCAACACTATATGGAGGTGATCGGCATGATTTGCCTTTCTCATAGAATATATCAGAATGTTAGCAATAAGAAAAATGAAGAATAAGTCCAGAAACTGACAGAAAACCTATTTCATAAGATCCATAAACACTACCAGTGCATTAGTCAAACCAAAAGACATTACCAAAAACTCAAAATAACCATACTGGGTCTGGAAAACAGTCTTAGGTATCCATCTCCCTAATCTTTAACTGATGATAACCTAATTGATGGTCAGTATTAGAAAAGTACTTTTTACCCTCTAGCTGATCAAACAAGTCATCAACCCTAGGAAGAGGATACTTATTCTTTAGTGTCACCTTATTCAACTTGTGGTAATGCATACACATTCGAAGGGACCCATCCTTCTTACACATAAATAGAGCAGGAGCATCCCATGGGGAAATACTGGGAATGATAAAACCCTTATCAAAAACATATTTCAACTACTCCTTAAGTTCATTCAACTTAGCAGGAGCCATTCTATAAGAAGGGATAGATATCGGATGGATATACGAAAGAAGATCGATCTAAAAATCAATTTCCCTATTAAGAGGGACACCAGGAAGGTCATTAGCAAACACTTTGGGAAATTCACAGAACACAAGGACAGATGACAAGAAAGGACCCTCGAAATTAGAATATTTAACTCGGACCAAGTGATAAAGACACCCCTTGGAAATCAACTTCCTTTCTCTGAGATAAGAGATAAACCTTCCCTAACACTAAGAAACTACCTTCCCACTTAATCACTAGTTTATCTGGGAAAGAAAACTAACCATTTAGGTCCTACAATAAAGAGATGCATATCACTAATTGAGCCAATCCATCCCTGATATAACATCAAAATCTAACATCTCCAATCATATCAAATCCACCAAAGTCTCTTTCCATATTAGGATAGGGAGAACTAGCCGTAGAATAAGAACCAAAATTTCCCCACTTCTACTTAGACCATTTCTTACCATCTCTACTACTATTCTATTGGCCTCTACCTTGCTCAAAATACCTAGACCTCTTACTTTTTCTTGCCCCTATTTTGACTTATTTCTTCTTTTCATCATCCAGTTGTTGCATATACACCACCAACCTTGATATATATATATATATATATATCACTATTGTATAAGGTGGCTTTGCGCTCTAGCACAAAGTCCTAAGACAAGCCCAAAATAAAATTCCTCATCATATCCCTCATGCTTGACACCAGCTCAGGGGCATAATAGGACAACTGGTGAAATTTTAAGGAGTACTCTTTTACAGTCATCCCTGTATGTGTTAGATTCACAAACTCCTCAGTTTTCATCTCCCTCAACTCTTAAGGAAAGAAATGATCTAGGAAGTCACCCAAAAACTCATCCTATTATGCCATTTCCACATCATCTCCCCTAGACTAATCCCACTCCTCATACCAATGATATGCCACATCCCTCAATTGATAAGCAAAAATTTCCACATTCTCATATTCAGAAGCACACATAACTCTGAAGATATTCTCCATATCATATTTGAATTCTTGAGGATCCTCCTCAACCTTAGAGCCAATAAAGGTCAACGAATTCAGCCTCATTAATATACCAACCCAAGTAACCTAAAAAGAACTCATAGCAGTACTAGTAAAACTCAACTGACGTGATTAATATGTCACCAACTGGGTCAATAGATGAATAAATCGATGAAATGCAATATTAGAAACATCTCCGCAAGGTAATGAGACATGATCATCATCAGCTTGAGAAGCCTGGGGAGGACTGGTAGAGACTAGTGGAACTCTACATGGGGTATTACAATCAGGAGCTATAGCCCTAGACCGATTCTGAACTATATAAGTAGGACCAGTTCCATACACATTAACCTCAAGTGGGACAAAACAAGTTCCACGAGCATCAGATTTTTGAGGAGGCATGATCTGAAATACAAACAAATAAAAATTAGAGGAGTTTTAAGACCTTAGACTCTATATCCCAAAAGTAGAACACAAGTAAAGAAAACATTCCTAAATGTCTCGTAGCCACTCCCTCATAAGTGTGGTTTGTTACACACCCATGAAAAAGACTTTACTTGACATTAATTCATAGACACCTAATTAACCATGAACCTAGGCTCTGAAACCAACTTTGTCATAATCCGAACTAGTGTTTGGCCTTAATGGGTATCTCAAGTCCACTAAAGATCGGAGACCACCCTCATTGCCTAGTCAAATAGACCATAATACACTAATCAGTGGATGAAATTTAAAATTACAACAACATAGAGAGTAATAATTTTAAAGACATGTAAGAGTGTCAACATCAATGACCTCTATGCTAGAAAACAACCAATGTCGAGACATGCCCTCAACCATGATGATGAAAATGAAAATGACAATGACAATGTAAATATGAAATATTTAATTCTAATTTATGGAAGGAAAACACCGATGGAATGATAAAGTCTTTCGAATAATGAAGCTCACCACTTCACCACAACAACAAAATCTGAGATCACTTATCATTGCACAAAAAAGGTAGAAGTGCCTTCGAACCTTGCATCGCTTGGGTATACAACATTTAGAGATAGTTAGTGGGGTGAGCACTAGCATATAACTCAGGATAAAGGTAAAATAATGTTAGTAAAAAGTCTAATTTCAACCTCACTGCACGTGTTCACATACATACATACATATTTGTATAATATATGTTGGGTAAGGAACAAGGTTTAGAATAATCATAAAAAATTATCCTAGACTGTGTAGATCAACCATCATAAATCGGCACCCACAAGCTATATGGGTTCAGCTCCCCCTACTAAAAAAGGCAATATTATGTGTTAGTCGTATGTACCTGAGGTATCAAAGAAGAACAAGAAATGCCCCGTCCCCACGTTAATCCTAGATACATTATATATCAATAGTGTAAACCATGCAAACAGTCATCTAGACTAACCCTCGCACCGACAAATGTGAGTTTCCAGTATAAGTTATTCGAGACCCACACCTTCACAACTTAGCTATGTAACCCCTATTAAGACCAATTAAAATAAGTTTCACATAACCCATTAATTAACCAAGGAATTATAAATTAAGGCACACCACAGTTATCATCATACCGTTAAACTTGCAAACTCATAATTATGCCATTATACTTCAATTAACTTGGGGAAATGCCTCGACTCTCTTTTTTCATTAAATCAAAACATAGCCAACAAGAACTTTAAAATCTATGTTCATTGTTTAACCATTTATGCAATATAATAGTATAAGTAAGTAAATCAATCTAAGAGACAATTCAACAATTCAAACCATTTACACAAGTGGGTTGAGGAAATACAATTGGTCCAACCATTTTCAATTTCAAAACATCCATTTAGGGAAATACCTCGACTCTCATTATCGTTCCCACACCCATGCACCCCATTAGTTCAAAACATCTAATTCAAAGGATGGACAATTGATCAAAACCATAGAAAAATATTTCAAAGATCAACCATTCCAAAACCCTCAACCGATATCAAATTCATATTCAATTCCATAAAATTATGCCATTTAAAACACATGCTTTCATAAAATATGATTTGTGGAATAGTAACATGCTTGAAAGTATCACAACTATAAAGATAAATCACCCTTGAGAACCTTAGTAATGCTGGTGTTAGTTATACTTGCATTAGTTATGTTAGCATTATTTCTTATACACTATTTAGTTTGATTTATTAGAAATAATATGTCTTGTATAATTTTTATAAAATAATTATTTATTTACAAAATACCTTTCATATCCCAATGACAAGACATCCTAATTAAAGTTACTTTTGCTTTTCCTCTTCTTGATATGATAATTGATTAAAAAGAATGGGAAAAACTGAAGCATTGAATAAAACTTTTAGTAGATAGAATTAAGAAACTTATGAGAAATTATTTTAGGGTGTAAAGAAGAGGAAGAGAAAAATGAATACTGATCATGTGGGTGTTTTCAATTTTCATTCAGTGACAAAGAAATAGAAAAGCATATATTTTGTTGTGATTTGCATAAGTTTTGGAACATAAAGAGTTCTTTATGACCCATATTGAGAATAAAATAATAAAAAATAGTAATTAATGTTTTATTAAGTGAAAGGACGAAGAAGACATGGATTTATGGTAAAGCACAAAGAAAAGAGAGAGGTAAAATTATTTGAAAGGTTGTTTTGTAATTACTCAAGCTAATGCAAGTGTTAAAACCCTTGGTGTTACTAATGCATAGAAAATGGATAGTATTAGTAATACAAAACTCAATACACAATAGAGTGTATAATTAATGCTTGTATTAGTTATACATAAAGTGAAAAGTTGTGCCAAACAAGGTACTATTAATACATCAAACTAATGCATGCATTAACTTTTTCAATACACTTTACCAACTGAACTACAAGTGTTATTGATCTTGGGGATTTGAGAGACATTGAGAAGTTATTTTGAAGTGTTTCAGGGTGATGATAATCCACTAAAGGGGATTTTAAAGTCGTGGATCACAATTGGGGAAGAGGGGAAATATCCAAATTGCCCTTAATAAAATACTACAAAATTGTCACCAGTGTCTATGGGGCACTATACAACTCGTAAAGACTCACTACTACTCATTACCACAAGTCGCAGTCATGGCAGTAGCTCAGGGACCCTTCACTAGTTACCTTACGAGTCGTACACTATGACTCATGTACAGACCATAAGACTTGTAGGAACCTAATTGTACCCTGAGCAAAAACTTTGGTCATCATACTTATTTTGTTACGGAAGGCACACTACAACTTGTAAGAGTCTATACGACTCGTTAGTCACCAGTCATAGCCAAGATAGAATCAAAGAGGATATTTTCTAGTCACCCTACGACTAGGGTTCTATGACCCGTAAAGACACCATACGACTCGTAGGGTGAGTTATAATCTGGGAAGTAAGCCCATAAGTCAAGAAAATTGAAAGGACCAAAATCTGGGGTGTTTCAATTATAGATGCTAGAAAAAAAATTAGGCTCTAAAGGGACTCAAGTAGAACTATACATCTACATTTTTTGTTAGACTTTGAAGGATAAGTGGACTTAACTAAAAGATGTCGTGTGAACCTATCCCATTTAATCAACTATCACTTCACAAAATTACATCGATCAAGTTCTAGAAATATACAAAAAGTAAAAAATATGATAAATCCTTACACACACCAGCAGTGAACTAAAACGTATGCTCTAATTTATTAGAATTGTGCTAGACATAAACATGTTTGCTTAGTCTAAAGATTCTAATGCCAACCATATATCCACAATAGTTAATCATCACAAGGTATATACAAAAGAATAATTTTGAATGTGGTCCTCATTTTTTAAAATCCAACAACTCCAATAGTCTAATAGCCTTTCATTCAATCATTATCTATGAACAAATATAATATGTACACATGAAAGTAATAAGATAGTGCATATTTATAATCACATGGAAATAATTAAAACATGCAATACATTAAAATCCTAAACATGTTGATTCTCCTAGATAGCACATGAAGGAAAAGAACACAGGAAACAAAAACCCCACGGTGATAAATTTCATATACAAACACCCCGCCCCCACTAAAACATATGCATTATCCTCAATGCATAGTAAATAAAGTACAAACAAGTAAACTACCTGTACATCCCTTAGGCCTGTGAATTTATTGAGGCAAGAGAGGCTTTATTGTCCTCAGTAATAGTAGTAGTAACCCCAGTTGTGATTGAGGTGCACAAATTAGCAACATCCTTAGTAACAGGAGTAGGAATGGGTAGTAGAACTAGTCTGTGCCCACTTTCTTAAGTTGAACTAGTGGACACACCAGCCACTTCATCTTCAACACGCTTCTTTTTGCATCCTTATATTTGTTTGAAATTCTCATTGCTTTCTGCATTTTCCCTTATTCAAATATCACATCTTGGTGCCATCTTTTTCTAGATGTTTTTTTCTCACCACTTTTATCTACAACTTTGCTTTTTTATTTCAGCAGTTTACCTATGAGGTCTACAAGATATTCCTCCCCATTAATCTCCACAAAGGCTGGGTAAAACATGCTTGTGACTAGATATATTTTAAAAGCTACAATGTCTGTGTGCGCTTGCTTCAGTTCATTAATGATCCTTGCTAAATATGGAATTAATATCTCTCTCAGCCTGTTGTTCATATATTCCTCCATATTATCCATCCATGCATGTAGATTTTCATAAGGATTCAAAGCCTCAACTAATACTCTATCCATAAATGGTTTAAATTCTTTGGCCCATACATTTAATTGCTACTCAAACTTCTTTAGGGCTTTAACCATTTTCACAAAGTTCTCCTAGATTAGCCTGTATTTCGAGTATCTAAATAGAATAGAAGCAGTATCTACCATGTCACTCATGGGAGGTGTTGTCATGGATCTTGAAGCTATAGATATTCCCTGTGGAATAATAGTAGCTAAAGGCAATGACAAACCTAAAGGTCTATCTGATGCATTTGGTGTAGGTTCAAACTGTGATCCGAATGTGGCAGCTTACGAACTCTTATCTCAAACTTTGTGTAATTCTTTGTATTTTTAGTATCCTATCTGTTTGTAGCTTAAATTTAACTATCCACTCCTTGAATAATGGGTACATTTGCTTGCTTTTAAAGCTTAGTGATTAGACATGGGAATGGTAATGCACTAGAAGTCTTATAGGCTTACACAAATATCTTATCGCCAATTGTCTTCCAAAAATCAACCTCAGAGCCTTCTATTAAGGTTGCCACTAACATGGCTTTATATAGGTCAATATTTGTATCTTTTCTTGTTGGCATTTGCCTTAGCCTGACTATGGACCACCAAAGATTTTCCCTAAAACATAAGGACAATTTTGCAATCCTTTCTCTAAGCTACACCCATGAAGGATTACCATCATCTATCAGAACACGAGCACGCCATGGTGGCTGGTCATTGTTGTTGTTATTCGATGCTCAAGCTCCAGTGTGATGGTCAGAGTAGTAAACTTTTGTTCGAACAAAATTCAGTTGATGGTGAAAAATTCTTGTCTTGTTACACATATCTCCAACTTTAATCCTTTTGGGCAATTCTACTCTAATATTGCCAAATAATTAGTGAAAAATTCATAGTATGATCCTAGAGGTTTGTTCAGATATCCCAACTCACATTAATTTAATCTCCTCACTAGATTCGAATACTCATGAAGGTCACTTAGGATAATTTGATGTTTTTCTGAAATGGGCCTCGTCATTCTTCTACTTTGTATTGGTTGGTGACAATCATTGAAGTGCTTCTTTGTTCCCTCAACTTTTCATCTAATTTATCCCTAAACCTCTGGGTCCTTGCTCTAGATTACATCACCCTCTTCCTATTTTAGATCTATGATAGGATTGGTGGTGACCTTTTTTCCTCCTTCAACCTTTGGGTTTGAGCTTGAATTGCCATTATTTTCATTTTTACTTTCACTAATAGCCCTCACACTCGATGATTCAATACCCTCATTAGACTGGTAGTATGGTTGATTTTTCTTCTTGCTTTATAAAGTGTGGTAGGCTGGGGCCGGCCTCAATATCCCCTTCTGATTAATTTCTAGTTCTTGAGGTGGTGTTTTCTCGGGTTTGTCTCGATCACCCTAACCTCTCCAAGAAGGTAGCTTCTTTGTCATATTACCTAAATCTAGAGATAAACAACACACAACCATTAGCTTCAAAAAATAATTTTAATTCTACTTAAGGATGGCGGTCAGGTTGATGGGCTATAACACCTGCGATGGGTCATCATCTTTAAGCATTATTGTAATGAAAACAATAATGGTGATCCTGATAGTCGGTCATAGAGTTTATGTCCATAGGTGCAGTCGTCGGCCTATTCCAGAACCCATTATTTTAGAGTGCCCCTTCTTGATGATGATAATGACGGTCCATCAAAAAGGTAATGGTTCGTAGGGTTGTCCTTCACTTAGACCAGTTCATCTTTCTTCTTTGGGGTATTCCATTAGGCACCTGGTGTGCCAACACTTTTAACTTGATAGAAATCTCAATCTTTACTCGAGATTCCCTTAAAATACATGCTATAATAAGGTTACTCAGACTTCACCCACACAGGTTCCACCATTATATAACAAACACTATTTTTCGTAACTCATCATAACAAATGTAAGGAAAAAATATCCACTAATTCCAAGAATTTCAAACATTAAACCTTAACCCTCTGAAGAATCAAGGCTTAGAAAAATACCTGGGCATGCAATGTAACTTCATAACTACTAAAATTTGTAAATGTTAAACAAAGAAACACAAAACTTTCTTTTACAGTGGAGTGAACTTATATGAAGGGGATGATAGAACAATGGCATGGTTTTCCTGACTTAAATAGCAAGAGAAAGCAACTAAAAAGCTTGTGGGAGAATGATGTAATTTAAAGTGGATGATTGTGGGAGTTTCAACCATGTTAGAATTTGAAGTGGGAAAAGACGTGCATGTACCTATGTAACTACTCTGCTTCTTATAAATGGGCATGCTTGGGTTGAATCACGGGCCTAATTTTACAAGAGTGACAAAAAATTTAGATTTGGGCCACCATTGAATAAACTATGACTGATGTTGATGGTCCAAGAGATAGTCCGTGGCTTATGTGATAACCCATAGAAGGATCCCTCGTGGTTACCAGAATATCAGAAGAATGACCAATAGTCGATGGTTTCAACGATGATTCTTCATAAAGGGTACAATTTATCCCTTCAGTCGTTGAACCTTATACAGTATATAGGCCATACAATCTACTTGCAAAGGTAAATACGATGGTCCATCGAGTGACTGACGGCCTATCAGGCATCCCATCCATACTTATCTAGAATACTCCAACTCTAATTTTTTGTAATTACAATTCCCTCACACTTAACACACACATTAAGCTTTCTCGTGAATTAAAAATAACTACCTACGTGATTTTACAACACATTGTGGGTTGTCTCCCACTAGAGACTGATTTAATGTCGTGGCATGACTATGCTATTTTGTTTACTCATACTTCACCAAGATAAATGGTAGTCAATAATTTTACCTTATCCATTAGACCAATGTATTGTTTGATCATTTGTCCATTGACTTTGAACATATTTTTGCTTTGTTTTCCAATTTGACCACTCCAGATGGAAGAACATGAGTTATTTTGAATGGTCCAGACCACTTCAATTTTATCTTTTTAGGTAAAATCTTAAATCTCAAGTCGAGCAACAACACCTAATAAACTACTTGCAATTCACTTCTTTTGATTCTCTGATCGTGGTACCTCTTCATCCTTTCATTCTAAAGATCAGCCCGCTCATAATCTTAGAGTCAAAACACATCCATTTCATTAAGTTGTCTAGCATCATGACAGCTGTTTTTTTCCAATTCAAGTTCAACTTCTTAAGTGCCCATAATGCCTTATGTTCTAAATCCACTAGTAAGTGACAAGCTTTACCAAGACTAGTTGGTAAGGCGACATTTCAATAGGCGTCCTTATGGTAGTTTTATATGCCCAAAGAGCATTATCTAGTTTTCTCAGCCAATCACTTCTATTTGTATAAACTTTCTTGGCAAGAGTAATCTTAATTTCCCTGTTCAACACTTCCACTTGCCCACTAGTTTGTGGGTGATAGGGCTTGGCTACATTGTGTTGCTTCACCCGATACTTAGCCAAAGCAGCCCAAAACATCTTATTGAAGAAGTGAGAACCTCCATCACTTATTATGGTACTTGGAACACCAAAATAAGAGAAAAAACTTCTTTCTTAAGAATGAAACCACTCTCTTACCTTCATTATCTGCTAGAGCCACAACTTTTACCCATTTGGACACATAGTCCATAGCTACCAAGCTGTACTTGAGATCATAAGAACACACATGGGGGCCTATGAAATCTATGATCAACACATCAAATAACTCCACTTCTAGTATCTTAGTCATCGACATCTCGTTGTGTCTAGAGATAGACCCTTGTCACTGGCATTAATCATAAACCCTCACAAATTCATAAGTGTCTTTATGTATTGACGGTCAATAATAACCACTCTGTCATATCTTTTTGGAAGTCTGTTCACCTGCATAGTGTCCCCCAACTATGGAAAAATGAATTCCTCCAAAATATTCATCACTTCCACATCTGGTATGCATCTCCTAATAATATTGTTAGCCCAATATCTGAATAACTAAGGTTCATCCTACAAATACCTTTTTACATTATGTAGAAACTTCTTTTAATGAAAGCTAAGGTTATCTAGAATGATGTCATTGACCACATAATTTGCAAAGTCTGCATACCATGGCACAAAATCAAGAGTAACAACAAGAACTTGCTTATCGATAAAAGAGTCACCAATTTCTATCTTTTTTGAACTCTTCCTTTCATTCTCAAATTGATATTGATGGTCTGCCATATGATTTTTACACCCTTTTCTATCTCAAACTTCAAATTCAAACTCTTAAAGCAATATCACCCGGCGTATTAGCCTTGGTTTGGCATTTTTTCCCATTAATTACCTTAGTACTGCATGGTTTGTATGCACCACTACCTTTGTTCTCAATAAGTATGCCCAAATATTTTTAAAAGCATAAACTATGACTAGGAGATCCTTCTTGGTAACCTTTTTGTTATTTTGCGCTCCATTAAATACTTTACTGGCGTAATAAATAGGATGAAAGATATTTTCCTTATTTTGCATAAGAACAACCCCAATTGCAACCCCAATTGCATCAAATATCACTTCAAATAGTTTGGACCAATTTGAAGCAATAATTATAGGAGCAGCAACTAATTTTTCTTTAAGGCACTGAAAGGCCTCCCGACAATCATCATCAAGCACAAACTTGATTTCCTTTTCCATTAATTTGCAAAGTGGATTTGCAATCTTGGAAAAATCTTTGATAAACCTTTAGTAGAATCCTGCATAGCCGAGAAAACTATGCACCTCCTTCACCGAGATATGAGTAGGTCTTTTTTCAATGACTTCAATCTTAGCTCTATCAACCTCAATTCCTTTGGTTGGGATCTTATTCCCCAACACTCTGCCCCCATTCACCATAAGTGACATTTTTTCCAATTAAGGATAAGGTTAAACGCCTTACAACATTGCAGTTCATTTATTAAGTTCATCAAGAAACTATAAGACAAATCACCAACCATAAAAAAATGTTCATCCTAACTTCCATAGTGTCTTCCACTATGTCCGAGAAAATAGACATCATATACCTTTGGAATATGTCTAATGCGTTGCACAAGCCAAATGACATTCTCTTAAAAGCAAAGGTTATATATAGACAAGTGAATGATATTTTTTTTATCTTTAGGTGTAATCGATATTTCATTGTAACCTAAGTATCCATATAATAAACAATACCAACCCCTTCCTGCCAACTGGTCTAGCCTTTGGTCCATAAAGGGCATTGGAAAATAATCTTTCAATATCAAAGAATTTAACTTCTTGTAATCCATACATACCCTTCAACCTGTCACTGGCTTGAGTAGAATCAACTTATTCTTCTCATTGGATACAACATTCATACCTCCTTTATTGGGAACACACTAGACTGTGCTTACCCATTTTCTATGCAAGATCGAGTGAACCACTCTTATATCTGGCCACTTTATATTTCCCTTTTCACCACCTCTTCCATTGGTTGGTTGAGTCTACATTCATGCTTCATAGTAGGAGTGTAATATCCATCTAAATGGATCTTATGAGTGCATATCTCTAGTTGAATGCCTATAATATCAGCAATTTTCCACCCAATACCTTTCTTATATTGTCTCAAATTGGGAACAAGAGAATCAACTGAATGCTCTACCATATCATTTGCAATGATCACTGGTAAAATATTACTTTCACCTAAACACACATACCAAAGATGTCTCGATGGCTATTTTAACTCTAAGACCAGTGGTTCTTTAATAGAGGGCTTTATTGGTGATGTTGGTCTATTTTTCAATTCCAAATCAAAATTCTTAGGAGCATATGAATATGACCCCATTCTAGTCATACGCATACAGTCTCATCGTAATCATCAATCCCCTCGTTATCAAAATTCATTAAGACTGTAGCTAAGGTTTCCACCACAAACCTTTCTTCAATCGATAACACTAGATCCACCACATCAATAACTGAGACAACACTCATTTTCCTTAGTTTCTTCATATATTGGTAGATATCAAAATTCACTTCTTTATCTTTGAGCCTAAATTTCAGCTAATTCTGCTCCATATAAACTAGTACTCTCCAGGTTGCTAAAAATTGCCAACCTAAATTATTAGCACTTCAAATTCCACTTCAAAATTAAGGATTGCAATATTTATAGGGAATATAAAGTTGACCATATTAACTAGCACATCATAGAGAATACAATAGATCTCTTCACTAATTTGTCTGCCATCAACAAACGTATAGATATTAGCTTAGCTATCCCTAAACTCAGTTGTTGATAAATATCTAATGGCATAAGGTTGATACTTTTCCCTAAATTACAATAAGCTTTAGAAAAACTAATCACTCCAATCGTGTACTAGATGGTGAATGCTCTTGATTTAGATCTCTTCTGTAGCAGTGATCTAGTTAAAATGGCACTGCAATTATGAAGATTATCCATGGGCTTGTAACTAACAGTTCTCTTCTTTGTCATAAGGTCCTTCGTGAATTTAGTATATCTCATTATCTGTTCTAATGCCTCAACCAAAGGTATATTCACTGACAACTCCTTTAGTGTAGCTATGAAATTTCTAAACTTGGACTTGTTTGCTTTCTTTTTCAACCTATATAGAAAGGGCAGTGGTGGCCTGGGAATTCTTATTATAGATGCTTCCACATACTTTTCTTTCTCATGCCCCGTATTGATAGTACTTTTCAATTTGTATGATTGCTATACTTCTTCATTATTTTGATCTAAATCCCCCAGCTTCTCAGACTTAGTCGGTATAGCATCATTCACTTCATTTTCAAACTCCACATCATCAACTTGTTAAGTACCACTGATTGTGGTCCAGACAATATTTTAACAAATCTAGAGGTAAAAGCCATACATATGTCATCATTTATCAGATTATGAACTATATCACTCTATAACTTTCTATTCTTTCTTTTGTTCAAGGTCGCCGAGAGTTGGTTCATTTGTTGTTCAAGATGCTTAATAGAGGTGAAGTGAGAGTCAATTAATTATCTCATGGTTGAAAAATCACTCATCACTTCCTTCACACTTGCATTAGTTAACTGTACCCCTTTAAGAAACTTAGCTATCATAGCTTCCATAGATATCTTACCAGAATTATTTGGTGCATTGTCATACCCTTACGTGGTACATATAATCCACTTTGATCACCCTTCTTCTTCCAGCTTCCTAGGTCACGTCTCTATAACTACAATTATCATAATAATTTACCCACTGATAGTTTCGACCTTAGTTTCCTTGGCCACCAGTCCATAAACCCCTTGGTTATTTAAATTATTTGCCTCCTTCTTAGAATCAGATTTAGTTACCCTACTACAAGACCCCACAAAATTAACCTTTTCCACCTTTCCTGAAACTAAATAATTATTGAGCAAATCTCTATGTGTCTTTACGTGATTCATATCTTGATCATATTCCTCTTATCTTTGGCATGGTTCCACTGGCATCCCTCTTGAGTAAGTGTTGCTTGCTCCCTTAAAATCCCTGGTATACTAAGATCTACTTGTCTTTGTCAATCTATCCAATATATATATAGCCTCAATAAAAGTGCAATCCATGAAAACTCTCTCAACGGCATTGTCCATGGTTGGCTTTGTATTTGAATTTAAAGCCCCATAAAATGTCTTCATCAAATATTCATTAGTCAGCTTATGGTTCAGACACTGCGTTAAATTCTTCTTAAACCTTATCCATGTTTTATGAAGAGCCTCATTTGGCATTTTCCTAAAGTTTTTGATCTCATCCCTTAATTATAACCTCTTAGAAGGCAGAAAGAACCTTTCTAGGAAAACTCCTTTCAGTCGTCTCTTGTTTGTTATAGAATCATGCTCCAATTCATTAATCTATAGAGTTACATCACCAGACAGAGACAATAGGAATATCCTCAGACAATTGCATTTTTCCCCACTCTAGGATAGTCTAATAACTTACAGATGTTGATGAAATTCACCAAGTGCATGTTAGTATCATCCCAGATAATCCACCAAACAACCCTTTCAAGTTGAGCAATGGAATTATTTGGCTAGTGATATTAAATTTCATCCATAATATAATGGTGGCGGAATGATTACTTCCATGGCACCAACTCCATCTAAATCAACATCATCATCATTTATATCAAACTGCACCGTAGACTGTTGATGTATTTGCTCTTGCTTGTTAATTCTAATTTTCTGGTGCTATTTTTGTAGCACATAACCTATTTATTGGATCAACCAACTCTTTATCTCCCATGTCCTCATCATCCATATTTGACACATGTATAGGTGCATTGACATTTTGTTGGTTAATTTGTGCATTGGCTAAAGCAACAAGTCTTCCAGTCTCTTATTGGTCATCCATATTCCTTTTTAGAGTTCTTTGAGGTTCCGAATTATAAGGTAATAATGGCTTTACTAACCTAATAGTTTGTGGTATTCAAAATTTATAGCCTACAAATACAAAAACAACAGATAAAATTAAAATTAGGAAACTTGACTAAGAGCCAATTATTGCGCATAAACTTAATTGACAATTGTATTCCTTGTGGGATTCAACCCCAACCATTATGGGTTTTATATTTGACAAGGACCACTTACACTTGTTTTGAAGAGTTTTAATTTTGGCATATCAAAAACCAAATCCTCTATACACATAATATACCCTTGAGGATGACATGATTTGCCTATCGAAATATCTTCATATGAAAATCTTTTTTGTGTTTGGAACAACCCGCGCCACCTCATTCAAATCCTCCCAAAAACTTTGCTTTTCCTCCAACTTAGCCGACATCATCCTATAATTGTCCCTTCTATCCTCTACTATTTGCTTTCTAATCTCTTAATATACTAAAGTTCTACTCCGTTCTTATGCCTTATGCCTCTTGAATACCACAACTTATGCCTGTCTATTTCACGCCCTTATTAATTATCTATATTAATTTTCCTTTTCCTTAGAATCTTCATTACAACAACAACAACAAACCCAGTGTATTCCCACCTAGTGGGGTCTGGGGGGGTAAGATGTATGCAGTCCATACCTCTACCTCTGAAGAAGTAGAATCTTCATTAGAATTATGGAATTTCCTTATACATTCTCTATGTTCCAAGACCTTAGTCTCAACCTATAAGTTACTTTAATCCACTTTATCTTGTCCCTCCCTACCCCCAATCTCAACCTTGACACTGAATATTGACATGAAACTAGTCTACCATATCCACCAAATCCACTAAATAAAATTTATGAAAATCAAGTCACATCAAGGTCATTTAGAATAAGTCATGCCTGGGACCTTCAAATTCTTCAAAGATGTTTATAATTATAGAGGTTCTAGCACATCCAAATGCTAGAGAAGGAATTTTGTGTCTTGAAGACTTCTTAATAAAATAAAGAAATTTTAATGAAGAATTTGAGTAGCATTTGGCTATTTATGACATTTTAGCTATTTTGCAATTTCCTTGAAGGGTCACTTTTGGGTCATTAATGTAATAATGTCAAGACTATAAATAACTAGTTTCGGTCTTTCATTCTTCAGTTTATGTGGAATATGAAAAATACTCCTCTGAGAGTTGAGATATTGGTTAAGCTTTTTTGAATATTTACTTGAGTAGTTACAAGGTGAATCAATTTCACTCAAATTCGACGTAAGATTAGGTGCTTTGTAGGATTGAATAAATTGAGGTTTTAGGGTTTAATTTGCCCTTTATTTACTTTTGGTTTCCTAATTGTGTAAATCTATTAATCATTTTTTTTAATATTTTTTAATTTTGATATTTGGTTTGCTTGTTCATAGTATTATTTACATAATTTGGTATCAAAGATGAGTTTAGATTTATTACTATGAATCTAGTCTTGGGTTTTGCAACTACAAAAAAAATAGTTCAAAAATGTCAAATTTTTTTGTATTTTTGTTGTTGTTTTTGACACTAGATTCATATTATCTAGTGTTTTGTAGTCTACTTCAAAATTTTATGTCATTTAGGGTTGGAAAGCAAAATCACCATTGTTGGGTTTTAAAGATTCGTTTCGAAAGTGGATCTTTCAATTGAGGTCAAATTGGAGCTTAAATTTAGTGGATTTGTTCTCTAGGTCGAGGGGGAACTAGTCCAAAAATTTGGAGTGATTTGGTGAAGTCTTGAATTAGGTTTGTCATTGATGTTCTTGGTGTTATTAGTGATTTCTTGAGGAAGAAGGAGCAAAAAAGTGTATTTTGATTCAAATTCTTAATTGAAAGGTGTTTAATCTAGTTTGTGCTCCCAAATTTGGATAAGGTGGGGCAAAAGGAGTACAAAATCTGAAAAATTCAACAATTATTGAAATTTAAAAAAAGAAATTAAATTCCTCGTGAACTACCACATTAGAACCAACTAGCAGTTAGCTGCTAACGCAACAACCATATGGTTCATAGAGCAAGACTTGTAAAAAATTTTAAGACCCCAAGTTTTTTCGAAGTGTTTGAACTTTTGAGACCCCGATGTTTTTAAGTGTCAAAACTTTCTACTTCTTCTACACTCAGATTTCTTCTATTTTCTCAACTACTTAACTCCTAAATAACAATTTTAATTACCTAATAACTAATTTGTAATACCCATTCATCTTTTTTATTCTTCAAAACTAATTAACATCAAGTAATTCTTTTTCTTTTTTGTTACTCAGTTCTTGAGTCTAATTTTTTTCATGTTTCTTTCTTCTTCTACTTTTCTTGTTTATTTTTGTTGATAGCTTCTTGACTCTAATCTGTTAGTTTATAATTAAGTAATCCATCTTTTTATTTTATAAAATCCACTTTGACCATGATTAGCAATTGACACTTTTGTGTACCACTGTATTTAAGCAAGCTTCAATATTTGCCGAACTAATTTATGAAGCAATTAAAATTGTGAAAACACTAGTGATCGTGAGGCTTTTATTTACTAATACTAATTTTGTTTATTTTTTTTATTCCGTTTCTTATTGATTGGTACCATGGCATAGGGAAATTAAACTCAATATTCCATGAGAAGGTTCAAATGGAATCCTTAATGGAGGCAATCATGGGGATAAGACAAGACATGAATGAAATAAAGGGTCAAATATAAAAAATGAATAGGAGAATGTTGAACATGGATAACAAGATGATAAACATGGAGGGTCCTCTAACAACTCAAATTATACTCCTCCTACCAATCTCCAAGATTCATCAAGTGGACACGCCCAAAATACTTCCACTGCCATTGCACCCAAAACCTTCCGCCAATTGTGAGACCCAATATTTTAAGGAAATTTCCATTATCCCAATTCAATATCAACAAAGCTCCATGAAATGTCGTTTGACCACTCTAAGTCCAATTTAACCAAGCTTATTTACTTAAAATATACTCTTCCAAGCTTCACCTAACCAATATCTACCCTAGCAAGCCCCACAAAACCAAAATTTGATCAACTAAGTAGTAAACGTTGATGCAAATGGACAACAAATAGACAACAAGGAGAATTTAAGGAACCCGTTGAATAAAATTTTGGGTATAAAAATCTTGGTAATAGGCCAAGAGGACAAGGTGTATTTCAAGGATGGAGAGGTATACATGGTTGATTTCTACCAGGAGGAAGAAATTATGGGAATCAACCTCAAGGGGGAGGTTGAAGAGATGATAATGTGGATTAATTTTAGAGTAGAGACCAGAGATGTTACTACCACAATCAAGGTGATGGTGGTCGATGAGACTATTATGGGGATCAAGGTGGAAAAAGAGGGAGAGATATGATTCTCAATTAAATCAAAGGCACACTTCATACTTTCCAAAAGGGTATGATCCTGAAGGTTACCTTAAATTAGAGTCATACTTAAATTAGAGTCATAAAGTGATATGATTTTCCAAATCAATTATTTGATCTATGTCAAGAATATTACCAATGCTATTTTATAATTTGAAAGGTATGGTCTAATTTGGAGGGAAATAACAAAGAGAATATACGGAGTTCCTTATGGAGTACAACACCCACCCTGGGAGATGACAAAAACAATTATAAAGACCAAGTATGTTTCAAAGATGTATGGGCAAGAGCTATTTTCTATGTTTTACTATTTGAGACAAGAAAGAAAGAGTATGAAAGCGTACTATGATGAATTCGAAAAATTACTATGGAAATTTTATTACAATGAGCATGAAGAGCATACCAAGATTTGGTTCAAGGTAGGGTTTAATAAAGATATCTTCTCTAGAATTATTCTACACAAGTTTTCTAGTATAGACAACGTCTTAGAGACAACTATAAAAGTTGAGTGAGATATCAAAAAGGAGAAAACAATCAAGTCTAAAGATCATTCATATTTATAATCTTAGGAAAATAGCAAAGAGAAATCCAAATGTCCTTAACTTGGAACCAGAGAAAAGATTTAAAGCAACCCTTTGAGAAGAATGGTCTAAAGTATAGACCAAAAGAATGAGGTGAAAAAAACTGACCAAATAGTTATAAGGGTATTGAATATTTTTAATGTCAAGGACGGGTCCATAGAATTAGTGAATATGCTAATTAGAGAACAGTTGTTCTTCAAGAAGGAGAACAGTAATATAACAATGTCAATGAGTTAGAGGAAGACTATGCAAGGGAAGCCAATGTCTCCCATATTACAACTCCAATAAAAGTATAAAGTGATCATGTTCAAATATAGAATTCTACTGGGTTAGGGTCAATCCCATGAGGAATATGTTAAATGTCTATCCATATGTCTATCTAAATAATTAGTAAATAATTTCTAGTTACAGAGGGAATTTAAGAACTTCAAATAATAACAAGCTATTGATTTCATTAGATTTGTAATTAATTTGAGAGGGGAACTAGGACTTTGTTCACCATAACTTCATAACTCCATAGGTTTCTTATAGTAATGGTCTCACCAGTGTCTGGCATATACAATCAATAGGTTATGTTTATCCAAATGACTTTATGCCTCTATTTGATAACTATCCCTAATCATGAATTTATGTCATATCAGTGTTGCATTACTAACCCCAATCATTGATCCTATATTTCCTATCCCATTTACTAGTTCAAGATAATTAAATGGTGATTTATAGCTCTAAATCACATTGTTAATTTCCTTTTCCCATTTAGTATACCCTCTTTCCTTATGAGTAAGGATAAAGTGAGTTCTATATCAGCCCCCATCAGAAAGCAATCAAATCAAAAAAATCACAATACATGCACAAAAACCCTTAGCGAATCATATCGTACTTTGAACAATTTCATTAATCCATCATGGTTCCCACAACAATAGTTATGGTCTTTAGATACTCATAACTACACACACACAATATTAATTTTGAGAAGAAAAAATGATGAAGAACTTATAAGAAGAAGATGAAATCCACAAATTTTGAATTAAAAAAATAAAAATAAATATTGGTACTTCAAAAAACAACAATATTCCTCAAAGTACTAAGAGAATCTAATCTGAAATAATTAACCTAAGAGGAGATTTTATAGACAAACGTAAAACCTATCATAAACACAATAAGATTTGCTAAGTCAGTAGTCCAATGAAGGAAGGGATGATCTTTGGTAGATACCATGATCGTCCTTAGTGCTTGTTGTTTTTTGGATGAATTTTTTATCATTTAGATATTTGTTGGAACAATGCTCAATATGAGCTCGTCATTTCTTTATAAGATCATGTCATCCTCTGTTAGGTTCTATCTCTGATTTTTACATTACAGAATAATTATCCCATGAACTTCAGGATAAGTTTGCAATATCATGGTACGATCATAGGATCTCTTATCTGTTCTCCTTCATATTTCACCTTCTTAGGTTCTTTCCATAATGGCAAGGTACGATCATTTTCAGATTCAACGGTCCTTGGTAAGCTCATTTGATGCCTTTAATTTTAAAATCCTACACTTTACTTCTCCGAACATATTTGACCTATAAATATATTAAACACACATCATACCCATAAAGAAATGCCTTTAAAGTAGATATTTTCTTTGTTATAAGCATTAAAAGTGTCATAAGTCCACGACATATTAACACCCTCAAATTAGGATATTTCCATCTTCTAAAGTGAACAAAACACAAGTAAGACAAACATAACCCAACTAATGCTTAATCAAGAGAAATATAAGAGTCCTACAATGGTCATACTTGTCAAAAACCAAATATAGCACACATAAGTCAAAACACAAGTTCAACCCCCATCATATATCATAAAAATCAAAGTTCACTATGTGTGCATAAACTGCTCACAATGAAACAAAGGAATCAAGTGATGGCATTACATTATCAACAAAATTCCTTGCACTTAAACAGATGATACTACCCAAACAAGCAATAACTATGATGCAACCCAACAACCTCACATCAAATAAGTCCTAACACTCAAAATACATAATAAATATCAAGAGAATGATTGAATTTAAGCACTCACATTCATAATGAAGTATAGATGGTGTACATAAATTACCATAGGCTTGACCTTATTTTCTATATCTTAGTTTTTTGGAAATTCTAATTAGGATCACTATAGGACTTTTATTGTCTTGTAATGTAGGATTAGGAATGATTGTTGTTGATGTTCCATGAACTTACGATACTTTTGATTCTTAAAATAGTAAAAAATTTTCAGTACATAGGTATTTTTATGTGGATATGATGTGGTTTTGTGGCATTTGCAGGTGAAACATGTTCGGAGAAGTAAATTTCTGGTTTTTGGATGTAACATCATAAAAGACATCCTACAACTATATAATTTGACTACAATCATACCCTAGTTGTCTTAGGTTGAGATAGATTGTGGACATTCAAGTATTATTTAAACGAAAGCATTCTAAAATCATACGTGGATGTTATGATTATAAATTTAATCATGGAAAGAAGTTGCAAAAAGAATTACTATAGATGTTAAGTAAGGAGAATAACAAACAATAATTTCTATGAATATATCATGATTCCATGATCCCATACTGAAGTTCGTGGAAGAAGTATTCTACAAAGTAAGAAATCAATGGTATTATCTACGAAAGGATGTCACAATTGTACAATGAAACCGCAATTTTGTACTGAGTATTGTTCCATCCAAGATCTAAAAAATGAAGATGTAATGTGTCAACCGACAAGAACTAAGGATGATTATAGTATGTAAGCACAATTGTACCTTTCTTTGTTCGGTGTGTCGACCCAAAAAATCTAATTGTGTTTAGGATAGGTTTTATATTTGTCTATAAATAATACTATTAGGTTTAATGTCTTAGTTTACACATTATTGATATTTTTGAGACATATTTTTGTCATTTAAAGTGTGAACAATGATTTTTAGGGTTTTAATTCAAACTGAGATTTGTGATTTTATCCTATTCTTGAAAGTTTATTTTTTTGATTTCTTCATAGAAGTATTATTGTGTTCTTGAAATAATGAGTAGCTAAACACCACAACTAGAGTTGTGGGAACCATGAAAGATTAATTATGTAGTGCTCATAGTTTGAAATTATTCTCAAAGGGTGTTTGGTGTGTACTATTGTTCTCATCATTTTGATATCTTTTTAAAAGTTGTTGACATAAGAACTTTCCTTATTTTTACTTTGGACGAAAGTATGACTAATATTGAAGAAAAAAGAATAAAATATAGAGACTTGGAGCTATCATACTTCAATTAATAGCTTGAATCCATAGTTTCTGATAGCTAATTTTGGATCCAAGATAGGGGTTAGTAGTTCAAAACGCGGGAGAGGAGAAAACTTATTTGAGGATAGTTACATAAACAAGTCCAGAAAGCCATTTCGTTAAACATAACCTATCTATTATACATGCCAAGCATCAAATGAGATCACTAAGTAGAAGAAGTGGTGGAGTTACCAAGTCTTGGGGAACATAGTCCTTATGTCTCTCATATCTTAACTACATATATTGAAGTAAACAATTTTTACTATTGGAATTCTAATATACCAAACCCTTTTTTTGCTAGATCTTAATTATGGACTGCTTATATAAACACATAGATATTTTTACCTATTCCTTGTGGGATCGATCCTAACCTCGTTGGGTTCTATATTTGATGAAATATCACCTTACACTTTGTTTAAAGATGTAACTAGGACGACCTCAAATTTTTCCATAATTAACGAGGAGTGCGATTACGGAGTTGATTGTGTGTTTGTTTGACTAATGGTTTCTATTTCCTAATTTTACCTTTTTTATTATTTATAAGGAATATTTTGGTGCATGCACAACACTCAGATTCAAGGTAACCTCTTGATTCCACTTGATACAGAAACTGAAAGAACTTTAAGAGCTAGAAAAAGAATGGTTAATAAAGAAGCTCATGCTGAATTAATTTTGAACTAAGGGTTACAAAACCCAGGGCCTCAAAAAACTACAAAGTAGTAAACCATTACTTGTTTGATGGTTAAGGAATGAGAAAAGTAGAGAAGAAATAGAAGGCAACAACCTCTACAACAATATCTTCCTCAGTTTGATGATACTAAAGTTGAGTTAGACTTTATAGAGCCAGTTGAAATAGGTGCTATTAATCTATCGACATTACCTTTGAGAACTAAGTTTGGCATCACCAATGCTATCATACAGTCTCTAAACTTAAAGAGGGCATTCATAGGCCTTGCTATTGCTTATTTGAACCTTCATATGATGAACTTTGTAGGGATTTATTTCTTTTCTCTCTAATGGGGGGTTATGTTATGGTTAACAGAGTTGTGATATAGATCTATGCTAAGGTTAATACCGTTGCAATAAAGACCGCTCACAATTTATAATGAGTTGAGTACTTAGTTATTGCCGAGATTTTTCTCATCTTCCAGAATGTAGTAACTAAAATAAAACATTTATAACTTCAGGAACTTACTTTTGGAGGTGTTAGATAAGTGATAAAAGAATGAGGAGAACAAGGATTACAAGTTTTTATTGAAGGTCAACATTTTGGATTTGCAAAGAAATTGAAGACCTTTTGAAACCTTTTTCAAAGCTTTGTCCAAGCCGGGGAACTACAAAGACTACAAGGTGCGTTTATAAAAATGAACGCGGTTGAGCATGTCTTAAGTTCATCCAAGGAAGTGTATGTATTAAACTGTGAAGACATGACTTGAGTGTCTTAAAAACACTACAAGTCAGCCCTATTTATACACTCCAAACCCACCCCTTTCATTAAGGGTAAATGTGTCATTTCCCATCTCTTTTGTAATAGACTATAAGTAGGAACCCCTTAGTCTTATTTTCTTAGTTATCTTATTTTAAAATCACTTTGTAACATTAAACACCATATTTCCTCTCAAGAAGAGAGTAGACCACCAAACATTTTAAGCTTCATAAGTGAAAGGTTCTACTTGTGTTGTGAGATGGCTGGAAATAAAAGTGTTTGTGTGTTATAATGTTATATCTTTGTTTCTTAACATTAGAAGAGGTGTCCAAGGTCGACAATCTTTGTTTGGCCAAATTTGTGTCTAGATTAGGTGTTATTTTTCTTGTGTTAGTAGTTTCGTATGTCATCTTGTTTTTTCCCTAGCACACTTGAGTCTAAAGTCCAATATTTGAACTTTGTTAAGTTGTCGTTGAAATGTTGGATGATTTAGCTATTGTTATTGTTCAAAGTGTTCTTGTTGTTATTCATGTTGTTCTTGAGTAATATTCAAAAAAATGCCTTGTTTTATTTGAAAAGGGGAAGCGAGAGGTAAGGTATTATGTTGTATTGGGACTACTTTCAATACAACACTAAAGTGTCAAAGAAGCAAACACCTACCAAAAGCTTGCCTACCAAAAGAGTGTCAAAATATCTTTCAAGAAAGGCCAAAAGAGGAAAGGAAAAAGACAAGGCAAAAAGGTGTTTTGCCATTTTAGTGCAAGTTGGTGAAAGATGATGTATACCTTTTTGAACTTTGGAAAGAGAATCCGAAGCCTTGTCTTGTTACTCCAAAACCAAAAATTTATCACCAACAAATAAGATTAAACAACTTATGTCTTGAAAACATTATACTCCACATCCACAACAATATCAACGACCAAAAAAAATAACAATAAAAATCATGGGCCATGCCAACAACCAAAAAAAAGAACTCAAGTTCTTAGACATCCATAGTTTCTTTACTTGTCTCTATTAGTTTCATTTTCATTGACTACTATACTAGTTGACAACTAGTAACAACCTACTAAGTTGTGAACTAGTTTTTGAGTACTTCTTTCATGTAAGTATTACTTGTGGTGCTTTGCTCATTTATAGTTCGTAGTTGTTTTTCGTTCAAGTGCGTACAAAACTTGTTTGAGTCTTCCAACCAAAATCCACTCCAACTCAAGAGTAGACTCATTCCTAAGCACTCAAGGATTGATAGCTGGCTTACAACACCTAAAAGACCAACTGAGGAAGCTAAGTGTGAAAATGTCTAGCATATTTTGAACTAATGTTTGCTTGTTTTGTAGGTACAATTGCAAATGGAACCCAAAATTTCCAATTCCCCAACCGTGGAAAGTAATGTTATGAATGTCCTCTTAGCTAGTCTTGAAACTTTGTCTTGAGGCGTGGCTAATATGAAGGCAAATATTAAGAAGTTAGGTTTGGATGTGGCCACAACGAGTGAAAGATTGGAGAGGGTGTAAAGCCAAAGGAGTTCTCGACCTCATACCACTCAAAACACCTTACCTATTATTACTCCCAAGACCTTGCACACAAGATGGACCTAGTTGTTCCTCACTCCAACAAGTTCCACAAGGAGGACTTGAAACCCAAATTCCATCCCTAAACCCAAATCCTCCACTCTAAAATCCTTTAATTTAAATACCTTACACTCCACTAAATCAAATGTCTTCTTCCTAAGCTACACTAACCCAGAAACATACCATCCAAGTAGAAAAAAAGAGAGAGTCAGGATCCAAGAAGAATGAGGCCAAGCCTCAAGATGGAAAGAAACTTAGTGGTGAGATACAAGAAGAATGTGAAGAGAAGAGGGTAAGGGAAAGGGAAGTTGTGGGTAGTAAAGCAGGAAAAAAAAGAAAAATATGCTTGTGGGATTTGCCCACAAAGGATCTTTGATACTCACTAACCTATATGCTAGTGGTTTACCTAGCATTGACCCTTCTTATGTACAGGTTGAATTTCATATGCTATCAATGAAGGACCAAAGAGGGATTCCACACGATAACATAGGAAATGAGCTAGTGACACCCTTGGCCGAGAGCTTCAAACAAGTGGACTGCCGTGGCATACCCCGAGGTATAATTGCTACACACTACACTTCCTTAGGCTTGTAATGTTGTGATAAGGATATTAGTATCCAATGTAAAGTAGCTTTTATTTTACATAGTGTAGAAAAGCATGAATCTTTCCTTGGTAGTTCTCTTGTTGCATATGTTGGTCAATTTTCTCTTAAGGATAGTTCACTACTTGATCATGTGAGTGATGTAATTCAAAATTCTCAAGTTAGTGTTCATTCTTATAATATTGACCAGGATATTGGGCATATTCCTTTAAAATTGTATGATGCAAACCGTTCTACTAGTTTTACTCAAGGTAATCATATGCTTGGAAAACTTTTAAATAAAGGTGTGCTTTCTCTTAAAATAAGAATTCTAGGCTACAAAGCTTTAGTCTTGGATGATATCCTAGTAAAAGGATTGGTTAATCTCGGCTTTGAACCTTGGTTACACCATCCCTTTGATCCCGGAACACTAGTGGGTTGCAAAAAGGGTTGCCTCGGATTATGCTTATCTTTCCTTGATGATTATCTTATCCCTATCCTTTGTAATTTTCAAACTACGTGTTTCATGATAAAAATAAAGGATTTATGGTTGAATTTTAAAGGTGTACCCCCTTGGAAAGATGTCTTCACACTTGATTCCTTTCTATACTACCTCTTTACCTATGATGATAACCATGTTAATTTTGAATGTGTATTGCGTTGTGGTAGGAAGTTTGGTACCTGGTTTTCTTATTTGCATGATGATGATATGTGGTTGAGCTGGATCTTAAGATCAATTGTGGCACTTTTTTTGATGAGGTCCTTTGTAGAGGTAATGAAACAAATGTATCTTATGGTTCCTAAGATGAAGGTAATCTTACCTTTTGGGCATAGTAAAGCCATTAGTACCACTGTAGTTTCCTTATCTCTTTATGTTTGCCAAATCCACTTCCTTTGTGCCATTTATACTAAGCTTTTTATTTCACACACAAAGGACCCATGGGTATATTCCAAATGTGAACAACCTTGGCTTGACAACATATGTGATAGTTTTGGATAGCAATCCTCTTTCCTTGATGTTTGTCTTACTCATGTCTTTTGTGATGCTTGTGGTATGCGTTTCATGATCATAACAAAGATTGTTGGTTGTATTCCAAAAGTTTACCCCCTTGGCATGTCTATATAATTTATGGTACTAATACTAACCCTCCAATCATGAGGATTGTGTGCTTGTTATCCCTCGCTTTGGTTTTGCAAGGTGCGAATTTGAGGACAAATTCCTTTCAAGGTGGAGAGGATGATACAATCATAAGGAATACAAGGATGACAAGTTTTTGTAGGAGGTACACATTTTGGATTTGCAAAGGAATTTAAAGACCTTTTTAAACCTTTTGGAAAGCCTTGTCCAAGTTCGGTAACTACAATAACTACAAGGCGTGTTTATGAAAATGGACTCGGTTGAGCATATCTTGAGCTCATCCAAGCGAGTGTATGTATTAAAGTGTCAAGACATGCCTTGAGTGTCTTAAAAACACTACAAGTCATCCCTATTTATACACTCCACCCCCCTTCATTAAGGGTAAATATGTCATTTCCCATCTCTTTTGTAATAGACTATAAGTAGGAACCCCTTAGTCTTATTTTCTTAGTTAGCTCATTTTAAAATCACTTTGAAACATTGAACACCATATTTTCTCTCAATAATAGAGTAGACCACCAAATATTTTAAGCTTCATAAGTGAAAGGTTCTACTTGTGATGTGAGACGGCTAGAAACCAGAGTGCTTAAGTGAATCGAGTTCCTCTTGTGTTCCCATAAGAACTTGGTGCTTGTTAATGTGATTTGTAGAGGTTTTAGAGTTTGATACACTCTTTAGTTGCTATATTTTATATTCTCTTTGTTACAAGCTATCTATCTCCTTATCTTTCAAGTTTGTATGTTTGTTGTTTCTGTTTGATGTCTTGTATGTGTGGACTATTTTTGTGAGTTTTTGGACTATTTTTTGCTATTGTAGATACCATTTTGTATCAATAAGTCCTAATTACAGTTTAAGAAGAAACTTTAAAATGTCCTAAATCATAGATTACTAGATCATACTTTGCTTGAGATCTTCTATTGAGGTTTAAATATGAATTATAAGGCTTTAATAGACTCTTTCACGGGAGGAACATTCATGAGGTTACATTGGGATAAAGCTTTTAACATTCTATATCAAATTAGTAAAACCAACCAGGATTGGCATACTCATAATGTATTCATGCCCACAAATAATTATATGATAGAGGCATTTGTAGTGCTAAGAGTGCTAGATAACTCAGTTGCTTAAGAGGTATCTTAGTTGAGGATTGATCTTAGATTATTTACTAAGTAGTTTGTATAAGCAGGGACAAAAAGGTGATTGCAATTGGTTTACAAGGTAAGTCACCTAGGCATGATGACTCTAATTCAGAAGAGGAAACTAAGTATCTTGACAATCAGGTGGTAGGTTTTTTAGCCAAGGGCCAATGATATAATCAACATAATTGAAACCTTAGGCAAATAAATAATGGCCGAAACTACTACAAGAATAACAACTTTAACAAGTCTGGGTATGGAGATAAAATTTTGGGAAAAGATAGTGATTGAAGAAGAAAGGATGACTATAAGGATAAAGTAGACTTTATGTTCCATTAGGTATTTGAGATGCTAATTCAAGCAATTCAAAGATGTAAGAAATAATTTCAAAAGTGGTGAAAGGGGTAGAAAAGATAAAAGACTACCCCTAAGGAGCTTAGGAAAGATATTTGAAGGATGAGTCAAAAGGTTGAATCACATGCTACTTTTATTAAGTAGCTTGGCAGTAATATGGTCATATGTCTAACGTATTAAATCAACATTATTAAGGTACACTTAAGAGAAACACTACCCAAAATCATAAAAATAATGGTCACTTCTTGGCAATTACTACTAGGAGTGGAAAGAAGCCCATAGAGATTTTATGTGATGTTTTGGTAAGGGTTGCGTCCTTTATATTTTTGTTGATTTTGTCATCCTTAAGTATGAGGTTGACTTTGATGTTTTCATTATATTGGAGACCATTTCTTACAACTAGAAATGCATTTGTTGATATATAAATTAGGTAGATAAAGTGTTGATTGAATAGTGAGCATGTGACTTTCAATGTATTCCAATCCATAATGTAACCAAAGGATATGTGTGTGATTTTTGTGATTGATATAATCGATGAAAAGGCACTGGTAGCTCCGATCAAAGTGATGCATAGAGTTGAAATACTTTACAATAATCATTATTAATTTTGAAGGTGATGACATTGATGGTTATGTTGAGAAAGTGAGCCCACTTTTTGACGGGTTCATATAATTTTACACCAAAGTCGCTAGACCTTTATTGGAAAAATAGAGTGACACCACCGGCTAAGCCTTCTATTAAAGAGCCTCCAATCATAGAGCTCAAGGCTCTTCCACCTCATTATTATTATTTATTTTTAAAATCCAACAATACTTTGTTTATTATTATTATAGTTTATTGGTAGATCAACAAGTAGAGTCTTTAGTACAAGTTCAAAAAGTCTATTGGATGGTCCATTGATGATATTATTGGGAGTCTACCTACAATTTTCACACATAAATCCAACTTAAGATGGATTGTGTTTCAAGTATTGAGCATTGATGAATACTTAATCCAATTATGGAAGAAGTAGTGAAAAGAAAATTAACAAGTGGTTGGATGAGGGGGTATTTACCCTATTGCCGACAACAAATAGGTAAGCTTGATTTAATATGTGCCAAAGAAAGGTGGAATAACTGTGGTTCTATATAATAAGAATGAACCTATTCCAATGAGTCTATTCATGGGTTGGAGAATATTTATGAACTATAGATAGCTAAACACATGGACTGAGAAGGATCACTCTTCGATGCCCATCATGGATCAAATGTTAGACCACCATGCCCGTAGAGGATGGTATTATCTTTTTGATGGATACTCAAGTTACAATTAGCTTTTGATTGATGTCAAGTACTATGATAAAACCACTTTTCACTTATCCATATGGGACTTTACTATTCAAGAGAATACCTTTTAGCCTATGTATTGCGATAACAACTTTTCAGCATTGCATGATGTTTATTTTCTCTGACATGGTGGAGGACTCTATTATGGTATTTATGGATGACTTCTAGATTTTTGGTGAATCAATTGAAAATTTATTAGATCATCTTGCTATTGTCATGAGGAGACATAAGGATAGCAACTTAGTTCTACATTGGGAGAAGTGTTGCTTTATGGTCAAAAAAGGAATAATGCTTGTTCACAATATTTCAAAGAAGGAGATTAAGGTTGAAAAGGCAAATATTACGATGACTGTAAAAATTTCCTCTACCAATTGTCATGGAAGCTATTCAGAGCTTTTTAGTGCATCTTAGATTTTTTCATCGATTCATCAAGTATTTTTCTAAAAAAGCACATCCCTTGTGCAAGTTGCTAGACAAGAAGGTGTAGTTTGTGTTTCAATGATGCATATTTGAAGAAATCTGAGTGTATAAAATGTTACTTTCAACCCCTATTATTGTGTCACCTAATTGGTCCATGCCATTCGAGGCTTTGCGTGATGCATGTGGCATAACACTAGGAGTAGTCCTAGGATAACGGCTAGAGAAGATTTTACATCCCTGTATTATGCAAGAAAAGCACTTAACCCCACTTAAAAAAATTACACTATGACAAAAGAGGAGTTTCTTGTTGTGGTGTTTGCATTTGAGTAATTTTAATCATATTCAATTGGCATAAAAGTAATTACGGATACTTGAAACTCAAATCTTATGTACCTTAGAGTAAAAAAGGATGTAAAGCCTAGGTTGATTTATTGGGTACTTCTATTTCAAGAATTTAAATTTGTGTTCATGGACTGAAAGGGAACTAAAATCAAGTGGTTGATGACTTATCACGGTTTAAGAAAGAAGTAAGGTAAAACTGAAGGAAGAGCTTGAGATTATAAAAGTTTTCTAAACAAGTAGTTATTAGCCTCATCATAAGACTTAATTCAATGGTTTGCAATTTTTCCAATTATTTTGTAAGTAATGTGGTTCCAAGGACCTATCATTTCATCAGTGTATGAAGTTTATTCATGATGTAAAGAAGTTCTTTTGGGATGAGCCATACTTATTATAATTTGTGTAGATGGAATAGGTTAGAAATGTGTTCCTGAGATAGAGATGATGAGTAATTTATAGGCATGTCACTCATCACCAATCGGGGGATATCATAGTGATGTGAAAATGGTGTATAATATCTTGAAATATGGGAACTAATGGCCCACTATTCACAAAGATGCATATAATTATGCAAGGGAATGTGACTAGTGATAAAGGAAAGAAATATCTTGCAAAGAAAATAGGTTCCAATAACCTCGATACTAGAGCATGAGTTATTTGATCTATGAGGCATTGATTTCACGAGCCATTTATGAGATCTTATGGTATGAAGTATATTTTGGCTGTTGTTTACTATGTTTTGAAGAGGGTAGAGGAAGTTGTGCTTCCAAGAAGCAAAGGGGAGAGTATCATATCATTTTTCAAAAAGAATATAATCTCCAAATTTGTAATCCAAGGATAATCATTAGTTATGAAGTCTTGAACTTTGGCAATAATCTATTTGAAGCCTTTCTTGAGAAATGTGGTATTTAAGAAAAAAGATACTGACCCTTGCCATCCTCAATCAAGTAACAAGTTATGGTCTCCAATCGAAAGATCAAGTCTATCCTGGTAGAAACTGTGAATGTCAATAGAATAGATTGGACTATAAAGTTAGATGATGCCTTGTAGGCCTACCAGACAACATTTAATACTCCTAGTAGTGCTTCTCCATATTATATTGTGTTTGGAAAAGCATGCCACTTACTAGTTGAACTTGCGCATAAAACACGATGGGCACAAAAGTAGTTAAATTTGCAAAGGAGTGATGCTGCAAAGTTAAGGCTAGAACAATTAGATAAGATAGACGATTTTTGCCTTTCGCCTATGCAATTTCAACCTTATACATAGATAGGATGAAATTTTATCATGATTATAGGATTAAGAAAAGAGAATTCTCAACTAGCGACATGGTATTGCTATTTAATTCAATCAGGGGCTTTTTTTTGGAAAGTTGAGGTAAAGATAGAGAGAACCTTATAAATAGTGATGATTTATCCATATGGTGCCATTGATCTTGATAATGATAAGGTCCAAAAGTTAAGGTGAATTCCAAAGAGTGAAACATACCTCGGTAATATAGATGAGGTCAAGATACTATACTATATAGTTCTTGTAAAAGTATTACTAACCAAGAACACTTGGGTCAGGTAGTAATGTTAAATCAAGAGTTTCATAGGAGACAACCCATCGGTTAGTTTGGTGAAGTATCAGTAACCAATCTAACCACATTGTGCCGCGATGTTAAATCAAGTGTTATTTGGAAGGAACTCCAAGAATTTTGTGCTTATTTTATATTCTCAGGAATGAGGTGTCATTAGCCAAAAAAGTCCCTTGCCAATCCACGCGGCCTTCTTTATGAACATTAGTGATGGAGAAATCACAAATTAGTGTGTAATACATGTGTAGGGACACTGTAGAAAGAAAATCAAGGAGATGTAACAAAAATAGAACCCATAAAATCAATGTATGATCATGGGATATTCCCACATCATGGGTTTTGTTGTCTAGAAGTAGTCCTGAAAATTAATTTCCAGGAGGTGATTCTACTATTGAGAAACCACAATCATACCATGAAATCATGATTGTGGTATCCAATGTTTGTTCACACTCTTAAAAAAACAATATTTAGGTGTTGGAACCTATGATTTTAAGGAACAATCATTGTTACATACAATGTTGTCATTAAGCTTCATAGGTTCTTAAGTAAGTTTTTATGACCTTGTTGATGTAAAGAGATACCACAATCATGATATTATCCCTTGATTATTAGTATGCACCAGTTTTTAGGGTTATCATTAACTTTTAGAAGTTTACCCAACCCAACCCGACATGATTCCTAGTTTATAATTCCTTATACCCATGACTGATACAATCCATTCACCAAACTCAATATTCTCATCATAATCAGAAGAAAAAAAAGAAATATAGGAGCAAAAATACTCAATTCTAACCTAGAATCTTGCTAATTTGACTACTCTCCAGTGTATAATCCCTTATTTTTTGAACTCCTTCTCAATTGAAGAAATTGTACTTCCAAATAATAAGTGTCCCTCTTATACTTTAGAATTATGAATCTTTAGTAAAATTAAATGGGAAGTTGCGTAAAACAAACCTTATAGAGTGCATAGAAGAACACCAAATTTAGTTTAGAGGGAGCTATGCAACTAAATTTAAATAATTATGTATTGTGAAATTGTTGTGTGAATGTGTGAAAGAGGGGAAAGTTTGAATACCCTTAATTGTTCCAATAGAGTCAAATTGGGTCAATAACTTAGAGTTTTAAACTGTTAGTGTCATTTCATACTCCATGATACAACCTAAGATCGTTGTTTCTATGTAAATTCATAGTGGTTTGTAGTCATCAGATGTGACAGCCCTCGGGAATTTTTAGTAAAAGCTTACTACGATCGAAAGGACGATTGTGGTACCTTAACTTGATTGTACCAAGGGTCATCTGGAGGAATTACTGCACCTGTATTTCTTTTTAAACTAAAATTAACCATTTGTCAAATAGGTCTATGGCCCCTAAAGTGAACATGAGAAAGTAAGAAAAGGCTTTCCTCAAGGAAATAGCAAAGAAATGGACACTCAAAGACCAAACATCAGCCTCAAAGACTGAGTCACAAGAGTCTAGTAGTTTGGAGGTTGACCATTCATAGAGTAGTGATAATGGGAAACTCAATCCTTAAATCACTAGGTTGAAGTCTACTAAGGCTAAGGCTGCACTATTTACAATATTGGTTCCCGCAACCAATCCTATTGAGCCTCTCCAGTCTAAGGAGCGAGTCCAAACTACCAACCAAGATAAGGGTGGACCAGTAGCTATAAATGCTATTGAAGAAGGTTTGTATGGTTCTGGTAGTTCCAATAAAAAAAATTGAAGAAGCTGCTTCTAAAAATCAGCCCCAAAGAGGGACAAACTTAAGGAGATGAGTTATTGTAAAATCAAGAGCCTACTATAATAATGGGGTATTCTTGAGTAAAAAGGGGAACTAAAATTGGAGCATCCAAGAAGAACCTTGCATGCTCCCTGAGTCACTATAAAGTTTCCTGAATTAAATGGAGTGTTTGAGAAATATCATCTTGGGTGGATAACCAAGACCCTGGGAAACTATGGAGAAAACTTGGTACATGAATTCTATGCCAAGTATTCGACGATAATTGAGAGTATGAATCCTTCTGGGAAGGTGAAAGGCATAAGAAAGCATCCTAGGTTGTACATAGTGTTAGTCTGAGGTACAATAATTGACATATTAGAGAAGGCTTTTTCTATAGCCTTGTTTAGTGATAACTTTGAGCCAGTAGTAGAAACTCTAGAATATGATTACCATATGTTGGAGTTTAAAAAGTTTAAGATGTTGCGTACTTAAGAACGTTTATACATTAAAATAGTTGGCATACCACAGCTCTAATCCAAAGAAAAGAGTAGATTAATGGTATTGTAATCTACAAACACACTTTGAGTTTCACCACCAAGGTTTGGTGATCTATTATGCAGCACTATATATTAGCGGTTGGAAAAAACAACACATGGAATGCTGATAAGGCAGGAATGGTGATAACCTTTATGGAAAATTTATAGTGAAACATTCCTTAGATCATTGTGGAAGAGATTCAAAAGCAAGCGAAACTTTATCACACTGCCTTGCCATTTCCTAAACCGATTACCCTATTGTGCTGGAAATCAATTGTGCCTTCTATTCCTACCACTGATAGGATAAGATTGTGGATTTATCTTTCATTAAGGATACCTTAAACCTAGTGTCTTGGATATGGGATTCTTTCCTAGATTTGCCTTCACATATAACAAATGAGGCTGCCTAGACACATAGATGGCCCATTTTCCTTTAGTTGTCTAGATCAAACACCACACTTTTCCTCATTAACCCCAAAATAACTCGATTTAAGGGTTTTACAAGGATTTCCTCGATAAATTGGCTTAAATTTTATGATGTATTCTTGCCACAAATGGGTATTATTAATTTAACCCAAAAGATCAAATTATTGAGCACAAGGTAATTAAGGATTTTAACATGAAGAAAATGAACTAATGTATAGATTGATAAATTGAGATCTTCGGTTCAGTGATAAAATATTGTGTGGTCATCATATTATCTTAGATTCATTATCGTTTCTCTTCAAATTTTTCTATATTTCAGGAATGTTTCTCTTTCCTTAACTTGAATTTTACATTGTGGCATCAATTTCTTGTGTATTCATATGATTTGAATTGATGGGTTTGAAATTTTGTAGAGGGTTTTTGGTTGTTATTACTTGAATTACTTTTTTCATATTTTAAGTGGATTATTCATGCTTTAATTTATGACTTAAGGATTGAATTGGTGAATTGTTATAATGGTTGAAATGGCTGACATGAGTTTCACCAAAATTGATGAATTTTTGGCTTTTTAATGGTATTAGCCTCAACCCACGTGGTAAACTTAATCTTGAGTATGAATATTTGCATAATCTAACTTGTCTTTTGAAAACTTTGGATTGCATTGAAGGATGAATGGATAAATATGGTTTTGGAATGCCCTTGGTGGCCACGATTTTAGATTTTAAATAGAACTTGGGAGTGTAATTATTACATGGATTGATTTAGAATCAACAAGATAGCTTGCAAGTATATTGGTATGACAATACAAAGTTGGTAAATGCTGAATAATTGACTCCCTGGTTAATGGTTGGGTTATGTGCAAATTGTTTTAATATGGGCTTAAAGGGAATTATATAGCTCACCAAGAAGGTATAGTCCTGAGAAGGTGGGGTAACACTGGAAACCACATTTATTGATATTGGGGGGGGGGGGTTTATATGACCATGTGGCTGATGAACACATTATATTTTGGATGGCTATCACCTTGGTGTCTTTAGCCTTTTCTCAGTACATGCAGCTAACATTGGGCTAGGGCCTTTTCGGTAGGGGAATTCAGAACCATATAGCCCATGGTTTCCTTTAGGTTGGTACGAGCTACATAGTTCAGGCCAATATTTTAAACTATCATGTTTTATGACCCTTATCCCTATCCCGACATTCTATATATATCTATAAATGTGTGCATGTGATTCATTACTAGATTTTTGTAAAAGTATTATTTTGTCCCTATCCCTTGAGTTATACGTCATGATCCGAACCAGGGTCTAGCCATGATGGTTATGTCGCATCCACTGCGAACTGGAGACCACCCCTCTTATCCTAATCCAGTAGCCCCAAATATATCTAGTAGCAGATGGATTCAGAACATACAAAAAAATATGATAGGTTAGCTCAAACAATCTAGGATAGATTAATATCCAACTACCACCAACCAATAACCAAAACTGTTTACCAACCATAATACCGATGTCCATAGTAATGTCCACTAAAGCCACTCAAAACCAAATATAGTCTAGTCATAACATACCCCCGACCATAGCCAAACATAAATCAAAAAGAAAGATCCAAACCACAAGGAACCCCACTACATGAGATGGGGTCTTCCAAAGGATGAAAGCTTACCACTTCAGTCTGACTCACGAGTTATGCCCGATCCCCTAGTCACTATGTAGGAGAAGTAGAAGTATGGTCAATCCCTGCATCGCATAGGGACATAGCATTCTAAGACGGTTAGCGATTGGAGCACTAGCATGTAACTCAAGGATACAAGATAAAACAATGCCACCAATCCAAAACCAAGTCAAACTAATGCACATATACACATCAATGCACATCCATATATATATATATATATATATATATATATATAAGATGCCGGGGGGAATAGGGCTTATCATGAACTTTAAAACTTTAGCCTGATTTGTGTAGCTTGACCATCCTAAAACTACCCACGGGCTATATATTTCTAGCTGTAACCCCCTAGTTAGGCCACAGTGCGTGTTAGCCACACGAACTGGCGATATCATAGAAGGTTGGGGATTCTGAGTACCCTTTGCCAACTATTGTACAATTATATATATTCATGGGGGATTCTTACATATGTCAAAAGAACATGGTATACAAACCAACCCTCATGTCGGCAAACATAAGTTTTCAGTATCAATAATTCAGGACTCACACCTTCATGGCTAGCTAGCACAACCCCTTTAAGCCAAATTAAAAAATTTAACACATAACCCATCTATAAATTCTAGGAGTCAATTTTTAAGGCTTTGTTAAGTGGTATTTTCATACCGACTATAGCTTGCAAGAAATGTCATTATGCGGACCCTTGAGGGAATCTTTCGTACCTTAAAAACTATTATTAAAATATCTTGAGGGATTCCTTCGTACCCCCACAAGTTTTTCTTTATTAAAATCACTCAGGATATTCCTTCATACCTTGCAAGGTTTTCATTATCATTGTTATCTACTTAAACATTTATGCAATACATTAGTTTCAAAAAGAATAATCCAAATCAAAAGATAATTTGCATTCTAAAATTCATTATGCAAGTGGGTTGAGGTTATTATCAATTTCCATAACAAAACTAGTTATTTGGGGATTCCATTGTACCCCTATTGCCATAGTTTACAAATTTGGGGAGTCCATTGTACCCCTATTCCATCCACCATTCCCATTCACCCTAATAAGTGTACAAACCAACAACTCAATGCATAATAGTTTAGCAGTAATCATGAGAAACCATTCAAGAAATTTATATCGAAAACCCTCAACCCATAGTTCAATCCCAACATCAAAACCATGAATAATAAACAATTTTTCATGCCATTAAGAAAATACAATTATAGGGAAAGAGGTACATGCCTTAGACACATGAAAATTAGAAAGTAATTTGGATCTTGGAACCCGAAAGATGAATGTACGATAAAATCCTTAGGCTCTCTTGGGGTTTTAAGTTTGAGAGTGGAAATTGGGATTTGTAATCTCTTTAAACTGAAAGGGAAATGTAGTATTATGCTTATGGGTTGAACATAGGTCAAAATACCCCAATGCCCCTCATCCCAAGTAAACAAAACAAAAATTGCATGAATTACACATAGCAATGTGACACCCTGCCTATCGCGAAGAATAACCTTTATTACATACTTCCTATTGTGGAGGCTATCCCCACTCCACACTGTTTATCGTGGAGTGCAGCCTCAGTGACACAACAATATCATGGAGGCTTACTGCATCCATTGTCCAAAATCACCCTGAAACGCATTTAAAAATTCTGAAACTCGCTTGAGTTACCCCATTCACATGCCTAAAGACCATTTAAGTCCAAAATCAATGTTTCTATCATGGGAGGGCCAAGAATAAAATTCAAAAATTTTGAGGGTGTTACATTATGCCCCCTTAGGATCATTCATCCCCCAATAAGGAGATAGGACACTTTTCATACGAGAATTTCAATATTAAACTAGAATCAAATGGTAAACCTAGATAGTATTAACGGGAAACAAAATTTATACCTTCAGCACCTTCATCTAACACATGGAACAAGAATAGGTACTTATCCTTCATATCTTCGTCAGATTTCCAAGTGGCTTCTTCAACTTTTTGATTCCTCTAAAGGACCTTTACTGAAGCTATATCTTTAGTCGTCAATCTACGAACTTGTCTATTCAAGATCTCGATCGGGACCTCTTCATACAATAGGGAATCCAAAATACCAACACTCTCAATAGGCACCACCGAGGAAGGATCACCCACGTATTTCTTCAACATAGAAAGATGAAACACCTGGTGAATAGAACCTAAACTTGCAGGCAATTCTAGCTCATATGCAACATCCCCAACTCCCTTCAAAATCAAATTGGGGATAATATAACAGGTGCTGAGTTTCCCCTTCTTTTCAAATCCCATCACTTTCTTTATGGGAGACACCTTCAAGAGCACCCAATCACCCATATTGAATTCTAACTCCGTTCGCCTTATGTCCGTATAGGACTTTTGGCGACTTTGGGTAGTCTTAAGTCTTTCTCGAATCACGTTCACCTTTTTTATAGTTTGATAAACTAAATTAGGACCGAATAACCTTATCTCACCAACTTCAAACCATCCAATAAGAGATCTACATGTACTACGATACAACACCTTTAAGGAGCCATACCAATGCTAGAGTGATATCAGTTTTATATGCAAACTCTATGAGAGGCAAATAATCAAACCATCTACCACTAAAGTCAATTACCACTAAAGTGAATCACGAAAGACCTTAACATATCTTCTAAAGTTGTAATAGTCCTTTCCACTTCTCCATCCATCTGAAGGTGAAAAGCGATGCTAAGGTTCACCGTAGTCCCTAAACCTCACTGGAATGAACTCCAAAAGCGTAATGAAAATTGAGTACCATGACCAGAAATTATGGAAGCTGGAGCACCGTGCAACTTCACGATCACCTGAATAAATAACTTTGCATAGTCTTCGGTAGAATATTAGTTCTCATCAGTAAGAAGTAAGCAGACTTGGTCATCCTATCCACGATAACCCAAATATAATAAAACTAGTTCTGAGATCGTGGAAGACCGATAACTAAATCCATCTTAATCACCTCCCACTTCTACATAGGAAACTCAATTTCTTGAGATAACCCACCGGGCTTCAAGTGATCCACCTTCACTTGTTGACACATCATGCACTTTGCCACAAAATTTGGCACATCCCATTTCATATTATTCCACTAATAAATTTTCTTTAAATCATGGTATATCTTTGTCAAACTAGGATGAACCATATACAGCGACTCATGAGCTTCAGCCAAAATTTTTTCTCGTAGCCCATCCACATCGAGAACACACAACCTACCTTGGTACCTCAAGATACCATCACCTCCAATCTCAGAAGCCATAACCTTTTGCTTACCTATATTATCCTCGATTTGCATCAAAGTAAGATCCAACACTTGCTTCTCCTTTACCTCAGCACCAAGAGATGACTTCGCCACCTCTTGTACAAACACACCACCATCCTCTGAATATAAGAGATAAACTTCAAGATTATCCAAATAGTGAATATCATTCACCAATCCTACGTTTCTCCATCCACTAAGATAAGATCCCCAAAGATAACCTACTAGGAGAATCAGCAACTACGTTAGCTTTACCTAAGGTATAGTGGAGACACTTGTAATAGTCTTTGAGTAACTCAAGCCATCTCATTTACATAAGATACAACTCCTTCTAGGTGAATACATATTGCAGGCTCTTATGATTAGAATAAATATCAAGAATGCCGAATATCGATCCCACACAGACTTGTTCTAACAACTATTCGATTCTAGTTTACTATTTAGATTAATCTAGTGCGCGTGTAGCCAAAAAAGAGTTTGAAAGTCATAAACTAAAATTAAAGTAAACAGTGCATAAATTAAAGACTTAAGACAATCAATAAAGTAAAGCCTAGCGTTAGAGCACTTCGAATAGTTATACTATACTATTGAACTTTATTCTTTAGATCTCTTATCGTGGTTGTTGATTCATAGGGTTTATCACATGATCATGATCTCTTGACCTCTAATTCTCTACCTAACTTGGGCACTACAACTACATCATTGAGCGGGGATGTAACAATCCAATTAAGTTCTTAAAGCTATCCTGCTACATGTGAACCAAGTAAGGCCTCTAGGTACATCCATGTCCTAGATGCTAATTCAAATTCCCTATTTCATAAAGGAATAAGAATCTTGCTTTGTTTATCCCCACATTTTATCTCCCTATTCCCCCTCCCGAGATCATAAGGTTTACAATATATGTATTATAAGATTAGCTACTCCTTAAAATAGTTCAAACAAGGATAAAAAAACACCAAAATATTATAAGCAAATCAAAAAAAATTAATCCAAAATAATAGTATTCATGATCTTGTCTTTAACCTTGGAAAGGAGGCGTTTAGCCACTAATCAACATAATTATGATCCAACTAATTGAATACATAATTAAATCTATTAAAAATCTAAGGTATAAGAATAAAAACACTAAATAAATTGTTTAGAAGACCCTAAAAATTCTCCAAGATGTCTAAATATAATCAACAAAGTGTGAATAAGATCTATTCATACTAGAGGGAATTTCACCGATATGTAAACGGAAGGGGTATCGTGCCCATGGGAGAACCGGACTACCTGTGGCGTCTTGGATCCACCATTGTGGAAGTGGTCTCTCCTGGTCTATTACACCGATGTGGATAGGGTATCACAATCTCTATATCTTGCTATGACTGGGGCGACACGGGCATATCGTCTGAAGACACTAGAAATTGCTTCCAAAATTTTGTCTAAGTGTTCATCGTCCATTCTTGCCTTGTGGTATTATTTTGACTTCAATTCTAGCGGCTTCAACATAAAAATATAATCAACCTTGACTCTTAAAGAATACTAAAACATCAAAAACCAAGCATTAGAGTTCAACAGAACACCACACCAAGAACTATAAGCTAAAAACTCAAACAAAGCACAAGTCTCGACCACTTATGCTTAAACTTATTGTTGACTCTTTGCTCATTTTAATTAAAATTTTCATACTCTAAAAAAGTTTTTCCTCTCATAAATCAACAATAATGAAATTGGAACTCATTGGATACATTAGAATCCATCACGATAGTCTAGGTCAATAGCTAGCTCAAGCTAGTAAAACTATTTTTCTCATCTAGACTCTAAATGATCGATTTAAACCCAAACTTGTTTGAAAAGACTTTCAAACATGGTAATAACATCCTTGAACACTTAAATTCTTATTTATATCATTGTTAACAAATAAAACACATGAATTATCCTCAAAACAAAGCTAAATAGGCTAGGGTAACAACACTATAGTGCATAAGAACACCCAACACCACTATCCCACACTTAAAGCCTTGTTCATCCTAGAATAATTCATTACACTAAGCATCATAAGTTGAGGTGAATATACACTTCCACTATATGCAAGACACTCAATATATTACTATAATGACTACACAGAATGGAAGTTTCTACACTAAGCATGTTATGTACAAAATTGACAATTCAAGAACACTACTTAAAAACAGCCTAGCCCAAAGAATTGACTCACCAAGTTGGAAAACTCATGCATATTGCTCAATCTATGACAACATGTAAATCACCTAACATTCATCGAACATGTTCCATCAAAACAAAAGAGTTACACATAATCACTCACATAAATACAATTTATCATAAAATGGGTACAAGAATCAAATTGTTCTCACTCTCAAAATGAATTCACAAGTTACACATAATGAACCATAGGCTTGCCCTTACTGTAGTACTCCACTAACATCATAATGATGAAGTTTAAGATCAAATAGGTCTTTAAGGGTTGTAATGTAGTCTAAGGGATAGGTAGAAACTATTTTGGCTTAATAGTGACTATCTTCCCTAAGTGCTTTAATACATCACATTTGTTCAATTAACTCACCTCTAACAACCACTTTACACCACTTTTGTCTACCCTATTCTTTTGTTTTTCACCCCATCTCATTAAACTCATTCTCAACACTATGATGGGAGAATTCTATGTATATACCATTTAATTTTTTCCTTTTTCACATCCATTTTATGCAACGCACGCCTATGATAGCCACCCTCAACTTAAGTAATTTACCTTAATTGAGGAGAACAATGTCCAAGGAAGAACAGGGGCAAAACAGGTTCATAGTAATATGACTGGGCTAAAAATAGAAACTTTTCAAGCACAAATTTCTCTAACTCCCAACCATAAAACATATCACTTTTTTAACACCAACAGCTAACACTTAGGGGCTTCAATTTCACATTTTACTTCTTGAATTTCCAACTCCTTAACTTAATTAGATTTCAACAAAAGCGCTTAGGAGCTTTGAATCAAATAAAGGTCAATCACAAAAGGGATTAGGCTACATATGAGACTGCCAAATAAAAAGCTAAAGGATCAATGGGGTTAACTAAGATTATGCACAATGGTAGGTCAAAAGAAGGTATGAAACAAAGCTATAAAAGAAATGCCTATATCATCTCCTAAAACCACACTATTTATTTTGCTTTGCAAATATACAAGTCAAGTTCTAGACATTACACACAACATGAAATATACAGCATCCTCACATTACTCATGGAACATGCACAACTCAAGTGGGATCATCATAGACTCTCACCCAAACAATCACATGAATTAAACTTAAGCCAACAAGTACAAGAGTCATAAACATAAGCCTAGGAGTCTAAAAAGTAGTAATTCACACAATCAATATGCTTTTACAAAAAAAACACTTGCATCATACAATAATATATAGCACCAACAAGAATACCTTATTTATTCCTAACACACAAACAAAAAATGAATTTACCCTAAAAAGGGGAATTTCCCCACCCCACACTTAAAAATCTCCTTTGTCTCCAGAGTATACTTAAAAGTAGAGATAGAAATACTCCTTCAGGCCACAAGGCCTAGCTAGTAGTATCTTTAAATATCAAGAGGGTCCTGGGCACCACACTTAGTCTTTGCCATGCCTTTTAGCTTATGTTTTACTATACTTAGAATTCCCATCAACTTGTGACTCAATAAAAATAAAAACTACTTGAACCAAAAACTAAAATACTAAAAATAAAAACTACCTTAACTTGGGTTGCCTCCCAAGAAGCGCCTGATTTAGTGTTGTGGTATGACCCATATTAACTTAATCATATTTATTCATCTTTTTTATCACACTTAGAGGCCATCTTCTCATTCATTTCTTACCTTTTAAGTGTGAACTGTTAAGGTCAATAGATTTTTCAATAATAGACTTTTTAGGATCATCAATCTGCATCATGTTGGGCTTAGGCTGCTCAATGAGAAATTCTAAAGAGGTCTTTTGTGGAATAGGATCCACTAACCCACACTTATCCCCTTCAATCATAGTAATCACGCATAAGTCTTTGTAATGGGATAGTGAATTAAGCAGTTTGTATACTCTAAAAACTACCTCTTCATCTGCCAACCCCATTATGAGTGTGCCCTCTCTCATATCTATCAAATCTCATCTCATTATAAAGAATGGAGGTCCCAAGATAACTGCTACTATTTCATCTTCCTGAAAATTTAAAATAATAAAGTAATCAAGAATAATAAACTTACCAACCTTAATAAGAACATCCTCTATGACTCTTTCAAGATGGACTATGGTCTCGTTTGCTATCTCTAGTAGAACCAAGCTTGGTCTTGGCTTTCTCAAGCCCAAAGTATTAAACAAATAGAGGGGAATCAAGTTGATACTTTCCCCTAAATCACTCAGTGTATGGACCACTTCGTTATTGATAATTTGAATAGGGAGAGTGAACTTCCCAGGGTCCTTAAGATTTTTTGATGTCTTTTGAGTCACCATAAAGCAACGATCCTCAGTGCGTGCAACTATCTCAGCATCCTAGTAATACCCCATACTTCTACCTAGCTTGAAATCATCCCAAGAATGTTATAAACATATTTTGAAACATGAATCCATTTTTGTACACGTGAAATATTTAAGATTTTCACTTTTTATCATATGGGAAATTTAATTAGATTTCCAACAATACCAAATTTGTCAAAATCTGGTATCGAAGTAAAATATTAAGGACATTTTACTTAGAGTTGTCAGAATCGCCCATGTGCGATGGCCAGGTTAATGGATTGTCGATCTAGCGTTGGACTATCGCCTAAATCATCGTAGCTAAGGCAGTGAGTCAACCATTTGGAAAAGGTGCAATGGACAGGTTGATGAACCATCGAACTTGTAACGAACCATTGCCTAAGCCATCACTATAAGGCAGCGAGTCTTTCTATTGGTCCACGTACGACGGTCGAAACAATAGACCATTGAGCTAGCGACGGACTGTCACACGAACCATTGAGGTCCCACTAAGAAAATTTTAAGTTATTTTTAAAGGGTATTTGGGTTTGTTTCCACCCATTTTAACCCCTACTTATATCAGAGCAAGGCTCACAAGTTCATTATTCATTCACAACACCAAATTAGGGTTTTCTCTCAAAGATAATCCCCAAGAACAAGATCCAAATCCTTCTACAAGAAACCAAGAAATTCAATTTCTTCAAGTCCAAGAACTTCAAGAAACTCATAATCAAGGTATGTCATGAGTTGATTCATGGGTTCCTTTCACCCATGAAGCTCAAGAATCTCTTTTCAAAATCTAAGATTTTTGTATTGATGAATGTTCATGATATAAATTGAATTAAAATTCATGTTCATGATGTTGTGGGGTTTTGATTCATGCTTTAAATTACATATTTAAATGGTTGACCCAAGTATATAAAGATTTGCATAAAAATCATGATAAGCCCCCTTTTAAATTACAAGTTGATTGATGTATCCATGATTATTAGATGTTTTGATGATTGTATAACAAAAGCATGCTCCTCATATGTTTGACTAAATGCCTATGTGAAAGAAAAGTGCCATACTAGTATGATAATATGAAATCTCCATTTATGTACAAATTTATGCAAGTCAAATCTTTGATGAAATGCCTTTATAAATGAATTACAAATTGTGATATTGGTCATGTATTAAGAAAGTCATGCTTTTGTCAGTTTCTTTCCATCAAGTCCTGGGGGTATTTGTACCCAAAAAATATAGCAGTGTGCCTAGAGTTAGTGACATGATTTCACAGTATCCTCAATCATGCCACGATCCATAGAAATCAGTCAGTCATGTGACTCAGGAAAGCACAGTAATATAGTAATCTCAGTACTATTCCGTCAGTCAATAAAACTCAGTTAATTTAGTCCAGTTTAGTTCAGTAATCCATGTTCAGTATTTATTCAGATGGGAGTAGGTATTAGCTCCGAGAGAACCCAAGGATGGGAACACATACTGTTAGGTAAGGTTTTTATTCGTAGAAGTCATCTTTGCATTCTAGATCTATGTATCCATCATAGGTTGAGACATCAACACTATCAAATGAGAGCTGATAAGGTGGATAAGCACTGTCAGATGAAAGCCCTACCATTATCTTTTGGGGACACTGTCAGATGAGCGCCACTCACAGCTTGTCCTTATTGGTGGTGCAGTATTGACACCCTTCTAATTAGGGTTACAGATTGGACCCCAACTCAGCCATAATGGTGTATTAGAGGCATGTCGATTAGATAACTACTTCCTATAGTTTTAGTTACAGAATCAAAACTATCAGATACAGTTATTTAGTCTCAATAGTAGAACTTAGATAGTTCTACAAAATTCAAGACTGTCAATTATAGTTAACTCAGAACAGTACAAAACTCAGCTAGTTCCATCAGAATCTAGACTGTCAAATACAGTCGTTTAATATTAGTTATTTCAGTTATACAGTTATCAGTATCTATTGTTATTAGTACTCAGATTCAGTAATCATGTTGTCACAAACTCAGTTATAGTTATTATGTATTCATGCATGCATTCTCACATTCATGTTAACCAGTCAGTTAGTATAGTTTATGCATGCAAACCCTTTACATTCAGCCTACCTCACATGCATATCAATATATTCAAATGTACTGACGTATTTGTGCTATGGTGTTTTAGATCATAGGTTCAGAAGCACGAGCTCCAAAGCATCAATAGCACTTCACTCTCAAAAGTCAGAGTTAGCAGTGAGACCTCATCCTTCGAGGACATGACCATTACTTTATTATCTCATTAATTAATTTATAAGTTGGAGTTATTTGGGGACATATCCCATCAACTACTTATTCAGACAGTTCAATCAATTAGAGGCTTATTAAACTATCATGTTCAGACAGTTATTTTAGTTATTTTGGGTACTTCATACGCCATCCAGATGTTATATTTTTATTAGTTATATTATTGTTTTAAACCTTATGGCCTTTCAGCCTTTATTTCCTCATTTGTACAATATATTATACAGTGTTTAGGTACAGATATCAGTCATGGGTTAGCTTATGGTCCTTCAGGGTCATGAGCTCCATGTAGCATTCTGGGTACTAGATTTGGGGCATTACAAACTTAGTATCAGAGCCTAAGATTCACTAGAGTCCTAGGAAGTCTAAAATTTGCATCTAGTAGAGTCTTGTACTTGGGTGTATTGTGTGCCATATTTATGTACAGGAGGCTATAAGATGATTTAGGAATAGTTTCCCTTCTTTCAGTATTAATGTCATGTCAGTGAGCATAATCTCTAGTTAATATCTCATTTTATTCTAATAAGTTTCTCCCTTTTTTCTATATAACATGCCTCCTAAAACAAGAAATGAGAATAAGTCAGCCCCTCATCCCAAAGAACCTTTGGGTGAGCATGTCTCTTATGCAAAGTTCAGAGGTGTATTCACTACTCTAGCTGAGTTAATTGCTACTCAAAATGAACGACCAGCTATTATTCCAGCCAACATAGTGGCTAATTTAGCTGCAACCAGGATTTGAGACTTCACCCAAATAAATCCTCCATCCTTTCTTGGATCTAAGTTAGATAAGGACTCTCAGGAATTCATCAATCAGGTTCAGAAGGTTACTAACATTATAAGTGTGTCAGATGTTGAGAGTGTTGAGTTGGCTGTAAATCAGTTATAAGATGCTGCTCACACTTGGTATAAGCAGTGGAAGTTAGAAAGGTCAGTTGATGCTGGACCCATAGGGTAGAAGGAGTTTGTCACCGCATTCTTAGAAAGGTTCTTTCCCCTAGAGCTGAGAGAAGCTAAGGTGTTAGAATTCATCAACCTTAGATAGGGCAATATGACAGTAAAAGAGTATTCTCTTAAGTTTACTCAATTATCCAGATATGCTCCTCATGTGGTTGCATACAGCAGGGCCAAGATGAGTAAGTTTTTTTCTGGGGTGAATGATAGAGTGGTCAATGAGTACAGGTCTGCGATATTGAATAGTGATATGACTTTAGCCAGGATTATGACTCATGCCCAGCAGATAGAAGAGTAGAAGATTAAGATGTGAGAGAAGCAGAATAAGAAAGTAAGGATAGGTAGTTTCAACTTTGCTCAGCCCAAATCAAAAGGAGGAAACCGTTCTCAATTTTTCCTTAAGTTATAAGTTCCAGCTCCTTCTTCATCCAGTGGTCTAGCTTCGAAGTTTGGGGATGGTAATAGAGATAAGGCTCTAGGATCTAAGTCTTAGGGTAGTGTCATCGATGCCCGAACTAATCCCCTTGGTCAGACTTATGGTAAGAACCACATGTGTGCTTATAGAGATGGAACCACAGAGCCAGAGATTATCCCTGGTCAAGTTATTAGGGTCAGTGTAACCGTTCTCCAGATCCAAAATTCTAGCAGAGCCATTTTCAGTATTACCCTAGTGGGTAAAACTATCATAGCCCTTCGGGTATACAAGAACTGATCGATTATGATATTTCAAAAAGTCACCTCAGCAGTTTTAGTTAAATTAGAGATGACTGATTTCCATGTCATTCTCGGTATGGATTGGCTTCATTCCTGCTATGCCATAGTCGACTGCAGAAATAGAATAGTCCAGTTCTAATTTTTAAATGAACCTGTCCTAGAATGGAAGGGTAGTACTTCAGCGTTCAGATATCATCAGCTATTCACCAAATTTAGTAAGTGCAAGTTTTGGCTAAGGTCAGTAGCATTCCTTGGCCATATCATTTTTGGTGATGGCATTAGAGTAGATCCTTACAAGACCGAAGTAGTAAAAAACTGGCTCAGACCTATCTCTCCATCAAATATTAGGAGTTTCTTGGGTTTGGCTTGCTATTATAGGCGGTTTGTTGAGGGATTTTCTTATATTGCATCCCCTATGTCCTGATTGACTCAGAAAAAAGTCAAGTTTCAGTGGTCAAATCCTTGTGAGAAGAGTTTTTAGGAGTTGAAGACTCGACTCACCTCAGCTCCAGTCTTAGCTCTTACAGATGGTTCAGATGGTTTCGTGGTGTATTTTGATGTATCCATAATAGGTTAGGGTTGTGTCCTCATGCAGTATGGTAAGGTCATCGCCTACACCTCCAGAAAGCTTAAACCCCATGAGAAGAATTATCCTACTCATGATCTTGAGTTAGTAGCCGTAGTTTTTGCCTTGAAGATTTAGAGGCATTATCTATATGGAGTTCATGTAGATGTGTTCATAGATCATAAGAGCCTTCAGTATCTCTTTTCTCAGAAAGATCTTATTCTTCATCAGAGAAAGTGGTTAGAGCTCTTGAAAGATTATGACATAAGTATCCTTTATCATCCGAGCAAGGCTAAGGTCATGGCCGACGCTAACAGTAGATTGTCTAAAGGTAGTGTTTCTCATTTTGAGGATAGTACGAAGAAGTTAGCTTAGGAAATCCATCATCTTTCCAGACTAGGCGTTCGCTCAGTCGATTCATAAGAGGGTGATATATGGGTTTAGAGTAGTTCAAAATCATCATTAATTTCCGAGGTAAAAGAAAAGTAAGATAGAGATCCCAGTCTAGTCAAGTTGAAAGAGTCAGTCAAGGATCAGAAAGTAGAGGTTTTCTCCTAAGGGGGAGATGGTGTATTACGTTGTCAGGGTTGTCTGTGTGTTCCTGGTGTAGATGACATAAGGCAGTGAATTCTTGTAGAAGCGCATGGTGCACGCTACTCTATTCATCTAATTGCTATAAAGATATACTATGACTTGCAGGAAATCTATTAGTAGAGTGGAATGAAGAGAGATATTGTAGAGTTTGTGGCTAAGTGCTCTACACTTTAGAAGGTTAAGATAAAGCATCAAAAGCCTAGTAGGTCCATGCAGGAGTTCAGTATTCCTACTTGGAAGTGGGAAGAAGTGAACATAGACTTCGTGACGAGTTTGCCTTATACTTGTCATTAGCATGATTCAGTTTGGGCCATCGTAGATAGGATGACCAAATCATCTCATTTCCTTCCAGTCTATACCTATTATTCAGCCGAGGATTACGCCAAACTATACATCAGAGAGTTGTTCAGATTGCAAAGTGTTCCATTATCTATTATCTTAGACAGGGGTATCCAGTTCACCTATATTTCTAGAAAGCATTCCAAAAGGGTCTTGGTACTCAAGTTTATCTCAGTACAGCCTTCCATCCTCAGACAGATGTTCAATCATAAAGGACCATTCAGACTTTAGAAGATATGATAAGGGCGTGTGCAATAGATTTTAAGGGTATTTGGAATTACCACTTGCCTTTGATTCAGTTTCCATACAATAATAGCTATCATTTCATCATTCAAATGGCTCCATTCAAATATCTCTATGGTAGGAGGGGCAGATCTCCAATCATTTTGTTCAAATTTAGTGAGGCCTCAGTCATAGGGCCTGACATAGTATTCTATGCCTTAGAAAAGGTCCAATTAATCAGAGAAAGACTCTGGGCCGGTCAGAGCCGATAGAAGTCTTATGAAGATGTGTGTAGAAAGGATCTTGAATTCAAGATTGGTGATTATGTTTATATCAAGATCTCTCCAGTGAAGGGAGTGAAGCATTTCGGGAAAAAGGGAAAGCTTAGTCCCCGATATATCGATTCCTTCAAGATTCTAAGTCTATTCAGCAAGGTAGCTTATGAGCTCGAGTTTTCTTCAGATCTAACCTCAATTTATCCAGTCTTCCATTTCTCTTTGCTCTAGAAGGGCATAGGTGACCCAGAAATCGTAGTCCCTATTCAAAGCATAGATATTTAGAACAGCCTCTCTTATGAAGAGATTCCAGTCAAAATCCTAGACTATTAGGTTCGCAGACTAAGGAACAAAGAAGTCCCTCTAGTCAAAGTTATTTTGAAAAATTAGTCCGTTGAGGGAGATACTTAGGAAGCAGAAGTAGACATGCATACCAAGTATCCTCACCTCTTCTCCACCAACTCAAATCTAGCTCAAGGTAACAGTTCTCCATAAGCTTTTCAGTTTCATGTTCAGGTTTTAGTTACAAACTTGGTATCCATTTCATATTCAGATATCTATCACAAAGTTGGTATTAAATACCATTGCATATTCAGTCTTGCATTCACGCACTAGTTTAGTCATAAAATCATCCATTAGATATGTATTCTCATTTTGAGAGCCTTAGTTAATCAGAACACTCAGTCATGAATTCATGAATCAGTTATACATGCATCAGATATGCATGATCAATATGATATATTCAGTTATTAGTCATGTCAGTCATGAGATCATGTTCTAATTTTTCCTGTTCAGTAGGTACGTCAGTTTATATTCTTTCCTCTCACTCAGTCTTTTTTCAGGATGAATGTTCTCAAGGGAGAGAAAATGTAATACCTCATACTTGTACCTTTCTTGAATACATCCCAAGAATATTAGAAACTTACTTTGAAATATAAATCCATTTTGTACACGTGTAATTTTTAAGATTTTCACTTTTTATCATTTGGGAAATAAATTAGCTTTACAACGATACCAATTTTGTCCAAATCCAGTATCGAAATAAAAAGTTATGGATGTTTTATCCAAAACTGTTAAAATCGCCCAGGTGTGATAGCTAGGTTGACGGATTGTCAATCTAGCGATGGACCGTCGCCTAGAATATCATAACCAAGGCAATGAGTCAACCTTTGAGATAAAGTACGATGGATAGCTTGACGAACCATCGAACTTGCGATGGATCATCGCCCAAGTCGTCGCCATAAGTCAGTGAGTCTTTTTTAGGTCCACATATGACGGTCGAAATGACGGACCATAGAGCTAGCAATGGACTATTGCACAAGCCATTGCAAGTCCCATTCAGTAAATATAAAGTCATTTTTAAAGGGTATTTGGGTCTTTTTAAACCCGTTTTAAACCCTAATTACAAATTGATTGATGTATCCATGATTATTATATGTGTTGATGATTGTATAACAAAAGCATGCTCCCCATGTGTTTTACTAAATGCCTATGTGAAAGAAAAGCGCCATACTAGTATGATAATATGAAATGCCTTAATAAATGAATTAAGGATTGTGATGTTGGTCATGTATTCGAGAAAGTCATGCTTTTATCAGTTTCTTTCCATCGAGTCCTGGGGGTACTTGTACCCAAAAAATATAGCAGTGTTCCTAGAGTTAGTGTCATGATTTCACGATATCCTCAACAAGCTTTAACTCCAAAGCTTGACCACGTGCAGTTTAATCTAGGAAAATTTTTGTGTTAAGGTTAATTGCCTCTACAAAAATATGAGATAATACCTCATTGGATTATTGATGGTGTGGACAGTTTCAAAGAAGATCTTTGAACCACTCCCAAGCATGATATAAATTCTCGTCTGGCTTTTGTTTGAAGCACACAATCTCACTACGAAGGCTCACAGTCTTGCTAGAGGGGAAGAATCGGATGAGGAAATTTTGGTCTAAGTCATCCCATGCTGTGATAATATTTGTCGGCTCAACATTAAACCACTTCTTCGCTTCCCCCAATAGTAAGAAGGGGAATAGTGTTAGCGTTACATAATTTGTTGACATACCCATAGGGATAAATGTATTATTGATCTCAAGAAAATTTGCTAGGTGGACTTATGGATCTTCATGTAAAATCCCTATGAACTATCCACTGCTGATCAAAAGTTGCACCATATTCTGTTTCAGCTCAAAATTACCTCCAGCAGCTAGTTTCTGAAAAAGGAAGGTCAAATTTGTTGGAAGTAGGATTGCCAATTCACGAACTGTCCTGTGTGCTGCTTGTTCTTTAGCCATGAGAGCAGGGTTGCCTTGATATTCTTCAATTTGTAAAATACGGGGGCGAAGGACTGCTTCTCTCCTTCGTTGATGGAAGCATTGCTTGAGTTTGGGGCTTAGTTCAACCAATTCCTATCCCTTGTAAGTTTACTATACTGAAAACCTATTTCCTGCCAATACAAAACCAAGACCAAGAATAAAGAACCAAAGAAATCTAAAAATTATAACTAAAACTAAAATAGTTTCCAAATTACAGTTCCTCGGTAACGACACCAAAAACTTGGCAGCGCCCAACCGAACACGTAAGTGTACGTGGTCAACCAAGTAATATAGTGGCCTTCAAGAAAGCCAAATGTCAATCCCACAGAGACTTGTTCTAACAAATATTCAATTCTAGTTTACTATTTAGATTATTCTAGTGCGTGTGTAACCAAAAGAGAGTTTGAAAGTTTTAAACTAGAATTAAAGTACATAATGCATAAAGTAAAGACTTAAGAAAATCAATAGAGTAAAGCCTAGGGTTAGAGCACTTCGAAAAATCATACTACACTATTCAACTTCATTCTTTAGCTCGCTTATCTTGTTTGTTGATTCGTAAGGTTTATCGCATGATCATGGTCACGTAACCTCTAATCGTCTACCTAACTTGGACATTACAAATACATCCTTGAGTAGGGATGTGATAATCCAATTAAGTGCTCAAAGCTATACTTCTACATGTGAACCAAGCAAGTCTTATAGGTATATCCCTGTCCTAGATATTAATTCAAATTCCTTATTTCATAAAGGAATAAGAACCTTACTTTGTTTATCCCCATGTTCTATCTTTCTATTCCCCCTCCCGAGATCACAAGGTTGACAATATATGCATTTTAAGGTTAGATACGCCATAAAATAGTTCAAAAAGGGATAAACAAATAACCAAATATGATAGAAAATTAAACAAAATTAAATCAAGATGATAGTATTCATGATCTTGGCTTTAACCCCAGAAAGGGGGCATTTAGCCACTAATCGATATAATCATGATCCAACTAATTAAATACATAATCAAATCTATTAAAAAGATAAAGTTTAAGAATAAAAACCTTAAGTACAGTAGTTAGAAGCCCCTCACAATGCTACAAGAAATCCAAAGATCGTTAACAAAGTCTACATATGATCTATTTATACTAGAGGGAATTTTGCCGACATGTAAACAGAGGGGCTGTCGCGCCCATGGGAGAACCAAACTACCTGGGGCGTCGCGGGATTAGAACCACCACTATGAAAGGGGAACTTCCTGGTCTATTTCACTACTGATGATAGGGTATCGCGGGTTCCATAGCCTGCTATGGATGGGACGATGCGGGCATATCTCTTGCGCACACAGGAAATTAATTCAAAAATTTTGTCTAAGTGTTCATCGTCCCTCCTTGCCTTATAGTATTATTTTGCCTTTAATTATAGCTTGTTCAAAATCAAAATATCACAAACCTTAACTCCTCAATCATCCTACAATATCAAACACCAAGCATTAAATTTCAACGCAACACCACATCAAGAACTACAAGATAAAAACTCAAACGAAACACTAGTCTCAATTACTTACGCTTAAACTTATTATTGACTCTTGGATCATTTTAATTAAAACTTTCACACTCAAAACAAGTTGTTAATCTCATAAATCAAAAATAATGACATTGGGAACTCATTTGACATATTAGAATCCATCACGATAGACTAGGTAAAAACCAAGCTCAAGCTAGTAAAACTAGTTTTCTTTTCTAGACTCTAAATGATTGATTTAAACCAAAACATGTTTGAAAACACTTTTAAACATTGAAATCACATCCTTAAACACTTGAATACTTAATTATATCATCATCAATACCTAAATCACATGAATTATCATCAAAATAAAGCTAAATAGGCTAGGATAACAACACTAGGGTGCATAAGTACACCTAACATCAACCATATATAGATACTGTCGCCAAATTTTCAATGCGAACACCACAACCAGCAATTCCAAATCGTGAATTGGGTAATTCCTCTCATTAACTTTCAACTGACTAGAAGCATAGGCTACCACCTTGTCGTGCTGCTTTAACACACAACCAAGTACCATACGGGACACATCACAATAAACCACAAACCCATCAGTAACCTCAGGTAGGGTCAAGACTGAAGTAGAAGTCAACTTACCCTTCAACTTCTTAAAAATTCCCTCACCAATTTCCAACCACAAAAACTTCACCTTTTTTTAGTTGACTTCATCAACGAAGAAATAATTAAAGCGAAGATGTCCTCAAACCTCCTTTAATACCCAACCAAACCCAAGAAGCTCTGAATATTGGTTGGATTCATGGGTCTAGGATACTTCTTCACTGCCTCAACCTTCTATGGATCCACCATGATCTCTTTACTAGAAATGACATGACCCATAAAAGTAATAATGTTCAACGAAAATTCACACTTCAAAAACTTAGCATAAAAACACTAATCTTTTAAGGTCTACAACATAATACGAAGGTGATTGGCATGATCTACCTCACTCTTAGAATACACCAAAATATTATTTATAAACACAATAATGAAAAATCCAGAAACTGATGAAACACCTAATTCATCAAGTCCATAAATGATGTTGGGGCATTTGTAAACCCAAAATACATGACCAAAAACCCAAAATGTCTATACCAGATATGAAAGGCAGTCTTAGGGATACCCATCTCTCTAATCATTAGTTGATAATAACTCGACTGGAAATCAATCTTAGAGAAATACTTAGCACCCTAAAGTTGGTCAAATAGGTCATTAATCCTTAGAGGAGAGTACTTATTCTTCACCATTACCTTATTTAACTAATGGTAATCTATACACATCCAAAAGAAACCATGCTTATTACATATAAACAAAATAGGTAAACCCCACGAAGATACACTAGGGTGGATAAAACCCTTGTCAAGATCTTTGAACTGCTCCTTAAGTTCCTTCAACTTTGATGGAGCCATTCTATAGGGAAGGATAAAGATGGGATGGGTGTTCGAAAGAAAATAAATCCCAAATTCAATTTCCCTCTCGGGAGGGACACTCAAAAGGTCATCTGGGAAAACCTCAGGAAATTTCTTAACCAATAGGATAGATTATAAACAAATACCCTCCGAGTTAGAAACATTAACCCAGACTAAATGATAAAGACACTCCTTGAAAATCAATTTTCAGGCTCTAAGATATGATATAAACCTTCTATTAGGCACAAGGGAACTCCCTTCCTACTTGATAACCAGCTCATTATGAAATTTAAAAATGGCCTTATGAGTCTGACAATCTAAAGAGGCAAAGCACGAATATAACCAATCCATCCCTAAGATGATATCAAAATCTAAAATGTTTAATTCAATCAAATCCACCGAAGTTTCCCTACCAACAAAAGATATCACACAACCTGTATAAACTCTTCTAGCAACCATCGAGTTACCCACTAAGGTAGAAACAACAACAGGATCTGAAATACACTCAAGACTAAAACAAAAATATACAGCCACAAATAAGGTAATATAAGAAAATCTATACCCAAAATCAAGTAAATAATATATATCACGAGAAAGGAGTTTTAGCATACCACTGATGACATCAAGAGATGCCTCAAACTCCTGATGGGTAGTGAGAGCATACAAGCGATTCTAGCCAATTTCAATAATAGAAGTGGTACCCTTTGGTGCACAAGTTAATAATATAGCAACCGAAACTTTGTTATCCCCCAATGCAACCTTACCCATTGGATAATTTCTCAGCATATGTCCCAGCTGACTATAGTTAAAATATCAATTACTCCTCTCATCATAGAAACCACAATGCAACTAACCACAAAGTCTACAAGAAGGATGAAAAAACTTAGCTTTGAACCCTTAGAAAAATTCCCTAAGTTGAGTTTCTGGACAAGGTACAGTTTAAGCGTACCACTCATATGCTAGGGTACGACTAGAACCCACCTTCCCGTATAATGAGTAGTCTAGGATGATAGAATTATGTCAAAGGTATGGGTACCAACAGTATGTTGCCAAGTTATATGATGTTTTACGGATGATACTGATAAGTCATGTTTTTCCAAGTCATATGTTGGTGATGGTTTGCACATGTGGGAGCTTGTTGATTGCAGTTTATCAAATCGAGTATGAGTAACCCAAATCTTAATGGTTTTCACTTGGGTTTTGGTCATAGTAAAGGTATGCCCTTAAGGTGTTTGTAAAAATGTCAAAGAGAAATAACTAGTCACATATTAATAGTGCTTTGAACTAAGGAAATAGCTTAATGAGTAAGAATAACTGGTAAATGACTTTGTAAAGGCCTTGTTGGCTATGTAATGAGTTAATTGGTAACCTTTGTGGTTTGACTTGTAAAACAGGGCTTGAGTCCCTAAGCTTGAAATTAAATTGTGTTTGAACTAAAGTTTTGTACATGAATGCTAATGAAGAATAAATGGTGTTGTATAGGTCTTGATGACAATAATTTGAATTGAATGGTAGCTCTAACTAATGCATTTGACTATTAAAGTAATTGATTGAAAAATGATTCATAAATTCCTTATGGTCACGTATGTTTTTGAATTGTAGCCTTGATGGCTTGAATCAGCTAAGTTGATTAGAGTCCTTGAGTGTTGAACTAAGTATATGTGAATACATGAAAAAAGGGGTTAGAGTCCCAACATCGACTTGTAATGGATACGAAGACTTATGGTTAGAGTTTACTAGCTTTAAAAGATGGATTGTGGTTAGAGTCCACTTGCCTAATGGAATGTTAGTGGTTAGAGTCCACTTGCTTTATAAGATGACTTGTGGTTAGAGTCCACCTGTACATAAGATGACTTGTGGTTAGAGTCCACTTGTAAAATGAAATGGCTTGTGGTTAGAGTTTACATGCTTCATAAGATGGCTTGAGGTTAGAGTCCTCTTTCTTGATATAACCGGGAATTCCAAACTTTCTAAGCTTATATATATATATATATGTGTGGTTGCTTATGATGGTTTGACTTGATTTTAAATAATGATACCATTTTATCTTTACCCTTTAGTAACGTGATAGTGCTCCAACCATTATCCATCTCTGAACACTGTGTTCCCATGTGACACATGGGCTGGAGCTTCATCTTCTTTTCCTGCACAATGACCAGGTGTTCGAGCAGTTCGTGTGTTGACTTTGAAGTGGTGAACTTCCATATTTCAGAAGGCATACATTTCATGGTCTTTCTAACTTATATCATAGACTTTTTTTAGACTTGGTTTTGACTATTATCTTGGTCATGTCCCAACTCATTATAGACATCAGATTTGTAGAGGCTTTGTATAATACCCCATATTTTCCAAGCCTAGATTAACCCTCAGTATATGGATTATCCTAGATAAAAATTTTGAAATACTCAGTAATTTTCATATTTAAAGCCTTCTGATGCATAGGAAATTCAATTATCTTTCCAATGATATAAAATTTGCCTAAATCCGACAATCGGATAAGAAGTTATGGCAATTTTAAGTTTCAGTAGTTAAACATCGTCATTCAGACCAGTAGCGCATCGCAGAGTGTGTTAGAATAGAAATTGTCAATTTTTAGTGTTTCTTCATGATATTGGAGCGTCGTGCCATACATCCAGTTCATAATTATTAATTTCTAGTGTATCAACGCGATACCACCGTGTCGCGGTACACTCCCAGTTCACAAACAAAGTGACAATGCGATACCACCGCATCGTGCCACCATGCAATTTCCCGGTCATCATTTTCCAATGGCCAAGCTCAATAGCTACGCGTCGTGCCAAAGGTCCAAATCAAGAAAATTTCACTAAAAATTAAAGTTGCGTCGAAGGTTAAAACAATCTTTTCCCATGATTTTATTTCATACGGGTATGGGATTTAAGCCCTAAAAACGTGTAAAACCCTTTATTATTCACTTTTATCCAAAATAAAAAGGTAGTTCTATCTCAAGAAGGCAAACCCTAGCTCTCAAGAATCAAGGTCAATCCCAAGAATTCCTCCAAGAACTCATCAATTAAGGTATGTTAGATGTTCATCCATGGATTCTTACCTTTCATGGAGCCCAAGAATCATTTTTTCCAATATACAAGATTTATGATTTATGATTTCCATGTTTGAATTAGATTGAATTCATGATCACGATGTTGTTTGAGATTTAATCCATGATTTTGATTACAAGTTTTAAGAATTGATTCTGGTATGTCTTGAATTATATGATATTAATGACAAACCCTTCAATTTGCAAGTTGATCATTTTAACCATATTAACCCTAAGTGTTTATGATTTAATGAACCAAGTATACATCTCATGTGTTTGATAAATTGTCTATGAGAATGAAATAATGTCATTATAGCATCCTAACATGTATTATCCATTGATGTACAAGTTAATACATTACAAGTGTTGAATGTCTCAATGAATGAATTATGACCAAGTAAACATTGTTATGTTATTCAAAATTATGTTTTTCTTTAATTTTTATGCTATCGGGTCCTGGGGATATTTAATACCCGACAATTTAGCTGTTTACCTATATCCAATGTTAGTCACAGAATAGTATCAGTCATGTCATGATCAGTAGTACTCTCAGTCTGTTACAGAACTTAGTAGATATTCAGTCAGTTATAGAACTTAGGAAAAATCAGTAATCTCAGTGAATTCAGTCTAGTTCAGCCTAGTATAATAGTTTTGTGTCCTTCAATTAGGAGTATGATTTAGTACCGAGTAAACCTAAGGATGGGGGCTCACCTACCAGCAAAGGGTGTGATCCTTAGAAGAAATCCTTGCATTGCAGAACTATGTAGCCAGCGTAGGTGAATACATCACACCTACCAGTTGAGGGTTGATGAGGTGCTCTACCTATCAATAAAGGGTACCACCGTTCTCATTTAAGGAACCTACCAGTTGAGGGTTACTCTTTATCTTGTATTTACCTGTGGCACGGTACTGGAACCCTTCTAATTGGGGTTATAGATTGGACCCCAGCTCAGTTATCTTATTAGTTCAGATTTAGGGCATGTCGGTTAGATGATGACCTCCCACAGTTTCAGTTTTAGTCTCAGTCTTCAGAGTAGAACTTAATTTATTTCTATAGAATCAGGACTGTTAGACATAATCACTCAGTTATCAGTAATACAGATTACAGTGATATCAAATTATTAATATGTTCAGTTATCAGTTATCAGATTCAATTCTAATATACTCAGTCACAGTACGCACACTATGTTCAATAGTTACAAATCCTCCATATATGCTATCCAACTCTTGCATATTATTCAGTTAGTTATTGCTCATGCATATGAACCCATGCATTCATCCTTGCCTTATTTAGAATACCAGTACATTTCTATGTATGGACCGCATACCCGTTTTTTGCTCTATAATGTTTCATATCATAGGTTCAGATGCTCAGGTTTCTGACCGCTCTTAGACAAATGCAGCTAGCAGTAGCAGATTTAGCAATAAGTCCTCATCTATCGAGGATATGCTTTTAATTCAGTACTTCATCTTAGCAGTATTTAGTAGATGGATTTATTTGGGGGATTATCCCATCAACTCCACTTTTAGAAAGTTTCAGTTAGAGTCTTTCAGACTAGAATTTCAGACAGTATTCAGTTTTACAGATGTTATATTTTATCAGTATTTTACATGCTTTGAACCTTATGGCATTTCAGCACATTATTTTGTATTTATTTCAGTGTTATTATTCAGTGCTCACAGCAGATATAAGTCATGGGTTAGCTTGTAGTCCTTCGGGGTCATAAGCACCATGTAGTATCCAGGGTTCAGACTCGAGGTATTACACTTTGTGGACGACTGTGGACTTGGGTATGTTGGTTTGGCATGTAGACTTTAATGGAATGATTAGACATTCCGAAGTTATGTTTAATAGTCTTGTTTCCACTTCATTGTTATTTGTTCGGGGTTCATCCAATACTCATGGATTGATGTGATGGTTAGGTTAGGCTAATAGGGCAATCTTTGGTCCTTTTTGGGCTCGAGATGACCATACAACAAGACTCAATCTTGGGTCATGTATGAGGATATGATGGAGCTGACTGGGCCCCACTATCTTGAGATTGGGTACCTTTTTCCTTATAACCATCACCACTCTAAGATCGACGATCTTTTAATGGCTTTGGATAAGGTTTTGTAGCCATCGAATAGGAACCAGAGTTGCCTCACTTTTTCTTAGACCATCTCTACCACTCTGTTGCTAACCTCCACCCTGATTCGTATATTGAAACTTCGTACTCTGCCTCTCCCTCACCTCTACTTGCTTCTTTTTTTCCTATTCAACTTGTTGCATATACACCATAAGTTAGATATCCATATCCTTATTCAATAAGGAGGTCTTTCTCTCTAAAACCAAATCACAAGACAAACCAAAAGTAAATTTCCTCATTATAGCCCTTATGCTAGACGCTCGCTGAAGAGCATATCATGATAACTAGTAGAACTTCAGGGCATATTCCTTAACCATCATCCCGCGTTGATTCAAGTTCACAAACTCATTAGCTTTTGCCTCCCGCAACTCCTAAGGAAAGAAGCAATCAAGAAAAGCACTAGAGAAGTCATCCCACGAAGCGAAATCAGCATCATCACCCCTAAGCTTCTCCTACTCTTCATACCATTGGTGTGCTACATACTTTAATTAGTAGGCAGTGAACCTTCACGCCCTATACATCAATAGCATACATAACCCAAAAGATCTTCTCCATCTCATATATAAATCCTTGAGTATCCTCCTCAACCTTAGTACCTTTAAAAGCTGGACGGCGTAACCTCATAAACTGGACAACTCTAGTGGCCCTAAATAAACTCATAGAAAAACCAATATAACCCAAACGGCAAGAATAAGACATCACTAACTGGGTCAATAATTGAACGGATTGGCAAAACTCAGCATTGTTAATATCTCCCCAAGGAGAATAAATATGAGTGCCACCAACTAGAGGAGGATCAATGGAAATGGGGGGAACTCCATAGGGGCAACCAAAAATAGAGGCCCTTCACCGGGTCTGTACCCTATAAGTTGGACAAGATCCATCCACATTGTCCTAAGGCAGGACAGATGAGTTTCCAAAAGCATTAGATCATTTGGGAGGCATGATATGAAAGGAAAAAAAATGAGAGTTAGAGGAATTCAGGACCTTAGACTCAATAGCCCAAAAATACAACAACAATAATAACAAACCTAGTGTATTCCCACAAAGTAGGGTCTGCGGAGGGTAAAGTATACGCAATCCATACCACTACCTCTGAAAAAGTAGAGAGGTTGATTCCAAAAATAAAACAAAAAGGGAAACACTCTTAAATGTATCGTAGCATCTCCCTTATAAGTGTAGCACGCTACACGCCCATAAAAGAGACTCTAATTGACATGATTTTGCAGACATCTAATTGACCATGAACCTTATCTTTGATTCCAACGTTGTCATAACCCAAACCAAGGATTGGCAATAATGATGTCTCGAGTCCGTCACGGATCGGAGACCACCCCCTTAGCCTAATCCAATTAACCCAAATATACCTAGAAACAAATAGATTCTAAACATACAATAGAATAAGATATGTAAGCTCAAAGAATCTATGATAGATTAATATCCAACTACAACCAACCAATAACCAATATCATTAACCAATTATAATACCTATGTCTATAGTAATATCCAACAAAACCACTAGAAAAACCAAAGATAGTTTGGTCGGGACATGATCCCAATCATAGTAAAAAACAAATCTAAAAGAAAAAGTCAAAATATAAGGAAAACCAAAGAATAAGATTGGGCATTCTAAAGGATGGAAGCTCACCACTTTGGTCTGACTCACGAGCAGTCCCCCAATCACCTAGTCACTATGCCAGAGGAGTAGAAGTATTTCCAATACCTACATCATGTGGGGATACAACGTTTAAAGACAGTTAGTGGTTGGAGAGATAGATTATAACTCAAGGGTACTAGATAAGATAATGTCATCAATCTAAAACCTAGTCAAACCAATACATATGTAAACGTAGATTCATATCCATATGTATATATATAAATAAGATGTTAGCGGAAGGAACAGGGCTTATCATGAACTTTAAAACCTTAACCTGGGTTATGTATCTTAACCTTCCTAAAACTACTCGTGGGATATATGGGTCGATCCATAACCCCCTGGTCGAGCCTCAGTGTATGTTAGCCGCACAAACTGGAGATATCATAGAAGGGTGGGGATTCTAGGGCACCCTTCATCAACAATTATACAATTATATATATATATATATATATATATATATTTGAGGGATTTATTCGTACCCCACAATCTTATGGTCATCAAGACCAGCCCTCACGTCGGTAAACATAAGTGTATAGTATCAGTCCTTTAAGACTTACACCTTCACGGCTAGCTATCACAAACCCATTTAAACCCAATTAAAACATTTAGCACATAACCCATCCATAATTCCAGGAGTCAATTATTAAGATACTGTTAAGTGGTATCATCATACCGGCTATAGCTTTCAAGCAATGTCATTAAGCCGATACTTAGGGGATTTCTTCGTATCCTGTAGAATCCATTATTAAAATCACTTAAGGGATTCCTTCAAACCCCTCAAGGTTTTCATTACTAAAATTACTCAAGGGATTCCTTCATACCCTGCAAGGCTTTCATTATCTTTCTTATCCAATTAACCATTTATGTAACGCATTAGTTTTAAAGACAATAATCCAAAATAAAAGATAATTTTCATTCCAAAATCAATTATGCAACTAGGTTGAGGTTATTATAAATTTCCATACTTGAAACTAATTATTTGGGGATTCCGTTGTACACCTATTGCCAAAGTTTACAAATTTGGGAATCCATTGTACCCCTATTCTTTTCACTATTCCCATGCACCCCCAATTAGTGTACAAACCAATAATTCAATGCATAATAGTTTAGTAGTAATCATGAGAAAATATTAAACTAATTTATATCTAAAACCTCAACCCATAGTTCATACCCAACCTCAAAACCATGAATAATAAACCAATATTCATTCCATTAAGAAAGTACAAATATAGAGAAAGAGGTACATGCCTAAGACATATGAGAATTGGAAAGTAATTCAGAACTTAGAACCCGAAAGATGAACGTACGATGAAATTCTTAGTCTCTCTTGAGGTTTTGAGTTTACGAGTGGAATTGGGATTTTTAATCTCTTAAAACTAAAAGGAATAGGCTATATTATGCTTAAGGGTCATACATAGGTGAAAAGAACCCAATAGCCCTCATCCCAAGTGAGCAAAAAAATTGCACAAATTTTACCCAACAGCGTGACACGCTACCTATCGTAGAGACTAACCTCCATGCCACGCTACCTATCACGGAGGCTATCCTCTATGCCATATTGTCTATCATGAAGTGAAGCCTCTATGACACAGCAATATCATAGAGGCTTACTGTCTTCATGGTCCAAAATCACCCAAACCCCATCCAAAATTTTGAAACTCTCCCGAGATACCTCATTCACATGCCTAAACACCATTTAAGTCAAAAATCAATTTTTCAAACATAGAAGGGACAAAAATAAAATGATCAAAATTTTGAGGAGGTTACATTAATGCCAAGTCTCGCCCCACTGACCATCCTCGAATGCTCCATCATTTCATGATGTAGGTTCAAAGGACTTCTTGTTACTCCTATGTAGTATTAGGTGGCTCAGTACTTCTATTGATCATCAGTGAAGTGGTGATCCTCAACCCTTTAGAAGGCCTTGTCATTTAATTATTACTTTTTTATTGTATTAGTACTTTGGGCATGTTTTGTCAAAGTGGGTACATGTCCTGACTTAGTTAGTTTTTCGGCTTCAAATGTTTTTATGGACAAAATTGGGATGTCTTGGATGTCATGATTGACTTTGATCTTTATTTGGATTTTTATATCTTTCATAGACTTGTTTGGCTTTTGCTGTTTACTTTTATTATGCTCTTGAGGTAAGGATAAGGGGGTTATCTCCAGCCCATGGTAGGCTTGAGAATCCCATCACAATGAGGCCTAAGTTCGGGTCATGATAACAAATTAAGTTGTACTAGATATGACAATTAAAAAATTATAGGTGGTGTTGAAACCATATGTGGAGGATAAAATTAAGATAGTGATACGGGGTAAGACCCATCTTGATAGTTTTAAGAGAGAATAATAGCTATGTTTAGGATAGTCAAGGCATTGTATTTGAGCATAGCCACTGCTAAGTTAGAGACTTAAAGAATGCGGCTAAACAAACCTTTAAGAGGCAACTTCTAACTGTGATGTCTCTACCGCTCCTATATTTATAGATTTTGGCATTGATATTGAGGTGATAGATTTATATAACTAGGCCCCAGCTGATAAAATTTTAGGTAAGGTGGTAGATAAGGAGATAGAGAAAATAGAGAATGATTTCCAACCCTATAAGAAGATAAAAAGAAAGGATAGGGATGGAAGAAGTAGAGGAAAGAGAAGAAGAGCTAGTGGAAATTAGAGTTGCCTAATTTGGAGATGAATAAGCTTTTGCCTACTATTATTACTATGGCTACTGCTAACACTATGATGGATGGTGGAGGGGGTATAGAGATTGCCCCCGATATATCACCTTTAAGTGTGTTGATCGCCACCAGTGCCAACTCAACTGAGAGTTCCATGGCCATACTTGAGGCCAATGAAGATGAAGAGCAGATACCTCTATTGATGAGTCCATGACAGGCGTTTAGTGCACCAGAACTATGTTCTTACCCTAGTAATTTATTTTCTATGTTATTATACAATGGGTACATTGCATGATTTCTAAGTTGGGGGTCGGAGTGTACCACATATGAGGGTTTTAGTTTTCATATTTCTTCTCCCTCGAATGCACTATCTATTTAGAATCAGCATGTTTAGGACCTTTACTTTTGTTTCTATGTTATTTTTATATTTTGTGCAACCAAGAGAGAAATAGGAGAACTTAGTGTACTAAAAATAAAAAAGCATGCAATTTGTGTTTTTGATGAATAATGATACCCCTCCATAAGATTTTGTGCTATTTTTACTATATTGTGTGCTTACCCTTAATTTTAAACAATGTGGATCTCGTTATGGAATTAGTATTAGGAATGTAATAATTGTAGCCTGCATTGCATGACCCGAATAACTACTTACTGTGTATGTAGCCCTGAGCCAAGTATGTGTACAATGTTACAAAGTAGATGTGTGTGTGTGTGATGTTGAACTTTCTCGATTAGTTTTAGTACAGTTATGATATAGTTGGTCAGGAAAGGATTATAGCCATTCTTTATTAAGTCCACTATAAACCTAAAAATCCTATCAAATGGCAAAAATTATCCATTGGTCCTAAAATTTGAGCCTAAATAGATAGTATACTTGAACTAGACCATTCACCTTTCGAATTCACTTACAATGAACCTTATTTAGCCCTATTCCCTTCTTGGACACTATGCACATCAACTCAGGTAAATCACCTAAATTGAGGGTAGCTATCATATTGGTATGTGACAGATATTAGGTTTGTTAAAACGTTGGTAACGAAAAAAAGGTTTTAGGCATGGTATTGTATGGAAAAAGAAAGAAAAAAGAGAAAAAAATAATTAATTAGAAAAATTTTAAAAAACAACAAAAGAAAATAAAACAATAAGTTGTGAAAACAAAAACTGCATTCGAGGTCTGAAAAGTCAAGAAAAAAGGAGAAAATTAAAGAGTAGAAAAGTGCATCCCAAAGTAGTGTAGTGCCAAGGAGGATTTACTCACTTATCCATATGTACCATACCCATCCCCAAAAATATATTACTAGACAATTAAACCCCTATTGTGACCTAGTCTGGCTTTCTAAAAATTTGAGGCATAAAAAATAAAGGCAAGTCTATGGCTGTTATGCACACTATTTGAACTTTAGTATTAGTCCTTATGTTGATATTTATTTCATATGTTGAGTGTTAAGGACTTCTTTGACGTGAGGGGTAGGGGTTGTGTCATAGTTGCTACTTGTTCAGGTAGTGTCATTGGTTTGCATGCTAGGTTGTCTATTGATAATATATTATTATTGCTTAATACCATTGTGTTATGGTAGGTGAATTGTGTTGGAACCCTTGGGGGTTGCAACACACAGTAAGGGACCTGGTCTCTCAAAATCAAACACAAGCGATAGAACAATAAAGCAGCTATGAGGTGCTGGAAAAATATTATTGTGCAGAAAGGTAAAACCACAAGGATTTTACGTGGAGACCTAAGAAGGGAAAACCCATGGTTTGACCAAAAAAGAACCAATGAAATCCATTTTAATCAACCTTTTGACTACAGTCTAGATTTCATCCAAACTCTAGGCTCCTTTTGCTTATAGCAATTCTATTACAAGCTCATCTTGGTAACTCTACCAAGGACCCTCTAGCTGATTAACTCTAATCACCAACAAACTTAGGTAATTCAACCTTAGCACTCAAAAAAAATACTACTCTTATAGAATGAGCAGTTCGATTACAAATCAGTGCTCACTCAAGAACAATGTCCAATTTAAGCTCTCATAAATAGCAAAAGTCTTGAGCAGTATTGAAATAGGGTTTTTGCACCTCTCTTCGCTCTTTGTATTTTTGAAAAACCACTTGATAAAGAGGAATCTCTTTTATTTTATAGCTTCGGAGTATTAGGGCTAAAAGATCATTAGTCCAACTATCCTAATAAGTACAAAATAGGACCTTCAAGTTTGTTACACAAGATGACAAAACTGTGCAGACTACGCATGCCAGTTGTACTGTATCTTGCACATCCAAGGACCTGGTCCCTTATAGTTAGCTTCTCATCATCAAAACTACATATAAAAAATTTCTTCCTTTTTGATGATGACAAATAAATCATTTAACTTTGAGCATTAGTGTACATTCATCATATTTTATTAGTATGATTACCACATGAAGATGAATGTTCCCCCTATCATCATGCTTCCTCCATTATGCAACATAGGGACCTAGTCCCTAGTTGATATTTGAAGTAAAAAACCTTTAATTTCTTCCCCTGTCATCATGCACTTATATTTAGTGCATTTGGACACTTCTTTCATTATCTATTCAGTATATCACTTACTTCCCCCTATCAGTATGCACCATATAAGCACACATATTTCTTAGCTCATTTCATAATACCTAGTACTTGAACATCACACTCATCATACCTGGTCCTTATACATGAAATTTCCCTACCATATGAAATTAGTATTCCCAATTTTGGCATCACTAAAAAGTATTGACAGTAACCATAAATAAAGATAAGTAGAGACTAATTAACTTATGATCATTGGGGCAACATTAACATAAAGAATATCTTAAAGTAAAGGAAATAATTGAAACACACAAAAGGAAATTCATTCATTATCCAATAAGGCTAGTACTAGTACAATGTACCAAAAATTTTATAAACAACTATTTGCAAAGGCCACTATAGGAATAGGAAATAGAAACTGACTCAAGAGACAAATAATATAGGATCTAGGTAGAAGAGGGTTTAGAGGAGAATGATTTTAGCAAAATGTCCATTCTATCAGCTACAGCAGCATAAGCATCCAGTAATTATTTAGTGAAAGAGTTTACTTCAACATTCAGTCTTCTGACTTTACTAGTTAACTCTATAATTTTTTTCGTTGCACTTTGCATTCTTTATTGCTAGTTCGTCAGTGGCACCAAGTTCTTCTGAGTATATCATCTGATTCTACAGTTTTAGATGAACTATTTTAGTATCCTTTGCAGCTAGTTGAATCACTACCAAAAAATAGGCCTATGGTAACAGACTTTTTGGCGACGGTTGTAAATGCATTGCTATAGAGTATCTATGGAAATGCTTCCAACTGTTGCCAAAAATAATTATTTTCTTAGCACTATAACCGTTACTACTAAAAATAAATTGTTGTAATAGCTATATATATAGCAACTATTTTTAAAATTATTGTCATAGAAGTATCTATGGCAACACATAATCAGAAAAAATTATCTATGGCAACACTTCTTAATTCCCTCCATAATATTTCACATAATAAATTCGCCTATAGAAAACATCAAAAATACCTATTTCTCTTTCTCATCGATCAAAAACTCAGTTCTCAAAAACCATGTCTCTTTAAATCAAAAATCTTTGATAATTGATAGAGAAGGAATCCTAAAAAGCACCCAAATACTTTGCAGTACCATGTTTACTGATATTATAGAATCGCGAAGCCAAAATATCCAGTAGTAAATCAGAATCCAGAATTTACTAAAATTATTTCTAATTTCAATACACTCGATTACCTCTGTATTACCACCATTATCGGCATTTCCATCACCGTCGGTTACTTGTTTGGTAATTTTATTCTTCTTTACTGGAATCAATCGTTTTATATATTGAAGGTTAATGAAAAATTAGCTCTGATTTGTCAATTGGATTTTCTGAAAGTTACTCTCTCCATTTATTGTTACTTGTCATAGTTTGTTTTTTTATAGACAATTAGATAATATTTCGTTTTTTAAGAGTAGTAAATTTGGCTAATTGAGCTAAATTAAATTTATTTCATTTAGAAAGTGATTCCATAATACCACAAAGAAAGGCAGATATATCTAAATAAACACTATAAATTTTAGTCTAAGTAGCCTTTTGAAAATTTTGTAATAGTTAATTTTACCCTTTCTTGAAACAATCAATTTTTCTCTTTTTGGAATTATTGTTTCTTATTTTCATTCAAAGAAAAATATTGACTCTTCTTTTATGCCCGTAGATCAATTTTTAGGAGAGTCCAATTCTTTTTGGCCTAGGAATATGTGCAATTTTTGCTTATTAGATCCAGTAGTTGTTTGATGTGGCCTCTGCATTTGATTTCAGTTGCACTTGTAGTTCTTTCTCTTCATACTGTATAGGAATAGAGTTTGAACCTTTTTAGTAAGTTAGAGGAAAAGTTGGATTCAATTAATTTTTAAGGGTTATTTGTATTTGTTTAGTCCAAAAACAATGAGCATTAAAGAATTGAAGGGGGGGAAGTAGTAAATAAGGAGGATCAGTTTTGTGATGATACTTGTCAACCTCTATTGGCTGCTTTAGACACAAAAAGGGCTTTGGTTGGATAAGGGGTTCGTGCGCTTTTTTATCCCACATTGTTGTATAATATTGTGAGAAATAAGATTCAGAATGAGTTTCGATGGTGGGATATGGTTGATGAGGTATAGGTAGTACTTTTCAATATTTGTATTTTTTACTACATTTGTGCTCTTCAACAAATGACATCTATTTTTTTTTTGAATGTTTATATTGATTTTAAGCCTTTATTTATCTGATTAGATTTCTCCTATTTTATGTTACAATGTATAATTGTTGTGATGTGATCAAGAGGTCGCAAGTTCAAGCCATGAAAACACCTGTAGAAGAAATGCAAGGTTAGACTCTAAAACTAGTAGCTTGGCTCGAAATTTATCATGCGTAAGTACAAAATTATGAGGTGAAAATACTGTAATAACAAAAACATTAGTGTTTGTCAGAGAGATCCATTCTAGGATATGATATCTTAATATTAAATCGCATCACATATTAATTGGTAATATTATGTGTCCTATAGATAGTATATTTATTTATTAGTATATATACATACAAAATACAAAATGCAGCTTTATGCGTGTTTGTAGTCTATTTACCAAATGAAAAGTAACATCATATACCATGCTTATTAATGTGGTCCACCTCTCAGATGTTCACCATAATCTTACAATTTGATCTTATTACATATAGGCAAGTCCAGCACAAAAATATTGTTATTTTCATTGGTGCATGCACAAATTCACCTCATTTGTCCATAATTACATGTATGATTCTTGTTGAGACAAAAGTTGCATGGTTTCTTCAGACTGTCATCATAATTATTTTATGGCTTTTTGGTTGTCTTTATTAGTAAAATTGAAGTTTCACATTCTCCACTGGCTAATAGTAAACTGAAGAGTGAATTTGGTTGTTCGATGTTATAATTTTCCTGTACCTTATTATTTTATTTAATTGCACCATTTAGTTATTATTGTTATGCAATTTAGTTCTAGAGAATTCTTAATTATTATTAAAGACAAATTACTCACTCAGTGATGAACTAAAATTCCCCCAAATAAAATGGAATATATAGAGGATTCATATTGCCACCCGAACAGGCATGTTTAACTAATTAATCGGTGGACTAATTGCTTATGGGTTCTTTAGCAAACAAGAGCCTGTAATTCCATGCATTTATTTTTTGTCACCTTTTTAAGTTTTCAATGCAAGGCAGTGTGCTCATAGTGCTCAAATTTTTAAATATTCACATAACGTGGACGACCTCTTTTCAAAGATATAAGTGGACCGGACTTGAATCAGCTGATGGAAATAATAACTATTACTCTCTCCATTTAAATTTTGTCACAAGGAGTTTAAGAAAGTAAAGAAGATTTTTGAATCTGGTATATAGAATGTACCAAAGTGTCCTTCAATTTTGTGGTCTTCAACAAGGCATGTGGAAAGTTAAAATTAGAGAGTTGCCACAAAGGAAAGAGCATTTTTTTTTAAATCGAACTAAAAGGAAAAGTAAGAAAAACAAATTAAAACAAAGGGAGTAACATATTCTTGTGTTTTTTGAGAAACTTATTCTTGTGTTAATGCTTGTAATTTGTGTAGAATACATGCCTGGTGGGAGCTTGTACGAGTACCTGCATAAAAACCACATCGTATTAACGCTCTCGCAATTGATAAGTTTTCCAATTAATGTCTGTAAAGGAATGTGAGTACTTGCATCAAAATAATATTATTCACAGGGATTTAAAGATGAAAAATCTACTTATGGATTCAAACAATGTGAGTTTCTCAAAACATGAAGTAATTCCATTCTTAGTTTTGTTGCAACTTAGATTTGTAAGCACTGACTCTTTTTACTTTGGTCACAAATCAATCTTTATCCGTGATTCTTCAACATTTCTTCATTTTCTACTTTTTGAAGAACTACTATTTTCAGTGCTTACTCTATTAGAATGGAGGTTTACTATTACTGGTAATATGTCGAAATGGGATTGGTTGAATTGCAACAGCTCAAAATGAAATGTTATAATTTATTTAGTTTAGATTTTTTGTGATAAGGAATTCAAATGTTATATTGAGGGAACAATATTTCTCACTAAACTATAAAATTGAAAGCTTTGAATTACAATGGATCTTCATCTAATGTCTACTTGCGATTAATCCTTGCACCTATTTATTTCTCCTTTTTTTAAGTGCTCATCATTTGAATGTTTACCTGTTCTATTTGCTCTATTTTTGGATTACCTACATCATGCTTATTTTGATTGACTTTATAATCTATGATGAGGTTGTTAAAGTGATAAATTTTGTAGTTGCTCGGGTCCTAAATAACGGAGGTGCAATGACGGCTGAGACTTGAACATATAGATGGATGGCCCCTGAGGTCTGGCTATCTTCTTTTCTAAATGTACCAATTGTTTGAGTCGGATTAGATATGTCTGTACCCTGATAAATAAGTTATATATACAAGTAATTTTGTTGTGGATGGAGCCAACTTGAGTTTGGGCAGCCAAATATCAAGGCTCTTTATAAGGCAGATATAAAGACTTGCTAGCTTGTCATGCTGCTGGAATCTCGTTACATCTATTTTAGGTAGAAAAAGGAATGATTCATATATGCTAATTTTTATAATAATTACTAACGCTCTAGCTCGGATAACCATTTGGAACTTCTCATCCCTTACACTACATAGTTGATTATGCTCCAAGATCCCTTTTATTTTCCGAATCATTGATTCTCAATTGTATATTGAATTTGAAAGTCACAACAAGGCAGTTTTATTACCTAATAATATGTTGGTAGTTGTAGTTCTCTAACTATAGTATGTTCTAGTGTCTACACATATAGTTAAATATATAGGCTTTATACATAACCAACCGCTTAAACTTGCCAAGATATTACATTTAGACAATCAAATTAACCTTTTCAATTGAACACCTCAACTCCTAATGAAGTGTCCTAGTTAGACATTTTTGGTTCAAAATTTGGAATTTTCAGCATGTGTTCTCATCCGTCTGTTAAGTAATTAAGTCAACTACATAAAATGTGTCATTTTTATAATTATATCCATTTGTCTCAATTAGTTGTAAGATCATATAAATTTTTTACTTGAGATTGATGTGTATGGCTAAAGGAGATGACATATTTCCTGCGGTTAACTTAAATTAAGCGAATGACAACACACATAAAAGTTTTTCCAAATTTTGAATCGGAAGAGTCTAGTTGGAACACTTTATTAGGAGTTAAAGTGTTCAATTGGAACATGACTTAGTTTGAGTGTCTAAATGAATTATCGTGACACATTGAGAGACATTTACTATGTATTAAACTTATATATATGGGGCTACCCCTCGCTTGTCGGAATACACTGGGTATGTTGTTGTTTTGGGGGTTTGAAAACTAGTTATTAGACTGTTTAAATTTGTTGAGAGATTATTCAAGTCAGTTAGAAATTTGCCAGTTGTTCTAATCAATTCTAAAATTGCTTTCTAAGTTCGTGCTTGACATTTAGGCTTAATTCCTATTGGTTAAATTTTCTCCTGAGTATCTAAAATGATAATACTTTTGCATGTAATCCTTATTCTATTGCTTACATACTTAAGCATCTGAGACATGTATTATGTGTTAGTAATTCTCAATTGATTACTAATTTATTATTATTAAGAAATCATTACAAGGACTATGCTACCATTGAACTCATTGAAGTGTTTCTTAGTCATTGGCTAGTCAAAAAAATGTATCTTAGTTGTTGTACAATATTTTCAGGTCATGTATCCAACATTTCCTTTTTTATCTCAAACCCCTTTTGGCCCTACGACTGCTCTATCAACCACAGAGGATGTTGATTTAGCAATGGCAATTACTGCCTCCCTTCAGTCTTCTTCATTACAAAGATAAACCTATTATAAGAATCACCCAGAATCAGGAACAGAAATATCAAAATTCGGATTAACCCTATTGAGGTTGCTAGTCAGAGTCATAGCTCTTTTAACGAGGCTTCTTCAGCTAGTAGTAGAGGCTGTTAAGCGGAGGAAGGCAGTTCAAGTGGAACTCAAGTAAAGAAAGTCCATGCTTTGAGTGATATGTCTACTTTTGTCCAAGCAATGCCAGAGAATCTAGTTATTGTATCTATCCTAATAGCTCATCCTCTTATGGATGACATAATTGACAATGGGCCTATTTATTATCAATTAATCAATGCCAGCCCAGTTGAATTATTTTCTCTAACTGTTAAAGAATCCAAAGCACATGAAAGCAATAATCCCAATAGTGCTTCTTTATCTTGTATAATATACTTAGATTCTCCAGTGGAAAGAGCTTGCATCCCTTGTGGACATGTGGCTGGATGCATGTCCTGTTTGAATGAAATTAGGGGGAAAAAGTGGGGTTGCCCCATCTGGCACGTCAAGAGAGATCAGGTGATGAGTCTATATGTTGTTTAATAGGTGAAGCAACAACTGATTGAACCAGTAAATATAAGCATTTCTCGAACCTCGGGGCCTCTTATTTTCTTTTTTTTACCTATATATGATACCAAAATAAATATTTTGATTTATGTCATTTTCAACTAGTAAAGCAGCTACTGATTGAAACAGTAAGCGTAAGCATTTTATTTTTGTTTCTCTTGTTTGAAGAGTATGCTTAAATTCCAAAGTTTTTATAAGAGACGTGTGATTTTTCCTTTCCTAAAAATTATACCATATTGTCCAAATAATACACCAAGGGTATTGTAATGCAAATTTGTTTCTTTTTCTTCACTTTCTGCCCTTTCCAGACAAAGTCTTTTATCGCAGTCATTTTTCTATGTTAGAGGGAAAGAATTGCTCTACAAATCTTGCAAAGATCATGAAACTCCACACAAGAAGATAGGCAAGTTAATAGTGCTACTGGATTAGGGTTCCAAAGTTGAGTGCTCTCATGACTGTATGAAGCAAATACACTGGAGCCTGAAATGCATTGTGTCAAAGCTTTATGGTCGCCTTCCTCAGGAATAGTGGATAGCCATTCCTTAATGCTATCATTGTTGGTACTGCTTCTAACCATTTTATGTCATATTGAATGCTTGCTAATCAACCTTTCAAAGAGCTTATTCTTTAGAATTTTGGAGTATTTGAATTGACTTGTGTTGTCTACTACATTGTTTTGCTACTTGATATTCTCTTTTTTATAGGTGTCCTTCTTATATTCTAAAAGAAAATATATTATCATTTAAGTGCCAATTGAGATTATTTATTCTCTTTTTATAGGTGTCCAACATGAAGAAGGATATCATAAAGAATAAGTGATGAAGGCATTGACCTTACTTGAGAAGATTTTTGAATTATTGATATAGATACTTTAATATTGACCTTTTTCATATTGAATTTGTTCAAACTTATCTCCACTCGAACTTGATACTATGTATGTGAAAACTAATCATTTGGCTTTGATTTTGTATTTAGATTACTAGTTTGTTGTATATTTTAGATTATTATAAATGAAAATTTTTATTTTGTGATGTGTGTATATATATTTATGTATTATAAGCATTGCAATAGATTTTCAAAATGGTTGAATAGAATAATAAAATATTTTGATAGGATTATTGTAGCATTGTATTGTCATTACAATAGGGTCTATTTCAACTGGTGATAACTATTGCTATAGTTAAGTTAAAGCATTGCAATATGATTATTGCAATGCAGTATTGTCATTGTAATAGGGCCTATTGCAACCGGTGATAACTATTTCAATAGCTAAGTTAAAGCATTGCAATAGGATTATTGCAATGTTGTATTGTCAATGCAATAGGGTCTATTACAATGGTTAATAACCGTTGTTATAGTTAACTTGAAGCATCTTAATAGGAGGGGCGCAAAACTGTTACCAAAGGTAAGTCTATGGCAACGGTTGGCATAACCATCGTACAAACCGTTGCCATATATCTATGCCAATGATCACACATGGAAATCCTTCCAAACTATTGTGGTATCTCTATCGCAATGGTTTCAATGTCTATTGCAACGGGTTTTGAACCGTTGCCATAGGGATAATTTTCCGTAGTGAATCCTCAACTCTACTAATTCTTTGTTCAAATTTTATTGAGTAGGCACGAGTTTTGATACTCTTGATTCTTAAAACTATGGAATTTGCAAGTATAAAGGTATTTTTATACGTATATGATGTGGTTTTATGGTATTTGTAGGTCAAATAGGTCCAAAAAAGTAAATGTAACTCCACGAGACTACCCAGGTCACATGGTGCTTAGGACCACACTAACCTTTATATTGGCATAACTCATGAGCAACTAAATAAGATACATTAATCTGAAAGAAATATGTGTAAGGGAAGTCTTTTACTAAGTAGGTTCAATACAAAACTATGTAAAATGAATACAACTCTTTTTATACAAAACCAAAACTGAAATAAAATACATCAACTCTACAGACTATCTATGAAGCCTCTGCTAATACTGAATATAGGTAGCCGAGACATCACCCCCAGCTATCCTTGATCAATTATAATAAATAAAGAATATAATATGTTACTCGAACTATAATTGACTAGAGCCCTCGAATCAAAAGGGCTCATTACCACTGACTGGAAGCTGCACACTGTCTAATTATGATGTGTGGGCTACAACTGGTACCTACTGTCATGCCTCAAATCCTATTGGGGCGGACTGGCACCCGTAACCGAGGAGGCCCGGGAGAACCAGCTCATAACCTTATACTTCCCATGCATACCTCTATGCCAACCCAAAATTCGGACAGCATCATGTTGCATATAAAAGGAAATAATCACCTGTATAAGCTCGAGCACACATATATATATATATATATAAATACTTGGCCGTTGGAGCAATCAGGTCTATTAACAAAACACCACCTTGATTGTACATTAGGTCTACAAAGCCTCTAGACAATACACAAAGTTTAACTAAGGTCGGGACACACCCCGCCATATAAGTAACTTCTACACAATACCAAAAGTAACTGGATATGACACGGAAAGCCCCGAAGTAAACTGAATCTCACCAAAAGCAGCTGGGTATCCTGGCTCCTACTTGTGCAGTGTATGAGCAGAGGTACCTGTTCCTGCAGCATGAAAAGCAGGTCCCCCGTGGGGGACGTCAATACAAAATATGTACTGAGTATGTAAAGCTGTAGATAATCACATATGATATAGGAGCTCAATAGAAATCAAAAACAAGTGAATAAAGCGTAATAGGAGTGGACCACACTTACTATAACTTGTGAAAACCTGTACATTGCATTTATTCAATCACTTTACCTTCGTTCTTATCATCTTTGTAATCATTATTGTACTGTACTGTGACCATTAGGCTGCCTCTAGTACATATCAACTGGGATCGACCCATGCTAGGCTTATGCCCCTGGTATACCACCCATAAACACATAAATAGGGATCGATCCATGATAGGCTTATGCCCCTGGGATACCACCCGATAAGAGAGAACTTATATCACTTAGTTCAATTAATATTTGAGATTGCTATTTCGGTCGCCACCACATTTTTGATACTTTAAAACAATGATACATCAATAAGAGACATATAAATAGACCATCAATGCAATAACAATGAAGTAAGAACTCATTGGCACATCAATAAAGTGTTTTGGAGTCATCAATGCCATAACAATGAAGTAGGAACTTATTGGTATATCAATGAAACGTTTTGGAGTCATTAATAGCACATGGATCTTGTTTGAGTAACCGGATACCTTCTGACATTCATTAGTGCAATAAATATGTAAGATTTGGAAAACAAGTAAGTATTGGAATATCTTGACATCTTGTAGGGTGGAAACAAGTTCATTGGTAACGTAGGACATCATACAAAATCATTATGGATCACATGTTATTGAATAGATTTGGAAACTTTCTTAATAAAATAATTGTTCACTTTTATGCCAAAGATATGGTCTAGAGTATGCTTTACATACCTGACTATCAACCTTCAATACTAGTCTCAAATGGACTTCTCGTCTTTTCGGATTACTTATCTACAATGAACATATATAGCAATCTAGTATTAGCGACCAAACATCACAATTCAATTATTTGAATTCACCAAACTAGTGGTTAAGTAGTAAGCCTTAATTACACCATAAAGGGTGTCACTTTAACCTTCTTATACTCCAATTACATTCACATGCCATGCATATTCATACAACATCCTCCAATATCAAGTTTGGATTCATTTGTCCTTCCAACCAATCCATTAAACCAAATTGAGCCATAGACATAAATAATCATCAATTTAATAGTATATCACCATATCCACCTTCCATAACTCAATTATCATATCCACCTTCCACAATTCAATACAACCAAACCATGCAAAATAGTCCATAACCCTAATTCCATCACTTTTCAATAAAAACCAATACATATAATCCTCTATCACACATATACATATGGAAGAGAACAAAGGCAAACAATATTCATACCTTAGAATTCACCTCTTGATTATGCAATCTTGTTTACACAAATAATAGGTGTCGTTCGAAGCTCTCGAGATGACAAACGCAGTTATCAGATTACTTTCGAATTTCTACGGTTGAATCAAAAGTAATTTAGAGGTCAAATTTGGCTAGGGTTGGTTCTTTCTCAATTATTGATGATGAAAATGAGTTTTTAAACTCATATACATGTACACATACACATATTCCCGTCCATAATATCATTGGGAATGACCAAAGTGCCTTTAAAATTTAAATAATGTCAAATTTGTCCTTTGGTGGACTGTTTTGATAAGCTAAAGTAGATCGACCATAACACTTTGCTCCGATATCGGATTAGGGTGAAATTGGTATCGTTGGAAAGATAATTCAAAGGTATTTCATTTCAAAAAAAGTAGGCCACCCATTTTGTCCTGTATAAGGAGTTATGATCGTTTAAAGTTGACCCTAAAAATCTGTTTTGAGAGGCTGAAGTAAAACAAGTATAACTCCTTACTCAGACGTTGGATTTGGATGAAACAAATTGAATTCGAAAGAAGACTCAAAGATATTTCTTTTGATAGGTCGCATCTCTCCCAGTTCATTATATTAAGGGAGTTATGATCGTTCAAAGTTGACCCAAAAAATTGGCTGGCCTCAGTAGTTTGTGTGCAGGAAATTTTCCTGCACACTTACTGTTCACAATATCCCGGCCACCATTTTATAGTTTCGAATGTGCTCGATTATATCCGAAACCTATCCGTTTTTTTGGAAATCTTTATATCGTTGGAAAGTTTATTCGATAAGCTTCGCATGGAACCATCGACGGGCAAATTCTGGTATAAATAAAATAAAAAATTAATTTCATATAAATAAGACCAATACACATACTTGAATACGCCAATACACGTACTTGAATACGGGGTGTTACATCCTTCCACCCTTTAGGACATTATTCCTCGAATGTTAGCGTAGTTATTCAACTAAAACATGTTCAAGTCCATCATTAACATTCACATCATCACATAAATACTATGCATATATAAAAAAAACTTACTTGTTAATGTTCTAACTCCGTTTCTTGAACTTCCTCTTCATCTTTGAACAAATGAGGGTACATAGATTTTATTGTTTCCTCAGCTTCCTATGTAATCTCTTCCCTTTGATGATTTCTCCAACGTACTTTCACGGATGCTATCTCTTTATTTCTCATCTTCTTAACTTGATGATCTAGAATAGCAATAGGCACTTCCTCATAGGTAAGATCTTCCGTAATTTGCACATCCTCAGAAGAAGTGATATGTGATGGATCTCCGATGCACTTTCGAAGCATTGACATATGAAATACCGGATGTACTAATGAGAGCTCTTGGGGTAGCTCTAATTCATATGCAACTTGTCCAAACCTTCGAGTGATCTTATATGGGCCTACATAACGTGGACTCAACTTCCCTTTCTTGCCAAATCTCATTACCCCTTTTATTGGTGATACCTTCAAAAATACCCAATCACCTATAGAAAACACTAGCCCTCTCCTTCGACTATCCGTATATGACTTATGTCGACTTTAGGCTATTTTCAGTCGTTGCTGAATTACTTTAACCTTCTCTATGGCTTGATAACCAAGATCCGGTCTGAACAAAAGAGTTTCACCCACTTTGAACCATCCTATTGGTGATCTACACTTCCTTCCATATAAAGCTTCATATGGTGCCATTTTGATACTTGAATGATAGCTATTATTGTAGGCAAATTCAATACGAGGTAAATGATAATCCCAGTAACCCTTAAAATCTATTACACAAGCTCGTAGCATATCTTCAAGTGTTTGGATGGTACGTCTGCTTGTCCATCTGTTTGAGGGTGAAAAGTTGTAATCAACTTCATTTATGTTCCCAAACACCTCTGAAAAGACTTCTAAAAGTTTGAGGTAAATTGGGTTCCCCGATCTGATATAATAAAGATTGGCACTCCATGTAATTGGACTATTTGTTTAATGTACAGCTTCGCATACTCTTCAACTGTGTAAGTGGTCCTAACTGGTAGGAAATGTGCGGATTTGGTAAGCCTATAAACAATCACCCATATAGAATCAAACTTTTGGAATGTACGAGGTAAACAAATAACGAAATCCATGTTGATCATGTCCCACTTCCAGCTTGGAAGATCAATGCATTGCATATAACCTCCGGATTTTTGGTGCTCAACTTTAACTCATTGACAATTTGGACATTCAGCTACAAATTCTGCAATTCTCTTCCTCATGTCATTCCACCAATACATATCTTTCAAATATTGATACATTTTGGTTGATCCTGGGTGAATGGAATACCTTGAAAAATATGCCTCTGTCATAATCTTCTTTCTTAGCCCGTCTACATCCGGCACACACAATCGGTTTTGGCACTGAAGTACTCCTTCTCGCGTAAGCTCAAATGCCTTGGTCTCACCACTCTGAACGTTCTTCTTAAGCTTTAATAAAATAGGATCTGCATATTGCTTCAATTTCACTTCAGCTACTAATGAAGATTCCGCAGCATTATGTACGATAAGCTCTTTATTCAGAGTTTCAAGAAGGCGAACTCCCAAACTAGCTACCTGGTGAAGATCTTTAACCATACCTTGCCTTTTTATAGGCGCCATCATAGCCTTACAACTTAACGCATCAGCTACCACATCTGTTTTCCCTGGATAGTACAAGATATCAACATCGTAGTCCTTTAATAGTTCAAGCCAGCTCCGCTGCCTTAAATTTAGATCCTTCTGATTAAAAATATATTGCAAGCTCTTATGGTCAGTATATATATCAACATGAACCCCACATAAGTAGTGGCGCCATATCTTTAAAGCAAAAATAACTGTTGCCAGCTCAAGATCGTGTGTAGGATAATTTTTCTCATGTGGCCGCAATTGTCTAGAAGCATATGTTATTACCTTACCATGCTGCATCAATACACATCCTAAACCAATTTTGGAAGCATCATAATACACTGTATACCCTTCGGTACCTTCTGGAAGTACCAACACGGGTGTAGAAATCAACTTGTTCTTTAAATCTTGAAAACTCTTCTCACAAGCATCATTCCATTGGAATTTGGATGCTTTATGGGTTAGCTTGGTTAAGGGTGCTGAAATGGAAGAAAAGCCTTTAACAAACCTTCTATAATAAATGGCCAACTCGAGAAAACTATGAATCTCCGTAGGTATTGCGGTCCTTGGCCAGTTCTTCACAGCTTCTATCATTTGAGCATCCACCTTTATCCCTTCACTAGATACAATATGACCCAAAAATACCACAGACTTTAACCAAAACTCACATTTAGAGAACTTTGCATAAATCTTACAATCACGAAGAGTCTGCAATGCCTGTCGTAAGTGATTGGCATGGTCCTCTTCTGATCTAGAATAAACAAGAATATCATCTCTAAAAACTATCACAAATACATCCAGGAATGGCTTAAACACCCTATTCATCAAATCCATAAAAGTTGCGGGTGCATTTGTTAGCCCAAATGACATAACTAGAAACTCATAATGACCATACCATGTTTGGAAAGTTGTCTTAGGTATATCCTTCTCTTTGAACCTCACTTAGTGGTAACCTGACCTTAAATCAATCTTAGAAAAGCACTTGGCACCCGGTAACTGATCAAATAAATCATCAATTCTTGGGAGAGGATATTTATTCTTAATAGTCACCTTATTCAATTGCCGATAATCAATACACATCCTCAGCGAGCCATCCTTTTTGCGCACAAATAACACTGGTGCTCCCCATGGGGACATACTAGGCCTTATGAATCCTTTCTCTAGCAAATCTTTCAATTGCTCTTTCAATTCTCATAATCCTACTAGGGCCATTGTATACGGAGGAATGGATATTGGTTGGGTGCCTGGTATTACATCAATACCAAACTCTACTTCTTGTTCAGGAGGCAAACCTGGAAGATCTTCAGGAAATACATCAGAAAATTCATTTACCACTAGAACAGCGTGAAGAGTTGGTGGCTCCGCTTCTGTATCCCTTACTCAAAATAAATGATATATGTATCCCTTGGAAATCATTCTTCTCGCCTTAAAATAAGAAGCAAATCTACCTCTTGGCGCGCTAATTTCACCTTTCCATTCAAGGACTGATTCATTTGGAAAATAGAAATATACCTTTTTTGTGCTACAATCAATTGTGGTATAACAAGACGCCAACCAGTCCATACCCATTATAACATCAAAATCTACCATTTCTAACTCCACAAGATCAGCCATCGTATCACGACCACAAACAGTTACTATGCAGTTTCGATAAACCCTTCTAGCTATAATAGATTCCCCGATCAGTGTGGACACTTCAAATAGCCTAACTAACAGTTCAGGTATTCTTTCGAATTTTCCAGCAACCAATGGAGTAACATAAGATAATGTAGAACCGGGATCAATTAAGGTATATAAATCGAATGAAAAGATAGACAACGTACCCGTAACCATATTTAGGGAAGACTCTAAATTCTGTCGATCGGCTAGAGTATACGTACGATTTTGAGCCCCGCTAGAACTCGTGGATCCTCTATCACCTCTAACACGACCCATTGGTTGTGCAACCCTTCCTGAATAAGGCATCGATAATGATGATGCAACAAATGACCCCCTAGGTCGTGCCATACCCCCTATGTCCCTTCGTGGGCATTCCCTCATCATATGCCCCGACATACCGCACCAAAAGCAAACATTGGTCAATAGTCGACATGCGCCCAAATAATACCTTCCACAATTATTGTATGGCTCTCGAGGAGGTCTCGATTAGCTCATATTCCATTGTCCTTGGTACCCCACTGTCCGCGAACTCTAAATCTCAATTCTGTGCCCAAATTGATATCCTCTGGACCCTTGGAACTGTGGTGAGGCACTAGCTGCAGAAAAGGAAGATAATGGCCTAGGTGGTCTAGCATAAAACTATGGTCTGAACCCTCCTTGGGATGCCATGAACTGCCCTGTAGATCTGGCCCTCTTGGAATATCCTCTTTCTAATTCCTGTGTTCTTCTCCTCTGTCTCTGATCTTCCATTTTCTGTGCAAAAGCTTGGATCCTCGCTATGTCCATATATTTGTTCAAAGCGGCAATAGTACAATCTCTAACCAGATATGGATCTAGCCTATCCACATATTGATAAACTCTGTCATCCATAGTAGCTATAATATTAGGAGCATATCTCGACAAAAATTTAAATCGGAGACTGTACTCTCTCACGCTCATATTCCCCTAATGAAGATTTAAAAATTGATCTGCATGGGCCTGAGGAATCTCGAATGAAAGATAATGATCAAAAAATGCCTCTTTGAACTCTTTCCAAGTAGCTGGGGGTGCATCAATACCCCTAGATCATTTCCAGTCTTCATACCAATATATAGCCTCCCCTTTAAATCTATACGCTGCTAACTCCACTGTCTCTCTACCAGTTACATGCATAACATCTAAGGCCTTTTGAATTTGATCAATAAAGTCTTGTGGGTCCTCGTTAAGATCTGATCCAGTAAAAGTGGGAGGATCCATCTTAAGAAAATACTGTGTTTGAAGGCTAGCCGCCCTATCTGTACCACTAGGACCCTGGTAGGAATGGCTTGCCCTTGAGCTTGCCCAGCAACTATACGAGTCAAAAGTTGCACTGCATTTCTAAGATCTTGATCAACAACATTAATAGGTGGCTCTGCGGATATAGTTCTCCTCCCCCTTATTTCTTCCGGACTGGGGGAAGTTTCTGATGCATGCTCAGCTGGAGCCTCACTTTGATTAGCTGGTATAGTGGGTGACTTACTAGTCTCCTATCCGGCAGCCATATCTACTTGCTTACCGGTATTCTTGCTTCTGGTAACCGACATCATTACTATAATAAGAGAAACAAACTGATTCAGTAGTCAACTATGACTTCATATACAATATAGGCTCTATCTCACGATCTAAGACATGAAGAAAAGAAACAATTCCTAAATGTCTATAGCCTCCTGTTTATAGATGTGGTGCACAACACACTGATAAACAAGACTCTACATAGACACGGCTTTGTAGACTCACTAGGACGAACCGCTCTGATACCACTTTGTCACGCCTGAAATCCTATTGGGTCGAACTGGCACCCGTAACCGGGGAGGCCTGGGAGAACCATCTCATAACCTTATACTTCCCATGCATACCTCTATAACAACCCAAAATTCGGACAGCATCATGTTGCATATAAAAGGAAATAATCACTTGTATAAGCTCGAGCACACATATATATGTATATACAATACTTGGCCGTTGGAGCCATCACGTCTATTAACAAAACACCACCTTGATTGTACATTAGGTCTACAAAGCCTCTAGATAATACACAGAGTTTAACTAAGGTCGGGACACACCCCGCCATATAAGTAACTTCTATACAATACCAAAAGTAACTGGATATGACACGGAAATCCCCAAAGCAAACTAGAGCTCACCAAAAGTAGCTGGGTATCCTGGCTCCTACTTGTACGGTGTATGAGCTGAGGTACCTGTGCCTGCAGCATGAAATGCAGGTCCCCCGTGGGGGACCTCAGTACGAAATATGTACTGAGTATGTAAAGCTGTAGATAATCACATATGATATAGGAGCTCAATAGAAATCAGAAACAAGTGAATAAAGCGTAATAGGAGTGGACCACACTTACTAGAACTTGTGACAACCTGTACATTGCATTTATTCAATCACTTTACCTTCGTTCTTATCATCTTTGTAATCATTACTGCACTGTACTGTGACTATTAGGCTGCCTCTAGTACATATCAACTGGGATCGACCTATGCTAGGCTTATGCCCCTGGGATACCACCCATAAACACATAAATAGGGATCGACCCATGATAGGCTTATGCCCCTGGAATACCACCCGATAAGAGAGAATTTCCATCACTTAGTTCAATTAATCTTTGAGATTGTTATTTCGGTCGCCACCATATTTTTGATACTTTTAAACAATGATACATCAATAAGAGACATATAAATAGACCAGCAATGCAATAACAATGAAGTAAGAACTCATTGGAACATCAATAAAGTGTTTTGGAGTCATCAATAGTACATGGATCTTGTTTGAGTAACCGGATGCCTTCTGACATTCATTAGTACAATAAATATGTAAGATTTGGAAAACAAGTAAGTATTGGAATGTCTTAATATCTTGTAGGGTGGAAACAAGTTCATTGGTAACGTAGGACATCATACAAAATCATTATGGATCACATGTTATTGAATAGATTTGGAAACTTTATCAATAAAATAATTGTTCACTTTCATGCCAAAGATATGGTATAGAGTATGCTTTACATACCTGACTATCAACCTTCAATACTAGTCCCAAATGGACTTCTCGTCTTTTCGGATTACTTATCTACGATAAACATATATAGCAATCTAGTATTAGCGACCAAACGTCATAATTCAATTATTTGAATTCACCAAACTAGTGGTTAAGTAGTAAGCCTTAATTACACCATAAAGGGTGTCACTTTAACCTTCTTATACTCCAATTACATTCACATGCCATGCATATTCATACAACATTCTCCAATATCAAGTTTGGATTCATTTATCCTTCCAACCAATCCATTAAACCAAATTGAGTCATAGACATAAATAATCATCAATTCAATAGTATATCACCATATCCACATTCCATAACTAAATTACCATATCCACCTTCCACAATTCAATACAACCAAACCATGCAAAATAGTCCATAACCCTTTTTCCATCACTTTTCAATAACAACCAATACATATAATCCTCTATCACACATATACATATGGAAGAGAACAAAGGCAAACAATATTCATACCTTAGAATTCACCTCTTGATTATTCAATCCTATTTGCACAAATAATAGGTGTCGTTCGAAGCTCTCGAGATGACAAACGCAGTTATCGAATTACTTTGGAATATCTACGGTTGAATCAAAAGTAATTTAGAGGTCAAATTTGGCTAGGGTTTGTTCTTTCTCAATTATTGATGATGAAAATGAGTTTTGGAACTCATATACATATACATATACACATATTCCCGTCCATAATATCATAGGGAATGACCAAAGTGCCTTTAAAATTTAAATAATGTCAAATATGTCCTTTGGTGGACTATTTTGATAAGCTAAAGTAGATCGACCATAACTCTTTGCTCCGATATTGGATTTGGGTAAAATTTGTATCGTTGGAAAGATAATTCAAAGGAATTTCATTTCATATAAAGTAGGCCACCCAGTTAGTCCTGTACAAGGAGTTATGATCATTTAAAGTTGACCCTAAAAATCTATTTTGAGAGGCTGAAGGAAAACGAGTATAACTCCTTACTCAAACATTGGATTTGGATGAAACCAATTGCATTTGAAAGAAGACCCAAAGATATTTATTTTTATATTTCGCAGCTCTCCCAGTTCATTGTATTAAGGGAGTTATGATCATTCAAAGTTGACCCAAAAAATTGGCTGGCCTCAGTAGTTTGTGTGCAGGAAATTTGCCTGCACACTTACTGTTCACAATATCCCGGCCACCGTTTTATAGTTTTGAACGTGCTCGATTATATTCGAAACCTGTCCATTTTTGGAAATCTTTATATCATTGGAAAGCTTATTCAATAACCTTCGCATGGAACCATCGACGGGCAAATTCCGGTATAAATAAAATATAAAATTAATTCCATATAAATAAGACCAATACACATACTTGAATACGCCAATACACGTACTTGAATACGGGGTGTTACACCTACATTATCAGATAATGTAGCACATAGACATATGTGGATTAGTACTTCTGGAATGTATTGAGTATATGGGGGTGAATGCATAAGTAAACCAAAAGCTGAATATTCATACAAACTTTCAAATAATGCATGTTAAGTATAAATGACTCAAATTGGGCTTGAATAAAACAAAAGTTGCAAAATCATAATCTTGAGTAATGAAGCATAAGTATAAACTTTGTGAGCTATAACACTTAGTTCGAAAAGCTTTTATTTTATTCTTTCTTAGGGAGGTTCTTCTAACAGACATAAACCATGTGAGCTATCATGGAGTCCAGCATCTTACCCATGTTAGGGAGAGTTGTCCTACCCTTTCGATCGGAATATGACCTTAACTAAAGTGATCACTATCTATAACTTCATCCATATTTGGAATATGCTTAACCGATGTTGGCTCGTAGTTCTGGGGCATATGACCTTGGGCGCATACCCAACTCGGTGCTAAATACTACTCGCTTATTACTTAATACTCATACTTTAGGAAATCCACCTTGAAATAACATAAGGGTTTATAATGAAAATCATTTATGCTTCTCTATGCTTTAAATAATCAAGATAAACAAATGTGGATTCCATCTCTTGACTGAGGATCAAAAGATTAATTCTTGCCTTAAATCTTGAAATAAGCTTATCATAGAATGCTTAAAAGCATAATCTTCTTGATATATCAACACTTAAACTTAGGGCCTAAAATTCATGCTTTAAACTCATGGTAATTCATACCAAAACTTCATGCTCAATATAACTCTTGAATACTTCAATAACAACAAGTCAAGATAGTTCAATCTATCGATAAGACACCAACTGTTTGGAATGCTGAATCAGAAGAAGCTTGAAATAATTGTACTTGTGCTCCGTACCTAGGATCTTGGTAAATTAAACAAGTAGTGGGTCTTTTGAAATACTTTTGAAATAGCATGATTCTCAAACTGAGGCTTGATTATGCCTAAAACTTTATGTTGTGATGCCTCATCTTTTGAAAGCTTAATTGCAAAATCTATGAATGAATTTTCTATTTTCTACGACGTATTACTCTCTATTTTTATGTATAAATTATTAAATCTACCAATTACGATCGTGAACAATGAAACAAATAAACAAAGTCTGATTTCAAGGAAGACTTTGAAGTATGGCAGAAAGTTCAAACAACCAACCAAGGAACATCACAAACATGAGAGTGCTCGATCACGAAGAGTACTCGTTCAAGGAAAGTCAAGACACTACATAAAGGGAGAATTTAGATAGGTTTTATGTAATATAGCTTTCACTTATATGTACTTAAGAACTATGTTTCAACCTGATTTCCTTAGCAGGGTGCATAGGCATCCCACATAGGGTTCGATTTTACTATAGAGAATAAAATCCAAAATCTCTTATTTATAATTAGGGGTGTACAAATCAAATTTTTAAGTCAAACCGAATCGACGAATCAAACCAAACTAAGGGAAAAACCGACTTATGGTTTGATTTGATTGGTTTGGTGTTCAAAAAAAACGAGCATTCTTGATTTGGTTTGGTATTAGCAAAAATAAAATCAAACCGAACCTAAACCGAACCGACATAATACATATATAATTTTAATTTTTTATACGTAAAAAAATATTACTTATAATCTACTTTCTAATTACTTTTATAACTTTTTTATATTCAGAAAATAGATATATATTCTTGGGCCTTTAGTTATAATATTTAGGAAAACCGACATGAAATGACCATTTTAAAAAGAAATGACCCACACTATGAAGATATGTACAATTGGAGCTAGTCGGCCTAATTTATTTCCTTTTTTCAGCCACTTGGCCCAAAACCACTCTCCTTACACAATTAAGAAAATTAAATGCTCTTTATAGTTGTTACTCTTAAATCACTTTTCTTTTCTAAATATATTTTCTCAAATCTTCTTTTTTTCTCCTCTATTATGCATCGATCAATCTACCGTATTTTATGATCAATATCAAAAATTGATTTGTTGTTTCTTGCATTGGAGCATTGAAAACTATGGACATGAAGCAAAAAATAGGAAATAAAGGAAAGTTAAAATTAACGGGTAAAGCGGTCAATTTTGACCTCAAATTTGTTGTTAATGATGATTATTTTACAGAATCATTACATACAGGTTTGTACTTGAAGCAATGTCATAGTTCTTTAAACTTGAAGAAGAAAAAAATAAAATAATGAGGTCTCAAGGTAAAAGAAAAGTCATGTCTTGGTCCATGTTATTCTGAGAGGCTGATTCAATCACGGTGAGTCGGAGATGTTCTTCTTAGAGGCTGACTCAATCACGGTGAGTTGGAGATGTTTTGATGCATGTAAAGATAAAAAAAAAAGAATATGCCAATAGATACTCTTTTATACCAGATTGATACACATTTTTTAAATGAGAAAAAGGGAACCTTTGCATGCACATACAGTCTCTATACCCAATTGATACTCTTTTATACTAGTTTGATACACTTTTATACCACATTGATACACTTTTTAAAAAAAAAAAAAAAGAAGGGCAACCTATGGATGCATATACAGTCTTTATACCCATTTAATACATTTTTATGTCACATTGATACACTTTTATACTACATTGATATACTTTTTAAAAAGGGGAGAGGGAATTCTTTTCATTCACATGCAATCCCTATACTCAGTTGATACTCTTTTATACCATATTGATACACTTAAATTCAACATCAGATATCCACTGACCTCCGTATTTTATCATTATTGAAACTAAAACTGATGTTGAAGCCATTATTTTGTATCAATTTTGAGCAAATTTACAATGGGAAAAAATTATAGGAAGCTAATTGAATGCAGATTTTTGGACATTTTATACAAAATTTATGGAATAAGAATGATTAATTGAAGTATCAAAAAAGTAAAAGAATTGAAGTTTGGGAGTTTGAATGGAAAGGAAATTGTGAATGAAAAGGAAAGAAAAAAAGAGAAAGTTACTTTAACGACATTTTTTATTATGTTTAATCATATGACAGTGAAGGTTAGCTAGTGAAATTAGTTTGTGGCTATTTATAGGGTATTTAATTTTGAGTGTTATTTTTATGATATTATTTTAGTTTTAGGTGTTATTGTTGTCCTTTTTCCTAATATTTATCCATTAGTAACAGATTAATACAAAATCCAATATTAATATAAAAACCTATAACTCTTCAATTGCTTCACTTTACATTTTACTTTTCAAGTTTTCAGAGAGTTCTCATTATTTCCTCATCTTACTTTCATCTTACTTTTCTCATTCTCCTCATTCGTCAAGTTTTGATTTAGGTTTGTTTCTTCTCTTTCTCTTTTTTCTTGTGGAATTATGTTATAGTTAATTATTTTATGGAGTTAAATTTTTAATAAGTTGTCTCCAATTCTTCATTCTTCTTTATGCTCACATTTTATGTGAAGGAAACTTTCAGACAAGCTATTGTGACTAGTGACTTACAAATTGAACCACTGAGTATCCACATAATATTAGTAATTTGCCAACTTAATTTTAATTGGAACTACTCTATGACCATTGTTTTATTCTTTTATATTTTTAGTGAAAACATTTAATTTTTTCTTCAATCACATTATAATTGTAAAAAGACCAAGAAAAAAACCAAAAAACCAAAAAAACTAAAAAAAACGATTAAAACCAAAATATAAAAACCAATAGTATATTGGTTTGATTTGGTTTATAGATTTAGAAAATCGACATTGTTGGTTTGGTTATATTTTAATGAAAAACCGAATCAACTCGACCTACGTACACCCCTATTTAAAATAGGAGAACTACGCCTGACCTGATTCCCTCGGTGGGATACGTAGGCCACCCACATACCCTTTGGTCACACTAAGATAAAGCTAGAATTTCTTCCTCATGTAATTTTGAACTACACGTGGCCTGATTCCCTAGGCGGTATATGTAGGCAACCTATAGTAGGTTTGTCCCCTTTATTAGAAAATTCCAAATCATTTTATGTACCTTGAACTATGTTCTGACCTAATTCTCTCAACGAGATACGTAGGAAACCTATATAAGGTCCAATCTTATCATTACAAAATATATATACCTTCTGCACTACTAAAATTGGGGCAGATTTTGAAAAGATGACAATGAGGATGATTGTATATTGTCAAGATACATTTGACTTGGGCCATCGGACAAGGAGTAAAAGATAAAGGACATTCATTTTGTTTCAAAAATGTCATAGTCTAAGATTGGCAGAAGTTTTGAAAACTATACATATCTGGGAACATACGTATATGTATCCTTTAAATATTTTCTTACAAAGACTTTACTACTGGTTCATTTGCCAAGTCTCAATAGAGATCACAAAGGTTTGAACATTTGAAATAAATAGAAGGTCAATAAAGTCAAGCTTCGAGTCAACACGAATCAACACCCCCTCCCAACTAAGAATTTTTCTTTAGGCGCAGGTACAACAAAGATGTAGAATGAGAATGCTAAGTTGTCGTCAAGGCTACCAATCATGGCCATGAACATGATTTGGTCCCTACGAGGAATTACTCATCAAAGACAAATGTCGAAGATCAGAGAATAACACTCAACCAATCAATAACACTATTTGCAGCCAAGCGACTCCACTCATTTTGTTCTTTACTCTACTATATTATTTTGTAATTCATTTTTTCCAATTGATAATTTTGCCTTGCAGGAACCGATTTGGGGTCTTCAAAGACAAGCAGATATATCATTGGGCCATACGACTACTTCATCATAAACCACACGGCTTTATTTATTATCCATCATCTACTTTACGCTTACCCCAGGACTTTATTCAATAACTTTACTCTAAAGTTTCCTTTCAGGAATTACAACAATCAACACTAGTCTCCGAAGATAACCAGAGACTCATTCATCAGGAAATCTCTAAACATAACTAGAGGATTTCACAACAATCAATATTGTGTCCTCGAAGACAAACGTAGACACCATCATCGTCAAGTTTTCATAGATAACTGGAAACATCATGCATCATTAACTCTCTGAAGATAATTAGAAGACATCATTGAATCCCTAGAGATAAACAGCGGCCTCACTTTGCATTAAAGTTTTTGAAGACAACCGAAAACTTCATTACATCATCAACATAAGCCAAGCATCTACACTCTTACTTTACCTTCTACTTTACTAATTACTTTAAATTAGTTTACCAACTTTAACGACTTTACCTTAAATCTTACAGACATCATTAATCATCAAGTCTTCAAAAATAACTGGAGACGTCATACACTCTCTGAAGACAACCAAAGACATCATTCAGTCCCATAGACAATCGGAGACTTCAATCAATATTAAAACTCTGGAAGACAACCAGATACTTCATTACGACACCTGCATAAGCCAAGAGGCTACCTTACTTTCTCTTATATATTTCATATTTTTTATCTAACTAGTAATTTTACCGTGAGTTTTATTTTGATAGAATATAAAATTTGCAATAATGAGATGTACATCACAACGTGGAACTACCCTCTTAGCAGCAAACTAGGGCAGGATAGAAGAATGTCAAGAATCCTTAGCTACGTCAAGGATTCCGGCAAAGAAACTCAACCAACTCGACTTATATTTTTATTTTTATAATTTTTAGTGTCGTCTTTATCCGACATTAGGGAAATTTTTTAAAACCCACAATCTCCTTTTCTCTCAAAATCCTCAGGAGATATTATCATTCAACGTCTCCTTATTCCAGCTATACCAAACAACTAATTCAGGGACAAGTGCACCCGTATCCATTTCATTCATGCTGAAATTCTTGTTATCACCCTAAAAAGAACCCAATGTTACCATAATTCTACATTGGAGCAAATTTGATATTCATCAAAATTTTGCTACAATTTGAACTACAAATGGCCAGACTTCTCATGAAATTTGAGATACGTAGGCAGCTCAGAAACCGGAGCATGGACATCTACAAATGGCCAGACTTCTTGTGAAACCCAAGATATGTAGGCAGCCAGAAATCAAAGCCCAAACATAATTTTTCAAATATTTTATTTAGTCCTAGACAAAATTGGTTACATCAACGTGACTGCCCAGAGATTTTCACACTAATCTTCGGACAATCACGGGAAACTATTGAAACCTAATTTTGGCTCGCTCTGTTTCCTTTAATTATTTTTCAGTGCTCCTCGACCTTAAATAATGTTTCAAAATAAATTCATATTTTTTTATGAATTTTGTAAAAAGAATTAAAAAAAAGTATTTATTTTTCTATCATATGTTGAAATACTTTAATTAAATATAAAAAAATTATTTCAACATAAAAATTTCAAAAATAAATAAATAAATAATAATCTTTTGATAAACGTATTTACATTTTTCCTAATTTTATTCTGACGATATATTGTGACTATATGAATATATATTTTTCAAAATATATATGTTTTATTAAGTGCATATGGGTATATTTTGTTATAGTCATATATAATCATTAATATTAATATAATATATTTTTATTATAATCTCATATAGGCATATATTTCAATTTTGTCCCTGTTATACGTATATTTTGTTGATGTTATAAAAAATAAAATTATAAATTACTAAATTGGATGCGTATACTAAATTATTTGTATAATTTATATACGATGCACTAAAAATAAATTTAGAGTAGTAGGGAACATCGATAAAACTAATTTCAGTACAAAAAGAGTATTCTGGCCAATGATAACTCCATTTCAATTTTTTATTTTACCTAAATCCAACCCTTATTTATAAATTTCAGAAGTCCGAAAATTAGCCCGAAACCTAGAACAATTCCCATATCCGCTTCGCCATTCCACACAAATTGATCCAATCCGTTAAATTATTTCTAGTCCAATAAGTCTCAAAATTTCTAAATATTTACTTATTTTTATATTTATACATATAATTTCTGTAACACCCCATACTTTTATCTAGCTGAAATTCATCCCAAAAATATTAAAGACGTTCTTTAAAGATAAATACACTTTTATACATGTGGAATATTCAATATTTTGACCTTTTGTTGTGTGAGAAATTGAATAAGCTTTCCATCGATATAAAATTCGCCCAAATTCAACACCCGGGCAAAAAGTTATAGCCATTTTAGTAAGACAGAGTACTACCTGAGTCATCAGCGCATCGCGAAGCCAGTGAAAATGGCAATTGTCAAAAACCAGTGAGCCTCCGCGATATTGGCGCTTTGCGCTAAGGCTCAATTTCAGAATTGTCTTTTTCCAGTGTTCCAACGCGATACCACCGCGTCGCAGTTCACTTCCAGGTCGCAACCAAGTTGGCAATGCAATTCCACTGTATCACGCCACCGTGCAGTTTTCCAGTTGTCATTTTTCAGTGGCTCGGCGCGATAGTGGCGCGTCGCGCCAGGGTCCAGATTGGAAAAATTTCACAAAAGCTTAAAGTTGTGCCCAGGGTTAAAACAGTCTTTCCCCATAATTTTAATTCATCCAGGTATGGGATTTAATCCCTAAAAATGTTTAAACCCTTCATTATTCACTTTTTCCCAAAATCAAAAGATAATTCTCTCTCAAGAAAATAAACCCTAGCTCTCAAGAATCAAGTTCAATCCCAAGAATTTCTCCAAGAACTCCAAGAGACTCTCAAATTAAGGTATGTTAGATGTTCATCCATGGATCCTTACCTTCCATGGAGCCCATCCTTTTTCAATATACAAGATTTATGATTTATGATTTCCATGTTTGAATTAGATTGAATTCATGTTCATGATGTTGTTTAAGTTTAAATCCATGATTTAGATTACAAGTTCCAAGAATTAATTCTAGTATGCGTTGAATTACATAATATTCATGATAAATCCTTCAATTTGCAAGTTGATTGTTGTAACCATGTTAACCCTAAGTGTTTATGATTTCATGAACCAAGTATGCTTCTTCTGTGTTTGATAAATTGCCCATGAGAATGAAATAATGTCATTATAGCATGCTAACATGTATTCCCCATCCATGTACAAGTTAATGCATTACAAATGTTTGATGAAATGTCTCTATGAATGATTTATGACCAAGTGAACATTGTTATGTTATTCAAGATGATGCTTTGCTTTACTTTTCATGTCATCGAGTCCTGAGGGTATTTAATACCTAACAATTTAGTTGTTTACCTAGAGCCAGTGTCAGTGATAGAGTAGTATCAGTCATGTCACAATCGATAGAACTCAATCAGTTACAAAACTTAGGAAAATTTAGTAAACTCAGTATCAGTCCAGTCTAGTTCAGTATAACCAGTTCAGTGTCTTTTAGTTGGGAGTAGGATTCAGCACCGAGCGAACCCAGGGATGGGGGTATTCCTGTTAGTGTAGGGTTTGACCCTTAGTAGCAATCCTTGAGTTACAGAACTACGTAGCCAGCATAGGTTGAGATAACTTTTGGCTAGATAAGGGTTGACACATCTCTCATGAGTTTTCCTGTTAGTGAGGGTTGACAAAATGTCTTCTTGCTAGTTAGGGTTAACTCACAGCCAATGTTAGTACCTGTGGCACAATATTAGCACCCTTCCAACTGGGGTTACAGGTTGGATCCTAATCAGCTCAGAGAAGGGCATGTCGGTTAGATGATTACCTCCCATAGTTTCAGTTTCAGTCTCCAGTTTAGAACTCAATTCAATTTTACAGAATCAGGAATGTCAAACACAGTCAATCAGTATCAGTAAATCAGTTATCAGTAACTCTAGATATCAGTTACTCAGTTATCAGAACTCAGTACTTAGCTTTAGAAAAGCTCAGTTATAGAGTACCTATATGCACAGTATTACATACTTAGTATTTACAGTAGTTTCAGTTATCTATGTACTCTCATATTCAGTTACTCTATATCATTCAGTCAGTTATTGTTCATGCATATGAACCCTTGCATTCAGCCTTACCTCATCTAGTATATCAGTATATTCTAACGTACTGATGCATACTTTTCTGCACTATGATATTTCATATCATATGTTCGAACATTCAGGTTCCCGACCACCATAGTAGATTCAAATTCAGCCAGCAGCAGTAGATTAAACAGTGAGTTCTCATCATTCGGGGATATTCTATCATTTTATATTTTTAGTAGATGTAGTAGTTCAGTAGATGGAGTTAGTTGGGGGATTCTCCCATCAACTCCACTTTCAAACAGATTCAGTTAGAGGCTTTTCTAACTAGATTTTCAGATAGTATTCAATTTTACAGATATTATATTTTATCAGTATTTCAAATATTTTGAACCTTATGGCATTTTAACCCATTTTCTGCATTAATTATAGTATTATTATTCAGTGCTCACAGCAGATATCATTCATGGGTTAGCTTATGGTCCTTCGGGGTTGTAAGCACCGTGTGCAACTAGGGGGTAGTCTCGGGTCGTTACAATTTATCATTTTCTTTTATTCTAAAATAAATCTGAACCTTCCGATCAAATGATCGGACGATCCAAATTTAAGTCAACAAAATCAGCCTATTATAAACCAAATACACGAGACCAATACAAAGTCACGCGTGTAGAAGACCTATCACACATCTCATCTTCCTTGCCAAAATAGCAGTTTTCTCTCCTCTTTCCCCTTCTCTCTTTTCCTTCTTCCTCTTCTCCACCACCTCTAAAACCTAAACCCTAGGAGATAACCTCCAACCATTCTCTTGTACGACCATCTCCCCTACCCTGAAAATCCCTCGAATCCACTACAACAATGAAAACAGGCACTATTTTGGTGCGTAAAATTCAAGATTTGGTCAAGACCGCCATTAATGGCTTCAAAGCTGAAGATTTGATTTAGCAATTTGAAATTTTGAAATCTCCCTCCCTTCTTTCTCATTTTTTTATTTTTAGGTTTCAAATCCAAACTTTTAAGTCCGTATTTATACCTATAAATAGAAAGGCTTCTCCATCTCCAGGAAGAGGGGGAAAATTCGAGAGAAAAAACAAAAAGATTAGGAAAAGGGGCTTGAAAATTGAAAGAAAAAAGAGTAACAATTCAAAGGAAAAACAGAGAGAAACCAAGTGTGGGAAGTAAAGAATTCGTCGAAAAGGGTCTCAAAATTGTTATTTCCCTTTTGATTTGGTTCGAGTCGACGTTCTGCGGTTGAGTCTGCTAGCCGAAAAGTTCTCGACGTGAAAGCCCTTAGCTTGCTACCCGAAAAAAGGTGTGAACTCACTCATCTATTTCACTCTCGTCTTTCCCATCTTATTTTGGTTCATACGATTTGTTTCCGTCCTAGTTTTGTTATTGTTTATTGTCGTCGATTCTCTGGGTAGAAAAATAATTTTGACTTTTTATGGAATTATTTTAGGGATGAAATACTTGACGTGACTTGATCAAAAATTTTGATTATTGTATTTTTGTTGATGCCTTGACAAGAGCTTGGGTCTAAATTGCTAGGAGCCAATTACTTCTATGAGAGCTTGTAGTATCTAGTTTTTTGCCCTTCTCACTACTTTATTATTCGTATTTATTTCACTAACGTTGTATTTTTTTGAATATATACTTGTGTGGTTTGATGGATTAGCTTTTATTTTATTTAATTTTGCTTAGTTTAAAAGATCTCTTGGTTTACTTCGATTAATGTTTTACCCATTCGACATGTGTAGATGTAGTAACACCACATTATTTAATCATTTACTTTATAATCACAAATAAACCTTTCATAATAAAAGAGGTAAAATTTTGGTTTTAAGTACAATCTCAAATGAAAAGCAGATTTTCGAAATTGATCAAAACGGCTAGCAATTGTCTTTTGTCATCAAAAATATTTATTAACGATATTTAGCGCCTTGATTAGAATTTTTCAAGTAAGTCACAAATGATTCTAATTACTCAAGTGTTGGTTTTACAAATAACGTGCTTATCAAATTGCAGTCTTTTATTGACTCAATATAGTTTAAATATTTGTTACCTTCAATATCTATTTTTAACTTTATTTCAAATTTCTCTTTTTTCCCAGATTTTAAAAGTTTCCGAAATGCAAGGTATATATTTATTTTTACGCCGCCGTGTACAAGGTATACTTTATTATTATTATTATTATTATTATTATTATTATTATTATCTTTTTCACTAATATTACATAATTTACAAGTTATTTCAATGCTATTATATAATGCACTTTACTGTCACATTTTATTTCCGACTTAGTTTAGTCTGTTGAAATTTCATAAATCAAATGAAATTTCACCTCCTTTTACATATTTCTAATATTCATATATTTAGGTCTATTTTAAGTAAATTCTTGCGTACTTTAAAACTACACTTTCTTATTTCATAATGAATTTTATTCATGTATTCAACTTCATATATGTTAAACATATTTTCATGTATTCAACTTCATATATGTTAAACATATTTTCTCACAAAATCATAAGATTTTATACCTTTATTATTATCACAATAAAATGTTACTGTTTCTCATATTTTTCAAAATATTCGTTTCTGTATACATCGTGCAATAACTATATTATTTTCTTGTATATGATGGCATTACATCTTCTATACCTTAAGTTTTTCTTTCAAAATTAAAAACAATAATAATAAAGATTTCATTGTTACTATTTTTAGCAAATAACGAGTTAAATATTTTCCAAATATTTTTCTGAAACTAAATTTAAGGACTATATCTTCGGATAGGCTCTGATGGGTGCCTAATACCTTTCTTTAGAGTAACTAAAACCCTTACTTAGAATCTCACTGATTTTCACAGACTAAAATAGAATTTTCACATTACAAAATGATTTTCCTAGTTTTTCCCTAAAAGTTAGGTGGCAACTCGAAACAAAATAAATAATTTTTCAAAAAAACAAAGAGTCACTACGAACCACCATACGTTGCGGACTGTTTCGATCGGTTCGAAATGGGTTGCGACAGGTGTGTCGGCCAAAGGAGAATGGAGGGCTTGGCATGATATATAGGTATAGTAGCATGGAATGAGGTTGCAATAGCCAAATATGCTTGGAATATCGCGCAAAAAGAAGACAACCTATTTAAAAAATAGGAAGAGCATGGATTGAGAACTTGTATAGTAGGAATAGCAACAGTTCTTGATTTTGTTATATACTGTAGATTGTAATAAGTGATTTTGATGGATGATTAATAAAACTTTTGTTCTACCAGAAAAAAAATGAGTGGTTTAACGGATTTGATGGCCTAAGCAAAAATATATTTAAAAAATCCTTAAATTTCTTTAATAAATTTCATACATAATGATACACAAAAAGAAGCTCACGTGACTTTGATCTAGTGGTGAGAATACAAAGTCAGATGTGTGGGTTAGGCATACTTCACGATATTGAATTCCCCCAAAGAAAAATATAAATTTGATTAAGTGAAAAGAGTAGAGGGGTTGGGTGAGCACACTATCTAGTGAATTCCAAACCTTGTAATATGCTTGGAGTATTTCTTAGTTAGAAGACGAGACACAAAAAAAAAAAATTGCTTTCCGAAGTATGGATCAATAAAACATGAGAAAAAACAGCTAATTCAGAGAAATTGGGTTGATTTAGAAAATAAAATAGCCGTAAACATATAAAAAGAAAAAAAAAAAAAAAAAGGACTACACAGAAAAAAATTCTCACTAGTTACTCACTCAACCATAGCATTTAACAAATCAAAGATAAAAGATTAATATTTGAAGTCTAATACAGTAATTACATAAATTATAGTACTACATTACATTTAATATTAAAATGTTTTGGGAGGCTTTAATATTGGTGGACCTAAGGCTAGTGCTTCACATGCCTTACCCTCCTATCGAATTCTTTCATCATATTGGAATTAAAGCCAAAGAGCCCCAGCTTCTTTGAGAAGAGGGACAAGAGTGCCATTAATATGAGAAGCCATAACTCTATCCATTGATCCGATCAGTTGTCCACCAATGAAGACGACTGGAACGGCTGGTGAGTTGCCGAGAAGCTTGGAGAGCGCCCGGTCCATCCCTTTACCGTTAGGTTCTTGGTCCAGCTCGTACACCGTTGGACTCACACCGAGCTCACTGAACAGCCTCTTCACTGCATGGCACATGCAACAACTGCTCGAGCTGAATATCACCACCGCACTTACGGATGCCAGCTTCACCACCCTCTCCAACGAGTTGGTAGACGATGACATTCGCCTCGCCCTTGTGTTTTGGTGATTTCCCCAGGATGAATTTTGTTCTTGGTACTGCATTTTGTACACTATTGGTAATAAAAATGTAGGAATTTTTTTTTTTTTATATAGAAAAGTTTTCGAGGAATGTTGTGAATTTGTGGAATGATGAGAAAAGAGGAGTAGAATATATATAGTGTAAAGAGGAGATCGAAAAACGGGGTGTTTTTCGTGAATTTAATTTTGTGCATGGAAGAAGTGGAATGTAGTTTTTTGCGTTAAATGGATCATTAAATACTAAAGGTGTACAAATAGTAGTGGCCGTTTGCAATTAGTTGCATTAAAGAATATACTTTCTTTATTTCTTTTTTATTTGCTCCCTTTATTTTTTGTAAACTAATTTAATTAAGCTTTAAAATAAATTAAATTATAATAATTAATTTTTTTAAAATTAAAATTTAAATATATAAAAATTATTATACAATTTTTTAATGCCATTAAAAAATATATTTTAAAATATTAATTAAATTTTGTATTGATTGACTTAAAAAAAGAAGAAAAAAAAAGAAATGGAGTGAACAGTTGGTATACTTGGAAGACGGAATATACACATCATACAGTAATACAGTTATATATACTGAATTGCTCCCCCAGACGCCGACTGCACACTAAACTATAATTATTATTAAGAACCATCACTATATATATTTCATTTATTTTACTATCTAAAGAATGTATCAAAAATAAATTTTTATTTTTAATATATAAAAAAATAATTATTTTTTAATATTTTATTTTTAGCATTAATTACTTTTAAAAATTAGGAATAGGAGAATAGAAAATGAAAGAAAATTACAATGTGAAAAATCGAATATTTGCCAACAAGATGCAAGTTCAAATAATCAATTAACTGACACTTAATACTAAACATTAAAATAAAAAATAATATGATAAAATAATTATTTCAGTCAATATCTTTTTAATGAATAAACTAAGCTCAAATATAACAAGTAAAATTAAAAGAAAAAATATTAACAACCATCATCATTATCCATCACCACTAACTTGCTATCACAATTGTCCACTACAATTATTAATTGCTACCACAAACAATACAACGATGACCAACCGCCGTTAATCACTAATGTTAATCTTGACCAACCATAATCACCCAACACAATCCCTAATTGGCATTTACAATTATCATCGGTAATAATCGTCACCTCAAACTGCTGTAAAATAATTTATTTTTTAATTAATAGAGTATTGGATTAATTTAGTATCTTATCTAATTTTATATTTACTAAAATTTTCAAGTAAGGACAACTATTTTATAGATTTAAATGTTAAAAGAAAGGTCTTAATTATTTAAAGCTCTAAATATGTACATTCATTTCGGAGAGGATTGTCATAGCGGGAGACTTCAATGGGCACATTGGGGTTGTGCTGGGAGGTTATGACGATGTGCATGGAGGTTTTGGTTTTGGTGATAGGAATGAGGAGGGAGCAACTTTGTTGGATTTTGCGAGGGCTTTTGGGTTGGTGGTGGTGAATTCGAGCTTTCCGAAGAAGGAGGATCACCAGATTACCTTTCGAAGTGAAATAGCCAAGACTCAGATTGACTTTATGCTGCTAAGGAGGGGGGATAGGGTTTTATGTAAGGACTGTAAAGTCATTCCGAGTGAGCATCTTTCGACTCAGCATAGGCTCCTGGTGATGGACTTGTTTATGAAGATGAGCAAAAAAAGAAGGGTCGAGGAGGGTCAGCCTAGAATTAGGTGGGGTGGATTGACGCCAAATAATGCGCTGAAGATAAAAGAGAAAGTGGCGGTTTTGAGGGTGTGGGATTATAGGGGAGACGTGGATTCCATGTGGGATAAGGATGCCAGTTGCATCACGGAGACTGCTAGAGAAGTATTGGGTATTTCGAGAGGTCAGGTAGGATGACATAAGGGGTACTGGTGGTGAAATGAAGGTGTTAAGAAGAAAGTGAAGATTAAGAAGGGGGCGTATGTTAAGATAATTGAGAGTAAAGATGCAGAGGAGAAGAGGATGAATTGGAAGGTCTACAAATTAGCAAAGAAGGAGGCTAAGCTTGCAGTTACGGCTGCAAAGTCAATAGTGTTTGAGAGCTTGTATGCGGGGTTAGAGGAGAAAGGCGGGAAAAAAAGGTTTTATAGGCTTGCTAAGGCTAGGGAGCGGAAGGGTCGGGACCTCGACCAAGTGAAGTGCATTAAGGGGGAGGATGGTAGATTTTTGATGGAGAATACCCATATTAAGAAGAGATGGCAGGAGTATTTCCATAGGCTTTTGAACGAAGAAGGGGACAAAGTGTCACGACCCAAAATCCCATCGGGCCGGACTGGCACCCGAAGCCGAGAAGGCTCGGGAGAACCCGTTCAAATACCTGTACTTTCACTTACATGTCACCAAAAATTTGGACAGCACTCCGTTGAATATAGAAGGGTCTAATTACCTGTATCAGAACAACAGGCACAAATATATATATATATATATAATACTTGGCTGTCAGGGCCACCACATATACAAATATAACATCACTATATAAACTTCCATGACTTTACCCTTTCTTATGTCTACAAAGCCTCTAGGATATACATGACATAACTAGGGTCGGGACAAACCCCCCGCCCACACATGACTCCTGTACAATAACAAAATATAAGGAACCGACTCGGAGAGCTCCGAAGCAAACTGGAGCTCACCAACAATAGTTGTATGACCTGGCTCCTACTTGTGCGGTGTATAAGTTGAGATACCTGTGCCTGCAGCATGAAATGCAGGTCTCCATGGGGAACGTCAGTACAAAATATGTACTGAGTATGTAAAGCTGTAGATAATCACATATGATATAAGAGCTCAATAGAAATCAGAAACAAGTGAATAAAGCGTAATAGGAGTGGACCACACTTACTAAAACTTGTGACAACCTGTACATTGCATTTATTTAATCACTTTACCTTCGTTCTTATCATCTTTGTAATCATTACTGTACTGTACTGTGACTATTAGGCTGCCTCCAGTACATATCAACTGGGATCGACCCATGCTAGGCTTATACCCCTGGGATACCACCCATAAACACATAAATAGGGATCGACCCATGCTAGGCTTATGCCCCTGGGATACCACCCGATAAGAGAGAACTTCCATCACTTAGTTCAATTAATCTTTGAGATTCTTATTTCGGTCGCCACCGTATTTTTGATACTTTGAAACAATGATACATCAATAGGAACCAAGTAATAGACCTTCTATACAATAACGATGTAATAAAGACTCATTGGTACATCAACAATGTGTTTCAGAATCATCAATATCACAACAATGAAATAGGAGCCTTTTGGTATATCAACGAAACATTTTGACACTTTATAGAATGAAAACAACTTCGTTGGTAATGTAGAACAATACATGTTTTTGGACAACCTCGGAATCTTACTTGATGGAACATTGGTGTTTTCATGCCAAAGAACATTGTTAGAGTATGCTTTACATACCTCGTTGTAGATTCGGATACCAATTCAACACAACTTCCCGCCTTTACAAATCACTTATCTACAATGATATGTTTGGTATCTAGTATTAGCAACCCAACACCACAATTCTCTTCCATAATTCCATACAACCAATATTTGCAAAGCATTCCAAAAACCAACTTGAACAATAGGTTTATGTGTATATATATAGATAATCATCATTTCAATACCACATCATCACACCAAATTCTTTCACAATTCAACATAATCCAACCATGCACAAGAATAATCCAACATCATTTCCAATCATCTTTCAACAACAATCAAATAATATACTTCTTATGCTCACATGCATATATATACATATCCATATAAATAACACCAACATAATTTATATCCTTACCATAAAATGGTCCTTTTGATTTCGAAGTCCTGTTGGCACAAATAAGGGGTGCTTCTCGAAGCACTCGAGACAGTGAACACAACTACAGAATCAATTTGGATTTTTTACGGTTGAATCACAAGATAATTGGAGTTGAACTTAGGCTAGGGTTTCCTTATTCTTCAATAATTTGGATAAAAATGATGGATATGAGGCTAAGTATATGTATATAATGACCAATTTTCGTCCATGAGGTGATGGAAAATGACCATATTGCCCTTAAAATTTTAAGTAAATTCGAATATGTCCATGGTGGACTATTTTGATCGGCTAAAGTAAATCGACCATAACTCTTTTCTCCGATATTGGATTTGGGTGAAATTGGTATCGTTGGAAAGATAATTAAAAGGGATTTCATTTCATATAAAGTAGGCCACCCAGTTCGTCCTGTACAAGGAGTTATGATCATTTGAAGTTGACCCTAAAAATCTGTTTTGAGAGGCTGAAGTAAAACGAGTATAACTCCTTACTCAGATGTTGGATTTGGATGAAACAAATTGAATTGGAAAGAAGACTCAAATATCTTTGGAAAGAAGACTCAAATATCTTTCTTTTGATAGGTCGTAGCCCTCCCAGTTCATTATATTAAGGGAGTTATGATCGTTCAAAATTGACCCAAAAAACTGGCAGGCCTCAATAGTTTGTGTGCAGGAAATTTTCCTGCACATTTACTATTCACCATATCCCGGCCACCGTTTTATAGTTTCGAACGTGCTCGATTATATCCGAAACTTATCCGTTTTTGGAAATCTTTATATCATTGGAAAGATTATTCTATAACCTTCATATGGAGCCATCGACAGGCAAATTCCGGTATAAATAAAATAAAAAATTAATTCCATATAAATAAGACCAATCACGTACTTGAATACGCCAATACATGTACTTGAATACGGGGTATTACATACTTCCCCCCTTTAGGACATTCGTCCTCGAATGTTAGCGTAGTTATTCAACCAAAACAAGTTCAAGTCCACCATTAACATTCACATCATCACATAAATACTATGCATATATAAACAAAAACTTACTTGTTAATGTTCTAACTCCGTTTCTTGAACTTTCTCTTCATCTTTGAACAAACGACGGTACTTAGATTTCATTGCTTCCTCAGCTTCCCATGTAATCTCTTCCCTTTGTTTATTTCTCCAAAGTACTTTCACCGATGCTAGTTCTTTATTTCTCATCTTCTTAACTTGACGATCTAATATAGCAATAGGCATCTCCTCATAGGTAAGATCTTCTGTTACTTGCACATCTTCAGTAGAAGTAATAAGGGACGGATCTCCGATGCACTTTCGAAGCATCGATACATAAAATACTGGATGCACTGATGAGAGTTCCTGGGGTAGCTCTAATTCATAAGCAACTTGCCCACATCTTCGAATAATCTTATACGGGCCTATATATCATGGACTCAACTTTTATTTCTTGCCAAATCTCATCACCCCTTTCATTGGAGATACCTTCAAAAATACCCAATCGCCTAACTAAAACTCTAGCTCTCTTCTTCTACTATCCGCATATGACTTGTGTCGACTTTGAGCTGTTTTCAACCGTTGCTGAATCACCTTGACTTTTTCTATGGCTTGATACACAAGATCCGGTCCGAACATAAGAGTTTCACCCGCTTCGAACCATCCTATTGGTGATCTACACTTCCTCTCATATAAAGCTTCATATGGTTCCATTTTGATACTTGAATGATAGTTATTATTGTAGGCAAACTAAATAAGAGGTAAATGATCATCCCAGCTGCCTTTAAAATCTATAACACATGCTCGTAGCATATCTTCAAGTGTTTGAATGGTGCGCTCTGCTTGTCCATCTGTCTGAGGGTGAAAAGTTATACTCAGATTCACTTGTGTTCCCAAACTCCGTTGGAAAGACTTCCAAAAGTTTGCAGTAAATTGAGTTCCCCGATCCGATATAATAGAAGTTGGCACTCCATGTAATCGGACTATTTCTTTAACATACAGCTTTGAATATTCTTCTACTGTGTAAATGGTCTTAACGGGTAAGAAATGTGCGGATTTAGTAAGCCTATCCATAATCACCCATATAGAATCAAATTTCCGAGTTGTATGAGGCAAACTTGTAACAAAATCCATGTTGATCATGTCCCACTTCCAAATTGGAAGATCTATGCATTGCATATAGCCTCTGGGTTTTTGGTGCTCAACTTTAACTCTTTGACAATTTGGACATTCAGCTACAAATTCTGCAATGCTCTTCTTCATGACATTCCACCAATACATATATTTCAAATCTTGATATATTTTGGTTGATCCTGGATGAATGGAATACCTTGAAAAATGAGCCTCGGTCATAATCTTCTTTCTTAGCCCGTCTACATCCGGCACACACAATCGGTTTTGGCACTGAAGTACTCCTTCTCGCGTAAGCTCAAATGCCTTGGTCGCACCACTCTAAACGTTCTCTTTAAGTTGTAATAAAATAGGATCTGCATATTGCTTCTCTTTCACTTCAGCTACTAATGAAGATTCCGCAGCATTATGTACGATAAGCTCTTTATTCGGAGTTTCAAGAAGGCGAACTCCTAAACTAGCTAACTGGTGAAGATCTTTAACCATCCCTTGCCTTTCTATAGGCTCCATCATATCCTTACGACTTAACGCATCAGCTACCATATTTGCTTTCCCTAGATGGTACAAGATATCAACATCAGAGTCCTTTAATAGTTCAAGCCATCTCCGCTGCCTTAAATTTAGATCCTTCTGATTAAAAATATATTGCAAGCTCTTATGGTCAATATATATATCAACATGAACCCCATATAAGTAGTGGCTCCATATCTTTAAAGCAAAAATAACTGCTGCCAGCTCAAGATCGTGTGTAGGATAATTTTTCTTATGTGGATACAATTGTCTAGAAGCATATGCTATTACCTTACCATGCTGCATCAATACACATCCTAAACCAATTCTAGAAGTATCACAATACACTGTATACCCTTCGGTGCTTTCTGGAAGTACCAACACGGGTGTAGAAATCAACTTGTTCTTTAAATCTTGAAAACTCTTCTCACATGCATCATTCCATTGGAATTTGGATGCTTTATGGGTTAGCTTGGTTAAGGGTGCTGAAATGGAAGAAAAGTCTTTAACAAACCTTCTATAATAACCGGCCAACCCGAGAAAACTATGAATCTCCATAGGCGTTGTGGGCCTTGGCCAGTTCTTCACAGCTTCTATCTTTTGAGCATCAACCTTTATCCCTTCACTAGATACAATATGACCCAAAAATGCCACCGACTTTAACCAAAACTCACATTTAGAGAACTTTGCATAAAGCTTACAATCACGAAGAGTCTGCAATGTCTGTCGTAAGTGATTGGCATGGTCCTCTTCTGATCTAGAATAAACTAGAATATCATCTATAAAAACTATCACAAATACATCCAGGAATGGCTTAAACACCCTATTCATCAAATCCATAAAAGCTGCAGGTGCATTTGTTAGCCCAAATGACATAACCAGAAACTCATAATGACCATACCGTGTTCGGAAAGCTGTCTTGGGTATATCCTTCTCTTTGACCCTTACTTGGTGGTAACCTGACCTCAAATCAATCTTAGAAAAACACTTGGCGCCCTGTAACTGATCAAATAAATCATCAATTCTTGGGAGAGGATATTTATTCTTAATAATCACCTTATTCAATTGCCGATAATCAATACACATCCTCAGCGAGCCATCCTTTTTGCGCACAAATAACACTGGTGTTCCCCAGAGGGACATACTAGGCCTTATGAATCCCTTCTCTAGCAAATCTTTCAATTGCTCTTTCAATTCTCGTAATTCTGCTGGGGCCATTCTATACGACGGAATAGAGATTGGTTGGGTACCTGGTATTACATCAATACCAAATTCTACTTCTCGTTCAGGAGGCAAACTTGGAAGATCTTCAGGAAATTCATTTACCACCGGAACAGCGTGAAGAGTTAGTGGCTCCGCTTCTGTATCCCTTACTCTAACTAAATGATATATGTATCCCTTGGAAATCATTCTTCTTGCCTTAAAATAAGAAATAAATCTACCTCTTGGCGCGCTAATTCCACTTTTCCATTCAAGGACTGATTCATTTGGAAAATGGAAATATACCTTTTTCGTGCAGCAATCAATTGTGGCATAACAAGACGCCAACCAGTCCATACCCATTATAACATCAAAATCTACCATTTCTAACTCTACAAGATCAATCATCGTATCACGACCACAAACGGTTACTATGCAGTTTCGATAAACCCTTCTAGCTATAATAGATTCCCCAATCGGTGTGGATACTTCAAATGGCTTAACTAATTGTTCGGGTATTCTTTTGAACTTTCTAGCAACCAATGGAGTAACATAAGATAATGTAGAACCGGGATCAATTAAGGCATATAAATCAAATGAAAAGATAGACAATGTACTCGTAACCACATCTGGGGAAGCCTCTAAATTCTGTCGATCCGCTAGAGCATATGTACAATTTTAAGCCCCGCTAGAACCCGTGGCTCCTCTATTACCTCTAACACGACCTATTGGTTGTGCACCCCTTCTTGAATAAGGCATCGATGATAATGATGCAACAAATGACCCCGTAGGCCGTGCCATACCCCCTATGTTCCTTCGTGGGTATTCCCTCATCATATGCCCCGACATACCGCACCAAAAGCAAACATTGGTCCCCAACCGACATGCGCCCAAATGATACCTTCCATATTTATTGCATGGCTCTCGAGGAGGTCTCGATTGGCTCATATTCCCTTGCCCATGATAACCCATAGATCGCGAACTATGACTCTCACTTCTTTGCCCAAATTGACTGCATCTGAACCCCTGATGCTGTGGTGGAGCACTAGCTGTAGAATAAGAAAATAATGGCCTAGGTGGTCTAGCAGAAAATTGAGGTCTAAAACCTCCCTGTGGCACCATAAACTGCCCTATAGATCTATCCCTCTTAGAAGATTCGCTTTCAAATTCCTGTGTTTTTTTTCTTTGCCTCTGATCTTCCATTTTCTGTGCAAATGCTTGGATCCTAGCTATATCCATGTCTTTATTCAGTGCAGCAATAGTACAATCCCTAACCAAATATGGATCTAATCCATTCACATACCGATGAACTCTGTCATCCATGGTAGCTATAACATTAGGAGCATATCTGGACAAGGAATTAAATCAAAGACTATACTCCCTCACACTTGTATTACCCTGTCAAAGATTTAAGAACTGATCCGCACTGGCTTGACGAGTCTCATATGGAAGATAATAATCAATAAATGCCTCTTTGAACTCTTTCCAAATAGCTGGGGGTGCATCAACGCCCCTTGACCATTTCCAGTCTTCATACCAATATATAGCCTCACCTTTGAATCTATGCATGGCTAACTCCACTGTCTCTCTGCTCGATACATGCATCACCTCTAGGGCCCTTTGGATCTGATCAATAAAGTCCTGCAGATCTTCATTAATATCGGATCCAATAAAAGTAGGCAGATCCATCTTAAGAAAATCTTGCGTTCGAAGACTAGCCGCCCTATCAGTACTGCTAGAACCCGCGGCAGGAATAGCTTGCCCTTGGACTTGACCGGCAATAATCCGGGTCAACAGTTGTACTGCATCCCTCATATCCTGATCAGCAGTATTAACAAGTGGTTTTGTGAATGTGGTTTGCCTCCCCCTTATTTCATCTGGATTGGAAGACATTTCAGGTACCCGCTCAGCTTAAGTTTCACTCTGATTAACTTATGCAGGTGGTGACTTACTAGTCCCTTCTCCGGCAGCTACATCTACCCGCTCGACGGTATTCTTACTTCCGGTATCCGGCATTCTTACTGTAATAAGAAAAACAAATAGATTCAGTGGTCAACTATGACTTCATTTTCTATATAAACTCTATGGCACGATCTATGATCTGAAGAAATGAAACAATTTCCTAAATGTCTATAGCCTCCTGTTTATAGATGTGGTGCACAACACACCGATAAATAAGACTCTACATAGACACGTCTTTGTAAACTCACTAGGACGAACCTCTCTGATACCACCTTTGTCACGACCCAAAATCCCATCGGGCCGGACTGGCACCCGAAGCCGAGAAGGCCCGGGAGAACCCGTTCAAATACCTGTACTTTCACTTACATGTCACCAAAAATTTGGACAGCACTTCGTTGCATATAGAAGGGTCTAATTAACTGTATCAGTACAACACGCACAAATATATATATATATATATATATATATATATATATATATATATATATAATACTTGGCCGTCGGGGCCACCACATATATAAATATAACATCATTATATAAACTTTCATGACTTTACCCTTTCTTATGTCTACAAAGCCTCTAGGATATACATGACATAACTAGGGTCGGACAAACCCCCGCCCACACATGACTCCTGTACAATAACAAAACATAAGGAACCGACTCGAAAAGCTCCGAAGCAAACTGGAGCTCGCCAACAATAGCTGTATGACCTGGCTCCTACTTGTGCGGTGTATAAGCTGAGGTACCTGTGCCTGCAGCACGAAATGCAGGTCCCCATGGGGGACATCAGTACGAAATATGTACTGATTATGTAAAGCTGTAATAATCACATATGATATAGGAGCTCAATAGAAATCAGAAACAAGTGAATAAAGCGTAATAGGAGTGGACCACACTTACTAAAACTTGTGACAACCTGTACATTGCATTTATTTAATCACTTTACCTTCGTTCTTATCATCTTTGTAATCATTACTGTACTGTACTGTGACCATTAGACTGCCTCCAGTACATATCAACTGGGATCGACCCATGCTAGGCTTATGCCCCTGGGATACCACCCATAAACATATAAATAAGGATCGACCCATGCTAGGTTTATGCCCCTGGGATACCACCCATAAACACATAAATAGGGATTGACCCATGCTAGGCTTATACCCCTGGGATACCACCCGATAAGAGAGAACTTCCATCACTTAGTTCAATTAATCTTTGAGATTGTTATTTCGGTTGCCACCATATTTTTGATACTTTGAAACAATGATACATCAATAGGAACCAAGTAATAGACCTTCTATACAATAACGATGTAATAAAGACTCATTGGTACATCAACAATGTGTTTCAGAATCATCAATATCACAACAATGAAATAGGAGCCTTTTGGTATATCAACGAAACATTTTGACACTTTATAGAATGGAAACAACTTCATTGGTAATGTAGAACAATACATGTTTCTGGACAACCTCGGAATCTTACTTGATGGAACATTGGTGTTTTCATGCCAAAGAACATTGTTAGAGTATGCTTTACATACCTCGTTGTAGATTCGGATACCAATTCAACACAACTTCCCGCCTTTACAAATCACTTATCTACAATGATATGTTTGGTATCTAGTATTAGCAACCCAACACCATAATTCTCTATATTTGCAAAGCATTCCAAAAACCAACTTGAACAATAGGTTTATGTGTACATATATATATATAATCATCATTTAAATACCACATCATCACACCAAATCCTTTAACAATTCAACATAATCCAACCATGCACAAGAATAATCCAACATCATTTCCAATCATCTTTCAACAACAATCAAATAACATACTTCTTATGCTCACATGCATATATATACATATCCATATAAAGAACACCAACATAATTTACATCCTTACCATAAAATGGCCCTTTTGATTTCGAAGTCTTGTTGGCACAAATAAGGGGTACTTCTCGAAGCCCTCGAGACGGTGAACACAACTACGGAATCAATTTGGATTTTCTACGGTTGAATCACAAGATAATTGGAGTTGAACTTAGGCTAGGGTTTCCTTATTCTTTAATAATTTGGATAAAAATGATGGATATGAGGCTAATTATATGTATATAATGACAAATTTTCGTCCATGAGGTGATGGAAAATGACCATATTGCCCTTAAAATTTTAAGTAAATCCGAATCTGTCCATGGTGGACTATTTTGATAAGCTAAAGTAAATCGGCCATAACTCTTTTCTACGATATTTAATTTGGGTAAAATTGGTATCGTTTGAAAAATAATTCAAAGGGCTTTGATTTCATATAAAGTAGGCCACCCAGTTCGTCCTGTACAAGGAGTTATGATCGTTTGAAGTTGACCCTAAAAATCTGTTTTGAGAGGCTGAAGTAAAACGAGTATAACTCCTTACTCAGATGTTGGATTTGGATGAAACCAATTGTATTAGAAAGAAGACTCAAATATCTTTCTTTTGATAGGTTGTATCCCTCCCAGTTCATTATATTAAGGAAGTTATGATCGTTCAAAGTTGACCCAAAAAACTGGCAGGCCTCAGTAGTTTGTGTGTAGGAAATTTTCCTGCACATTTACTATTCACCATATCCCGGCCACCGTTTTATAGTTTCAAACTTGCTCGATTATATCTGAAACTTATCCATTTTTGGAAATCATTATATCGTTGGAAAGCTTATTCAATAACCTTCGTATGGAGCCATCGACGGACAAATTCTGGTATAAATAAAATAAAAAATTAATTCCATATAAATAAGACCAATCACGTACTTGAATACGCCAATACATGTACTTGAATACGGGGTGTTACACAAAGGCATTGAGTTAGGTGAGCTGGAATACTCAGAGGAGAGATGTGATTTCAGTTATTGTAGATGTTTTAAGGTTGAGGAGGTTAGGGAAGCTATTCGTACGATGTGAAGGGGAAGGACAACAAGGCCTGATGAGATTCCAGTGAATTTTTAGAAGTTTCCAGGTAGGGAAGGGTTAAGGTGGTTAACTGATTTATTTAACGGTATTTTCAAGATGGTGAGGATGCCTGAATCTTGGAGGTAGAGTACGATGATTCTTTATACAAAAACAAGGGGGACATTAAGAGTTACAGCAACTATAGGGGTATCAAGTTGCTGAGTCATACTATGAAGATTTGAGAGAGGGTGGTGGAGCAAAAATTAAGGAAAATTGTGTCCATTTCAGAGAATCAGTTTGGTTTTATGCCCGGTCACTCGACGACAGAGACAATACACTTGGTGAGGAGATTGGTGGAATAGTATAGGAAAAGAAAAAGTATTTGCACATGGTGTTCATCGAATTGGAGAAGGCTTATGATAAAGTCCCTAGGGAGGTTCTTTGGAGATACTTAGAGGCAAGAGGGGTCCCGTGGTGTAAATCAGAGTTATTAAGGACATGTACGATAGAGGAAATACCCAGGTGAGAACGATGGGAGGGGACTCAGAATATTTTTCAGTCGAGATAGGGTTGCATCAAGGTTCGACTCTTAGCCCGTTCCTATTTGCGTTGGTGATGGATGCGTTGATGCGACGTATTCAAGGAAAAGTTCCATGGTGTATGTTGTTTGCGGATAATATAGTGTTGATTAATGAGATACGAGGAGGTGTGAATGAAAAATTAGAGGTTTGGAGGCAAACCCTCGAGTCCAAGGGGTTCAAGTTGAGTAGGTCCAAGACGGAGTATATGGAATGCAAGTTTAGCAACTTGAGGCAGGAGGACGATGTGGTGGTAAGGCTGGATTCCCAGGATATTTGTAAGAGGGATAGTTTTAAGTATATTAGGTCTATTATTTAAGGAAATGACGAGATTGATGAGGATATCTCTAAATATATTAGAGATGGTTGGATGAAGTGGAGGCTCGCCTCGGGTGTGTTGTGTGATAAAAAGGTGCCACTTAAGCTTAAAGACAAATTCTATAAAGTGCCAGTTCGTCCATCTATGTTATATGGGGCAGAGTGTTAGACAGTCAAGAACTCCCACATTTAAAAATTGAAGGTGGCGAAAATGAGAATGTCGCGTTGGATGTGTGGACTTACTAGAGGGGATAGAGTTTAGAATGAGATAGTCGGGGAGAAGGTGGGTGTAATACCCCGAAGATTTCTAACAAATTTTATCCCAAGAATTCCTAATATTAGCTTCTAAAGTGAATGATAATCACTCCATGAGGAATTTTCAAAATTTTAACTTTTTGTTATGTGGAAAATTCAATAAGCTTTCCATCGATATATGATTCGCTTAAATCCGATAATCGGGTAAAAAGTTATGATTATTTCAAATTTTCATCGTAAAACAGCGCCATATAAGTCATTGGGCGCCGCGCCACAAGAGGAAATGGCATTTGGCAATTTCTAGTAGGTCTTCGCAATTATGGCACATCGCGTCAGCACTCAAATTCAGAATTGTCCTTTTTTCAGTGTTTCAGCACAATTTCCCTGCGTCGCACCAAAGTTACAGGTCATGAAGGAAGGGGCAACGCGATGGCTCTGCGTCGCGCCATCCCTCAGTTTTCCAATTGTCAAATTCCAGTGACACAGCGCGATAGTGCTGCGTTGCGCCAGGGGTTCAATTGAGGAAATATTTACTGAAATTACAAGACGCGTCTAGGGTTAAAAATGTCAATTTCACACCCCTATTTACGCCCTTTAATACATGATTCAACCACTTTTCACCTAAAATACACTCTCTTCTCTCAAGTTTCTCTCAAGAACAAGCTAGTTTTTTCATAGAAGATCCAATTTCAAGAAGGTTTCACCATCAATCTTCATGAAATCACGAACTAAGGTATGCATAGTGTTTATTCATGGACTCCTTTCATCCATGAAGCCCAAGAATCGCTTTTCTAAATTCAAGTTATGGATTTTCTTATGAATTTCATGATTGGGATGCTTTTGTTCATGTTGATAATGAGTAATTGAATTGTATTCCATGAATGAGTGTTAAATTCCATATGGGTTGATTTGTATCGGTATAGATTCATAAAACCTAGGACTAAACCCTTGAATGATTAAATTGGAATTGAATCATGACAATTAATTGTTGTTTGATGTTGTTTACACATTCTATGCCTACTATGTGTTTGGTTGAATGCCTAGATAAAGGGAAACTGTCTAATTAGCATGATATCATGAAATCCCCATGTATGTACAAGTTTATGCCTATCACATGTTTAATGAAATACATCAGTAAATGTATTATGATGATTATTATGTATTCAAGTAAGTCATGCTTTGTCAGTTTCATTCCATCGAGTCTTGGGGGTACTTGTACCCGAAACATTAGTTGTGTACCTAGAGCCATGTTATTTTTTCACGATACTCTCAGTCAAGCCATGATCCTTAGACTTCAGACAGTCTTATGACTCAGTAAATCTTCATGATCTCATGAACTCAGTCAGTTGTCAGATATTAGTAATATTCCGTCAGTCAACGAAATTCAGTAACTCAGTCCATATTCAGTTCAGTAAATCATGTTCAGTATTCACTCATATGGGAGTAAAAATTAGCACTGAGTGAACCCAAGGATGGGGACACACACTATCAGATGGGGATGTGATCCTTAGCAGTCATCCTTGCGTTCCAGAACTATGTATCTAGCATAGGTTGAGACATCAACACTGTCGATGAGGGTTGATGAGGTGGATAAGAACTATTTGATAAGTTCCCCACCGTTCTCGTACATGGGATACTATCAAATGAGGGTCTTCCATAGCTTATCCTTACCAGTGGTGCGGTATTGACACCCTTCCAATTGGGGTACAGATCGGACCCCATCTCAGCCATAATGGTGTATCATGGGCATATCGGTTAAATACTACCTCCCACAGTTTTAGTACCAGTCTCAGTAAAAGAAGTCAGATCGTTCTTCAAATTCAAGACTGTCAAATACAGTCGACTCAAATACAGTAAGGAACTCAGATAGTTTTATTAGATTCAGGACTGTCAGATACAGTCACCCATGTCATTAGTATTCAGATTCAGTAATCATGATATCACGATATCACAGTGTTAGTTACAGTTACATATTTATATATGCATTCTCGTATTCATGTTAGACAGTCATCTAGCATTATTCGTGCATGTTAACCCTTGCATTAGCTTACCTCACATGTATACTCAATATATTCCATTATACTGACGTATTTGTGCTATGGTGCTTTTTTTTTATGCTACACCATAGGTTCAGAGACACGAGTTCCAGATCAATAGTAGATTCTAGTCTCAGCAGACAGAATAGAAGTGAGTCCTCATCCTTTGAGGACATGATTATTTCTTCACTATTTCATTGATTACTTATTAGTTGGAGTTAGTTGAGGACATGTCCCATCATCTCCTTATTCAGATTATTCAGATAGTAGAGTCTTTCAGACTAGATGCAGACTATTATGTTTCAGACTTCAGTGTTTACAATTTTGTTTTGGGTATTGTATTACCCTACAGATGTTATATCATCCATGTTATGTTTAGTATTGAACCTTATGGCCTTTCAGTGCAAGTTTTTGCATTATTCAATATTTTATTCAGCGTACAGGTACAAATATCAGTCATGGGTTAGCTTGTGGTCCTTTGGGCTCATGAGCACCGTGTAGCATTTTGGTTCAGTAAATCGGGGCATTACAAACTTGGTATCAGATCCTAAGATGTTTAGGAACAGTTTTTCTTCTTTTAGTATTCATATCGTGCCAGTGAGCATAATCATAAGTCAATCTCTCAGTCTAATCCGCTTCTTCTCTTTATTTCAGAATATGCCTCCTAAGAGAAGAAATCAGTCAGCCCCTCAGCCCGAAGAACCTTTGGGTGATTATGTTTCTTATACGGAGTTTAGGATCGTATTTACCACTCTTGCTCAGTCAGTAGCTGCCCATAATGAGCGACCAGCTATTGTTCCGGCCAACCTAGTGGCTAACTCAGCTACATTTTAAATGCTCAACTAGTATTGTGGGGGACCGGGATCTGTGAATCTCAAAAGCCTCTAAAACCTCACGGATTTCTCTTTTGCTCCCGTCCTCTCTCTCTTTTCGACCTTGTCCTTCTTTTTTACTTTTTCTCTTAACTACGGACCGAGATCCCCCCTCCCCCCCCCTTTTTAACCCTCGTTTTTTCTGTTTTATAGGCACAAATCCTGACTTTAAAGTCCAGATTTGAAACCTCAAAATAAATAAACGGTAAAAAAGAGAGGGAATTTCAAATTTTAAAACCTTCCCACTCCAATCTTCAACCTCTTACAGGCTTTCAATAGCGAATTTCAAGAAATTTCAAGTTCTTGCACGAATTTGGGAACTGTTTTTTTCTGGTTTTTCGAGTTCATAGGCTGGTGGAGGCAAGTTTGGGGAAAGTCTTGGCAGCGGTGCTGGGGTTGCGACAGCTATGAAAGTTAGCCACTTCCTATTTGGGGTGGTAGATGAGGAGGAAGAGAAGATAGAAGACACAGGATTTTGATAGTGGTTGCAAGTTTTGGTAAATAAGGATGTGATTACACGATGTTTTTTTTGGGCAGAGGTAAAGGGGCACACGTGTTTTGCTTGATAAGAAAAACGGTCTGTTTGTACTGCTTTGTTGACTGAAGTATGGGTTGTCCGATCAAAATCGGATGGTCCAAATTTAATATATATATAATAAAATAAGTTACATACATAATTTGCATCAACGTCAAATTTAATATCTTTTACAATTTAATATTAACAATATATATGTGTGTGTAAAAATAAGAATATAATAAAATATATATAAAAATCAAGAATATAACCAAAAATATATGTACAACTTAAATATATTTTATGTAATAAAATATACATATCTGGTTACAATATTGCGCAAAAATAAAGTTAGAAAGGATGCGAATGCGAATACCAAAAGATCTTTATTCGTTAAAATATTTAATTATATTTAGTTAAAATATTTTATATTATGATAGAAAAATAGATTCCCTTTTATTATTTAAAAAATTATGAAAATAGAGATAAAAATACGAATCTTATTTCTCATTTAATTTTCAAAAATTATTTAGGACCACGAAGCACCGAAAAATAATTAAAGAAAAAGGGGAGAGCCAAAATTGGGTGTCAATAGATGGAGTTAAGTACTACTCTATCAAGAACTTTCTGAGGCTAAGCATGTCCTTGAAAAGTTTAGTGGGTTAAGCACTACCCTCTTTCAAGAAACAAACTAAGGCTAAGCATTGTCCTTGGAAAGGGTTAAGCACTACCCTCTCTTGAGAAATTGTCTGAGGCTAAGCATTGTCCTCTTGAAGTCAACCGATTTACTCAAAGAAAAATACTTTTTTCTAATACTGAACATGCTAAGCACAACTGCCTCGGCATTATTAAACTCTACTGCTTTACTGGACGTTGTAGATTAAGCACAACCCCTTCAAATCTATATGAACAAATCATTGCTCTCTCATGATAGATACACTTTTTTTATCAGTTGTATTACTATTGTTATGGTTGTTTACGCTACATTGTTCAATCTTCTAACCATTTTATCCAGTTGAGCTAAAAATAACAGGACTAACAGGTACAGATTAGTACATCACGAACAGCCAAACAGCTGATTCCATGATTCCACAGTACATCGAGAAGCCCAAAAGCTGATCCCACGATGAGAAACCAAACATCTGATCCCACAAGTGCATCGAGAAGCTAAACGGCTGATCCTACGATACAACAAATTTGCTTTCTATTTCCATATTCACTTTATATTTATCAATCGCTTATTTCTTATATGCCTAACCTTTGTTATTTAGTGTGTTGTAAAGTACGCAGGTAACAAAGAAGGACTATCAAACAGAGATAATTTTTATTTTTGTTTTCAAAATATTACCCCATCTATTCATTCGTCGCCAGAACTAATCTTAAAACTCACCTACCTTGACATTTTTGAACTCCTCCATACATCATCATTCCAAATCCTATTTATTACTATCTCACTGACCCACGATACCGTTGTTGATGTCCCTATCCTTTATCATTAACATTTTTTAAGAATATTGTTAATTTCTAAATCTAGAACTACAAACAGCCTGATTCTCGTAAGACCAGAGATATGTAGGTGACTTTAAATCGAATTCTCGGCCACACTATTTTTAAAATCACCTCCTGTCGCTTTAACTCCAACGAATATTCCTCGGTTGGGCAAAATTGGCTACTACGCCAACTTTCATTGCTTGATAATTCTTTTATCATTCTCAAGCAATGAAGAGGCAGCTGTTGACACCCAATTTTGACCCCCTGATACTATATTTAGGCTGTTATTTTATCGTAATTATTTAATTTTAATTATCAATATTTTTACACATTACTCTTATATTAAATACATGTCGACGTGTCACATTCAAAATTTAGAAAAATGCACAAATTATTTTATTATCTTTTAACATCATTTTGTATAATATTTATTAATTCAAATACAACATTTTTTTTACGTAATTTTATTAAAATTTATTAAATTGTTTTGTACGTAAATATGTACACTCACAATTTACTAATATATTATTTACTATTTATTTTGTATTATATATTATTATTATTTACTATTATTAATACTTATTAATTGTTGTTATTATTATTATTGTTATTGTATATTATTTATTATTATTTACTATTATTTAAATAACAACCTAATCAAAATCATTTTTGCCTAATTTATTTATCTTTTTAGCCCAACTTTTTATCCAAGTCATTACAATTTTAGCCACAATTACATTTATAGCTAATCTGTGATTCAATTTTTTAATTGTAGTCAAATTTTGAACAAATTCTCAATGTTTAACTCTTAGCCGTCGATCAAAACTGATCAAACGGCTGAGATCAAATATACTCTTCTTTTCCTTTTAAGACCACAAATAACCTAAAACTCCAATCATTTTCAAGCTACCAGCCGCCCACCCTGTTCCTCTCTCTTTGCACTCTCTTTCTCTAGACATACCGCTACCCGCCTCCGGCGACAACGCCGTCGCCACCAAATGCCGACCAGTCCGCCTCCTCCCCTTTTTCCTGCCGGCGAAAAACAGTGCCAAGACCAGTGCCGGCAGCTGGGGGAAACCAGCCACCGGAGAAGGCCCAGAGCCGCCGTCGCCCCCTTTCATCCTGTTGTTGCTAAGTTCCAGAAGCCACCGCCTCCGCTGCTTCAGCCATCTCTGGCCATCTCCCAAATCAGCCATGCCACCAACAACCGCCGCCATGCGACCGGCGTCCAATGACAACACCATCGATGCCTTCCAGTCGAGTCCATAGCACCACCACCAAATCCAACCGGCATGCGACCCGTTCGTCACCGAGAAATGATGGATTCATTAGAATCCGCTCCAGGTTTGTTTCCAGGTTTAATTTCATATTCAACCCCTTCTTTTATTTTGGACAAAATCTGCGATTTCAAATTAACGAAAATCATTAGGCATATTTGATCTAATTTATTGCGATTTCAGTTAGTTAACTTGTTTAGACTATCACATGTTAAAAGCCTTAATTTTCATAAACTGTTGAACCTTAATTCTTCTCATTTTTCAATTGTAATCTGCCTCAAATCATGTATTGTAATCTGCCTCAAATCATGTTGTACGGATGTCTTGACTGATTTTATGCTCTATCCCTAATTCCCATCACTGTAGCTTTGAAATTGATAAGTTTGCGGCAATTTTGAATATCTGATTTGCTTTGACATGGTGTATAATATATTTTTGGTAAATTTGGATCTGATTTTGCACTTTGTTAAATTAAATTAGGAAATAATTTTAATTATTTTACTGAATTGTCACATATGGTGAGCATTAATGTTGAGCATTATTAACCCATTTTACGCCCTAAATTTTCTGCTTGATGATGTTCAGTGATTTCACAAATTTTCTACTGGATGTCAATATTTTGGTACGTAATTGTTGGTATTGTGATATTGGGTTGTCTTTAATATGATGTCAGAAAGGAAATTTGATTGACTAATATTTCTTTTCCTTTTATTTGCTTGGATTGATTTTATGATTATTTCTTAATAGTCAATTGACACACACATATATATATATATATATATAATTATATATATATATAATTGTTGGTATTGTGATATTGGGTTGTCTTTAATATGATGTCAGAAAGGAAATTTGATTGACTAATATTTCTTTTCCTTTTATTTGCTTGGATTGATTTTATGATTATTTCTTAATAGTCAATTGACACATATATATATATATATATATATATATATATATATATATATATATATATATATATATATATATATATATATATATAATTTTACATTGATAGAAAAATTTCCATGAATTGATTGACGTATATTTCTTTCCTTTTTTGCGCTTAGGTGGATTCCTTTTTCACACTATATAACCCCCCCTCTATTCATTTAAGGGAGAGCTCTTGAATGACAATCACTACTCTCTTAAACGATGTAAGCACCCTGCTATTAGATACTCCCAGTCAAGCCGTGATCCTTATTCTTCAGACAGTCTTATGACTCGGGAAATTTTCATGATCTCATGAACTCAGTCAATTGTCAGATATCAATAATATTTCGTCAGTCAACGAAATTTAGTAACTCAGTCCATGTTCAGTTCAGTAAATCATGTTCAGTGTCCATTTAGATGGGAGTAGAAATTAGCACCAAGTGAATCCAAGGATGGGGACACACACTATCAGATGAGGGCCACCCACATCTTGTCCTTACCAGTGGCACGGTATTGACACCCTTCCAATTGGGGTTACAGATTGGACCCCATCTCAGCCATAATGGCGTATCAGGGGCATGTCAGTTAAATACTACCTCCCACAGTTTAGTACCAGTCTCAGTAAAAAAACTCAAATAGTTCTTCAGAATCAAGACTGTCAGATACAGTCGACTCAGATACAGTAAGTAACTCAGATAGTTCCATCAGATTCAGGACTGTCAAATACGATCACCCATGTTATCAGTTACATTTAGATACAACTATTTATGTCATCAGATATATCAGTTTTTAGTATGTCATGAGCACCGTGTAACATTTTGGTTCAGCAAATCGAGGCGATACAGGCGATACAGTTGGAGTGGCTTCGGTGAAAGACAAGATGCGGGAAGAAAGACTGAAATGGTTTGGGCATGTGATGAGGAGGGGCACGGGTGCCCCAGTTTATAGGTGTGAGAGGCTAGCGTTGGATGACTTTTGGAGGAGGATAGGTAGGCCGAAGAAGTACTGGAGGAAAGTGACTAGACATGATATGGAGCAGCTATAGCTTATTCAGGACATGACCCTAGATAGGAAGGTGTGGAGGTCGCGGATAAGGGTAAAAGGCTAGGTCACGTGCGTGGGTTGTAGCTAGTAGTAGAAGAGCTCATGTATAGCTGGGTTAGTAATCCCAGGACTGTGTCCATAGGTGGGGGTCGTACTTTTCGGATGCCATATTTCTCATCTCTTATTTCATATTGCGCTTATTTATCTTATTTCGTATTGCTCAAATTTTTATTTTGTTTTTAGTATGTCTTATTCCTTTCATGTTATGCCACCCACCATACTTAATGATGCATTACGCTCTTACTTACTATACTTTATCTTGAGCCGGGAGTCTATCGAAAACAACCTCCCTACTTCTTTGGAGGTAGCGGTATGAATTGCGTACATTCTATCCTCTCCAAATCCCACTTTGTGGGAATACACTGGGTTTGTTGTTGTTGTAATGTGTACATTCAGATACAAATACTTAAATTTTACTCTGCATTCTAATTCAACATTTTAATTTTAATGAAAACAAATAACATCTTAATACAAATGGAAGGACAGTAATAAATTATTACTGTAATTCATAAATTTTAAATTTTAAAATTTAAAATTTAAAATCTACGAAATAAATTTTACCTGCTCGTAGAAAGCTCAATTTATGGTAGGTTAAGCGGAACTAAACGAGAGAAGCGAATAAAGCTGCCAATGAAACTTGTAGATCAGCGGCCCACAAAATTAAATAAAGATATAATAATATTGATAGCCAAAGCATTTGTATATCAGCTACTCCACATTGAAGAACAAGGTTTGGTTTTAACCCAGACTTTCCACGTGTCACTTGCCGCTCTACTCTTTAAGCTGGTATGTAAGGGTTATTCATAGGCACTTTTTCTCCCTCGTCTCTCCACAAGTTGGCATGTAATGGTGATTCATAAATACTTAATTCTCCCCCTATCTTATGTTAATTATTCATTTTCTATGTTATATGTATGTTAAAAGATAATAAAACAATAATTTTATTAATTTATTTTTAAAAAACATTTTTGAAAATTTTATAAAAAAAGGTATGGACACTTTAAAAAAAATATATTTATAAAATTAATAAGAAAAAAATTAATTAATACTTTATTAATTTAATAAGGTGGATAACAAATATATGGGATAATTATTTCTGATAAGATAATTAATTAGTATGAAGTAGAGGTAGCATAATTTTTTTCTTCTGATATTTTCAATCTCTTGTTTAAAAAAAGACTATATGAGCAATATTTGTAATGATTTACAAAATCAAAATTGGCCAAGTAAGCCAACAAAACTATTGTCGTGGATGGCATCTTAGGAATTGGAGTTTTTGCTCTATTCAAATGATGCAGTTCACCAAAGATTTTAAGAAATTTTAATTGTTTTTCCGACTGTACCAAAAAGAAATAGGTGCTAGATTTATTTATTTATTTTACACTTTTATAGTAAAGGAAGAGAGAATAATAAAGCTCAGAGGAGATCAAGGGGTTTTGATCATCAATGATGTCATCTCCAAGAACTAAATAATCGAGCATTATTTAAACCTTATAAGAATGCACGTTTGAAGGAGTAAAACTGAGAGAAATACTCCCCCCATTTCATTATTTATGGCCCTTCCAAAATATTTATTAAAAATTTATTTTATTAAATTAATATTATTAATTATATTTTAAAATTTTAAATTTGACCATTGATATTTTATGTAATGGTAATAGAGATAGTGTAGATAGTATTAAAAAAAATTAGCTCCTCTGATTTTTTATAGATTAAAAAAGTCAATTGAAATACAATAACAACAACAACAAACCCAGTGTATTCCCACACAGTGCGGTTTGGGAAGGGTAAAATGTATACAGTCCATACCACTACCTTCGAAGTGTTAGCAAGGTTGTTTTCGATAGACCCCCGGCTCAACAACAACAACAAATCCAGTGTATTTCCACACAGTGAGATCTGAGAAGGATAAAATGTATGCAGTCTATACCACTACCTTCGAAGAGTTAGCAAGTTTATTTTCGATAGACCCCTCAGCTCAGAAAAAGTCAATTGAAATAACATTTTTAAAATAAAAGGACAAGTAACATGCTGTCCATTTAAAGCGAAGACAGGTTGTGACATACTTTCCCTTGAGAAGACATAAATAGGAGGAGCAAAGAGACAAATAGCATTAGGTTGTTTGTGGAAGACCTTAATTTCAGTACTTTGGCGGCGGAGAATTTAAGGATGCGGCAAATAAACGCGCGCCCGCGCCCGCCAAAGATTGGGGCCAAGACGTTTGGGGTTCCATCTTTTTTTTCTTCAATGCTTTTTATTCACTCTCCTAGGAAACAAGACATAATCGCGTAAGCATTCATGTCATCATGTTGGATCTCTACCCGAAATAGCAACTCTAGTTTGTTATAGTTAGGTTTGTATAATTAAAAAATTCATCAACAGCCACCTTTTGGTTTCTAGCATTAAAAAAGGTAGCTGCAATTTTGAAAGTTGTAAATGCACAAGTAAAACTCAGATAAAGCACTACGGTTTTAATTTTAGCTATCTAGTTACCAAAAAAGTACTCTCCTAAAAAAATCACAGATTTTGACTTATTACGGAAATACTTTTGAATTATATAATAAAAAATTAAAGTTTTATTAAATATATTAAAATATTTTTTAATTTTGTGATTTTAAACATGTTATGTTGAAAGTTAAAACTACAGTGTTGCTAAAAAAGAAAAATATCTTCTTTTTTAAAATGACTAAACTGAAAAGTTGGTCATTCCTTTTTAAATGAAGAAAGTAATTTAAAATATGTAAATTTTAGGATATCTTATAAATGCACCATGTTGTGGATGTTTATTACACATTTTTCTGAATAAACTTGAAATGGTGCCTTGCAAGTAGCTCAAGCAAATAATTATTCAAAAAAACCTTGCAATAATTTTTTCCAGACATGCAATTAAGCAGGTGGGTTGCAATTTGCAAGTAGCTCAAGCAGAAAACTTCTAAGCAATTTTTGAAAATCTTTGGAGTGCTTGCAAGCATTATTCAAAAAAGTCTTGCAATAATTTTTTTTTTCAGACATGCAATTAAGCAGATGGGTTGCAATTTGCAAGTAGGTCAAGCAGAAAACTTGTAAGCAATTTTTGAAAATCTTTGGAGTAACTTCTTTTCTTTCATAAATATGAAGTCAATTCAAATAATTTGTTGATCAGTTTTGAAGAGGAACAAAATCTCTCTCATCCGACTTTGGCTATATTTTTGTAATGACCTAATTTATGAAATTTTAATTTGTATATGATTTGACCATATTTTTTCTTTTGCATAGTTACTACATGTTGATTATGGAGTGTGGTGATGGTTGACATGATTTTCAATGTTTTCAAGAGGGTTTTGAAAGAGTTTGAGGTTTTTAGTGGCTTTGAAAGTCTTATAGATAACTTAGGTCAACTTTTGATGTTTCGAGTGCCAGACGACAATTGGACGTTCTGTTATATAGGAAATGTCAAATTTGAGTTAGTAACAGGGTTAATTCAAGTTCGAAACCTTTAGTTTGCATTTTGATCATCCATTTGAAAACTAGTGAAATTTGCCTTAGAAGGGCCTCGGGGGCTAATTTATTAAAAACTATCTTTTTTTTTTCTAAAATTTGATGTTGTCATTGAGTTCGGAACGTCAAATTTAATCTATTAGCATAGTTTTTTGCGTTCACAGGATTCTAAATAAATTTCGAGGGGTCAATCGACAACTTTGTAAAATAGCAAAGTTGTTGGTGCAGCCACATTAGCCTCCAAAAGACCATTTTGGTGGTTGCCGCTTAAGCGAAATGCACCGCTTTAGCAGTCACTTGACCAGTCACCCTATATCTAAAGTGGGCACTTTATTGTTTTACCGATGGTAGACCATTTTAGTCGAATTAGCCACGGTGGTCAGGCCACTTCAGCAATCACCAGTCGCTTAAGTGGTGCCCGTTAGCCGCTTAAGCGACCAAAGTTGGAAAAATATATATATATATATTCCATTTTTCAAAAATTTTCTCTATTTTTAGACCTTTGAGCTTCGTGTTTAGACGATTTTTAGGGTTTTCACCACCATTTGAGTTTGGGTAATCTCTAAAACTTTATTTTCATTACTTTACATTGATTATACCATCAAAAACACTCCTTAATCAAGAATTCAAAACAGAATTTTAAATTGCTGGTAAAACTTAAAAATGATTTTTCTTTAATTTGGACCTTATTTTTTTTGTGGGTTTTCAACTGTAACCTCTTATAACCTTGGAAAATTTATTTCTAAAATAGAACTTCGATTTTAACCCACTAATTTTTTAATCTATTTTTTTAAAGCTACTTAAGAATGATTGTTATAGGTATCATTAGCCTTTTTAACATATAGATGTTGTATTTGTATGTTTTAATTAATTTTGAGGTTGTTCGAAAGAGAAAGTCCAATGTTGAGGGACTTTAGGATTAGATTTCGATGCCTCGAGGTAGGTATGACTAACTTTCTTTAGACTGGAATGAGTAATTATTAAATAAGTAAAGCATGCTATGGGTTGAGAAAAATAGCATTGGGACCAGACCCCTTATTATCATTTTAATGTCTTTGTTTCATATTCAGAGATAGATTATGTATTTTTAGACTCGATTATATTTTAGAAGCTCTTGTACTTATAATACCAGGTTTTGGGGGTGTTTATGTCATTTACTTCAAACTTTCACTTATTGAAGATTATTTGTTGACTTGACTTCTTTTTTGAATTCTCATTGTCATACTTAGTGTATTAATTCAATATTTTTCCTCTTTGAGTGTTTGGCTTAAATACCAAGGTTGATTGTGGTAGTTGCCATCATGACCTCAACTTTGGATCGTGATAAATTGATACCAGAGAACCAGATTCACCAGTCTCATCAGTATAAGAGCAAGATGTCTAGTAGAGTCTCACGGATAGGTATGTAAATATTTATATCTATCTTTGAGAGGTTGTACGATGTTGTTAGGAAATTTTTTTTCTAATTTGATTTCCTATCGTGTAGGTTGTACATACCCAATATTCTAAACTTGTATTCCATTCTTTTCTGTGCAGATGATGAAGACTGGGTCTAGGGATGTCGAGCCGATACCCGATATGAGATCCTCGGTCCAAGAATTAGGTAGGGGTCATGGTCAACCCAAAGGTAAAGCATGGGCATAAAGAGTTTCCCCAGTTAGAGGACGTGGTAGGAAAACCTCTCCCAAACCTCCCACAGAGCTCAATTCCTACTTAGTGCTTCAGGATTTATTGATTCACCTTTTGAGTCGCTTGAAAGGTGTTCCCTTGAGTGTACCTTGTGTTCCCCAAACTTTGAGTGGTGTTCCGCCATCTGCATTGACATCTTCTTATGGCATTCCTGCTTCAAGAGTACAATCATAATTTATGGCACCCTTGCATGTGGATTTATTACCTATCAAACTTATTATCCCTTTAGTTGCTTCGGGTACAGTGATGGCTGTTGACATTCAATTTTGACCCCCCCTCCCCCAATACTACTTTTAGGCTGCTATTTTATCAAAATTATTTAATTTTAATTATCAATATTTTTACACATTACTCTTATATTAAATAAATGTTGACGTCACATTCATAATTTAGAAAAATGCACAAATTATTTTATTAACTTTTAATCTCATTTTTATAATATTTATTAATTCAAATATGATATTTTTTTATGTAATTTTATTAAAATTTATTAAATTATTTTATACGTAAATGTGTACACACAATTGAAAAATACATTATTTACTATTTATAATGTATTATATATTATTATACTTATTATTTACTATTATCAATACTTATTAATTATTGTTATTATTATTATTATTGTTATTATATATTATTTATTATTATTATTATTATTATTATTTATTTATTTACTATTATTTAAATAACAGCTTATATTGAAATACTCTTTGCTGAATTTATTTATCTTTTTAGCCTCAATTTTTACCCAAGTCATTATAATTTTAGCCATTTAATTGCAATTATAACCAATCTGTGATTTAATTTTTTCATTTGAGTCAAATTTTAATCAAATCCTCAATCTTTAAATCTCAGTCGACCAAAACTGATCGAATGGCTAAGATCAAATATACTTTTTCTTTCCTATTAAGACCACAAATAACCTGAAACCATAATCATTTTCAATCTACCAGTCGCCCACCCTCTTTCTCTCTGTCTCTTTCTAGACATGCCGCCACCCGCCACCTACGACTACACCGTCGCCACCAAATGCCGACTAGTCCGCCTCCTCCCTTTTCTCCCACTGACAAAAAATTGAGCCAAGACTAGCGCCAACAACAGCGAAAAACCAGCCACCGGAGAAGGCCCAGCGCCGCTGTTGCGCCCTTTCATCTCGTCGTCGCTCCATTCTAGAAGTCAACGCTGACGCTGCTTTAGCCATCTCTGGCCGTCTCATATCTTCCATGCCACCAGCAACCGCTGCCATGCGACCGACGACCAATGACAACACCATCGATGCCTTTCAGCCGAGCCCACAAGACCACTACCAAATTCGACCGGCCATGCAACTCATTCGTCATCGGGAAGTGACGAATTCATTAGAATCCACTCCAGGTTTGGTTCCTAGGTTTAATTTCATATTCCACCCCTTTTTTTATTTTGGACAAAATCTGCTATTTGAAATTAACGAAACTCATTAGGCATTTTTGTTCTAATTTATTACAATTTCAGTTAGTTAACTTGTTTAGATTATCACATGTTAAAAGCCTTAATTTTCATAAACTATTGAACCTTAATTCTTCTAATTTTTCAATTGTAATCTGCCTCAAATCATGTTGTACTGATATCTTAACTGATTTTATGCTCTATCGCTAATTTTCATCACTCTAGCTTTGAAATTGATAAGTTTGCGACAATCTTAAATATCTGATTTACTTTGACATGGTGTATAATATATTTTTGATAAATTTGGATCTGATTTTACACTTTGTTAATTTAAATCAGGGAATAATTTTAATTATTTTACTGATTTCGTCACATATGGTAAGCATTAATGTTGAGCATTATTTGCCCATTCTACACCCCAAATTTTCTGCTTGATGATGTTCAGTGATTTCATAAATTTTCTACTGGATGTCGATATTCTGGTATGTAATTATTGGTATTGTGGATATTGGGTTGTCTTTGATATTATGTTGGAAAGAAAATTTGATTGACTAATATTTCTTTTCCTTTTATATGCTTGGATTGATTTTGTGATTATTTCTTAATAGTCAATTGACATAAATATAATTTTATATTGATAGAAAAATTTTCATGAATTGATTGACATATATTTCTTTCCTTTTTTGCGCTTAGGTGGATTCCTTTTTCACACTATGTAAACCCCTCTCTTTTCATTTAAGGGAGAGCTCTTGAATGGCAATCACTACTCTCTTAAACGAAAATCATCAGCTAATTTAATATGAAGCAATTAGATACTTTAAAAGTCTTTTTGGTTTTCCTTCGAGGCTTACTGGAAGCACCCTGCTATTATTCTTACAAGTGCTTGGCTTTATTATTCTCATTATTTCTTTTACTTGCTGCTTACTGGTACGTCCTCAAATCGATGTAATTTTTCATTCTTTGTGTGTTGACTGCTGTGAAAACCTTTAGAAAGCATGTCTATAGGAACGTTTGCTGTTATAGGTTTCTTTTGTTTGCTATTACATTCTGTCTCGCAGGTTTAAATTGACAATTATGGGATTTGAAGAGTTGTCGTGAGAATTAATGAGGGCGGATTATTCTTTTGTTTTCTCTTAATTTTAGTGTATTATTCATATGGCCTGTAATAATCTTGTAGAGACATTATTATAATAATAAAATTTGGGGACTTCTTTGGGGGCCGGGAATTTGCGTGCTCTATGAATAGTGTAGATAGTCACAACTTAGATTTTCATATGTGCTACATGCTACGTGGATTATTTAGGCACACAAAATTAAGATTTATTAGCACATGAATCGTTTAGACACTTTTATTAATTGACTCGTTTAGAAATCCTGCTTTAAGTTTTTTTTTTAATTAACACCCGACATATTAAATTGAGTTTAAGAATACTACCTTTTTTAACATGTCCACATTGAATTTAAGCATGCTAATATTTTCCGTATGTTAGCTTACTACATTAAATTTTTGCATGTTAAACACTACAACCTATTAACATGTCATTGTATGTGTTAACACAATTTAGGCATATTAAAATAAATTTGAGCATGATAACGAGGTGAGCATGTTAACATTTAATTGAATGCATATTAATGAACTCTTGAATATTCAAAAACTGCCAAAACTGAAATTAATTATGTTACATGTTTTAGCATATAAATATAAATACAAATCTAAGCTGCTAACATTTTTTAGAGCATGTTAACATTAAATTTTTACCCGTTAATACAATTCAACATTCCAAAGCAGTATATTTAACATAATTGAAAACTTTGAGTTTTAGAATATAAACACAGAGAAATATTTACAGATAGACACACCTGCTCTCCATTTTTTTTGAAAATTTTTGGCAAGTGGTACTCCCAGGGACGCATCAGCTTTTAAATATAATTTGAAATTAAACTTAGTAATTCCTTTTACCTTCTCGCTAGCTATATGTTAGAAGCTGGTATTTGTATAGCTGAAAGTAAGATGTCATCCAGTCCAAATTGTGAAAAATAAAATCGAATTGTTACTTTGATAAAGATGTAGAAATTGATCTAAATAATTGAGTTGAAGTTTAAAACATTTGCATAAAAATAAATAAATAAATAAACAAAAGTGATAAATCTGAAAAATTATAAATTGGAAAGTGAGCACACTGGCCATAATTTCCCAATCCTGTGCAGCTCTTTACTTATTAGATTAAGTCAATACTATTTATGCATCACTTATTCCAAGCCAAAGGCATACAAGAATGAAAGGCTGAAAAAAATTGAAGAGTTGAACTGGATAGTCTCAATAGCCTCCTAAATCCCAGGCAACTCTTCGCTTTACCCCAAATCAAATCAGATTTTTGATATGAGACCTGCAAAACATCATGACGGATATGAAACTGTTGTAAACATAACCCCACCGAACCTGAAAAGACCTGTAACAACCCTTAGCTACTAATTCTTACATGTCAAGATCTCCAAAATTTCAAGAATCACATATGTAGAACTTAAAAGAAGCAAATAGTTCCAGAGTTTGTCATTGATTCTAAGCACGGTGATCCGAAAAGGAGAAGGTAAAACTAGAGTATCTGGATGGGTGGTAAACAGAGAGAAATAAACCAAAGCAGAAACAGATTCATATGACATCTAGCAGGTCGTATAACACAACATCAAAAGAAACCATCCATATTAAGACCGTATCCAAATAAATACTAACGTCAGACATCTAACAAAACGAGAATTAGATAAAAAGCTTTTACTTAAGAATTTAAGAGAACACACCTGGATGCTTTCCATTAAATGCTTAAGGCATTTGCTTTTCCTAACTATACTAAATAATGCAGGATTTAAAGTTTCATAGAAATAACCCACAAAAATTTGAATGCTTCGTTGAGGGAACTAACCAGTTAATAACAGAAGTAATAAGAGAAGCCAAAAATTAGACTTTGAGTAGCACCAAATAAGACCTTGTGAACAATTAGTAAAGAGTGAAAAGTGATACAAATACGTGAAGAAATTTCAGTTGCAGCCAATATGAGGACAAAATATTATGTAAGGGAAAGTGGTTGGTTTTGATTGAAGTCGTTTTAGTGGTTGTGTTTGCGATTCTGACGGTGTGGAGTGGGCTAATTCTTTTTGTAGATGCTCAAGGTCGTCTCCTTTCAATTCTGAGGGTGTTGGTAACTGTATCTCATTTCTCTTATTTTATTTTGTGATTTGTGTGGGTGATTATGTCGACCACAGTGGATCCATCAGGTTCTACGGCTACTAGTTACACAGTGAGGACTATACTCACCCATGTCACCCTTTATATCTTCATCCTTATGATGTGTTGGATGCTTCTCTTGTCTCATGTCCTTTTAACGGGACTGGGATTGGTAGTTGGCGCATGACCATTTTGGTAGCCTTATCTGTCAGAAATAAAATTGATTTCATAAATGGTTCATCATCTAAACCCCCTAACTTATCTGCTTTATCTCGGTAATGGCAACGATGTAATGATCTTGTAGTTTCCTGGCTTCTTAACTCATTGTACAAGGATATTGCCCACAGTGTTGAGTTTTCTGCATTTTGCTAGGGATATTTGGGTTGAGTTAGAAGAGAGATATGGTAAGGCATTTTTGAGATTCGTAAGGATTTAGCTCATATTTCTCAAGGTTATTTAGACATTTCATCTTATTTTAACAAAATCAAACAACTCTGGGACAAGCTTGCTTCCCTGTCTGCCCATACTAATGCTGCGTGCACTTGTGGTGGTATTAAGACCTCTGATGATGAACAAAAGGTCTACCAGTTTCTGATGGGTCTCAATGATACATACATATAAGTGCGCAGCAATATTCTTATGATGAAGCCCCTTTCCTCCATTAGTATTGCTTATAGTATCCTCTTAGCCGATGAAAAATAGAATAGTGTATCCTTTAGTTCTTCTTTCTCTCAGCAGTTTGCCTCTTTCCAAGCTGGAGTTTCAATATCATCTGCCACTCTAAAAATGAATTTCAAAGCTGCCAGACCTTCATCTCCGGTTTGCAAGTATTGTAAGAAACCAAGTCATACTATTGACAAATGTTATAAACTTTATGGATTTTCTCCAAGTTTTAAGTTCTCTAAGCCACTATCTAAAAGAACAGTTGGTCATGTTAAGCTTGGCAATTCTGGCAAAAAGGTTAATACTCCTGGAAATGATGACTCTGTTTCTGACCCTAAACTTCTCCAACCTTATGACATTCCTGGTCTCAACAAAGGTGAATTTTCTAAGCTACTTGTTTTGTTACAAAGAACTCATCTCCCTAATATGTCTACAACCTGCCCATCTTTAACTTCTGCTAATTTTACTGGTAAGCTGCCTCATACATGTTTGCTAACCAGGATAGATAGAACTTTTTGGATTATAGACTTTGGAGCATCTGATCATATGATTTCTGACCTTTTACTTTTGTTTAATGTTCAATCCCTTCGAATTCCTTATCTGGTTTCCCTGCCCAATGGATATAAGGTCAAAGTCATCAATATTAGTTCTTTGACTTTATTTCCTGACTTTGTCCTACACAATGTTTTATATATTCCTAGTTTCCAGTGTTATTTGATATCTATATCCAAATTAGTTGACTAACCTGGTTTTACCTTACATTTCACCAAGTCTTCTTGCACTTTACAGGCCTCTTCTTTGAAGAAGCCAGTGGTGCTTGGTAAGCTTGACTGTGGTCTCTACAAATTTCTCAGGTCATCAGATTCCTTAGCTGGTCCTTTTTTTATTTTACTTCTGCTTGTGGTCCTGATGTATCCCCTATTATTCCATCTACCCCTTTTACTCCTGGTTTATTTGTTCCTTGTTCTTCTGTAACTACTGATGGTTCTATAAATAAAATTGATGTTTTATGGCACTACAGACTTGGTCATGCCTTCTTCTCAAAAATAAAATATAAATCTTAACATTGCATGTAGTTTGTCCTCTAAACAATCTTTCACTTGTCCCATATATCCCTTAGCTAGGAAACCTTGATTACCTTTTAGTGATAGTTCTTCTATTTCCTCTTCTCCTTTTGACCTTATTCACATTGATACTTGGGGCCCTTATCGTCCCCCCACCTATGATGGTTTTAGGTATTTCCTTACCATTATTGATGACTACTCTAGAGACACCTGGACACATCTTATGGGTGCTAAAACAATGTTTTTGATCTCTTCAAAGCTTTTATTACCTTAGTAGAAACTTAGTTTCATACTCATGTTAAAACTGTTAGAAGTGATAATGCTTTGGAGCTTGGTTCTTCCTTATCTAGGTTTCAATATTTTACTTCTAAAGGCATTATTCACCTAACTTCTTGTCCTCATACTCCCCCCAAAAATGGAATTATTGAAAGGAAGCATAAGTTTCTTTTAGAAATTGCTAGAGCTCTACTTTTCCAATCTCACCTTCCCATCAGATTCTAGGGGGATTGCCTATTGACTGCCACCTATCTTATTAATAGATTTCCCTCTCCCAGACTGCATCACAAGAGCCGTTACACAACAAAGCTCCTTCATATTCTCATCTTAAAGCCTTTGGTTGTCTCTGTTACTCCACAGTTCCTATTTTTTATAGAGATAAACTTTCCCCTCGTGCCATTCCCTGTGTATTTGTAGGGTATCCATTTGCTAAAAAAGGTTACAAACTTTATAATCTTCTTTCCAGGTCTTGTTTTGTCTCTAGGGATGTTTTTTTTCATGAGTCTACTTTTTCTTTTCTCTCTACCTCTTCTTTATACCCTCCTATGTGTACCTTTCTTTTTTCTTACTTTGATGATCTTGTTTTACCAAATCATTCCTTTGCTTCACCATCCCCAATAGCCTCTACTTCTTTACCCTCTCATTTTTCTCATGCTGCTGCACCTGTCCCTCTTTACAGGAAATTATGCAAGGTTTCACATCTTCCTGGTTACCTTCAAGACTATGTCTGCCACTCTTCTTTTCTTCCCTGCTACTCCTATTCTTCTTCTTATGCTTTTATGGTTGGTCAAGACCCTGTTTTTGAGCCTTATAGTTACTTTCAAGCTGCTCTCTTTCCTAAATGAAAAAATACCATGAGATAAGAATTTAAGGCTTTGAAGGCCAATAATACATGGTCCATTGTCCCTCTTCTATCTGGTAAGAAGCCCATTGGGTGCAAGTGGGTCTACAAAATCAAGTATAGAGATGATGGTTCATTGGAAAGGTATAACGCTCGCTTGGTGGTCTGGGGTGACACTCCAATTGAAGGCATTGATTTTTATGAAAGATTTTCTCTTGTGGTCAAAATTATCACCATTAAGATCCTTCTAGCTGTTATTATTAAACATCATTGGTATCTTTTCCAACTTGATGTTAACAATGCCTTTCTACATGGGGATTTGGATGAAGAAGTCTATATGAAGTTGCCCCCCATCTTACTGTATTAATTTCTTGTTCTGTCCCTATGGTTTGCAAGGTTAATAAGTCCCTTTATGGGCTTCGCTAGGCCTCTCATCAATGGTATACAAAATTATGTAATGCTCTTTAGTCGAGGGGATATGCTCATTCTCTTAATGATTACTCCTTATTCACTAAGGGGTCTGCTGATTCTCTGGTTAACTTGGTTGTTTATGTTGATGATATTGTTTTGACTGGTACTGATCTTGAAGAGATCTCTGCTCTTAAGTTGTTTTTATATGATCAGTTTAAGATCAAGGATCTGGATTTATTACATTACTTCTTGGTCATTGAGGTTTTATACTCTGCTGATGGTGCGATTTTGAATCAAAGTAAGTTTGTTATTGATTTGTTATCTGATTGTGCTTGTGATATTGCTTCTCCTATGGTTTGACCCTTGGAACTTGATAAGAAATTGTAGGCTGATATGGGGGATCCCTTGGCTCAGCTCGAGGCTTATCGCAGTCTCGTAGGAAAATTGAATTTTTTGACTCACACTCACCCGGATCTCTCTTTTGTTGTGTAATATTTGAGTCAGTATTTGCAACATCCTTGTGTCCCTCATATGCAGGCCGCTTTACATCTTTTATGTTACCTTAAAGGTTCTTCTGGTTTTGGTTTGTTCTTTAGTAACTCTCCTAATCTAACTCTTTGAGTTTTTTGTGATAGTGATTGGGCGTCTTGCCCTGACAGTCGTCGTTCTATCACTGGTTTTTGTGTCTTGCTTGGTGATAGTTTGATCAGCTGGAAGTCCAAAAAGTAGCCTATGATTTCTCTTTCCTCTGTTAAATCTGAGTATCATTCGTGGAGTAAAGCTGTGGGTGAACTTACCTGTTTATCATATCTTCTTTCTGATTTTGGTCTCCAGATCTCTCTATATGTTCCTGTTTTTTATGATATCCAGTCCACCATCAATATTACCACGAACTCGATCACCCATGATTGCACAAAACATATCGAGTTAGACTGTCACTTTGTTCATGCGAAGCTTGGTGCTGGGTTGATCAGTCTCCATCATACTCCTAGTGTTTCTCAACTGGCCAATATCTTTACTAAGCTTTGCCTGGTGATGCTCATCATTATCTTCTCTGCAAGTTGGGAGTTCTCTTACCCTCCAACTTGAGGGGGGTGTTGACACTATAGATCATTGTGGAGTGGGCTAATTCTTTTATTAATTTATCTATACATACTTTTACATTGGCCCAACTGGTATATAGGCCCATTTTTTATTTGTTCGAGTCTCTTATGTTCTGGTTTTGTATATATACACTAAAACCCTATGTTTATAGGGCATGAGAAATATTTTTTTGTAAACACACAGATTCATAATGAGATATTTTACTCTCTAGCTTCTTTCAAATTTCTTTCGAGTGTAATCTCTCTTGGAACTTGCCCAAAATAGTTTCTCCAAATGGATAGTTCACCGAAGCAATCGTGGTGTTGGTGGTACGTTGAAAAGAAAAGAGGGGAGAGGAAGTTGAGGTAAGTGGATAGGATTTTGCCAATAACAGGAGTGGAGATCGTGGGCGTATGGGTGACGGCTGGTATGATGGGAAAATATTATAGGTTTTAGGGATTTGGGGTGTTTAGATTGATTAAAAGGAAGGATTTGGGTATTCAATCTGAATGGTTGATCTAACTAATGGACAGATGAGATGATAAATTGAATTAGATCAGTCATTAGGTTGAAATTGGGTCATCAGGATTGGATAATTGAAATTGAATTGAGAATTGCGTTTTTTACATAAATAATAAATTTTAAGATGTTACATTATTTAATTACAACTTTTTAGCTCACTTTTATCTTTAATAAAGAATTTATCCTAATACTTTTTCGTTCAGCTTTACTAAATTTTGCAAAATTTATCCTAATACTCTTTTACTAAATAATAAAGAGTTTTGAAATCTGTAGCTAATATCTTTCTGTGAAGCATAATCTGAATAAATTTATGAGCCTTTACACCTAGTTTTCTAAAATCTTTTCTATTATACATTTCTGAAAGCCTTTAATGTTAGGGAAAAAAACTTTATCTAAAGCTTATCTGTAAGGTAGGTTCTTCTAACTGACATAAACCATGTGAGCTAACCTGAAGTCAAACGTCTTGTCTTCCTAAGGAGGAAACCTCATGTTAGGGAGAGGTATCATACTCTTGCTAGGGAGTATAACCTACTAACCTTGTGATCGATCACAAGCTAAGATGTTCATATTGAAATAGGAATAATATGATAATCTGTACCTACGTTGGCTACGTTGTTTAGTGAAAGATAGGACACACTAATCCTTCACTTCTCTCGCTCGGTGCTAAATATTACTCCCTTTAAATCTGTAAGCTCATTCTATTGGAAAGCCACTTTAAAAACTAGCATAAGGATTTATCTGAAACCAATTATGCATTTATATAATTAAATCTGTAAATAAAGCTGATCTAAATTTTGTAATCTGTAACAAATCTATAATGTGGATTTCATAACTAAATTGAGGATCAAATGATCAAAGCTTTGCTGTAAATCTGAACTAAATCTGATCATAATAGGCTCAAAGCATCATCTTTCTTGAAATACTACTACTTAATCTTGGGATGATAACCCATGCATCAATCTCATATCAAAACATCATAAAAATCATGGTTGGTAATAAAAATAATGATAATTCAACTCAAAATCTGAAATTTACTGCAATAGGCATGAAATTATGAAAATAGGCATGCCATTCATCTTTTAAAAACACTTAAAATCTCATAATCTTGCAAATAACGATATTGGGTCTGAACCCTAATTCAAAACTCATGTATATTCATTTAAAATCATATGAATTTGTAATTAAAACTTGGTTTTGGGCACAAGGATGGAAGAAGATCCTTGTTCATAGACCCCACATACCTTGATTAATGATTAGATGAAGACACTTGAATTATTGATTCCTGTTTGAGTTTTTGAAGATGAGTTTTTGATTATCTTGTCATGGAAATCCTCAATTTTGAGCTTTCTTGGAGAAACAATGGTGGAATTAATTTCTTAGAGAACAAGCTTTTGAGTTCTAGGGTTTTTGTTTTAGAGAAAATTGATGAATAATGAGCATAATAGTCTTAGAATGAGTTTAATCCCATGTTTTGGATGAATTAGGTCTTAGGAATTGACCAAAATACCCTCTTTAAACTTCTAAATAGAACTGGAAAAGAGAACCAAAATTCTGATTTAGTAGGCCACCGTGACGCACCACTATCGCAGTGGCTCACTGGATAAGGGACAATTGGGAACTAGAAACTCTCCGTGACGCAGAGCTATGGCAGTACCCCTTTGGAATGCTATTTTGACCATTATCGCGATGTGGTAAAATCACATTGTCTTATTGGAAATAGACAAATAGAAAATTAAACCTATCTGCGATGCGCCAATATCACGAAGGTCCACTGAAAAATGAGAATTATGAAATTGTCCTTCACCGCGATGCGGTGACTGCCCAGTTGGCACACTGCTTACTAAAAATGCCCTAAATTTTTCACCGAGTATTAGATTTGGGCGAATTTGATATCAATGGAAATATTATTCAATTTTCCGCACCATGAAATATCTAAATTTGGTAAATTCAATTTGAAATAAAAAGGTATTCATTTGAGAAGCTAATCCTTGACATTCTAGGGATGAAATTAAGCTGAGAAAAGTATGGGGTATTATAATATTTTCCCCTTGGGAACATTCATCCTCGAATATGGCTAGTTAAGTTGAAAATATTGAGGAATTGGAGGCTATAAGCTATCATGCACAACTGAAATAAGCTGAATGACTGATTCTCAACATAATGAGCTACTGAACTGATCTGTAAGTGAATGAGTTTTCATGGAAACAACTATATATCTGAATCTGAGAGTGGGAAAATAACTGAATGAAGGAAAATATCACCTTCGACTGAATCTGAGTTCGTGGGGAAGATATGAGGATACTTGGTACGTATGTCTTCTTTTGCTTCCCAAGTAGCACCCTCAACGGATTGATTTTACCACAGAACTTTGACCAAGGGAACTTTTTTGTTCCTTAGTCTACGGATCTGATGATCCAGAATATCTTCTGGAACTTCTTCGTATGAAAGGCAATTCTGAATATTTGTACTTGCTAGAGGAACTATAACGGATGAATCGTCCATGCACTTCTTCAACAAGGACACATAGAATACTGGATGAACTGAGGATAAATCCGCGGGTAGTTCAAGCTCATACACTACCTTCCCAACACGTCTTAAAATTCAGAAGGGGCCTACATATCGAGGACTAAGCTTCTGTTTCTTGCCAAATCTCTTCACCCCTTTCATAGGTGAAACTTTCAAATACACAAGATCATCCACCTCAAACTCAAGATCTCTTATTTTTATATCTGTATAAGATTTCTAACGACTCTAGGATGCTTTTAATCTCTCTCTAATCAACCAAACTTTTTCCATGGTTTCAAACACCATGTCTGGCCTAATCAAAGTGGCTTCACCCACTTCAAACCAAACAACCGGTGATCTACATCTTCGCCTATAAAGATCCTCAAACAGAGCCATCTGAATATTGTCATGGTAACTGTTATTATAAGAGAACTCAATCAACGACAAATGGTTATCCTAACTACATTTGAAATCAAGAACACATGCCCTCAATATGTCCTCTAAAGTCTTAATGGTCCGTTCTGCCTGATGATATATCTGTGGATTAAAAGCTGAACTAAGGTGAACTTGGGTACCAAGACCCTTCTGAAAGGCTCTCCAAAACTAAGAGGTAAACTGAGTACCCCTCTCTGAGATGATGGACAAAGGAACACCATGCTATCTGACTAACTCCCTGATATACAACTTAGCATTATCTTCAGCTGTGTAAGATGTGTGAACTGGAAAGAAATGTGCTGACTTAGTCCATCTGTTTACAATAACCCAAATCGAATTATGCTGACAACTCGAATGGGGTAAACCAGTTACAAAATCCATATTCACCTCTTCCCACTTCCAAGAGGGGATACCAAACTCTTGGAACGTACCACTGGGTCTTTTATGCTCTACCTTAACCTATTGACAAGTTGCACAATTGGCTACAAACTCTGCTATATCTCTTTTCATACCACTCCATCAATAAATTTCCCAAAAATAGCGGTACATCTTGGTGGCACCTGGATGCATAGAGTAATGCACACCATGTGCCTCTACTATAATCCCTTGCCTCAAATCATCGACACATGGCGCACACAATCTACTCTGGTATCTCAACACACCATCTTCTCCTTGGGATAAAACTTCTACCTTTGGTATTTAACTGATTCCTTCAGTTTGACCTAACCAGAATCCTCATCTTGCTTCTCTTTCACTTTCGAAACTAGAGAAGATTCAGAACTACTCTAAACCCAAACATTCCCTTCAGCTGGATCAACCAATCTAATACCCAACCTAGCTAATCGATGGACTTACCAAACTAACTCCTTCTTATCATTCTCCATGTGAGCAACACTGCCTATTGAAAATCTACTGAGGGCATCTGCCACTACATTGGCCTTGCTCGGATGATATAACACATTCATATCATAATCCTTTAACAATTTTAACCACCTTCTCTATCGAAGATTTAACTCCTTCTGTGTAAATACATATGGTAAAATTTTTGATCCGTGAACACATCAATATGTACCTCATAAAAATAATGTCTCCAAATTTTCAAAGCAAGCACAATCGCAACTAACCCAAGATCATGGGTTGGGTAATTCTTTCCATGAGGTTTAAGCTATCTAAAGGCATAGGCTATGACCTTACCTCTCTGCATCAAAACACAACCTAAACCAACTCTAGAGGCATCTCAATACAATAGAAAACCATTTGTACCATCAGGTAATGCTAACACTGAGGCTGAAGTACGTCGAGTCTTCAACTCCTGAAAACTCTTCTCGCTGGAATCTGACCACTAAAACTTAACTTTCTTCTAGGTCAATCTAGAAATAGGAGATTAATAGATGAGAAACCCTCAACAAAATGTCTATAATAACCATCTAGACCCAAGAAACTCCTAATGTCTGACGGAGAGATAGGTCTAGGCTAATTTTTCACGTCTTCTGTCTTTTGGGGATCATCTCTAATACACTCACTGGAAATAATATGACCAAGGAAATCTATTGATCTTAGCCAAAATTCACACTTCTTGAATTTGGCGAACAACTGTTGATCTCTAAGAGTTTGTAATATAATTCTAAGATGGTCTGCATAATCATACTCACTACGAGAGTAGACAAGAATATTATCAATAAAGACTATGACAAACATGTCCAGATACTGTTTGAAAACTCTGTTCATCAAGTCTATGAAAGCTTCTGGGGCATTTGTTAGTCCGAAGGACATGACTAGAAACTCAAAATGACCATAATGAGTTCTGAGGGTTGTCTTTGGAATATCACATTCTCTTACTTTAAGCTGATAATAGCCGGATCTAAGGTCTATCTTTGAGAATTAACTTGCACCTTAGAGTTGATCAAATAGGTCATCAATTCTAGGAAGAGGATATTTATTTTTGACTATAACTTTATTCAGCTGATGATAGTCAATGTACATACGCAATGAACCATCTTTCTTTCGCTTTAATAGGACGGGAACACCCCATGGAGAAACACTAGGACTTATGAAACCTTTATCTAAAAGATATTTGAGTTGCTCTTTCTACTCTTTAAGATCAGCGGGAGCATACGATATGGAGGTATAAAATAGCTTAAGTATCTGGAAGAAGGTCAAAATCGAATTCTATTTCCCTATTAGGAGGTACCCCTGACAAATCCCCGGGAAAGACATTAGAAAACTCATTGACTATGCTGACTGACTGAACTATCGGGTCCTCAGACTTAGTGTCTTTGACTCTAACTAGATGGCAGATACACCCTTTGGAGATCAACTGTCTGGCTTTAAGATAGGATATGAAATAACTTTTGGGGGATACTGAATTACCTTTCCATTCAAAGACTGGCTTATCTGGAACTTCACTACTCGGGTGCGATAATCTATGGAGGCATAACAAGAATGGATCCAATCCATTCCAAGAATAAGATCAAAGTCAACTATATCTAACTTTATTAAGTCCGCTAACATGATTTTATGAAGGACAGTGATAGGATACTTTCTATAGATCTGTTTGGCAACAACTGACTCACCTACTGGGGTAGAAACCAAGAAAGGCTTAGGGATATTTTCAGGACTTATTTCAAAACTGACTGGAACTAATGGGGTCACATAAGAGAAACTTGACCCGGGGTCTAACAACATATAAACATCAAGATGAAAGACACGAAACATACCAGTAACAACATCTGGTGAATCTTCATGCTCCTGATGGGATGGTAAAACATAAAACCAATTCTGGTGCTGATCGCCACCAGTATTAGATAATGTACCCTAAGGAGGGACTGGGAGACCTAAAGGAGTTGGTGCACTAGTAGCCTGAGTTTGAGGACGACCATATCTCTTTCCCTACTTAATATGAGGACAATCTTTAATCCCATGACCCAACTTACCACGACCAAAACAACCCTTCTGTCAGCTAAACACTCACCAGGATGACTTTTACCACACCTAGCACATGGAGGATAAATGGGCTTACTACTTACACTATTCTAGGATTTGGATATAGAAGACTTACCCCACTGCTCTTGCCTACCTCTGGGAGTAGGAGCACTAGCTGAAGATGGTGCTGGCATAGACGAACAATTCTAAAATTGTGAAGGATTTCCCCTTGAGACCTAACCTGGATATACTCAAACTACTCTATTCTAGCTTTCTTATTTCCTCTCTCTCTCTTTTCTTCAACTTCTCTGCTTTAATCTATTGAGCATGAATCATCAATCTAGCAAGATCTATGTCTCTAATAGGCATGGAAGTCCTACACTCCTTTACTGCCAAACTAGATACTCCAGTAATAAGCTTACTCATACTTGTTCTAGGATCAACAATCGTATCAAGGGCATATTTAGACAACTGGTTGAACTTAAGGAAGTACTCCTTCACTATCATTGATCCCTACCTCAAATTCACAAACTCTTTTATCTTAGCTTCCCTCATCTCACATGGGAAGAACCTGTCTAGAAAAGCATCCTGAAACGCCTGCCAACTTATAGGAGCAACATTCTCACCTCTACCATTCTTCTCTATCACTACCCAATCATATGCTACATCCTTTAATCTATAGGATACTAACTCTACACTTTATTTCTCAAAAACATGCATAATCTGGGTGATCTTTTTCACCTCATCTAAATAAAGATGTGGGTCCTCACCTTCTTTTGACCCAAAGAACTCTGGCAGATTCATTCTAAAAAATCTCTGATTCTAGCTACTGCTAAATTACCATTTTACTGAAGTGGGACTACAGCCTGATGGTTTTCCTGAACATTAGCAGTCACAGCTTGGGCCAACACCTGAAAGGCAACCCTAAACTCAGCATGGGACACATTCTCATTCAAAGGATCTATGGGCTGAGGTGGCTAGTTATCATTCCTGCGGGCATTAGCTCGATGAAGAGGCATTTTCAACTTTCACATAAGAGCATGAGGTAAAAGAAGATAGAAACAGTATAAGTATGATAAATCATAAAATAAAGAGATAATTTCCTAAGAACTTCCTGTAGCCTTTTTCTAATAAATGTGGCGCGCTTAACACATGATAAATCAAGACTCTATGTAACGCGGTTTTTCTGACTCCCTAAGACTCTTATAAACCTTAGGGTCTGATACCAAGTTTGTAATACGCCAAAACCTAGTCCCGAGATGTCAGACGGTTCTCAAGACTATGAGTATCCTTAAGATAACCTTGTCTGTCTAGTTCTAAGTCTGAATCTCATAATAAAGAAAATATAGACATAAGAGTCATACCATATGCAGAAAAACTGTCTGAAATAACTGAGAATAATCTGAAGTAATGTCTGAAATCTCAATACTGAATAATCTAAATCAAAAATAGTAGTCTGACAAACCTCTACGATTAATAACTAGAGAGTCACTGGGAAAACCTTCCAAGAAACTCAAATTGTCTGAAGAGAAATACTGAATCATGTAAAACTAATAAGCTATAGAATTTGTATGATCAAGTCCCCAAACTATGAGGACTCACCAACTATAGGATGTAGACGAAGATGCTTGAACTACTCACGCTGCTGATACTGAGCACTTGAACCTACATTGAAAATGTAGCACATAGACATACATGTGGATCAATACTTTGAGGATGTACTGAGTATATGTGAGTGAAATTCATAAGTAAAACATCATCTTGTAATTATAATTTATAAAACAATGCATGCTAAATGTAAATAACTCACATAAGCTGGAGTATTTGAAATACTAAAATCTGAAATCACGAATAGCGAAATCATACTTTATAAACTCTTATGATCTTGCAAATAATGATATTGGGTATGAACCCTAATTCAAAACTCATGTACAATCATTTAAAATCATATGAATTTGTAATTAAAACTTGGTTTTGGGCATAAGGATAGAAGAAGATCCTTGTTCATAAACCCCACATACCTTGATTGATGATTAGATAAAGAAACTTGAATTATTGATTCCTATTTGAGTTATTGAAGATTAGTTCTTGTTTATCTTGTATTGGGAATCCTCAATTTTGAACTTTCTTGGAGAAATATTGGAGGAATTGATTTCTTGGAGAATAAACTTTTGAGTTCTAGGGTTTTTGTTTGAGAGAAAATTGATGAATAATGAGCATAATATGATTAGAATGGGTTTAATCTCATGTTTTGTACGGATTAGGTCTTGGGAATTGACCAAATACCCTCTTTAAACTTCTAACGAAACTGGAAAAGAGAATAAAATTCTAATTTAATAGGCCACCGCGACACGCCACTATCACAGTGGCTCACTGGATAACGGACAATTGGGAACTGAAAATGCTTCAGGACACGAGCTATCGCGGTGCTCCTTTGAAATGCTATTTTGACCATCGTCGCAATGCGGTGAAATCGCGTAGGCTTACTGGAAATTGACAAATGAAAAATTGGACCTCTTTGCGATGCATCAATATCGTGGAGGTCCACTGGAAAATGAAAATTATGAAGTTTTCCTTCACCGCGACCCGGTGACTACCTACTTGGCACACTGCTTACTAAAAATGCCCTAACTTCTTCATTGAGTATCGGATTCGAGCGAATTTGATATCGATGGTAAGCTTATTCAATTTTCCACACCATGGAAGTTCTAAATCTGGAAAATTTCATATGAAATAAAAATGTATTCATTTTAGAATTTAATCCTTGACATTTTAGAAATGAAATTAAGGTGAAAAAAGTATGGGGTATTACATCAATGCTCTGAAGTTTGCTATTCTCTACTTCATTGAAGATTTTTTATTCTCTTATGAAAATAATGAGCAGTCAATTAATAAAGAATATATTTATTTAGTTGAAAGTGATTTTCAATGAATATCCATGAGGCATAGATGTGTATCTTGATCTGTTAGAAAATTTGAGATACATTTTTTTGATCAGTACACAATACTACAGAATTAGGATTTTTCATTAGCTCTTCAGATATGAATTTATGAGTGTTGCTTGTATGTTGATGAATATATTTCTATTCGTAATAAAAAGTTGATTCTTATAATACTAAATTGAATAGAGGTTACTGAATCCCCAAGCCAAATGAAGCCGGAGAAGTTGATGCCCAAGCTTGCAAGATGCGTGGTAGACCTTTTTGTTTCTATTTTAGGTGTTCGTTTAATACAGTTATAATTCAGTTTTGATTTATTAGACAAATGTAATACAATTTTTAAGCATGATATTTCTTTGAATTTTTAATGGTAAAATACAACATTTAAATATTACTGCATTGGAAGAATAAATTATAAAGATTCCGTTGTTAAATTTTTGAAATTATAATTTAGAAATCATGACTATTTTGAATGAAAATTTAGTAAATAGATACAGTCAGACTCAAGAGTAGTTGCTAAAAGAAGTGAGGAAATTGAAAATAGAACTCGTGAAGGTATTATGATCTTTATTTTTATCTCTATTGTAGATTTATTATTATTGAGAATGATTTTATTTATATCCCTTTTTTACTTTTTTGTCGTGGACATACAATAATCAACAAACATTTGACGGAACACATGAAGCACATATTGGTGTTTTGAAGTAATAGGTTGTTAATTCTAACAGTAAATTATTAACTGATATTAAGTTATTGTTGAATAAAAAAGATGGTGAAGAAAGTCTGCCTAATGATTAAGTGTCGGAAGAGCCCTCAAGCAAGAAAGCGTATGATAGTTGATCTAATTTTGAAAAATTGAAAGAATTTGAAAGCAGAAATTTTAGAAATATACCTTCTGGTGGAACATATTTTCATGAAGGTATTGCTATTATCACATCTTTTTAAATATGTTGTTAGTGAATATAATTTGAAGATTTTTTATATTATTTAACAGTTGTAGCTCCGATTGTTGTTCGTGATATTATTTCTTTTGCTCTACCATCAGTTGTAGATAATGATTCCACAAATAATTGTATTTTATTATATTATCTATATATTATTTATTAACATGTCCTTTCATAAACTGCAGTACAAGCGCAAGATAATGATTCCACATATAATTATATTTTTATTATATTATCTAGATATTATTTATTAACATGTCTTCATAAACTGCAGTACAATTTTAATTTTATTTCCTAATGACAGTAATGGAGAGCAGAGTAAAATAGGTAGGTAGATACATATCATACATTTCATATATCTTTATAATACTACTTCAATACAAAATTAACATTTAAATTATACATTTTTTATTATAGCTGAAATGTTTCTGTATATAATTTTTGTAAGATATTATTAAAGATGTAATTGCTCAAGTATTGATCGATATCAATTTGTCTACAAATAAAATTATTATAATTATTAATCTAATTTACCGTATTGTTTGTTGTTAGTTTGATAGTATTGTGATAAATTTTTGCATGTTTAGATAAGGATAATCTTTGAAGATGTAGTGATATCAAATAAAGGCATAGCTAATTGTAAATATTATTTTGATGTTCAGTTTGCATTCTTATCTAATATATTCTTATGTGATCTGCTTAAAGTAGATTGTTCAGTTAATATTGAGAGTCAAACATTTGATATTGATTTCAAACTTCTAGCTAATTTAACTTAGACGGTGTTGTCTGCAATTAACAATCAAAGAAAGACTAGAAGGAAACAAAGAGAAAACATACCTGAAGAATGTGCTAGAACAAAAATTTCAGCAATGCTTATTACATTTTCATATGTACAGAATTTTTATTCGGGTGCTAATAGTTCTAGATCAATTTTTTTTGATAAAATACCCTTTTTAATGTAATTGATTCAGAAGTTGACACCAGTATTACAAATGAATTCCTAACTTGACTATATAAAGCCTTTCTAAGAAAGGGTTAATTTTGTAATTTATTATTGTCGTTTGATTTGTTATTAGCTGTTTATTGTTCTAATTATTTTATATTATGCAGAAAGAAATGCCCCTACATAGTGGCAATTCAAGAAATTAAGCCATCATTCGATTTTAAAATTTTGTTGATTACACAAAATAAGTGATTTTATAATTTGACACATGCTAGAGTGAAATGAAATGATATGCTTAGTCATTTCATTTTCAGTTTGATTAATGTGTGTGTCTATATTTTGAAACTGTATAAACATCATAATTTTTATTAATTATTATTTGTGTACACCATCTTGAAGAAATTTTTTACTACTTGAGGAAGAAGGACAACTACTCTCCACATCACAATGTGAGGTTCATTACTTATGATTGTTGTTTTAAAATAAAAATTGAACATATATCTATCAAGATAGCTGTAGATCTTGAGGAGAATTCACAAGTGATTTTGAAAATAACTGATTCTGTGGCTCGTTATATCATTGGATCATGTTTGATAGGTAATGTTGATTGGGATTTAGTAGATTATGTGTTGATGCCTGTGAACCTTAAAGAAAATCATTGTTGAATTTTAATTGTGTTTAACAGAGTATAAAAATATCATATTGTGTATGACTCATTTCCTACAAGGGGAAAGAACTGTGAATTGAATGATGTTGTGAGGATGTTTGACGTAGTCATACCGCTTTATTTGGATGCTATTCATTTTAGAAAACGTTCTGAATTACTTTTCGCTCCTACCTATATGAACAAGAATTTTATTAATGTTCTTGATGTTTAATTGGTTCAAGAGAACCTTCTCAACATAAAGAAGACTCACTGTAAGATTTAATATAAATTTCATGATATTAAATTTCTTTTTTATGATAATATTTTATTTGATTGAAATGAAACATTTTGTTTACTAATCTTATGTTTTGCATTGACTGTGGTATTTATGTTGTTGCCTTTGCTGAGTATGCCAACGTATATCAACAGGTTCCATAAGAGTATTTTGATAGTAAGTATCATCAAAGAGATTTGACGCCGTACTATGATATTATGGGTGGGGGGGGGGGAGAAACTAGAAATTGATGCTAAGAGTGAAGATGAAAAATAACAAAAGAGAAAAATTTAGTCTAAGAAGTAATTTTTATGGAAGAACAAATATTTTGTACTTCATATAAGTCTTATAATGACTTAGATTTTACAGCATTGTTTTTATATTATTACTAAAACCTATTGTTGCATTATTTTAAGGCCACTGGTGATTTATTTTATTGTTCTGTTATGACTATAGTGTGGTACAGTCTAAAAAATAAATATTATATGACTACAATGTTTTGTAATTACATACTTCTATTGAGAAATATTACTGCAGTTTATGCAATTTTTATTTTGTCCTTTTTTAATATTACTGCAGCTTAGATAATTTTTATTCTATCTTTTTATAATATTATTCCTATTGAGATGATTTTATAGTGTTTGCGGTTGTTTTGTTACGACTATAGATTTGTGCAGTATAAGAAATAAGTTCTAACTTACATGCAAAATATTAGTTTTCATTACTTGTCTTTTTATAAGAATTCGTAATACAGTATTAATACTTAAGGTATGAATATACCTTTGTTTATCTATACGATTACAATTCGTTCTCTTGACAGTGACATCTTACTAGTATTTGTAATACCTTTTTAAAAAAGGATTAGTAATACATTTACTTTTTACACGTTTAATGCGCATATATCTTCAACTTATTTATAGCCTTATAATACATTATAAGTGTATACCTTTAATTTATCTATACACTTATAATTCATTCTCTTGACACATACATCTTACCTTATGAGGCTTTGTACGGTAGGAGATATCGTTCTCCTATAGGATGGTTTGAGACTTCTGAGGTTAGACCCTGTGGTACGTATTTGCTTCAATACTTATTGAATAGAGTCAAGGTGATTAAGGATAGGCTGAGAGCAACCTATAGTAGGTAGAAGGCCTATGCCGATTGTAGACTCTGTGCCTTGTGTTTCGGAGTTGGTGATCGTGTGTTCCTTCATGTTTTCCCTATGAGAGGTATGATGAGATTTGTGAGGAAAGGTAATCTTAGGCCTCACTATATTGGTCCTTTTGAGATCCTCCGTGTAGTGGGCGAGGTGGTCTCGCTATATTAGTTATCTTATATAATGATATTAGAGAGATTCAGATTTGATTCTGTACCTTGAATTTAAGTTATTGTATTACTCTATATCATCCTTATATAATAATTTATCTCAGTCGGCTGATGATGCGTACTGAGTACCCATATTTTGGTACTCATACTACATTTTTGTACCTTTTTGGTGCAGACCGGAGTTCTAATTTCTGTCGTTGAGTTAAGGTCGTGTGGGGTTTTTCATCAGGAGATAGGGTGAGCTTTTGGAGTTTGAGTTGCCTTTTTTCCCTTCTACCCTTATTTTTTCTTTTGTATCTGAGATGAGTGTATAAGACTATTTAAGACTATTAGATGTTGAGTTGTAATTTTTATTGTCGAATGTAGAGATGCTCTTGTACTAATACTATCAGGTCATGAGATTGGTATTTGAATGTTATATATTTCTTGGTAGAATATCTTTGTTATATTGTGTTCCCATAGAGGGTCCATGTTGGACATTCCTACCAAGGTAACCCATTGAATTAGCTCTGAGTTACGGTGTTGTCTTACAACAAGTGGGTTATGGTAGGTGCCGTCACGACTAAGAATTTGGGTCATGACAAATTGGTATTAGAGCCTAGGTTTCACCGATATTATTGGTACAAGAGCAAGGGTCTAATAGAGTCTTGAGGATCAAAATGTTAACATTCGTTTCCTATCCTCGGAAGGCTATAGTACATTTTAAGAGTCCCTCATTTCTTTCACTCATATTGTGCAAAGAGTCTGAGTTGGTTAGTTGCATATTCTCTTGACTTTACTCCTTCACAGATGCCTAAGACTCATGCTATGGTTATACATAAGTAGGTTACGGAGACCATGACTTGTGATGTGTCTCCAGTTAGGGATAAGGGTGGACCTCCCCAGAATCCTATTCCTGCACCCGAGCCAGAGACTCCTCCACCTTAACCAGTGGTGGGCCAAGGACCATCCCAGGATGCACCAGGGTTTATCCCCTCTTGTTTTCTTAAATATGATTTAGTTCAACTATCGGGTATTACTAATGGTTCACATATTTCTCAGACAGGAGTGCAACCTACAACTGCAACTGCAACTCCTGGAGTTAAGATTCCTCCTATTTCGATAGTTGTTCAGCCAACAGTCACTCCAACAAAGCTGACCTAGCTGCTATGTCTGCTGAGGAGTAGAAGACGCTAGGTAGATTCTTATAGTTGGCTCCACCTAGATTTTTTGGTGCTCCTGGATAGGATATATTTGAGTTTCCAACTGCTTGTAAGGATAGGCTCTATGGGTTAGTGTAACGCCCCAAAATCTAGTTTTCGGGATGCCACACGGTAGTCCAACGTACGGGTAGTCCTTTGCTAACTCTGGCGACTTTCTGCTAACTTTGAATCTCAAAGTAAGGAAATATAATTATAAAATCTTAATAACTGCGGGATACTTATCTAAAATATCTCAATCTCTACAGTCGTAGTAAAGAAATACTGAATTTGTTTTTGAAATGTTGACTCATAGTCTATAGTCTATAACTAAAACTAGTAGTCCGACAAGCCTATAATGTCTGAATCTAGAAATCCACTGGGACAAGCCCCATCTGACTCAAAATGTCTAGAATGAATAATGAAAAAAAAAACATCTACTAATAAAACTAAAAATCTGAAGACTAAGTCCCCGAACTATGAGGACTCACCAACTGTAGGGATAGAGATGAGGTACTCAGAAATCACTCTTGTTGTCGAGACTGAGCACCTGAACCTACATTATAAGACAATATAACACATAGACATATATGTGGATTAGTAATTTGAGGATGTACTGATTATATGGGGGTGTATGCAACAAGTAAACAATATCATCTAAGTTTATAAAACAATGCATGCTAAATGTAAATGACTCACATAGGCTTGAGATATCTGAAATCTGAAAGTATAAAGTATGAATAGAAAAACATGCAATCTAATTCTTGTGAGTCATAACACTTAGTCTCTAAAAGCTTTTCTATTCTAGAATGTATAATCTATAAGCTTTAAAAATTTAAGGAAAATACTTTATCTGAAAAGTTATTCATTATTTTATACTAGCTAGGAGTTTCTCTTAACCGACATAAACCATGCAAGCTACATGGAGTCCAACGTCTCGTCCTCCTAAGAAGGAAACCACACGTTAGGGAGATGTGTCATACTCTTGCCAGGGAGTATAGACTTAGCTTAAGTAATCACTATCTCTGCCTTTATGGGAAATTTAATCTCAATCCTACGATGGCACGTAGTTCTGGGATATGAAACCATAAAAACATACCCAACTCGGTGATAAATACTACTCTCTTTTTATTTGTTGTGCTTATCACATTGGAAATCCACTTTTAAAAATAATCTTATGGTTTATAATGTAAACTAACTATGTATATCTATAATCTAAAATAAACTCTGAAAGGTGGATTCCAAAACTAAATTGGGGATCCGAAGATCAAATTCTTTTTATTCAACTCAAAATTTACTAATCTTAGGGTGCTCAAAGACAAGTTATTGAAATATAAATTTTCAAACTAGGGTCTAATAATCCATGTCTCAGACTCATGAAATTTTATAATAAATCATCATGCTCAACAGGTTTTCTTGAAAGCACTTCAACCATATCAAAATACTAAAATCAAGATTCACAAATATATGCTTAAATTCAATCAAAAATTCAAAATCAATATCTCATAACATACTCGTGGTATTCAAAAATCATAAAGAAGCATTATTTAACTCAAAACAAACACGAAATTTCATAATTCAATACTATCATACTCAAAATCATCAATAAGATACTTTTGGGTATAAACCCAATCTCAAACATAAGAAATTTTCTTAAAAATATAATTTTGGGCACAAGGACGAAAGGATTGTCCTTGTTGAAACCCAACATACCTTAGATGATGAACTAAATGAATAAGCTTTCTTTTTGATATGCTATTTGCGCTCTTGAATGAAGATTCTTGAAGCTGTTAGTCTAGGAATCTTAAATCTTGAAATAGTTTGGAAAAAGGATGGTGGAATCTTGAGTTTCTTGGAGATGAATGTTGAAGCCTAGGGTTTTGGATGAGAGTAATTTTGATGAAACTTATCATATAATGCTTCTAAAAGGCTTTAATCATATGTTTGGATGGATTAGGGGTTGGGGAAAATTCCAAAATACCCCTTTTTAACTCCTAAATGAAACTGGAAAAATAAAATGGGGTCGTGATTTTTGGCCTTGGCGTGACGCTCCACTATCTCGCCAAGCCACTAGAAAATATCAACTAGGAAATGGTTGGTAGCACGATACGGAGGTATCACGTTGCCACCTTGGATGGGACCTGGAAACTAAGCGCGATGTGCTACTATCGCGGACCTTCACTGGAATCGAACAATTAGAGATTTGGCCCTTTCCGCGATGGGCCACTATCATGGAGGGCCACTGGAAATTCACAAAGGTGAAGTTTCTCATCTCTGTGATGTGCTAAGTGTCCAGGTGACACACTGCCAACCTAAAAGTGCCATAAATCCTTCACCGAGTGTCGGAATTATGCAAATTTGGTATCGATGGAAAACTTAATCAATTTCTCACACCATGAAAAATCCAAATCTGGGAAATTTCACACGAAATAATTATCATCCATTTTTGAAGATATTCCTTAACATTCTTGGAATAGATTTTTGCTAGAAAAGGTACGGAATATTACAATATCTCCCCCTTGGAAACATTTATCCCCGAATGTTACTAGTTAAGATGAAAATTCTAAGGAATCTAGGAATATAAGATAGCATGCACAATTAGAATGAACTGAATAACTAAATGTAAATCATTCTAAGATTCTGAGTAATTCTGTGAGTGCATGAACTTACATGAGGACAACTATATAGCTGAATATTTGATTAGAAAAGAGCTGAATCAAGGAAGAGTATTACTTTCGAAAAAAATCTAAGGTTGCAGTGAAGAGGTGAGGGTACTTGGCTCGCATATCTGCTTCTACTTCCCAAGTAGCGCCCTCAACCAACTAATTCCACCAAAGAACTTTGACCAAGGGAACTTCCCAAGTAACTGCTACTTTCCCAATGCGAATTAGAATTCTATGAGGGCCAACATGCCGGGGACTAAGTTTCCCCTTCCTGCCAAATCACTTTATTCTTTTCATGGGTAAAATATTTAGATACACTAAATGTAACACCTCGGAATATGGGTCCCGGAGCATCACACGGTTCTTGAGGTTACGAGTAGCCCCAAGCTAATCCTTTGAGTCATTTTCATTCAGTTCAACATAAATCAACGGGGTTTCTATAAATAACCCTCAAATATCTACAAAGTAATCATCATCCAAGAATAAAAGAATTTCAGAAAGGTAATAAAATACGACTTATTAGTCAACTCCCAATATCTATACTAGTCTGACAAAACTCTAAGAAGATCAATAAAACCAGCGAGCCATTGAGACATGCCCCAACTGACTCATACTCAGTTATAAAATGTATACGATTTCGTGAAACCAATATCAGAGATCACATCCTCGGAACATGAGGACTTACCATAACAGAGGATGTAGAACAACGTTCTCGAAGAATCACTGTCAAACCTGGAACTGAGCACCTGAACCTACATTCTGAGAAAATGCAGCCCACATCCAAAGATATGGGTCAGTACCATGAAAAGGAACCGAGTATATGGGGTGGTATCCAGTTGTATAAACATGATCATCATAAATATTTATAAGAAATATAAAGGATGTATGAAAGACTCACATAGCCCGAAGAAATCATCATAATCATGAGAGGATGAAATAAGTACAGTAGCAAAAGTGAGTCATCATATAATTTGTCAATCACTTTCAGTTCAACAAGAATATCAATTCTAATAGTGTAAATATCATTTAAATCTTTTGAAAGAATAACTTTCACAATGCCACTTTCAAATTACTGCACTATTCACCATAGACACAAGGAAACACACACACACTGGGAGATCCTATAACCGACATAAGCCATGTGAGCTACATGGAGTCTAACGTACAACCCACATTGGGGAGAGCCGTCCTATCCTTGCCATCAGAGTAGGACTATCGATATCAAATCCACACAAACTAGTGATCACTATATAAATCAGCCTCAGGCTCACTCCTTCGGGGGCACGTAGTTCTAGGAAAGTAAGGTCGCTTTATACCTCCCACTCGGTGCTAAAGATTTCTCCTGGAATTAGTTCAGATCATTTCAAAGACAATTCACAACAAAATAATTTTAGTAATATATAAATATACATCGTGAGCCATCATGCTTCCCATCTATCAAAATCAACCACGTTGTGGATTTCTTTCATAGTCGAGTTCAAAACAACTCCATTAAGACCAAAAGGTCAAATCATTCAAAATATCTCAAATATTCAACATCAACGTGCTTATAACACACTTTCTAAAACAACACAATTTCCAATGGGGATTCACGACCCAAATATCAAAATCATGATAAATATCATTCAAGATTCATGCTTTATATCTCCACACATGTAAATTCATCTTTCAAAATAATAAACATCAAGATTTAATAATAATTATCATAAGATATGGGTTCATGCTTCAAATTCGTAAAAATCAACTAAAAATCATGCCTTTGTAAAGAAAATTACTTTTGGGCACACGAACAAAAAAGAGTTCCTGTTGAAAAAACCCCACATACCTTGAATGATGAACTTTAGAGCGATACTCATTTTTGAGATGTTAATTGTACCTTTGAATGATGGTTCTTGGAGTTCTTGAACTAGGAACTTGGAATCTTGAATAAATTTGCAGAATTAATGGTGAACTTTGGATGTTCTTGAAGTTGGATGCAGGATCTTAGGGTTTTCTTTTAGAGGGAATTGGATGAAATATAACATATAATGCTTCTAATAGGCTTTAATATAGGGTTTGGACGGATTTTGGGTGAGGCAGAATGACCAAAACGCCCCTAAAAATTAAATAATTCTCGAATTTGTCCTTTGGTGGACTGGTTTGATAGTCTGAAGTAGATAAACCATAACGTTTTACTCTGATATCCAAATTGGATGAAACTAATTTCATTAGAAAGAAGACTCTCATATCTTTCTGTTTATATATAGTTTCTCACCCAGATCATTGTGTACGAGGAGTTATGATCATTTGAAGTTGACCCAAAAATTTGCTTTTGATAGGCTGAAGTAGATCGATCAGAACTTTTTACTCCAATAGAAAAATTGGATTAAACCAATTTCATTGGAAAGAGGACTCGCAGAGCTTTCCATTGATATAAAGGAGATCACATAGATCATTATGTACAAGGAGTTATGATCGTTTAAAGTTGGAGTAAAAATACACCAGGCCTCAGTACGTTTTCCTGCACGTTTTATTGTTCACTACTATTCACGGTTCGATCAGAATGTTCATAACTCGTCGCTTGAGTGTCTATTTTGGATGATCCACATATAGTTGGAAATATGATTTGATACTCTATCCAATGGTGGGATATAATCCAAGACATTCGACACGAAATGTTTTTAATTCATTCTAGAAGATAGAACCCAACACGTTTACGCACAAAATTTCAACGAAAAATTTCCCGGGGTATTACATCATCCCCCCCTGGAAACATTCATCCCAGAATGATGCTAGACATGCCAAGATTAGATAGGGAATAGAGCATACAGCTATAACAATTTATTAGACTCATCACCACATCATTTCTCACTCCGAATGAAACATAGAATGCATAAATTCAAGAAACTACAGCTGAGCACATAATAAATGACAGCTGAACTGCTGCAACTTTTATCAAAAGTGCATGATTTAGGAAAGAACGGTACCTTCGGATTGATTGGAGTTCACGAAAAATAGGTGCAGGTACTTGTATCATATATCCGCCCCAGCTTCCTAAGTTTCACCCTCAACAGATTGGTTTCACCATAACACCTTGACCAAGGGAACTTCTTTGTTCCTTAGTCTTCAGACACTGAAATCAAGAATCTCAACAAGAATCTCATCAAAATAAAGATTTTCTTAAATGTTAGCACCCACAGAGGAATCCACTACCACAACATCGCTAATATGCTTTCTAAGAATGGAAACATGGAATATTGGATGAACAGAAGACAACTCAAAAGGCAACTCGACCTCATAAGCTACCTTACCAACACGGCTAAGAATTTTGTAAGGACCAACATAACGGGGACTAAGCTTCCCTTTTTCCCGAATCTCTTCACCCCTCTCATGGGTGAAATTTTCGGATACACTAGGTCACCAACTTCAAACTCAAGGTCTCTCCTTCTAACATACTCGTGGTATTCAAAAAACATAAAGAAGCATTCTTTAACTCAAAACAAACATGAAATTTCGTAATTTAATAATATCATGCTCAAAATCATCAATAAGATACTTTTGCGTATAAACCCAATCTCATACATAAGAAATTTTCTTTAAAACATAATTTTGGGCACAAAGACAAAAAGATTGTCCTTATTGAAACCCCACATACCTTATATGAAAAACTAAGTGAATAAGCTTGCTTTTTGAGATGCTATTTATGCTCTTGAATGAAGATTCTTGAAGCTCTTGGTCTGAGGATCTTAAATCTTGAAATGTTTTGGAAAAAGGATGGTGGAATCTTGAGTTTCTTGGAGATGAATGTTGAAGCCAAGGGTTTTGTATGAGAGTAAGTTTGATGAAACTTAGCATATAATGCTTCTAAAAGTCTTTAATCATGTTTTTGGATGGATTAGGGGTTGGGGAAAAGTTCAAAATACCCCCCTTTAACTCCTAAATAAAAGAGGAGAAATAAACTGGGGTCTTGATTTTTGGCCTTGGAGCGACGCACCACTATCGCGCCAAGACACTATTAAATGACAACTAGGAAAATTCTTCATGGAACGACGTAGAGGTATCGCATTGCCACCTTGTATGGGACCTGGAAATTCAGCGTGACCTGCCACTATTGCGGACCTTCACTGTAATCAGACAATTGGTGATTTGGCCCTCTCACAATGCGCCACTATTGTGGAGGTCCACTGGAAATTGACAAATATGAATTTATCATCTCTGTGATGCGCTAAGGGTCCAGGTGACATACTGCCAACCTCAAAGTGCGATAACTCCTTCAACGAGTGTCGAAATTGGGAAAATTTGGTATCGATGGAAAGCTTAATCAATTTCTCACACCATAAAAAGTCCAAATCTAGGAAATTTCACACGAAATAATTATGATCCATTTTGGAAACATTCATCCTCGAATAATACTAGTAAAGCTGAAATTTCTAAGGAATCTGGGAACATAAGATAGCATGCACAATTGGAATGAACTGAATAACTTAATCTAAATCATTCTGAGCTTCTGAGTAATTCTGTAAGTGCATAAAGTTACATAAGGACAATTATATAGATGAATGTTTGATTAGAAAGAGCTAATTAAAGGAAGAGTATTACCTTCGTTTAAATCTGAGGTTGCAGAGAAGAGGTGAGGATACTTAGCTCGCATATCTCTAACAACTTGACCCAACTTACCACAACTAAAACAACCCTTTTGCCTGGCCAAGCACTCACCTGGTTGGTCCCTACCGCACTTAGCACATGGAGGATAATGAGTTTTTTCGCTTACACTATACTGAGATCTGGACATAGAATACTTACCCCACTGGTCCTGTCTGCAGCACTAGCTAAAGATGGTTCTGTCATAGATGACCGATTTTGAATTAGCGAATGATTTTCTCCTTCAAACCTATTTTGGCCAAAGTCAAACTGCTCTGTTCTAGCCCTCTTATTAACTCTTTTCTTTTTCTTCGCTTTCTCTACCTCTTTGTACTAATCATGCATCATCAATATAGAAAGGTCCATATCTATATTGAGCATAGCAGTCCTGCACTCCTTAACTACCAACCCAGACACACCAGTCACAGACTTACTTATGCTTGACCTAGGGTCAACCATCTGATCTGGGGCATACTTAGTCAACTGGTTGAACTTGAGGCAATACTCCTTCACTATTATGGAGCCCTGCCTCAGGTTCATGAACTCTTTTATATTATCTTCACTTATATTAAGTGGAAAGAACTTGTCTAGGAATGCATCTTGAAATACCTTCCAAGTCATGGGAGCTGCATCCTCTCCCTACTCTTCTTCCACATCATGACCTAATCATAAGCAACATCCTTCAGCCTATTGGATTCCAATTCCATACTCTCCACTTCAAAAATATGCATAATTTATGTGATCTTCCTCACCTTATCAATATAAAGCTATGGGTACTCACCTTCCTTCGACTCGAAGAATTCTGGTGGATTCATCCTCATGAAATCTCGAATTCTGGCTGCAGCTAAATCCACATCCTTCTGAGGTGGGGCTGCAGCCCCGCGGTTACCCTAAACATTAGCTATCACAGGTTGGGCAAGTGCCTAAACAGCTACCCGAAACTCTACATGTGACACATTCTCATTCAAAGGATCTATGGGCTGAGGTGGTTGGTTATCGTTTCTATGGACATTAGCTCTGCGAGGAGGCATATTCTGTCATAAAAAAGAATGAGTTAATAGCAGATAACGACTGCTATAAGCATGATGGATTATGAAATAAAAGAAATGAATTTCCTATAATGCTCCATAGCCTATTGATCATAGATGTTGCACACTTCACATCAATGAACAAGACTCTATGTAACACGACTTTTCTGACTCCCCAGGAATCTCTAAACCTTAGGCTCAGATACCAAGTTTGTAATGCCCCAAAATCTTATTTCGAGGATGCCACACGGTGCTCCAAACTACGAGTAGTCCTGAGTTAACCCTGGCTGCTTTCTACTAACTCTGAATCTCAAAGTAAGGAAATATATTTATAAAATCACAATAACTGCAGAGTACTTATCTAAAACATCCCAATCTCTCAAGTCTTAGTAAAGCAATTTTGAAAAAGAAATATGAATATTGACTCATATCTACAAATGAAACTAGTAGTCCGATAAGCCTCTAATGACTAATCTAGAGAGCCACTGGGACAGGCCCCAACTGACTTAAAATGTCTGGAATGAATAATGAAAAAAAACATCTACTAATGAAACTAGAAATTTGAATACTAAGTCCCTGAACTATAAGGACTCACCAGCTGCAGGGATGTAGACGAAGTGTTTGGAAATTAATCATGTTTCCAAGACTGAGCACCTTAGCCTACATTATAAAACAATGTAACACATAGACATATATGTGGATCAGTACTCTGAAGATGGACTGAGTATATAGGGGTGTATGCAAAAATTAGACCAAATCATCTAAGTTTATAAAATGATGCATGCTAAATGTAAATGACTTACATAGGCTTGAGATATCTGAAATAAGAAAGTATAAAGAATGAATAGCAAAACATGCACTCTAATTCTTGTGAGTCATAACACTTAGTCTCTAAAAGATTTTCTGTTCAAGAATCTGTAGTCTATAAGCTTTAAAAATTTAAGGAAAAAACTTTATTTGAAAATTTATTCATTATTTTATATTAGCTAGGAGTTTCTCTTAACCGATACAAACTATGCGAGCTACATAGAGTCCAATGTATTGTCCTTCTAAGGATAAAAACTCACGTTGGGGAGAGGTGTCATACTCTTTCTAGATTATAACCTCAACTTAAGTAATCACTATCTCCGCCTCTGTGGGAACTTTAATCTCAATCCTATAATGGCACGTAGTTCTGGGGTATGAAACCTTGGAAACATACCCAACTCGGTGATAAATACTACTCCCTTTTATTTGTTACACTCATCTCATTAGAAATCCACTTTTAAAAATAATCTCATGGTTTAAAATGTAAACCAACTATATATATATATATATATATATAATCTGAAATAAACTCTGAAAAGTGGATTCCAAAAATCAACTGGGGATCCGAAGATCAAATTCTTTTTATTCAACTCAAAATATACTAATCTTAGGGTGCTCAAAGACCAGTTCTTGAAATATAAGTGCTAAAATTAGGGTCTAATAATCCATGTCTCATGCTCATAAATTTCATAGTAAATCATCATGCTCAACAGGTTTTCTTGAAAACACTTCAACCATATCAAAATACTAAAAGCAAGAATCACAAATATATGCTTAAATTCAATCAAAAATCCAAAATCAATATCTCATAACATACTTGTGGCATTCAAAAAATATAAAGAAGCATTCTTTAACTCAAAACAAACACGGAATTTCATAATTCAATAATATCATGCTCAAAATCATCAATAAGATACTTTTGGGTATAAACCTAATCTCAAATATAAGAAATTTTCTTAAAACATAATTTTGGGCAATAGGACAAAAGGATTGTCCTTGTTGAAACCCCACATACCTTAGATGATGAACTAAATGAATAAGCCTGCTTTTTGAGATGCTATTTGAGCTCTTAAATGAAGATTCTTGAAGCTGTTGGTCTAGGGATCTTAAATCTTGAAATAGTTTGGAAAAAGGATGGTGGAATCTTGAGTTTCTTGGAGATGAATGTTGAAGCCTAGGGTTTTAGATGAGAGTAATTTTGATAAAACTTAGCATATAATGTTTCTAAAAGGCTTTAATCTTATGTTCGGATGGATTGGGGGTTGGGGAAAAGTCCAAAATACCCCCCTTTAACTCCTAAATGAAACTGGAAAAATAAACTGGGGTCCCGATTTTTGGCCTTGGCGCGACGCGCCACTATCGCGCCAAGCCACTGGAAAATGCCAACTGGGAAAATGCTTGGTGGTGCGATGCAGAGGGATCGCGTTTCCATGTTGGATGGGACCTGGAAACTCGAGGTGATGCACCACTATCACGGACCTTCACTAGAATCAAATAATTGGAGATTTTGCCCTATCCGCGATGTACCACTATCGCGGAGGGCCACTGGAAATTGACAAATGTGAATTTTCTGATCTCTGCGACGCGCTAAGGGTCCAGGTGAAACACTGCCAACCTAAAAGTGCCATAACTTCTTCAATGAGTGTTGGAATTGGGCGAATTTGGTATCGCTGGAAATCTTAATCAATTTCTCACACCATGAAAAGTCCAAATTAGGGAAATTTCACACGAAATAATTAGGATCCATTTTTAAAGCTATTCTTTAAAATTCTTGGGATGAATTTTAGCTAGAAAACGTATGGGATATTACAATATCTCTTCCTTGAAAATAATCATCCTCGAATGTTACTAGTTAAGCTAAAATTTCTAAGGAATCTGGGAAAATAAGAGAGCATGCACAACTAGAATGAACTGAATAACTAAATCTAAATTATTCTGAGCATCTGAGTAATTCTGTGAGTGCATGAACTTAGATGGGGACAACTATATAGCTAAATATTTTATTAGAAAAGAGCTAAATCAAGGAAGAGTATTACCTTCGGCTAAATCGTACATTGTAGAGAAGAGGTGAGGGTACTTGGCTCGCATATCTGTTTCTACTTCCCAAGTAGCGTCCTCAACCGACAGACTCCACCAAAGAACTTTGACCAAGGGAAATTCTTTGCTCCACAATCTATGGATCTGATGATCTTAAATCTCAACTGGAATCTCTTCGTATGAAAAGTTATTCTAAATATCTGTTCTTTGTAATGGAACTACAACGGTGGAGTCACCGATGCACTTTTTAAGCATAGAAACGTGGAATACAGGATGGACTATTGATAGGTCCACGGGCAACTCAAGCTCATAAGCTACTTTCCCAACACGACTTAGACTTCTATTAGGGCCAATATATCGGGGACTAAGTTTCCCCTTCTTGCCAAATCACTTTAACCTTTACATGGGTGAAATCTTCAGATACACTAAATCACCAACCTCAAACTCGAGGTCCATTCTCCTTACATCTGCATATAATTTTTGATGACTGTGGGCTGTCTTCAACTTTTCTCTAATCTTCTTGACTTTCTCTCTAGCCTCAAATATTGCATCAAGCCCAAGAAAAGTGGCCTCACCCACTTCAAACAAACTTATGGGTGATCTAAATCTCCTCCATACAGAGCCTCAAATGGGGCCATCTAAATGCTAGCATGATAACTATTATTATAAGAAAACTTTATCAATGGCAAATGCTCATCCCAACAACCTTTGAAATCAAAAGCACATGCCCTCAACATATCTTCTAATGTTTGGATGATCTTCTCTTCTTGACTATCGGTCTGAGGATGAAATGTGGAACTAAGATGAACATGGGTACCAAGACCCTTCTGAAAAGATTTCCAAAACTGGGAAGTGAACTGAGTACCCCTATCCAAAATGATAGACAAGGGAATCTAAGAAATCTGACTAACTCTTAGATATACAACTTAGCATAATCTTCAGCTGTATAGGACATATGAACTAGCAAGAAATGCGCTGACTTAGTCAATCTATCTACAATAACCCATATCGAATCATGATTATGATACAATTAGGGTAAACCAGTCACAAAATCCATATTCACCTCTTCCCCCTTCCAAGCAAGGATACCAAACTCTTACAGCGTACCACCAGTTCTTTGGTGCTCTACCTTAAACTATTGACAAGTTTCACACTTACCTACTATCTCCGCTATGTATTTATTCATACCATTCCACCAATAGATTAACCATAAATCACAGTACTTCTTCGTAGCACCGGGATGAATCGAATATCATGCACTATGTGCCTCAGCCATAATTCTCTGTCCCAAGTCATTAACACAGGGAATACATAGCCTACCCTGGTATCTTAACACACCATATCCCCCTTGGGAGAAAACCTCTATATTTTGGTCATTAATTGACTCCTTCCGTTTGACCATACTAGGGTCTGTATCTTGCTTCTCCTTTTTTTCCGAAACTAAAGAGGATTCGAAACTACTCTAAACTCAAACATTTTCTTCAGCTGAATGAATCAATCTAATGCCTAATCTAGCCAAACGATGCTCTTATTGAGCCAACTTTTTCTTATCTTTCTCCACATGAGAAATATTGCCCATAGACAACCTACTAAGGGCAACTGCCACTACATTGGCCTTGTCCAGATGATACAACACACTCATATCATAATTTTTTAGCAATGTTAACTACTTTCTCTAATGAAGGTTCAACTCCATCAGGGTGAACACATACTGTAAACTTTTGTGGTCCGTGAACTCATCAACATGAACACCATATAGATAGTGTCTCTAAATTTTCAAAGAAAACTCAACAACAGCTAGTTCTAGATCATGGGTTGGGTAATTCTTTTTATGAGGCATCAACTGTCTAGAGGCATAGGCTATGACCTTACCTCTCTGCATCAACACACAACCCAAACCAACTTTAGAGGTATCAAAATAAATAATAAAACCATCCGTACCATTGAGTATTGCTAGAACTGGGGCTGAAGTGAGTCAAGTCTTCAACTCCTGAAAACTCTTCTTGCAAGAATCTGAACATTGGAACTTAACTTTCTTTTGGGTCAATCTAGACATAAGAGACACAATAGATGAGAAACCTTCAACAAAATAGCAGTAATAGCTAGCTAGACCCAGGAAACTTCTAATATCTAACGGAGAGATAGGTCTAGGCTAATTTCTTATGGCTTCTATCTTTTAGGGATCAACTCTAATGTCGTCGGTAGAAATAATATGACCAAGAAAGGCTACTGATCTTAGCCAAAACTCACACTTGATGAATTTGGCAAACAATTTATGATCTCTGAGAGTTTGAAGGACAATTCTAAGATGACTTGCATGGTCATCCTCACTACGGGAATATACAAGGATATCATCTATGAACACTATGGCAAACATATGGAGTTACTATTTGAACACTCCATTCATGAGGTCCATGAAGGCTGCTGGAGCATTGGTTAGCCTAAAAGACATAATTAGGAACTCAAAATGACCATAATAGGTTTTGAAGGCTATCTTCAGAATATCACACTCTCTTACCTTAAGCTGATGATAGCCTGATATAAGGTCTATCTTTAAGAAATAACTTACACCTTGCAATTGATCAAATAACTCATAAATTCTAGGAAGAGGGTGTTTATTCTTGATTGTGACCTTATTTAGCTGACGATAGTCCATACACATTCCCAATGAACTATCTTTCTTTTGTACGAATAGGACGGGAGCGCCCCATGAAGAAACACTAGGCCTTATGAAACCTTTATCTAACATATCTTTGAGTTGCTCCTTCAACTCCTTAAGCTCCACATGAGCTATACAATATGGAGGGATTGAAATAGGCTGAGCATCAGGAAGAAGGTCATTCCTAAATTCTATATCTCTATCGGGAGGTACCCCTGGGAGATCTTTCAGAAAAACATTAGGAAACTCATTTACTACATTGACTGACTGAACTATTGGAGTCTCAGACCTATTATCTTTAAATCAAACTAGATGGTAAATGCAACCTTTGGAAATCAACTTTCTGGCCCTAAGATAAGATATGAAATAACTCTTGGGAGATACTAAATTACCTGATCACTCAAAGGTTGGCTTATTTGGAAACTGAAACTTTACCACTTGGGTATGATATTCTATAGAAGCATAACAGGAATGGAGCCAATCCATACCAAGAATAAGATCAAAATCAACCATATCTAATTCTATTAAGTGTGCGAATATGACCTTATGAAGGACAGTGATAGGATACTTTTTATTAATCTATTTAACAATGACTGACTCACCAATAGAGGTGAAAACTAAGAAAGGCTTAGAAATAGTTTTTTTAGAATTTAACTCAAAATTCACAGTATCTAACAGAGTCACATAAGAGAAACTTGACCGAGGGTCTAACAACATAAATATAAAGATGAAAGAAACGAAGCATACCAGTAATAACATCTAGAAATCTTCCTGCTCCTGATGGAATGGTAAAGCATAAAACCTATTTTGGCACTGACCGCCACCAGTACTGGATGATGTACCCTGAGAAGGGGCTGGGCAACCTAAAGGAGATGGTGCACTATTAGACTAAGCCTGGGGATGAACATCTCTATTTCCCTGTCTAGAATACGGGAACTCTCTAACAATATGACTCAACTTACCACAACTAAGACTGGGTATGAATAACTCTATTTCCCTATCTAGCACTCACCGGGTTGGTCCCTACCGCACTTAGCACATGGAGGATAACGAGTTTACCGCTTACACTGTTCTAAGATCTGGACATAGAAGACTTACCCCACTGGTACTGTCTATTCCTGGGAATAGGAGCACTATTTAAAGATGGTGCTAGCATAGATGACCAATTTTAAAATAGCGAACGATTTTCTCCTCTAGACCTATTCTGGCCAAAGTCAAACTGCCCTATTCTATCCATCTTATTAACTCACTCTCTTTCCTTCACTTTCTCTACCTTAATCGATTGAGCATGCATCATCAATCTAGAAAGGTTCATATCTCTATTAACCATAGTAGTCCTACATTTCTTAACTACCAACCCAGACATACCAGTCGCAAACTTACTAATGTTTGATCAGGGGCATACTTAGACAACTAGTTGAACTTGAGGCAATACTCCTTCACTGTCATGGAGCCCTACATCAGGTTCATGAACTCTTCTATATTAGCTTCCCTCATCTCAAGTGTAAATAATTTGTCTAGGAATGCATCCTGAAATACATGCCAAGTCATGGAAGCTGCATCCTCCCCCTACTCTTCTTCCACATCACCAACTAATAATAAGCAACATCCTTTAGTGTATAGGATGCCAAATCCACACTCTCCACTTCAGAAACATGCATAATTTGGGTGATCTTCCTTACCTCATCAAGATAGAGCTGTGGGTCCTCACCTTTCTTCGACCCAAGGAATTTTGTATGATTTATCCTCATGAAATCTAAGATTGTAGCTATGGCTAAAACCCTATTCTACTGAAGTGGGGCTGCATCCTGGCAGTTACCCTAAATATTAGCTATCATAGCTTGGTCCAGTGCCTGAAAAGCTGCCTGAAAATCTACTTATGACACATTCGCATTCAAAGGATCTACAGACTGAGGTGGCTGGTTATTGTTTCTATGGGAATTATCTTTGTGAGAAAGCATATTCTATCATAAAATAACAAGAGTTAATACAGATAAATATAGTTGTAAGAATGATGGATTATGAAAGAAAAAAGTGGATTTTCCTAAAATGCTCCATAGCCTCTTGCTCATAGATATGATTCACTTCACACCGATGAACAAGACTCTATGTAATGCAGATTTTTTGACTCCCTAGGAATATCTAAACATTAGGCTCAGATACCAAGTTTGTAACGCCCAAATCTAGTTTCAAAGATGCCACATGGTGCTCCAAACTACGTGTAGTCCTGAGCTGACCCTGGCTGCTTTCTACTAACTCTGAATCTCAAAGTAAGGAAATATATCTATAAAATCATAATAACTACAAAATACTTATCTAAAACATCTCAATATCTCAAGTCTTAGTAAAAAAATTTTGGAAAAAAAAATCTGAATGTTGACTCATGTCTACAATTGAAACTAGTAGTCCGATAAGCCTCTAATGACTGAATCTAGAAATCCACTAGGACTGGCCTCAGCTGACTCAAAATGTCTGAAATGAATAATGAAAAAAACATTTACTAATAAAACTAAAAATTCCCCGAACTATGAGGACTCACCAGCTGCAGAGATGTAGATGAGGTACTCAAAATTCACTCATGCTACCGAGACTGTGCACCTCAACCTACATTATGAAACAATGTACCACATAGACATATATGTGAATCAGTACTTTGAGGATGTACCGAGTATATTGGGGTGTATGAAATAAGTAAACAATATCATCTAAGTTTATAAAACAATGCATGCTAAATATCAATAACTCACATAGGCTTGAGATATCTGAAATCTAAAAGTATAAAGCATGAATAGCAAAACATGCAATCTAATTCTTGTGAGTCATAACACTTAGTCTCTAAAAGCTATTCTGTTCTAAAATCTGTAGTCTATAAGCTTTAAAACTATAAGGAAAATACTTTATCTGATAAGTTATTCATTATTTTATACTAGCAGGGAGTTTCTCTTAATCGACATAAACCATGCTAGCTATGTGGAGTCCAATGTCTCATCCTTCCAAGGAGGAAACCTCACATTGGGGAGAGGTGTCAAACTCTTTCCAAAGAGTATAACCTCAACTTAAGTGATCATTATCTTTACCTCTATGGGCACTTTAATCTCAATCCTATGGTGGCACATAGTTTTGGGGTATGAAACCTTGGAAACATACCCAACTCGGTGCTAAATACTACTCCCTTTTTATTTGTTTCTCTCATATCATTGGAAATCCACTTTTAAAAACATTTCATGGTTTGTAATGTAAACCAACTATATATATCTATAATCTAAAATAAACTCTGAAAAGTGGATTCCAAAACTTGACTGGGGATTCAAAGATCAAATACTTTTTATTTAACTCAAAATATACTAATCTCAGGGTGCTCAAAGACAAGTTCTTGGAATATAAATGCTCAAATTAGGGTCTAATAACCCATGTCTTAGACTCATGAAATTTCATAGTAAATCATCCTTCTCAAAAGGTTTTCTTGAAAACACTTCAACCATATCAAAATACTAAAATCAAGAATCACAAATACATGCTTAAACTCAATTGAAAATCCAAAATCAATATTTCATAACATACTCATGGTATTCAAAAATCATGGAGAAGCATTTTTTAACTAAAAACAAACACAGAATTTCATAATTCAATAATATTATGCTCAAAATCAGCAATAAGATACGTTTGGGTATAAACCCAATCTCATACATAAGAAATTTATTTAAAAACATAATTTTGGGCACGAAAGAATTGTCCTTGTTGAAAACCCACATACCTTAGATGATGAAATAAATGAATAAACTTTCTTTTTGAGATGCTATTTGTGCTCTTGAATAAAGATTCTTGAAGCTCTGGGTCTAGGGATCTTAAATCTTAATATAATTTGAAAAAAGGATGGTGGAATCTTGAGTTTCTTGAAGATGAATGTTGAAGCCTAAGGTTTTAGGTGAGAGTAATTTTGATGAAACTTAGCATATAATGCTTCTAAAAGTCTTTAATCATGTTTTTGGATGGATTGGGGTGGGGAAAATTCCAAAATACACCCTTTAACTTCTAAATAAAACTGGAAAAATAAACTTGGGTCCCGATTTTTGGCCTTGGCACGACGCACCACTGTTACACCATCCTACTGGAAACAACCAACTTGGAAAATACTTGGTGGTGTGATGTGGAGGTATCGCATTACCACCTTGGATGGGACCTGGAAAATCAGCTCAACGCGCCACTATTGCGGACCTTTCATGGAATTAGAAAATTAAGGATTTGGCCCTCTAGGAAATGCACCACTATCATAGAGGCCCACTGAAAATTGAAGAATATGAATTTGCTCATCCTTGCGATATGCTAAGGGTCCAAGTGACACACTGCCAACTTAATAGTACTATAGCTCCTTCACCGAGTGTTGGAATTGGGCGAATTTGGTATTGATGGAAATTTTAATCAATCTCTCACACTATGAAAAGTACAAATCTGGGAAATTTCACATGAAATAATTATTATCCATTTTGGAAGCTATTATTTAATATTCTTGGGATGGATTTTAGATGGAAAAGGTATGGGGTATTATAGTTAGGCCTTGTTAAAACCCGTGGTGTAGATTACAACACATTTTAGTTTGACTTGTCTACTTGGCATTAGTGGAAAGTTTTTTTGAGTTCTAGGCCATTTGGATTTCCCCTCTCTTAGGCTCAGTTCTTTGAGATGTTCTTGGAGAAACATATGCCGCACAGTCTCAGAGATCATTTGATAGATCAATTCTCTAGAGTGGAGCAGAATTCTATGATAGTCTCTGAGTATGAGGTTCATTTCCATGAGTTGTCTAGGAATGCAACTTCTATCTTGGATACAGAGTATAAGAGAGTTCACTGCTTTGTAAGATGATTGAGACTTCTTATTCTAATGGCTACTTAGAGTTTGGTTGTTGTGAGTAGGACTTTTGCTGAGGTTTCTGATCATGCTAGAGTGATGGAAAACATGTTATATAAGGGACATTATAAGAGTCCCAAGTTTCATGGAAGATTTGGTGAAAGCCATAATAGTTTAGGGGTGGTATTTCTTACGCTAGAGCTCTATATCCATCTTTTCAGCCATAGAGTCAGACTAGTCAGCCAGTTTAGGTAGCTCTTTAGACCCCTGAAGAGAGTCAGTTCAGTACTAGTGGTCTCCCTAGTAGGGGTGGTGATCAGTCCTTGAGGGGTTTATTTATAGGCTATGTTAGACATGACAGTTGTGCCAGATCTGTAAGTTTTGGTTCTTCTCGTGATTCTTATTTTACTTGTAGACTTCACGATTATTTTTCTTTAGAATGCCCTAGTAGTGGGGTGATTGTTGTTTTAGCCCAGGGAGCTACTCCCCTTAGGAAAGTTCATCCTTTAGGTATAAGTGGTTCGTAAGGTCATAGGGGTAGTTACCAGGATGCTCAAGATGGTACTCAGGCAGACAGGATAGAAGGTTGGTCAGGTGCCCAGCCAGGTGACGGGCGTGGCTAGTTGTATGTTGTACCCTCTAGACCCGAGGCTGAGATTTTTGATACTGTAGTTACAAGTACGATTTTGATATGCCGCAAGTTGGCTTTTGCTTTATTTGGTCCTATATCCACTTATTCTTATATATCTTCTTATTATACATCATGATTGGACTTGACTTGTGATTTATTATCTGTGACATTGCATGTATCTACTACCATAGGTGATATTTTAGTAGTGGATCAAGTATTCAAATCATATGTTGTGACAGTTAGTGATGTTAATACTTGTGCTAATCTCATTATTCTTGATATGTTGGATTTTAATGTTATCCTGGGCATGGACTAGTTATCGCACTATCATGTAGTCATGGATTATTTTTCCAAGACTATTATCTTAGCTATTCCCAGCGTACCCTCAGTCATGTGGCAGGGAGCAATTAGCCGCGAGCCAAAGAGGATTATTTTTTATGTTTGTGCCAGACGACTGATATCAAGGGGTAGCAAGTATTATTCACCTATGTATATGATACATGTGTAGAGATTTCGATGCTTGAATCTATTCCAATTATCTATGAGTTTCTTGATGTGTTTTTTATCGATCTTCTTGGTATTCCCCCTGATTGTGAGATTAAGTTTACTATTGACCTTGAGCATAACACCCAACCTACTAAGCTTAAAATGCTGAACTCTCTGCTCCTTAATTTTTTTGGTAAGGTTTTTTTTAGACCAAGTGTGTCCCCGTAGGGAGCTCCTGTTTTGTTTGTAAGGAAGAAAGATGGGTTAATGCAAATATGTATTGATTAAAGATAGCTTAACAAGGTAATGGTGAAGAACCATTATCCTATGCCTTAGATTAATGATTTATTTGACCAGCTTCATGGCGTAGCTATATTTTCTAAGATAGATTTGAGGTTCGAATACCATCAGTTGAGGATACGGGCTGAGAATATCCTAAAGATGGCCTTTAGGACCCGTTATAGTCACTGTAAGTTCTTGGAGATATCTTTTTAGGATGAATAATGCCCCAGCCGCGTTTATAGATTTGATGAATCATGTGTTCAGACTCTATCTAGACTCCATTGTTATCGTCATCATTAATGATATTTTTATGTATTCGAGGATTAGTGAGGAGCATGCACATTCTTTAAGGATTATGCTCGAAGTCGTGCAAGAGCATGTGCTTATTTCCAAGTTCTCCAATTGCGAGTTTTGGCTTGAGTTAGTGTTATTTTTGGACACGTTATGTCCAAGGCGGGTATTATGGCAGACCCGACTAAGATTTTAGCAATTCATGATTGTGCTAGGCCTACGTATCCGACTGTAGTTCCCAGTTTCATTAGGTTGGCTGGTTATTATAGGTGCTTTATTGAGAGCTTTGCTACCATATCAACCCCTATGACTAGATTGACTCAGAAGAAAGTTCATGTCCTATGGTCCGAGGAGTGTGAGTTGAGTTTTTGAAAGGTCAAAGATTATCTCACTTTAGACAAGTGTTAGCTCATAAGAGTCTTTAGCATCTTATGACTCAGTGAGAGCTTAATGCTCGCCAGCGCAGATGGATGGAGTTTCTAAAGGACTACAATATTTCCATCTTGTATCATTTGGTTAAGGCAAATGTTGTGGCTGATGGATTGAGTCGCAATGCAGTGAGTATAGGTAGGTTGGCATGCCTATCAGTTTCTCAGAGGCACCTAGCATGGTACATCTAGTCCTTAGCCAATTTGATGATTTGCCATGATATTTTTAATCCTGTGAGGATTTTGGCTTGTATGGAGGCGAGGTCCTCCCTATTTGAGAGAATTTATGATCGTCAGTTTGAGGATAGTAAGTTGTGTCTTCTTTATGATCGGGTGATGAGTGGTGAGTCTGGGAGACACACCATAGATTCCAAGGGTATCTTGAGGTTTATAGGTCGTATTTGTGTTCCCCGATTTGATGACTTGATTCAGGCCATTCTTCATGAAGCTTATAGATCTAGATATCCTATTCATCCCAGTACGTCCAAGATACATAGAGAATTGAGGTAACTTTAATAGTAGGATGTTATGATGAGAGATGTGGCATACTTTTTAGCTTATTGCCTTTGTTGTCAGCAATTAAGGTTGAGCATCAATGTCCAGGCAGTTTGACTCAGAGGTTACCTGTTCCCAATTGGAAATGGGAAAGGTTTACCATGGACTTTATTAGTGGTTTGCCTTGTATTTCCTGTGGTCATGATGGTATTTGAGTTATTACGAATCATTTAACCAAGTTGGCATATTTCTTTCCTATTTAAATATCCTTCAGTGCTGAGAGGTTAGCCCAGATTTATGTTTGAGAGATAGTTCATTTGCATGGCATACCCATGTCTATCATATCAGACCATAGTTCTGTATTTACGTCACAGTTTTAGAGACTATTTCAGGATGAGTTTGGTACTCAAGTGGATTTGAGTACAACCTTTTATCCGCAGATGGATGGTCAGTCTGAGAGTAATATTTAGGTGCTTGAGGATATGCTTTGATCTTATGTTATGGACTTTGGAGGATAGTGGGATCAACACTTAGCATTGGCAGAGTTCGCATACAACAATAGTTACTTTTCAAGTATTAAGATGGCATCTTATAAGGCTTTGTATGGTAGGAGATGTTGTTTTCCTATAGGATGGTTTAAGACCTCTGAGGTTAGACCCTGTGGAACAGATTTGCTTCAGGACTCATTGGATAGAGTTAAGGTGATTTAGGATAGGCCGGGAGCAACCCAGAGTAGGCTGAAGGCCTACACCAAACGTAGACTCTATGCCTTGAGATTCAGAATTGGTGATCGTGTGTTCCTTTATGTTTCTCCTATGAGAGGCATGATGAGATTTGAGAGGAAATGTAAGATTAGCCCTCGCTATATTGGTCCTTTGGAGATCCTCTGTGTAGTGGGCGAGGTGGCCTATGATTTAGCTTTACCTTCAAACTTTATCGTTGTTCATCTGGTTTTTAATGTCTCTATGTTGCAAAATTATATTCCTGATCCTTCTCATGTTCTTAAATGAGACTCTGTGCAGTTAGACAAGAAGTTGACCTTTGTGGACGAGCCGGTACTTATTTTGGCTAGTGATATAAGGCGATGACATTCTAGAGAGATTCTGGTAGTCAAAGTTCAGTGGAGGCATCACCAAGTAGAGGAGTCTACTTGGGAGATCGAGAGTGATATACGGCCCCAGTATCCTCACTTGTTTGAGACTTTAGGTATCTTCTTTATCTTTTACTTTTGGGGATGAAAGTTCCTTAGTAGTGGATATTGTAATGACCTTTCAGGTCATTGTCTGTGTTCATTCTTATTTTTGCCGATAGAGCTTCTCCATAGCTACCACAAGTCATTAGTTACTTGCTGGAACCAATAGTTCGGTTACCTAGCAGTTTATTTGGTTTTTAAAACCACTTTCCCAATTTAAAGTCTTTGTTTGTTCTAATTGACCACTGAGCAAAAACTTTCATAAAACGACCTTAAATACAAAATCCAACTTCCCCAATGCATCTGGAATGTCAGAATATATGTGGTTACATATCTCATTTGCTCGAAGTTAGATTTGGACTCAAGGTAAGTTAGGCTTACTTGAAGTTAGATTGAGCTTAATTACAGTATATTTATGATATCTTGTGAGATTAGGTGGGATCTTAGGTGGTAAATGGGTGAATGCTGATACTTGGGATTAGCTGATCCTTGTAGGCTATTAAACTTGTAAAATGTGATGCTTGATTATAGGATTAAACTGGTAAATCCAAAGGACATATTGATGTTATGATTATTCCCGATGAATCTAAAGGATACATTGATGTTATGATCATGCCTGGTGAATCTGAAGAATATATTGATGATTCCCGGTGAATACAGATGATATATTGATGTTATGATAATGCCCGGTGAATCCAAAAGAGATAATTATGATATGATACTATTATATGTGGTAGTTATATATATGAATGCATTGTTGTATGTGAGGTTATGTCGTGTGTGGCTAAACCCATTTGTGTACTTGGGACATGATGTCTTCCTTGGTAAATAGTTCTCTATTCTATGTCATTAATTACTAGATAAGTGGCGTGACCTTTTTTAACTCTAATTAGTAACTAGAAGTAGATTATGCCGAGTATTAGGTTAAGGCTAATTGATATATGTAATCTTGTGTAGAACCAAGGGCTCACCTAGTAAATCTACTTGACTTGGATAAATGGTTATGTTATGGAATTTCGCCTAGTAAAGTGGCTTATGTGATAACTAATTGTCTCTAATAAATGACAATGACTTGTGGGATAAAATCCTAATGAACTAGTTGGTGGACTTTACCTGGATAAACTATGGAAACTAGTCCTTAAGTTTATGACATGCTCAATGACAATAGACCTAGTATTGTATGATGAGTGGTTAAGTTAACATCTAGTATGTAGTTCCTCGGTAGCTTAATTGATGACTTACATAGTTAGAAGGCTAAATTGAAGGTAGTTTTGTGATAGGTGAGTAAAATAATAGGGTTGGTAACTTGTAGCTTTTCCATATATGATGACTAGTAAACTATTACACTTGCAAACTAGTGGCTCATGAAAATGAAGACTAGCTAATATAGGCTAGACATGAAGTTTATTAACGAATTAGAGATTAAATAACTATATAACCATGTTGTGGTGATATCGGCTTCATTATGTCAAATTATGATATTAATGATGATTGTAGACCTCGATAAGAGACCATGATGGAGATGAACTAATCCAAGCTTTGGTGAGTTGATTATGTAGTGTTTCCTTGATATGTCGATGGATTGATCTGTTGGTGTAACCTCCGATGGTATGGGACTTCATGACGATTTCTTTGTTTGTTTTCCTTAAGTGTACTTCTCGACAGTATAGGATGTCGTGATAAGTTCTTTTGTATATTTGTGGCGTTATGCTTTCAAAATGATTATTCATGTTGTATGAAAGTTATGGTATATGTGGATATGGAATGTCTTACTATTGTTATGGTTGATTAGTTATCTTATATAGTGATATCAGAGAAGATTCAAGTTTGATTTTGTACCTTAACTTTAAGTTATTCTCTTACTATATATCATCCTTATATCATATTTTAGCTCAGTCGGCTGATGATGCTAATTGAGTACACGTGTTTTTGTACTCATACTACACTTCTATACCTTTTTGGAGCAGACCTTCGTTCTAGTTGCCACTATTAAATCGAGGTCATACAGTGTTGGTCATCAGGAGATAAGGTAAGCTCTTGGAGTTTGAGTTGCCCTTTTTTCCTTCTATCCTTATTTTGTCTTTTGTATCCGAGATAAATGTATAAGACTATTTTAGACTATTAGATGTTGAGTTGTAATTTTTATTATCGAATGTAGAGATGCTCTTATACTTATACTATCAGGTCATAGTATTGGTATTCGAATGTTAGTTGTTTCTTTGTGGAATGTATTTGTTATATTGTGTTCCCATTTAGGGTCCATGTTGGACGTTTCTACCAAGGTAACCCATTGTATTAGCTCCGGGTTACGGTGTTGGCTTACCTACTGGTGGGTTATGGTAGGTGCCTTAACGACTCAAAAATTGAGTCGTGACAAATTTGTATTAGAGCTTAGGTTTCATAGATATTATTCGTATAAGAGCAAGTGTCTAATAGAGTCCTGCAGATCGAAACGTTGACGTCCGTTTCATATCTTCGGGAGGTTATAAGACATTTTAGAATTACCTTACTTCTTTCATTCATATCGTGTTAAGAGTTTGAGTTGGTTTGTTGGATATTCTCTTGGCTTTACTCTTTCGCGGATACTCAGGACTCGTGCTATGGTTATATGTGAGGAGGGTCCTGAGTCCCAGACTCATGATGTGTCTTCAGTTAGGGATCAGGGTGGACCTCCCCCGAACCTTATTCCTACACCGAAGCCAGAGACTCCTCCACCTCAGCCAGTGGTGGTCCAGGAAACAGCCCAGGATCTACCAGGGTTTATCTCCTCTTCTTTTCTTAAAGATGCTTTAGTTCAGCTGTAGGGTATTGTTGATGGTTTGCAGATTTCTGGTGTTAACACCTAATTTTTGTCCTCCACGACTAAATTTAAACATGAGTTTATTCAATTTTAAATAAAAATACAATATTTATTTTATCCAAATAAAAAGGTTTTTTTCCAAACATTTATCTGGGCAATTTTTTTCATTTTAAGTAAAGATTATATATTATCGTATTTAATTATGCAAAATTATATAATGTTGTTACTTAAATAATTATTCTATGGAATATCGGTTTTAAATTAAGGATTATCTTCTGATTAAAATATTGATTTAAATGTAATTTGTTCTTAAAAATAATTTATTTAGAGAAATACTTGTTTGATTTTATTAAATCAAGAAGCCTGGGATTAAAGGAAGAATTAATTTGAATCGAATCTCAATTCAATTTAACCATTCTATTAGATTTGATCATAATTGCAACTAAATTGACAACAATTGCAGTGCAATTGACCAATTAACTTTTAATTTGGTCAAAATTTAAATAGAATAGGCTAAATTTTAATTGAAATTATTTTTGCTATAACCTTTAGTCTAATTGAGTTTATTTTTTCTAAATAATTCCTAAATTACCAAATTTCTAATTTAATTAGGCTTATTTTAACTCAATTAAATCTAATTGGGGTTATTTTAACCCCAATTAAATCTAATTAGGGTTATTTAATAACCCCAATTAGTAATCCAATCAGTAATCCCGTTTCAATCGGACCAGGCCCAAAATAAAACCCAAATCAGTCCACTCCAAACACACTGACCCGACCCACTCCCATCACCTTTCCCCCCTTAACTGACCAGCGTACATACACGTACAACCACAAAAAAACAACAACAATTTCAACATCTCCAAAACCCATAACCTTCAACAACCTTTAATAACTGCAAAACCAATACGACCCAAACAACATACAACAGCGCCTACCCAACCCGTGAATCCAATTTTGAACCAGCTCCAACCCGACACGTGAACACCTACCCAACTATTTTAAATTCAAATCTTGTACGATTTTCGTACATTCTACTACAACTTATCCAGATTCGAATTTCAAATTTTTCTCCTTTAAGAATCCCAAAAATACCCTTAAAAATCTTGTCCCACATCTCCCAAAAATAAGAACTCAGTCCTCAATTCTCTATATAAAAGGCTTATTTGGGAGCTAAATTTTTGAAGCCTTGAAAGATTGAAAGATCTTATGAGCAAACCAGTCTATTTTTTAGTAAAAAAAAAAATTTCGTGAGGATCGTCGTCTAGTTGGAGTTTTTAAGTTAACGACAATGTTGTTTCTGGGTGGTTGCGATCCCGACAAAAGCTTAAGTCCCGTTTTGCTGGTCCAAAATAGGTAATCTTTCTTCCCTTTTAGTTTTGATTTTGTTTCTTCCTTCATCTCATCGTTCTATAGTCATTGTAGTATTTGATAGCCTTGAATGTTGGAAGTAGCTGTAGAAGCCTTGAAAGAGATAGGATTTTTTTAGATAAAGTTCATCGTTGTTGATTATTTTCTTTGCTGTCGTGGTTTTGTGAAGATATGTTTGCGATTTCGGTATTGACCTTGCCTAATTAGCCTTTTGTTTGTATCAGATTTTTAGTAGTATTATGCGTATGATTTAAGTATGTTTGACATTGTGCGATTAATATGTCTCCTTCTTATAAAGTGTAGTTTGTGGTTTGGAATTTTTTATTTTTAGTTTTGTTTTGGAGTCGAATTTAGGTGCTGGAAAATATTTTTGAAATTCCATATTTTATATGATTTTGATTTGGTTATGAAGAAAGTTTTTATTTTTCTTTGGGGGGAGGGGGGTTGTTGTTTCAGGTTGTAATCTGGTGAATATTTTTATTCCATTTTAATTTGCAAGTTGAAGTAAAGCAGCTTTGAGAGGGTGAAAATATGCTTGAAACATCTTCTTTTGTATGATTTTAACTTAGTTTTAAAGAATTTTTTTTTTTGGGGGGGGGGGGGGGGAGGGGGTTGTTGTTTTATGTTGTAATTCGGTGAATATTTTTATTTCATTTTATTTTTGCAAGTTGAAGTAAAGCAGCTTTGAGAGGGTGAAAATATTCTGGAAACTTCTTCTTTTTTGTGATTTTGACTTAGTTTTGAAGAAAGTTTATATTTTTCCAAAGTTTTTTTTTCATTTTTTCTAATCTGGTGAATATTTTTGTTTCATTTTGTCTTTGTAAATTGAAGTAAAGCATCTTTAAAAGTGTGAAAATATTCTTAAAACTCTTTCTTTTGTATGATTTTGATTTGGTTCTGAAGAATTTTTTTTTTTTTTTTTTGGGGGGGGGGGGGGGTTTGTTGTTGTTTCATGTTGTAATATAGTGAATATATTTTTAAATTTGAGTAAGGAGCGTTCTTTATTTATGTTTGAAGTTCTCTTGTTCGTGGAGTTGAGTGATGTCTATGTTTTCGGATAGTTAGTTTTTAGTATTATCTTGTGGTTAGCAGTGTTAGTTTATTTTGCATATTATACTAGCTTATATACAATTATGTTTTGTGCTTGTTGTTGGTGCCATAAAGTGTAATTTGTTGCCCATTTTAGCATGGTTATGCTTCAGGAGAATGATTTATTTTAGAACAAATAGTTTGTTTACCTAAACAGTTTCATCCTTTTTTCCCCGTAGTTTTCTCTTGCCGATTGATCCACCCCTTTATGATTTCTTTACGTAATCTATCGCTAGCATGCTTTTCGGGACCTTTCATGGCATTAAAAAGATAAATTATTTGTTTTACTTGCTAGGAACTATTTTCGCATTTTCTTGCGTGTGAGTATGTTTGATAGTAGTAGGAATCATATAACTTGTTAATCCTTGAAATTTTGCACATTTACTAATTCCTTTTTCTTTTCTTTGTATGTGAATATATTTGGGTCCTAAATGGACTCTTTCCGTTTTGCATTATCGATGTGGGCCGTTGAGGACCATGATTCCTGAGTCAATTTTGAAGACCCCTTAAAAGACAATTGTATGTTATATAGATGCAAGGAGATGAAAGAAGAAGAAGGGGTTAAAGCCCATATTTGAAGTAGCTAAGAGACTTGAAATCTCATGTATTTGTTTATTTATTGTTGTCTCATGTATTTATTTATTTGTTGTCTTATTTCTTTATTTCATCATTTATTCATTTGGGCTTTGAAGTCAAAGTTGTAAATTTAATACAAGTGGAGCAGATTTTAGGCCAACGGGCCTAAAAATAGTTTTGGATAGGTTATGGACCGAAAGCCCAATTATATTGGGATAGGGTGATGGATTTGGGCTTAAGAGGCCAAATCATTTATTTCTTCTCCCCTTTTTCCCTTTTTATGTGTTTATTTGCTTTTGATTTGCTTAGACTTGGTTAAATCCCTACTAAGTCGTCCAAATCTATTTTATACAAGTCCTTTTCCTAAAATCAATCAGTTTTTCAACAATTAATCTTTTTCGAATTTAGTCAAAAGATGTTTTCAAACAGTCCGGATAAACCACAAGTTAGTGAACATTTTAGGTGCCTTAAAAACCTTCCTAAAACGTTAATAGGAATCACTTACTCAGAAATTTTTAAATTTTAAACAATTTTTCTGTTTTGGATCGTTTAAAGTATGTAATAAAGGTTTTCTTAATTTCTTTTCAAATAAATTAAGTGGCGACTCTTCTCTAGAAGTCAAAATTTCCACAAAACAAAAATGACGACTCTGCTAGGGATTTTAACTAGGTTCTAACCAAATATTTGGTTTCATCTTTTGATTAAATATTCACGTGTTTATATGTTTCAATTTTGCGGTATTTAATTATTACATCTCATAGCATAATCCTGCATTGATTTATTAAATTATTTTGGAGTTTCGTGGATATCCCGGCCCCTGTTTTTCAACTCCAAAAAAAGTATTGGAAATACAACGATTTATTAGCACATGAGTCGTCTAATGACTGTTCGTATTTTCAAACTCAAGTTGTCCGCTTGAAAATCTAGTTCAACCCACTCTAGACACGTAGGATAGAGCAAAACCAAAATCCTATTTTAGGCATGAGCCTAGGATGACCCATTACCCGAGGGGGTATTGGGCCCATTAGAAAAACTGTCCTGCGTCTAGTGACCTCAAGTTAATTACAGATGAATCATATTTATGTGTTGAATAAATATATGTTTATTTAATCCAATCCATTATCCTTTGGGGGTCTGGAGAAAGATTGCTTTGCTCACTTTCATGTAAGGATACCTCAATCATACACCAATTGAGAGAGGATTTGAAGCAACCCAAGCAAGAAATTGATCGATTTGGATGGTTGTATCTAGGGCACAACTATACAAAAATCATTTGATCGTCAATGGATCTCTCCAATGACAAGAAGTGACAAAGCTAAGAGGGCGAAGACCGATAGAAGAGCATTGAGAAACTAGTATTTCCTATCCCCTGCGCGGGACATTATTCGTTTTCTAATGTTATTTTCCCTTTCCCTAAAGATTGTATCTCTTTTGTGCAAATTTTGTAGACGTTTATATCAATTATGTATACCTATGAAGGTTTTTGGGGATGATGGATTGGCTTTAAAAAGGTGTATATTTTCTTCAAAATTCGTTAGGCCTAAACCCTTGGGTCAAAAGGGTCACCCAATTTGGATGCATGTTTATTACAATATGCTTGTGTAATTTAACTATTTGTGTGCTTATACATGTTATGTTGATTTGAATCAAAGGAGAATTGATCATCCCATTTTCTGTAGAACATCTCTAGGAAGAAATATACCCCACTATACAAAAGTCAAAACAAACGTACTCCAAGGCTCCCAAGTTTCTTAGAAAAGTCCGCAGTCATTCTTAAAACTTCCAAAATGATCGGTAACATTTTTGGAAAGTTGAATTTAGAATCAGAAAGAGCCATTACAGTTTGAACTACGTAGGGCCTGATTTCTCCCCCGTGTGATACGTAGGCATCCTTTCGGCCCGACCCCTATCTTCAAAAACTTTATTGTGCTCCACTTTCTTGAAGGAAGAAGAAGAGTTGAACCTTTTTGAGAAATTTCACCTATCCATATCATTGAGCAAAATCTCATTCATTGAAATTCTCGAGTCATAATTACTTCATGGATGAATTCACATGAGATAAGAAACAACTCTGTGTTTACTTCCTACCTTATCATTTTGCTTTACTTATTACTAACGAAATGTAACACGTCAGTGTTTGAGTTGTTTTTACTTTGTAGGTAATAGAAACTACTCTCTGCAGGCACAAAATGACCCTACTTCACTAGATCAAAGTGAATAAAAGATCCCTCTCTTGACTATAGCGTTGTTACAGGAAAAGAAAAATGACTAAACTCTACCAATCATTTTCAAAACCTATAAGCGATGGTCTGAAGGATGGAATAAGGGAAAATGTGAGGGAAGAACTGTCCAAGACAACCGGGATCATTGAAGATTAATTAGGGGAAATGTTTTTGAATTAGACCTCCACTCCACTTATGACTTATCGCCCACCGTATAATAATAACTTAAAACCTGCCATTGTCATGTCATGCCAAGAAGCAAGATAATGACGAATAAGAGACAATAGCCTTAGAACAATCAATAAAAGAGTTAAAGAGTTCAAGAAACAAAGAAGCCTAATCTAGAGGAAATAGAGGTGGTTAACTAGGAGGGCGATGACTAAGGGAATTGGACAATTGATCCTTCGTTCTATCACAACAAAGGCAGTGAAAATGCCATGTAATCCATAGAAGTGCTTATTTCTATCCTAGTATAATGTATAATAGTATTCAGGACCATTTAACCCTGAAAATGCTTTTTATATATGAATTATATTTGACCTAAATTCCCAAGAAAGGGATACGTAGGCAGCCTATGTCGGCTTTGGTCAACCCCTTAGGATAATTTATCCGTTCTTTTCAAGTACGAACTATATTTGACCTGAATTCCCAAGAAAGGGATACGTAGGCGGCCTATGTCGGCATTTGTCATTCCCCTGGGACAATTTATCCTTTTCTTTCATGTACGAACTACGTTTGACCTGAATTCACAAGAAAGGGATACGTAGGCGTCCTATGTTGGCTTTGGTCAACCCCTTAGGACAACTTATCCTTTTCTTTTATGTACAAACTACGTTTGACCTGAAATTTCAAGAAAGGGATACGAAGGCGGACTATGTCGGCTTTGGTCAGCCCATTATATTTTTTCATATATCCTTAGCATACTCCTGAACTACGTTTGACCTAATTCTTGCTTCAATGGGATACGTAGGCTCCCCAACGGCTCGGTCATAAAATCCTAGGAATTGGAATCAAGAGCAGAATTTTTGAGAAGGAATCTAAAAAATTCACAAGAGGAAGATCATCATCCAACAAAGAGAATAGAGACATACAAAGACATCGGATCCTTTAGAGCTGAGATAATCTCAAACAACTTTAAATTGGGGCAAAACATTTTGAGGAAGGCCTCAAAATTTCCACCAAACATTGGAATATATTTCAAATTCCCCAGCACCAGAGGTCAAAGTCAAACTTTTGAAGTCATCAGCTGCGACAAAGTCTAGGTAGACTTAATCTCCGGCTATGACAGAACTGTTTGAAGAACCCTCCTACAATGATGATGAGTTTTTGAAATCCTCCATTGGATATAGTCAAAACCAAGAGGAAAACATTTATTGAGATAGTACATGACATGACTAGCAGAGATTTCCTAAATCTTTTACACATGTTTTGAAACTAGTTTTTAGAAAAATTAAGATTACTTTCAAAAATCCATGCAAATCTTTTTACTTAGTAATTGTCTAGGCATCTATGGAAATGGGGAGTCAAGGTGAAAGTTCCAACATAACGGAGTACCCGAAAGATGGCGAGGAGCAAACCAAGGATCGAAGAAGGTCAACACGGAGTAGTTTCTCTCAAAAAACTAATCATTTTTATGTGGATGCAGGGATCAGGACACAAAAATAAAAATCTTTTTCAAAAAAAAACTCTCCAAGCGGGTTGCGAGCCACACCGAAGCATATAATTCTCAAGAACGGTATTTTTGGGTAGCCCCAAAGATGGGTATATTTCTCATTTATCGAGGTCATTTTAAATTGTCTATGAGGGATAAACAAAGGGGCCTTATTTTCTTTATTAATATTGTATTTAGAATTCTTTATAAAAAATAATCGCTAGCATAAGTAAAAAATAATCGCTAGCATAAGCTACTTTGTGTCTATTAAACATTTACTTTGAGCACAGATATATTCAAAGGAGTCAGCACATAATACAACAATCAAAAGGATCATTCAATAAAAAAAAGAGTGAAAATTCTTACTCAAAATTCATTAAAAGAAAAGAACAGTATTTGAGTGACCCTAAAAAGGGGATTTTACCCATTCATTTATATCTGGTGGGTCTGCTATTTAAATACTTCTTTGAAAAAAGGATGAACAACAGATTAAACAAGTCAAATTATGATGCCGAGTATATGTCATTTAAACTTCTGCAAATTTGACTATGGTCGCCAGTGAGAGCGGCATTGTGTCTACTAATTGTCTACATTGAGTGCAGGTAAATGTAGAAAGCAAAAATGCAAATAAACAGACTTAGGTGAAATCATTTTCATTGCCAAGAGGGCCATTACATAAAGGATTATCAACATTTAATATCTGTTGACATGTAAGACATAAACTCTGGCGTCGATGATATCATCAGTATTCAATATCTGTTGGCACGCAAGACACAAATACAAACGTCGAGGATATCATCAGCATTCAATATCTGTTGAAATGCGAGATACAAACATTGGCATTGAGGATATCATCAACATTGAATATTTGTTGACACGAAAGGCATAAACACGGGCATCGAGGATATTATCAACATTAAATATCTATTAACACGCAAGACACAAATGTTGGTGTCAAGGATATCATCAGCATTCAATATTTATTGACACGCAAGACACAAACGCTGGCATTGATGATATCATCAGTATTCAAAATCTACTAACACGTAAAACACGAACATTGGCGTCGAGGATATCATCAACATTCAATATCTGTTGACACACAAGACACAAATGCTGGCATTGAGGATATCATCAGTATCAATATCTATTAACACGTAAGGCATAAATGCTGGTGTTGAGGATATCATTAGCATTCAATATCTATTGACACGCAAGACACAAACTCTAGTGTCGAGGATATCATTAGCATTTAATATTTGTTGACATGCGAGACATAAATACCGGCATCGAGGATATCATCTATATTTAATAGTTGTTGACACGCAAGACAAAAATGCTAGAGTCAAGGATATCATCGGCATTGAATATTTATTGACACACAAGACATAAATGCTAGCGTTGAGGATATCATCAGCATTCAATATTTGTTGACACGTGAGACACAAACGTTGGCGTTGAGGATATCATCAACATTTAATATCTGTTGACACATGAGACACAAATGTTGGCTCGAGAATATCTCATCATTTTATGAAACATCATCTAAATGCATCAAAAACATGTGATTCAAAGGGACATCTTTAAGTCACTATCTAAAAGCGAACGACATATGATATTTCCTAGAAATTAATAATCTGAGGGTCATCTATAAGTTATATTATTTTTATAGTGTGCAAGATTACTATGAGTTGATAGCCCATAGGTCATTCGAAAGCCGAAATAATATCCTAACCGGAAGTGTATAAGGTTACCCCAAAAATTAATAGTCTGAAGGTTATCCGTAAGTCGCAACTAAATTCTTATAGGAGAATATACGAGATTGTCAAATTTATAAATCCAAGGGTTCTCTATAATCTACATCATATCCAAGATCGATTATGTGCAGAATTACCCAAAGACTAGTAATTTGAGACATATCTATAAGTTATATTGTATACAAGGTCAGATGATGTGTAGGAATACCTGAGAACTATCTGTTAGAGAGGTATTTGTAAGCTATCTCTTATCCAAGGTTGGATGATGTGAAGAATTACCTAAAGGCTAGCAGTTCAAAGGATATCTATAAGTTGCCTCGTATCCAACATCAAATAATACGTGAGATTATCCAAAGGTTGACAATTCAAAAGGAAATTTATAAATCGTATTGATACAAAAGATGCGCAAGACCTACCCGAGATCATACACAAAGAATTATTGGCAATAACCGGAGAGGTTATCAGTCCATAAGCATTATAGGTAACTCAAATGGGTTGCCACACCAGCATAAAATTACACGGTTGTAGGGACCGTTCTGCATAAAGTGTCATCAGTTTTCAAGGGGGCCATCTCACTTTAAAGACATATTCAACTAACAAATGGTCTAATTATGCAACAAACAAGAGGGCTGTTGTATATGTTATTGCAAGTTGTTTCCTTCATAATAGGTACATGAAAGGATGACTTCTCTTTTCAAGCCACAACTCACGTGGCGATATGTTAAAAAATATATATCTCTTTTGTGAATTATGTTTAGCACTAACACTTTGTGTAAAATATTATCGAGAGCATCCGAGAGGATGAAAATCTCAAATTAAAATCACAAGTGCGGATGACACTAGATAGGACTCAACACAACGTGGAAATCTTACTTAGCAGCAAAATGAGACATAGTCTAAAGAGGGACGTCAAACTCTTTGGATGCGAGCTAAAGGATGATAATCACCACCATCCAACCACACCCCTGTTAGAAGGTATATGGATATTTTAGGATATTCTGGTTTCAGCTTCACCGTCAGTAAATTTCTAAACTCATACAGAAGGTAAACTTTTTTTTTTTTTAAATTCAAGTGATAGGGTACCTAGAGTTTTAGAAATTATATCCAAGTAAGTTCTTGCCTATGGATGTGAAGAGATTCACATTCATAGTTGAGGTTACAATACTCTTTTCATAACTCGAACAACTTGTCACTCATCCTAAGCCAAAGATCGTCTGAAATAAAAGACTATCTTTTCTATCGATTGAGTTGAACTATAAGCAGTCTGATTCTCTGAGTCTCGGGGATATGTATGCTAGGCTCTATGTAGAAAACTCGATTGCATTCCAACCTCCCCCCAAATCCCCTTATTCTCCATCTTTTCAATTTCATCAAAAATTTAAAAATCGAGATAGCTTGTGAATTTTTGAAAATCTTGCTCTAGATCAAGCTTTCTGAAAAACAAGTAGCCTGAATTCTCATGGAACCTGATATATCTAGGAAACCCAATACCGGAGTCCGGCTAAAACTCTATCAAAATCGTGTGAAAGCCAACCTCTTTCAAGATTCAAATTTATGGTCGGACAAAAATTAGGAACGTCAATCTTCTTTTGCCCAAGGTTACTTGCATCCACCCTACCCAAAGGGACGGGGCAATTGTTGACACCTAATATTTGCCTTATAAAACTAAATTTAATCATGGGTTTCTTCAATTTTAAATAAAATTACAACATTTATTTTATCCGAATAAAAATGAGCTTTTAAAAATATTTATCTGGGTAATTTTTTCCATTTTAAGTAAAGATTATATATTATCATATTTAATTACGCAAAATTATGTAATGTTGTTGCTTAAATATTTATTCTAGGGAATATCAAATTTTAATTAAGGATTATATTGAAAATAAATATGATGATTAAAATATTGATTTAAATGTAATTTGTTCTTAAAAATAATTTATTTGGAGAGAGACTTGTTTGATTTTATTAAATCAAGAAGCACAGGATTAAATGAAGAATTAATTCAAATCGAGTTTCAATTCAATTTAACCATTCTATTATATTTGATCATAACTGAAACTAAATTGACGACAATTGCAATGTAATTGACCAATTTACTTTTAATTTGGTCAAAATTTAAATAGAATAGGCAAAATCTTAATTGAAATTATTTTTTCTATAACCTTTAGTCTAATTGCAATTAGTTTTTTCTAAATAATTCCAAACTTACCAAATTTCTAATTTAATTAAGGTTATTTTAACCCAATTAAATCTAATTGGGGTTATTTTAACCCAATTAAATCTAATTGAGGTTATTTAATAACCCTAATTATTAATCCAATTAGCAACCCCCTTTCAATTGGACCAGGCCCTAAATAAAACCTAAACTAGCCCATTCCAAACACACCGACCCGACGCAGTCCCATCACCATTTCCCCCTTAATTGACCAGCGTACATACGCATACGACCACATAAAAACAGCAATAATTTCAACATTGCCAATGCCCATAACCTTCAACAACCTTCAATAACAGCAAAACTACGACAATAAAATGCGACCCAAAGAGCAAACAACAACGCCTACCCAACCCGTGAATCCAATTTTGACCTGAATCCAACCCGACACATGAACAACAACTCAGCTATTTGAAATTCAAATCTTGTATGATTTTTGTACATTCTATTATAGCTCATCCAGATTCGAATTTTGAAATTTTCTCCTATACGAATCCCAAAATTACCCTTAAAAACTGTGTCCCACATCGCTCAAAAACAATAATTCAGTCCTCATTTCTCTATATAAAAGGCTCATTTGGGAGCTAAATTTCTGAAGCCTTGAAGGATTGAAAAGATCTTCTGAGCAAACCAGCCTCTATTTTAGTAAAAAAAAATCTGTGCAAATAGCGACTAGTTGGAGTTTTTGACTTAACGACGACGTCGTTTTTGGGTGGTTGCTATCCTAATAAAAGACCGAGTCCCATTTCGCTGCTCCAAAATAGGTAATCTTTCTCCCCTTTTAGTTTCAGTTTTGTTTCTTTCTTCATCTAGTCGTTCTATAGTCATTGTAGTATTTGATAGCCTTGAGTGCTGGGAGTAGCTGTAGACGCCTTGAAAGACATAGGATTTTTTAGATAAAGTTTATTGTTGTATATTTTTTTCTTTGTTGTTGTGGTTTTGTGAATATAGGTTTGTGATTTCGGTGTTAGCCTTGCCTGATTAGCCTTTGTTTGTATCATTTCTTAATTGTATTATGAGTATAATTTAAATATGTTTGACATTGTATGATTAATGTCTCCTTCTAATAAAGTGTAGTTTGTGGTTTGGAATTTTTTATTTTGATTTTATTTTTGTGTTGAATTTAGGTGCTGGAAAATATTCTTAAGATTCCATATTGTATATGATTTTGATTTGGTTCTGAAGAAAGTATTTTTTTTCTTTTGGGGGGGGGGTGTTGTTTCATGTTGTAATCTGGCGAATATTTTTATTTCATTTTATTGTTTCTAGTTGAAGTAAAGCAGCTTTGAGAGGGTGAAAATATTCTTGAAACATCTTCTTTTGTATGATTTTGACTTAGTTTTGAAGAAAGTTTTTGTTTTTCTTTTTTTTTGGGGGGGGGGGGGGGGGGAGTTGGGGGTTGTTGTTGTTTCATATTTGTAATCTGGTGAATATTTTTATTTTATTTTATTTTTGCAAGTTGAACTTAAGCAGCTTTGAGAGGGTGAAAATATTCTTGAAACTTCTTCTTTTGTATGATTTTGACTTAGTTTTGAAGAAAGTTTATGTTTTCCTTGGGTTTTTTTTGTTGTTTCTAATCTAGTGGATATTTTTTTTTAATTTTATCTTTGTAAGTTGAAGTAAAGCAACATTGAGAGTGTGAAATATTTTTTTAAACTCTTTCTTTTGTATGATTTTGATTTGGTTTTGAAGAAAATTTTTATTTTTATTTTTGGGGGGGGGGAGGGGGTTGTTTTTTCATGTTGTAATATAGTGAATATATTTTTAAATTGTAGTAAGAAGCATTCTTTATTTAAGAAGCATTCTCTATGGTTTCGGATAGTTAGTTTTTAGTATTATCTTGTGGTTAGCATGTTATTTTATTTTGCATATTATACTATCTTCTATACAATTATATTTTGTGCTTGTTATTGGTGTCGTAAAGTATAGTTTGTTGCCCATTTTAGCATGGTTATGCTTCAGGAGAATGATTTCTTTTAGAACAAATAGTTTGTTTACCTAAACAATTTCATCCTTTTTTCCTTGTAGTTTTCTCTTGCCGATTGATCTACCCCTTTACGATTGCTTTATGTAATCTCTCTTTAGCATTCTTTTCGGGACCTTTCATGGCATTAAAAAGATAAATTGTTTGCTTTACTTGCTAGGAACCATTTTCGTATTTTCTTGCGCGTGAGTATGTTTGAAAGTAGTAGGAATCATATAACTTGTTAATCCCTAAAATTTTACACATATACTAATTCCTTTTTCTTTTCTTTGCATGTGAATACATTTGGGTCCTAAATGGACTCTTTCAATTTTGCATTATCGATATAGGCCGTTGAGGCCCATTATTCATGAGTCAATTTCAAAGTCCCCCTTAAAAGACAATTGCATGGCATATAGATGCAAGGTGATGAAAGAAGAAGAAGGGGTTAAAGCCCATATTTAAAGCGGCTAAGAGACTTGGAAATCTCATTTATTAGTTTATTTATTTATTTATTGTTGTCTCATGTATTTATTTATTTGTTGTCTTATTCCTTTATTTCATCATTTATTCATTTGGGCCTTGAAGTCAAAGTTGTAAATTTAATACAGGTGGAGAAGATTTTGGGTCAACGGGCCTAAAAATAGTTTAGGACAGGTTATGGACCGAAAGCCCAATTAGAGTAGGACAGGGTGATAGATTTGGGCTTAAGAGCATAAATCATTCATTTCTTCTTCTCCTTTTCCCCTTTTATGTGTTTATTTACTTTTCATTTGCTTAGACTTGGTTAAATCCCTACTAAGTCATCCAAATCTGTTTTATACAAGTCTTTTTTTCTAAAATCAATCACTTTTTCAACTATCAGTCTTTTTCGAAGTTAGTCAAAAGATGTTTTCAAAACGTTCGGATAACCGAAAGTTAGCAGACATTTTAGGTGACTTAAAAACCTTCCTAAAATGTTAATAGGAACCTCTTACTCAAAAATTTTAAATTTTAAATGATTTTTTTGTTTTGTATCATTTAAAGTATCTAATAAAGGTTTGCTTAATTCCTTTTCAAATAAATTAAATGGCAACTCTTCTCTAAAAGTCAAAATTTCCACAAAATATCTGGGACAAGAGTGCAGCCTACAGCTACAGCTGCAACTCCTGGAGTTGAGGTTTCTCCTATTTCGGTAGTTGTTTAACTGGCGGTCACTCAGCCAGTTATGACCCAACTGCTATGTCTGCTGAGAAGCAGAAGGCTGGGTAAATTCTTGTAGTTGGCTCCACCTAGGTTTTTTGATGCTCCTGAAGAGGATGTATTTGAATTTCCGACTATTTGTAAGGATAGGATTTGTGTTTTAGGCCTTGTTGAAACCCGTGGTGTGGATTACACAATATTATAATTGGACTTATATGCTCGACACTGGTGGAAGGTTTTGTGAGTTCTAAGCCATTTGGATTTTCCCCTCTCTTGGGCTCAGTTCTCTAAGATGTTCTTGGAGAAGTGTATGTCGGACAACCTATTCGGATGATAGTCCGCTTGCGAGATCAGTTCTCTAGATTGGAGCAGGGTTGTATGATAGTCACTGAGTATGAGGCTCGTTTCCATGAGTTGGCTAGGTATGCAAGTTTTATATTAGATACTGAGTATGAAAGAGTTCACTACTTTGTGAGAGGATTGAGACTTCCTATTCGGATGGCTACTCAGAGTTTGGTTGATGCGAGTAGGACTTTTGCTGAGGTTTTTGATCATGCTAGAATGATGAAGGACATGCAGCATGAGGTCCGTGATAAGAATCCCAAGTTTCAAGGTAGATTTGGTGGGAGCCGTAGTAGTCCTGATTTAGGGGTGGTATTTCTTATGCTGGACATCCTCCACATCTAACTTTTCAGCCTCAAAGTAAGAATAGTCAACTAGTTCAGCCAGCTCTTCAAACTATTGATGGGGATCAGTTCAGTACTTGTGGTCGCCTTAGTAAGGGTTGTAATCAATCCTTGAGGGGTTCATCTGTAGTCCATTTTAGACGTGGAAGCTATACCAGATCAACCGGATCTGTGAGTTCTGGTTTCGCTCGCGATTCTTGTTTTACTTATGAAATTCTTGGTAATTTCTCTAGAGAGTGCCTAGTCATAGGGCGATGGTTGTTTCAGCCCAAGAAGCTACTCCTATTAGGGGAGTTCATCCTTTAGGTAGAGATGGTTCGCGAGGCCGTAGGGGTGGTTACCAGGGTACTCAAGGTGGTACTCCGGCAGGCAGGACAGGAGATCGGTCAGGTGCCTAGCCAGGTGGCGGGCGTGGTCAGTTGTATGCAATACCTGTTAGACCCAAGGTTGAGACTTCAAATGCTATAGTTATAGGTGTGATTTTTTTATACCGCAAGTCATCTCTTGCTTTATTAAATATATCTACACTAAATCTATGAATCAGTAGATAAATTTGCTTTTGATTTGAGATTGGTTTTTGTAATGACTCTCTAAGTTATTTTCTCGATTTTTGTGCATTTTGATATTTCGAGCCTTTTCATAGTAGCTACAGGTGATTTATGACTTACCAAAATTATTGATTTGATGATCGAAAAATCTGTCTTAATTTTTGGCTCATTTTTCTATTTTGGAGCTTTCGTTGTTTAGGATTTAGTCACAGAACAAAACTCTTAGTAAATAACCTCAAATGACAATTCTGGCAGCTCCATCCTCTCCGAAACATTAATCTTAGGATAAGGGACCCTTGGTTCAGGTCTCAAGGCTCTCAGACTTGTTTTGGGCTATTGAGCAGATTTTATGAAAATGGAACTATAGGTGTGGGGCCATATTTAGTCTAAACAATCTCAGATGAATCACTGTTGGATCATGTTCATAGGGTTCTGAATGAGTTTCGGGGGTCAAAAATAAGTTTTTGACTTTACTAGTGCTGGTGTGTTTGCGAAAGCAAGCCTTTTATCATTTGACCTAGTCTCTTAAGAGATATTTTCTTAAGCGATATTTTTTTCCTTTGATCGGGTTGCTTAAGCGATCAATGTGTCTCTTAAGCGACCATCGCTGTGTATGAGACTCCATATTTATATTTTTAACATTTTGGGAGCTAGAAAGCTCCAATTTTGATGATTTTCTATTCATTTTATCGTATAATATTTGTCTATCAATTTAGAACTCTATTTTCTAATTTCTCAAGAGCTTCTATTTCATTTTTTGTGATTTTCACCCAAGTTGAGAATCAAAACCTGATTTTCACTATTTTTAGGGTTTAGGAGCTCGAATTTGAGTGATTCCAAAGGATTTTTCAAGATTTCTTCCATGGGCAAGTTTTCTAATCTTTTAATTATCATTTCCCCTTAGTTAAATCTTCAATACAACTTCAAAATCTCAATTTCAAAATGAGTTTTGGGGTTTGTCGATAAAGCTTGAAAAATGGTTTCTTTGATTTTAACCTCGTTTTTATCTCATTTTTCTTGAGTTTTCAGCTGTAGACTCCTATGAGTATGGGAAAAATATTTTTGAAATAAAATTATGATTTTACTCCTTTTATTCTTTAACCTTTTTTTTAGGTTTGTTTTTAGATCTGTCTTGAATATAGAAATATGAGTCCCGTTTTACTCCCGTTTTTGAAATTAAGGGTTTTGATTCAGCATCAAGGTAGACTTCTGTCTATTCTTCTTCTTGAGATGGTGTTTTATATATGTTGCATGTTAGATATGGATGTTAGAATGTGATTATCAGTAAAACAATGCGACTTAGCATAAATTATGAGTTTTGGGGGATAGAATGGTCATTGAATCTTAGGATGAAATATTACCATACTTCTATGATTCTATTACCGTCTTCATAGATTGCGCTAATTTGTAGCCTGATTATGATATTGTGCTAGCTATGGGATATGATTTAGGTTTAAAGCATGATTTGTATGATTAGTCTTATCTGGACTGTAATCTTAGAGCCGTAATTTAGGTGAAATTGACTTAGTTGCTCATGTTTAGGAATTAATTGCTACCTTAGGGCTAATTATGGCTTATTTAATATCTAGAAGTGAATTTAGTTATCTTAGCCTAGCTTGGAGTAGAAGCTCATCCAAAATAGATTTTGAAGATCAAAAGTTGGGCTCTCTAGCCCACCTTAGGTCAAGATTTATATTTGTTTGGCAAGCTATTAGACATAGTTGAGACCAACAAACCTCTGGAGTAAGGTTGCTATAAGACTTGGAGGATTGTAGTGTTTTTTCCTAAACTATGATGTTATGGTTTTTTTGGATATAATATTAGGCCTAAGGCTGTGATTATTATGCTATGGTTATGCCAAATATAATATTGTGCCTAAGGCTATGATTATGATGCTATGGTTATGCCAAATATAATATTGGACCTAAGGCCGGGATTATGATATTGGTTGTGTTCCAAAAAATATTTTATCCTTGTAAAGAAAATGATGGTAGTTTATAGACATATTGATGCTTATAATCGCATTGTTTGAATACTAGTGATGGAATGCATAAATTTGGTACAATGATGATAACTTAGACGGTAAATGTTGCAATTTCAATTAAAATATGTTTTTTTTACTCTTTTCCTTAAAAAAAGATTTATTCTTACTTTTCACTTTTAAAACTTTATTCCCACATTTCATTTTTAAAATGATTTTCTTTATAATGAAAATCGTACTATCTTAATGAATAACTTATGAGCATTTGAACCTAAAAATGATAGTCTAGAGATTTGATCGAGATAGATTTTGGTTTATGATTTTGCTATTACTATTTACCTTGATTGAGAGAGATTCTGATCCTTTCATACTTTTACAATGATTTAGTCCCGTAGTTTACCCCTAGCAATGATTTATGGACTTACACTCACATAGCCACGATTCTAGCTGTGCATTTATACATATTCATAAATGTATTACTGGTACTATAGTTGATTGTGATGTTGATGATATAAATTTCGATTCAAGTCTGACGAATGATGATGATATTAATGATATGAGTTTTGGTTCAAGTACGGCGATTGATGATGATATTAATGATGTGAGGTTATACATTGGGTTGCATTATAATACTTAAATTCCATTATGGTATTATGAATTCTGTTTGTATTCACCCTTGCATGTGCGTTGTCTGTCACCAGTATGCACTTATATCTATCCGCCTTATGAAGGTTGCATAAGTATAGGTGGTGAGTATGGCTTATGGTGTATACTATTTGTGCTTTTATCTATCAGCCTTATGGGGGGTTGCATAGGTGTGGGCTCTGATTGTTGTTTGCTAAGTGTTGATTGAACCTTTCGGGTAGCGGGGGCTTATGAAAGGCCCAATTAGGTATTATTTATTTGGACTAGCTGGTTGTGTATATTGTTATTGTTATTATTATGGTTTGTACATGACATGTTTATTATTGGACTAGTATTGAGATTTGAGGTAGGCTTTTGATTATTTCATCTTATGGTTATATTATTACACATGATTATCCCATGGTTAGGCATTATGAATTTAGACCCTGATATTTTGATTTTTTTCCTTTGCTGTTGCTTATTTATGATAATTATCTCATATGTAGACATATGGATTAGAGACCCCGATTATTTTACCACTAGTTCCTACTAAGATTGGGAGGCTGGGAGATGCTAGTCCGATGGCTTAGGTTGTACCTTGAGTTGACCTTTTGTGTATATATATATATATGTGTGTGTGTGTGTGTGTGTGTGTCTATCTATGTGTAGCTATGGTATTATCGTATATCCCTTTCTTTCTTCATTTAGTATATTTATTCCTTGACCTTATATACTATCGTATATCCTCTTTTTGCCCTTTATTAGTGTATTTGCCAGTGATATACGATATAGTATTGAGATTCCTGAGTATGGCTAGAATGGGATAGTTCATCATTAATACCTCCTTAGCCTTATTATGTTTGTTTCTTGAATATGAATAGGACAGTTTATCCTTATTATCTCATTAGCTTTATTATGTAGTGTTGGATATTTGGGTGTAGTTTACATTTTTGCTTACATATTATGTATATTTGCATTATCTTTGGAGTTGAGTCGGTAGTTACCTACTGAGTACCACATCTTTGGTATTCATACTACACTTTTGCAACCTGCAAATTATAGTACGAGTTCTCGCCATTGATGTGTGAGTTGTGCGGAGCAGCCATGGTTCGGAAACATAGGGTGAGCTCCTGTCATTTTGAGTATTTCTATTTTCCCTCTTATGTACTAAACTAGTTTCTATATTGTATTCAAAGATGGATTGTATCAGTATATTCATTTAGTACTTCATTTTGTATTTTTATTACACCATAAGCTCTTGTACTGATTCAACTAGGTTTTGGGACTATCTTATGTATATCAGTCTTTTATTTCATTTATTCTACATTCTTCCTTCATTTCTCTTGGTAGTCTGTTACTTGTAGTTCTGGCCTATGAATTGGCTTGCCTACTGGTGGATTATAGTAGGCACCATCATGATCTGAGAAATCAGGTCATAACAGTTTTCTAAATTTTTAATATGTTCTTGAAGTTTACATAAAAATGGACAATAAACTTACAAATATAGTTGACCTTTTAAGATGCTACCAAAAATGGCTCAATATTTATAGAATCAAAAAGTTACTTTTCATCCCTAGTTCATTTATTTTGTTGTCTCTCTCTAACACTCATCTTCAACTTTTTTTTACGTCTTTCTCTCAATCCTTCTTATTTTCTTCCTTCATCAGCTTTATAGATACTCATTTCTCTTTAATATCGCATGAATTTTAGAATTGACACTACCACTGGAACTGCAGAAGAGGAGCAGATGGGTATGGGTCCCCTCCATTTCTTTGGAAATCAAATGAAGTCTCTCTTTGTGCGAGACTGTAGTATTATATTTCTATCATGTTCCTACACAATTTAAGTATTATCATTTTATTTTTCACAAATTCAGTAGAGAAGAAATGTTCAACTATTGTTGAAGCTTGAAGCTTCAAAACTTGAAAATAAATTTTTGAAAATAATCTATTTTTCAAGTGGGTATTGTTGAAAAAGATAGATTATGTATTGAGGAGATCAAATTTATATTTGAGGTGATTTGGTGCAGTTTTTGAGTTGTTTTTCAATGAGTTATTGCTTAGATTCAAGGAAGAAGACGTAGTTCTTTTTGGTAAAATTATGTATAAAACAGAATATTATTGTATATAAACAAAAAATAGCTCTTATAATTTTGTATACTATTGTATATTTGGTGTATAATACTGTATATCGTTTTTTTACAATACTTTTATAAACAATATATATAAAATTTTTGTATATTGTTATATACCAGATGCATATCATTATTTATTCAGATTGAGTTTTGTCTACAAATTTATTTTTTTATTTATAAATCAAAGACCCACTTGCGTCATCCTTGATTAAAACAAAATACTACAATACAAAGAAAAAAAAGGACCATATCAACAAACTCGATCCACCTAAAAGGAAACAACAAACAATCACTCTCATCTAACAAAAGGGAAAGTGTGCTTGCGGACACTTCTTCATCTTCATCAAGTAAGATGTGGAGTTCAATAATTACTCAACAAAAGAGGAGATTTACCCTTAGTATTACTCAATGAGATTCAAAACAGAATATTTGTAGTTCACATTCAGTGAGGGATCGCATGAGGAAGGTGTGGGAGTGCGGGTGGACAGATAGGCTTTCCCCATGAGCGGCAGTTTCAAATACCTTGGTTTTATTATCCATGATAGTAGTAACATTGACAGTAATGTCACTTATCGTATTGGTACAACATTAATGAAGTGGAGGCTTGTCTTCGAAATCTTATATGATAAAAAGATACCATCAAAACTTAAGGATAAGTTTTATAGAGCACTGATTTGACCAATGTGTTGTATGGATGGAGAGTTGGCCAGTCAAAAAATCCTATGTTCAGAAGCTGTATGTTGTCACACCCCTTTTCTGCCGAGGGTCGAAGGTTTTTCAATTAAAGTGACAATTTTGAATATAGATTATTTTATTTACAGAATCGTCCATTTTGAATTGAGTTATGTTGTTCCAAGTCATCTTATTGAATCCCTAGTTAAAAGGAAATAACTCTTTATTTTTTGTTCTGTGAACTAGAAATTTGGATAAGGAATTCTATTGACTGAGGGAAAGGTGCAAGGAACCCCTCGATTCCGGTGGTATTAGCACGATCTCTTTAATGACTTAAGTCTAGCTTATATTAATCTCTTTGATACATAACATTTATGCTTAAAAATTGTTTATATCCCATTTTTTATTTGTTTTTTAAATTATTTAAAATTGTCTTATTATATTAATGTTTGGCTTACCGATAACAGTACTTTCCAATCTTACCTCGAGTTTTGATATATTTCTTGTGCCTTTGAGGCATTTATGGATCGTTTCCGCTTTTTCCAAGTCTAAATAAGCACTCAACATGTTTAAAAATATACCCAACCCAATTAGATCAGATTCAAAAAAGTATGTTAATTTTATTATAACGAATAATCAGTAGCAGTGTTTTCCGACTTCATCATTAATTAACACTTATATATTAAACTTTTAATTTTCTAACGATTAAGAACCACACTCATTCTTTTACGAATTACGGCTTATCTTGCTTACCTCTCACAATTGATTTTTCCTCTTGTTTTGTTTATCTTTATTCCGATGGCTAGGGGTGGGCATGGTATGGTAAGGTACGGTATTTGAAACTTCGATATGGTAATTTTATATTCGATTTTTAAAAGCATTATACCATTACCATACCATATAAATTCGGTATGGTTCGGCATTTTGATGTTCGGTTTTGATATTTTGCGGTATGGTAATCGGTGACCATAGTTTGTTCAACTTTGACAATATATGCTCGTATACTTGAGTATTATTACTTCGACTTTTCAAAAGCACGTCTCAGTTGTATCGTAAATACACATTACATATGTAGAAATATTCAAAAATAAGTATAAACAACTCCTTTTTTTAGTCAATTACACAACAAAGACATTATAATCAAATAGAGTAGCGAAAGTTCTAATGTCTACATTTTTATACTAATACTAAGTAATATAATTTTTAATATACATTTATATATATATATATATATATATATATATTATTTACTATATACTTCGATATGGTATTCAGTATTTCGGTATGTCATTTGTATATCGAAAACTCATACCATATATCATACCAAATACCATAATATCAAAATCACGGTATCAAAAATTTCAGTTCGATATATACCATACCATGCCCATCCCTCACGATGGATCTTGAATAAATCCGCAACCCGCCTCATTTTACGTCACACTAGTAAACAATAGACTAATTAAATTTGGGTCTTGAACAAATTTGAGCCCCTGGTAGAATTAACTTGTATCAACAATTCAAATAAGCTTAAAAGGAAAAAAAAAAAGAAGTAATATTCAAACAAACAAATACTCAACACGAAATAGCGAGAGGAATTTGACGAAGCAAAATGTTTACAACTGAGCAATAAATAATAAAGCCATGAACTCGAATTAAGAGAGAATTAAATAGATTATCACATGGTGAAGACCAACATGGCAAAATGTACTGAAAAAATTTCAAAGTCTCATTTGCAAATGATGAAAAATGTTATCCACAGAACCTATACATGCATGCTCTGTATGAGATACAGCTTTAACTATTTCCCATGATCTTTAAACTTAGATTTCACTAAATAAAATAATAATAATAATAATAATAATAATAATAATAATAATAATAATAATAATAATAATAATAATAATAATAATAATAATAATAATAATAATAATAATAATAATAAAATCAAGCATCATGAACATCAAATCACCTTTAGTTTACGTGAAACAGTGAGTTAATTCCAAGCAAAAATAAAGTGACATTGTCCTTCAAGAATCGGCAATTTCATAATTGTATCACTATTGAACTCGTAGTTTGTGTAAATCCATTAAACATTAAACAAGACGAATTCAATAAATACAACATATATAATATTTTTTTCATTTAAACAATTTCATTCATGTTTTCATTCATGATAAAACTTATGAAATAATAGTACAAAATGAGATAAAAACCTGTATGATAAACTAAACCAAGCATTGAAGCAAGAACGTTGTCATCGAAAGCTCCAACGGAGACCCGACCTCAAACCCTCACTCTTTTCCTTTCGTTTCTCTCCCTTCTTTCTTGTTTATCCCTAAGTTTCCTGTTTTTTTTTTTTCCAGTTTGTGTGCGTGTATTCTTTCCTCTCTTTTCTTATTTTGTTTCTCTTTTTGCTCTTACTTTTCTCTACCTTTTTTCTTGTTTCTTTCTTTTCCGTCTCCTTGTCTCCTTTTTCCTCTTTTTCTTCTCTTTTATCCTGGTCCTTGTTTTTTTCTCTCTCGTGTGTTGTTATATATTGGCCAAACCCATCGATAGGACCTCAAACCTGTCCTGAAAATTCAATTAGGCCCCTCAACTAAACCTTGTACCTATCAAGCACCTCAAGTGTTAAAATTGGTATCTATTAGGCACAAAATGCTGATTTGGCAAGGAGAGTGTAATACACTCTCCTTGGGCACGTGAATAGTAAAAAAAAATAATATTTTACTTTTTTTAATTAAAAAATTATATTTAAATTATTTTATTAATATAATTTTTATTTATTATAATTTCTTAATTTTAAAAAAATAAAAGAAAAGAACCCCCGCACCACCCTTTATCGTCGTCGTCACCCCCACCCAAGGCTATCAACAGATTGAAACCGGAACTGCCGGACCGGTTTGACCGAATCTGGAACGGTACCGGAACCCGGAGTTACTGGAATCGGAATACCGGAAAATTTCCCTTGTTCGGATCGGTCCACTAGCTACTGGTGTGGAACCGGAACGGACCGGAGCGATACCGGAACGTTACCGGAATATCGCCCTGGTACCAGTTTTTTTATTTTTATTTCTTTGTTTTTAAGTTTTAGTTTAAATTATAACTTAATGGGATTAATATATAAGTTATATATATATATATATATATATATATATATATATATATATATATATATATATATATATATATATATTTAACTTATATAGTTTATATAATTTATTAACTTTTTTATAATAAGTTTAAGTTTAAATTATTTTAAAAGGTTTTAAATTTTAACTTAAAAAATATATGTTAAGTTAATATAATATTTTTAGTAAGTTTAAGAAGTTAAAAAATTGTCTAACTTTATAAACTTAAATACTTAATATAATTTGTTTTTCATAATTGCAACAAACAAAAGAGAAAATTTAAAACAAAATTAGGCGAATAGCCGTTATATTTATTCAAATTTTGTACGTTGTACCTTTATTATAAAGATATGAAATGTAAATCTAATCTACCAGCCACCTTTTAGGATGGGTTCTGTGTGAATTAGATTTCTATTGTAGAACCTTATTAATATCTAAATTGTCTATAATTTGTTTTGCGTAACTTTTCTAATTCTTCGGCGGATAAATCCTCCAGAATTGGTCTATTTCCTTGTTCCTCCATTGCTTCCATTCCATCATTACTATTTTCCTCAAAAATTTCATCTATTTTGTTTTCAATATAGGGAGGTAATTTGGGGAGCCTAAAATTTCTTCGTTCGGCATTGATCCAAACTCTAAATAATACCGAAATCTCCAAACTATCCCTTGCTAACGAATACCGCTGATTTCCTATTATAAATCTTCCTGCGCTGAAAGCTTGCTCCGAAGCAACTGAAGAGGCTTGAGCTGAAACAAATCTCGAACCATACTTGAAAGTTTTGGAAATTGTCTGATCCGGGTCTTCCACCACGATAAAAGTTGTTGTTCTCTAGTTTCATCTCTAATATTTTCCCGGTTATGCGAAAGATACGAATCAAAATCATTACTCCTACAACATTGAAGACCAAGTTCTTCGCTCATCTCGTCATCTAAATCATCATATCTACATCTAGAAGTAGGAGGTTCAATCGGCCCAATATTTTGTTCCATAACTTGATACAAGTTATATAAACTCCTAGCTGTAGATACTATGCTAGCACAACAAGTTTCAACTGATGGCTTTTCATGAAGTCCAATTTCTAAATTGTTGTATAATTTTCTAACCAACATCACTGTACCATGTTTTTTATAAAATGGGTTCAATAAATTAGTTGTTAAAAGAATTTGTGGAATAGGAAAATAATATTTTTGAAATTTTTCAATCATAGCTTCAATTGCCTCTTTGTTAGGACACATTTTTTTATATTCAACAAGTACTTTAGAAATAGCAGTAATAGTTACTAAAACAGAACAAATAGTTGGAGTATATTGAGCAGTTACTGTGTTCGTAGCTTGATAAAAAGTTTTCAAAAATTTACAAAGTTCTTCTACTTCAGTCCAATCATCTTCATCTATCATTAAATTAACATCCTCATTATAAGAATTATAAACTAATTGTATAGGTTTACGATATATAACAGCAACTTTAAACATTTGAAACAAAGAATTCCATCTAGTAGGAATTTCTTTTGGAATTTTTCTATATAGAAGGCCACATTGTTCACATTTACATTTAAAATCATCCATTACTACCTTTTTTTATTTTTAAACATAGAACTACAAGCAATTCGCACTTTAAGACAACCATTTCCAAACAAATGAATACCATCATGTACTATCACATTTAACATATGTGCAGAACATCTAACATGAAAATGATCTTGATACATTAAACATAATCTAGTTTGTAACTCGTCAATAGCTTTCAAATTATTAGAAGCATTATCTAATGTGCATGCCAAATAGTTTACCAATAAATTTAAAATAGTTCATGCTCTCCGCTATTGTACTAGCTATATACATACCAGTTTTAGACCCATCGACATATTTATAAGCAATAATTCTTATTTGCATGTTCCAATCGTGATCAATCCAATGAGCCGTGAGAGTAAAATAATCATTACTGACAACACTAGTACCCATATCAAAAGTAACAGATATTCTACCATCAAATTTATCAAATAAGCAACGAAGAAAATGACAATGTTCAGCTTGAAATTTAAAAATATCATTTTTAATTATATTTCATGAAAAATCTTTAAAAGAGGGATTATATACTCGTTGAATATAATGAATAAAATCGGGATGTGAAGGAAAACTAAAAGACAAACCCATAACAACAACCATTTTCGCTAGTTCTTCTCTATCTACATCTTCCCTATATATCGAGGATGAACTTGCTTCAGCCAGGTTAAACATGTCTAAACGCGTTTGAACCATATTACCTCCTATAGATTCATGTACAAATGTTGTATCATCTTTTTCTTCCTTAGACTCGATTTTTGGACGAATAAATTCTTTATTACATCTCATTAAATACGAAGTTAGAAATCCTGTCCCGCCATTTTTCCCCCAGTCAAATGTTTAAAATCATTCTTGCATTTATTGCAAGTAGCAGTACTTTTTACCCTACCATGCTCCATAAATTTTCAAACTAAAGACCTTTTAGTACGTTCGGTACCTTTGGCCCTAGTAAATTCCGGTAAAGGCGGCAGTTCTTCACCGTGTTCCGATAATTCCATAACCGGACTAGTAGGGGTAGGGGTTCACTTAATTCTTGTTCTTCTATATCATCTTCCTCTGGTAAGTCTTCCTCAAAATTATTATAACGCCTATTCAGAGTCTCATTATCTAATTCCATACCGATACCAACATCGAAACCATTAGGTTGCGACAATGAAGTTTCATTAAATCTAGGCGGTAATGAACTAGTACTAACCTTACTTTTTTTTTATTTCTACGAGAGACCTTATCAAAAATTGGTTTTTTACCACTACTATTTTTTTTTCAAAATCCATTTTTCAAAATAAAATATTAAAACAAGCAATACAAATACAAATTGATGTTCGTAAATAAATATAGATACTAAAAATTAAAAATATAGATAATTAACGTAAATAAAAAGAGATTAAAGTTGGAACGAATATACCAAACGCCTGTATAAAAGCAGATGTATAACAAATATCGGAATTAAAAGATGATAATTGAAGCTTGTAATATCTTCAAAAAATCTTCAACTCCAACTAACATAATAAATGAATCCTCAACTTCAAGTGTTCAACTAATATAATAAAACTAGAAATATTTAGAGAGAATTTGAGAGAATATTAAGAGAGAGTATGAAAATGGATAAAATTTGTGTGAAAAAAATAATTGAAATGAAGTAAATTTATAGTAAAAATTTTAAAGGGTGGTGGGGGGTAATTGGAAGGGGTGTGTGTGGGGGGGATAACGATTGAAATGTAATGGTCAAAAGAGCCGTTGCAAACCATTTTTTTTTAAAAAAGGGCTAAAATTTAAACATTACAGACCAGAAATCGGTCAACCGGTACCAGAACTGGTCAATCGAAATAAAAAATACTAGAATTTTTCATAGGTCCGAACCGGTATCGTATTTCGTACCATTGGGTACCGGTAAATCGGAACCAACCGGATCGTGTCGTTACCGGTATCGGAAATCAATCGAAAACGTCAGTATCGAAACAGAATGAAAAGTTTTGGTTCCATTGCCAGCCCTACCCCCACCCTTCCCGTCATCATTGTCATCCTCACCTCAACCCTTCCCGTCATCATCGTCATCCTCACCCTACCCCCTGTTCATCGTCGTCCTCACCCTACCCCCAAGTTCATCGCCAACCCCCACCCTTTCCATCATCATGTCTTCCCAATAAAAATAATTGATAAAATTATTCTCAAAAATCAGAATCCAAGAATGATTTTTGAATATCAAAATGTAACAATTAACAGGCGTTTGTCATCTCTATTTAGGATCATAGTCGAGCAAAACTTATTAAAAATTATATCAAAAAATTTAATACTCAATAGAATTAATTTGTGTCCTCTCAATTTTTCTTTCTTGTTATCTTCTTTGTCTGCTAAATTCATAACAAAAATCAGCTAAAAAAAATTCAAAAGAAGCCATTGAAGGACAAGCTCAACGACATGGAAAGGACTACGTAGACCCACTACTAGCACCATTGCTTGATTTTGCTGAATGGAAATAAATTAAACCAATTAAATCAACCAACAAAAATAAAAACAAAACTAAAAAAAAAAGATGAAAAAAGAAATAACTTTGCAGATGGCAGTGAGAAAAATAAAGAAGAAAGGGAGAGGTAGGTTGGGGGAGGGAGAGAGTGGGTGGGGATTTACCTTTTTATTTTTATTTATTTTGAATTATTAAAAATTGAAAATATATTTTATTTTTAAATTTGAAAAAATATTTTTATAATTAGATTTGGGCCCATTTGCCACATGTCATCATTTTATTGGTTATTTTTACCATGTCAGGCGAGTGTATTACACACACTCCGTGCCTATTGCTGAATAGGGAAAAAATGCACAATTAAAACAAAATTCAGGGGGTTTAGGCGTTTGATAGGTATAGACCTTAGTTTAGGGGTCTAAGTGATTTTTCGAGACAGGTTTGAGGTCCTATCAATGGATTTGGCATTATATATTTTCCTAGTGTATCTGTGGTGTGTGTGCATATAGTGTATTGCATGTGCATGTATGTTGGGTCGTGTGTGCATGTGTTGGGGGACTTGGGAGGTTGAAAATGGGGTGTTCATGAGAATGTGTAGATAGATTAGGATCAGATTTTTTTGAATGATAATATATACATATTAAAATATAAAATCTAGCATATATGTACACATATGTACATATGTGTATATCTATATCTATATCTATATCTATATCTATATCTATATCTATATCTATATCTATATCTATATCTATATCTATATCTATATCTATATCTATATCTATATCTATATCTATATCTATATCTATATCTATATCTATATCTTTATCAATATCTGTATCTATAATATATATCTATAATTTATAATATATTTAAAGTGTGAAGAGTCTTAAAAATGTTGTTAGGACTTTTTGTCCTTCATTAAAAGTCTCTGCTTTAGACAAAATCGTGTTTTCACTATTTTTTCCCTAATATTTAAGAGTTAAAAATTAATTAAATATATTTATAATAAAATCTTTCCTTATGAGAAGTCATCAAAATCAGTGATTTTTCCTAATATTTAATTGTTAAAAATTATAAAATATATTTATGAAAAAACCTTTTCTTATTAGAGTCATCAGAATTAATGACAATTATTATTTTTTTCTTTAGTTAAGAATTCTAAATCAGCTAAATTTGATTTTAAATAATTTAAAAATTCTAAAAATAAATATAAAAGCTTTAGAATACGAAAAATTTAAGAAATACCAAATATAATATATTAAAAGTGTGAAGTTCCTTAAAAATATTGTTTGAAATTTTTGTCCTTCATTAAATGTCTTTGTTTTAGAGAAAATCATTTTTTCACTATTTGTTTCCTAATATTTAAGAGTTGAAAATTAATTAAATATATTTATGGTAAAACTTTTAATTATTAGAAGTCATTAAAATTAAGAATTTTCCCTAATATTTAACTATAGAAAATTAATTAACTATATTTATGACAAAGTCTTTCCTTATTACAAGTTATCAGAATTAATGATAACTAATATTTTTCTATTAGTTTAAAAATTCTAAATCAATTAAATTTGAGTTTAAGAAGATTTGAAAAATTTAGAAATAAATATAAAAGCATTAGAATAAGAAAAATTTAAGAAGTACAAACTTTTAAAAATTTTAAGTACACAATAAGAATGTAGTTAATGATTTTGTAAAAATTTTACTTTAAAAATAAAGAAAGATTTAAATATAGAAAAAAATAATTGTACCAAAAATATGCTTCAAATTAGTGCATCTCTCTTAGCCTCTGACAACAAGTGAAAGAGGTACTGTATGACAAACTCAAAAGTGATGATCGATCAACCACTTGAAACTTCTGGTGGTAAAATATGTATGCGTTTAAAGTAAAATATATGTTTATACTTACATTGTTATATTAAAATATCAAGGATCTTTGAAAAGTGAGTTGACCTTTTTACACTTCACTAAAAGTCTCCGCAATAGATAAATTCATTTACTTTTAAATAATTAAACGAACACGTGCGAGCCAAGTGAGGTTAAAATAGTATGGGCATATATATATATATATATGTGTGTGTGTGTGTGTGTGTGTGTGTGTGTGTGTGTCTGTGTGTGTGTGTGTATGGTTAAATAACTAGGCAAAAATATAATTCAAAAAAATTAAAATTACAAGCTCATTTATAAAAATCTAAATTAAAAAAAATATTTTTTAAAATTTTCTTATTATTTGAAAAAATAAAAATAAAACATATCTTAAACTGTAACTTTATTTTCTTGAATCCCTTTTTAATAATTTTTTTAAAATGAAACTTACTCAAAAGGAAAATAAAAACTAGAATGAAAATTAAAATAATTTTTTGATGTAAATAAATATTTAATGCCAAAAATAGATTAAAGTTCGGAGAGGGTCAAAATCACGTGTCTACATTTTGCCCCTCTTTGTTTGAAAAACATGAAGAGTTTTCATTCAAAGAAGTAGACAACGAGATGAGTTTTGACCCCCCGATTATTTGAAATGGCAGAAAATAAAATAAAAGAAATGACCGAGTCCTAATTTTAGACCGCCTACATATCTCGTGTTATAAGAAAATCAGGTCATGTGTACTTCAAAGGGTTTAAAAGGAGGGGGATGATATCGAGATGGAGAGTCGAGGTTTCGGTCCGTGGCTTTGTCATTACATCGAAAAATGAAAACTACTAGTTTAAATATAAATGAAATTACAAAAAATTCTATCTATGTAACTTTTTTTGATTCTTTCTTTGGGCCTTCAATGTTTTCTCAAGTCATAAGATATCTGTTTTTCTTTTAGTTGAGCTTGAAGGTAGATTCTTTCTCCGTGTAAATATTGGTATTAGAGATGAACTTGAAACTTGACCATGTTCTTCAAGTGGGTCTTCTGAACTTGAAATTGAACTTGAAAATTTTTACCCTATTCTCCAGATAGGCTCCTGAACTTGCAATTAAAATTTTCACCCTATTCTCCAGGCGGACTCCTAACTTGCCATTTTTTCACCCTATTATTCAGGCGGGCTCCTGACTTGCAATTTCTTCAACCTATTCTCAAGGTAGGCTCCGGACTAAAAGTAAAAATCAAACAACATGAACAAAATTTTTGCCTCAGTTTGTACTAGAAAAATTTTGTGAGTGTCACCAAATAATGACGTTTTGAAAAGTATAGTGAAGAGGGTAAATCAAGGACTTGATAAATAAATGTGTCTCTTGAGAGTAAAACTGATAACCAAAATAAAGTGCGTATCCTAAGAGTTAACATGGAGGATGTCACTAACCGAGGTTGCCCCCTAGTCGTAACACAGTGTTTAGAACCACAAGTGATCCCAAGCTAACCCATGTAATGGCATAAATATATATATATATATATATAAACACTAAACAACTGATCGGAAACATAATCAACATGAGATAAGCTGTTTCAACACATAACTGATCAAAGTTTACAATATTGAAATCTAAGAGAGAGAAAAACTTAAATTACAAACTCTGACTCCGACTGACCATCTATAAAGCCTCCACTATACTAACTATAGGTAGCTGAGATATGCCTCTAACAACTACAAATCAATACATAAGGATAATAAAAATACAGTAAATGAACTGCAACGAACTTAAATCCCCGAAATAAGAGAACTCGTCACCTGCTGGTTGGAAGCTACGATCTTTCTGACCTTGGTGTGTGGGTTACATCTGGTATCTACATTATGAAAGAATGTAGCCACAAACACATATATATGGTTAGTACTTTGGAATGTATTGAGTATGTGAGACATGCACATCATGAAAATACTTAAAACATACTTTAAAGTTGAGGACATAAGCTATTTACTGAAATATGTATTTAAATCATGACTATACGTAAAAGTTGTAAGACTTATTAAAATTTCTATATCATGAGCTGAGAATATTTTTGTAAGCTGAGAAGCGGTATAAAAATGAATACTATATGTAAATATTAAGTTAAAGTTGAATAGGTTGCAAAACCATGCTAAGAGTCATGTATAAATACTAAGCATAAAATCATGGCCATGTAAATGAATGGAAGACCAAGTAAAGCATGTACTAAATAATCTGTAAAATTGAATAACTGATAAACTGAACACTTGGTCATGCAAACCTGAAATGATGCGATCTGAATACTGAACTTATATGGGAGCTAATATGTAACCGATATGCCCCAATCTTAGCTAATCGGGGTCCAAACTGTAAACTCCATTGAAAGGGTGTCAGTACCTTTCCATGGGTACTGACATTGGCTGTGTGGATCCACTAAATTAGTGTCTCAAAGGACTTGGGTGTCACCCTCGACTGGCAGGTGCCCCTAAAATAGTATCAACCCTCTACTGGAAGGAAGACCTCGCATACCTATACTACACTGGCTATGTAGTTATGGAACTCAGAGATTGCTACTAAAGGTCTCACCCTCGACTAGTAGCAAAGTCATCATCCCTAAATTCACACGGTGTTAAGTTCTACTCCGAACTGAACTGATACGGAAGCATAAACCAGTACATTTGTTGATAACTGATTTGCTTAAATATGGTATTTTAAAATAACAGTGCATTTATAATCTAAATATAATGATACAAACATGGTTTGAATGATTTGTATCTTGAAAACCTGAAATATGCATGACTATGTAGGTATCAGGTGTTCATAACCAACCAGCATTGAAAAATACAATTAAATATGATGATTTTAAAGTAATGATATGATAAGAAATTTCACGACTTAAACTCAAAAATCCAACAATTTCATCAACATAACAAGTTATCATGATTAGAGTATAGAAAAATACTTGAAGTTATGAGGAAACACTATTTCATGGAAGAATCATGGAATTTATACTTTTCATGGAACCTTAAATTGAAAGGGCATTCTCTTCAAAAGTAAAACCCTAGAGCTCTAAAACCTCTTCTCCAAGAAATCAAAATCCTCCATTGATTCTCCGAAAAAGCTTAAGATTGAGGATTCCCAAGGCAAGATAATTAAGAATCTATCTCAAAGAACTCAATTAGGAATCAATAATTCAAGTTTCTTCATCTAATCATCAATCAAGGTATGTGGGATTTATGAACAAGGATCTTCTTCCATCCTTGTGTCCAAAACTAAGCTTTTACATTAAATTTATAAGATTTTGAATTATATTACATGAGTTTTGAATTAGGGTTCATACCCATTATTGCTAGTTGCAAAGTTATGAGATTTGAGATAATTTAAAGATGAATTGCATGTTTATTTTTATATTTTCATGGCTATTGTAGTAAATTACATATTCTGAGATGAATTATCATTGTTTTCATTATCAAGAATGATTATTATGATTTTTGATATGAGTTTGATACACTGGTTATTAATCCCCAAGTTTATATGTTGATATTTTAAGAAATATGATGCTTTAAGCATCCTATGAGCTGATTATTTTAGATTTACAATAAAGTTTTGATATTTTAACCCTTAGATAAGTTTTGGAATCCACTTTACAAATTTATTACAAATTAGAGAAAGCAAAATAGCTTTATTTACAGACTGATTCAGATAAGCGCATAACTAGTTTCATAATAAACCCTTATGATTGTTTTAAAGTGGATTTCCAACAAGGTGAGTGTAGAAGATAAAAAAAGTAGTATTTAGCACCGAGTTGGGTATGATTCCAAGGTATCATACCCCATAACTATATGAAACTGTAGATTTAAGAATAAAGAGCCCATAGTGAGCTGAGATAGTGATCACTCAAGCTGAGGTTATGCTCTTGGAAAGAGTATGACACCTCTTCCCAATGTGAGGTTTCTTCCTTAGCAGGACGAGATGTTAGACTCCATGTAGCTTGCATGATTTATGTCAGTTAGAAGAACCTCCTTTACAAATAAGCTTCAGATAAAGTATTTTCCTTTCAGAATAATTTTCCCTAATAGTAAAGCCTGATAGAAAAGATTTATAGACAAGATTTTAGAAAACTAAGTGTAAAGGCTCACAGTTTACTCAGATTATGCATTATAGAAAGATAACAGTTACAGACTTCAGCTTTTAGATTTTAGATTTCAAAAGTGAGCTCTTTAAATATTTTGACAGTATGATTTACAAATAGAATACAAGTATAGCTTTAATAACTAAATGTTATACTCACTAGACTTATAAAGTACGATTGATTTATTATTAATGATTTCAGTATTTCAGATATTCCAGCTTATGTGAGTCATTTACATTTAGCATGCATTATTTTTATAAATTATGATGATAAGATGATGTTTTACTTATGAATTTCACCCTATATACTCAGTACATTCTTAAAGTACTGATCCACATATATGTCATGTACTACATTAGCTCATAATATAGGTTCAGGTACTCAGTATCAGTAGCGTGAGTAGTCCGAGCATCTCCATCTACATCCTATAGTTGGTGAGTCCTCATAGTTTGGGGACTTATTCACTAAGATTTTGTAGCTTATCAGTTTACATGATTTCATTTCATACAATTTGAGTTAGTTGGGGGTTTGTCCCAGTGACTCTGTAGATGTTAGTAGTAGAGACTTGTCAGACTACTAGTTGTGATTCATCTTATTTAGTATTGATATTTCATACATTATGTTAAGATTATTCTTAGATATTTCAGAAAGTTTCTGCATTCAGTATGACTTTTATATCTATATTCCCATCATTATGATATTTAGGCTCAGTATTATGCAGACAGGGTTAGCTTAAGACTACTCATAGTCTTGAGCATTGTGTGACGTCTTCCGACCAGGTTTTGAGGCGTTACACTAAGTTTTCTGTTTTGAGTATGAGTGGATCCCAATGAGTCGTATGGACTCATTATGAGTTGTGATGTCCCAACTGTAGTCAAACCATTGTATGTTTTAAGTGTTGCTGTCCTGGTGACTACTAGGACTCAATGAGTTATTCGATACCCTAATGAGTCAAACGATTCAAGTCGTAGGATCAACAGTATGCGTTCCTAATAATACTGTCTTGGCTATGACTCGTGGTGTGAGTCGTAATATGTCGTTATGATTCATCTTGTGACCTATAGTCACTAGCGATAATTTTTTCAACTTTTAAGTTGAGGGCACTTTGGACATTTCCTTTTTTTTCTACTTAGACCCTGTGTCCATAAAATACCTTTTTAGCATTACAGTAACACTTCAACACATCAAAGACTTTCTTTATTCCCTCTAGATTCTTTCAAGAAAGATACTTAACGTTTCCAAGAAATAAGTCATCCAAGGGATCAAGGGTTGAATTCTCTCCATAAAAACTTGATATCTCAGACATATTACTCTTCCCTAAATCTCAATCTATGAAAAAACATCTATTTGAATAGTTTAAATTAGATGGTTTTAAATGTGGGTTTTCAACATAGGTTGAGGGGTTTTGAATAATTATTGTTTATGTGATATTTCATATTTGTATATGCATTAGTTATGATTAAGTGGTGGCGTTGCTACCAATTTGATGCTTGGGTATGGTGAATAAGCTAGAGGATGTGATTTCCTAAAATTTTGTGAATATTGACAATTGAATTGGTAATAACCCCAACCCAATTTTGTGAAATTGGTTTTGAGTATGAGTAAAATTGCATTGAACTATTTTTGAAATAATTTCGTGATATAAAGAGGTTATTGAGACATGATGGTTTGATTTAATGAACAGGGGAGTCAGTTTCACCGATTTGTTTTTTCTTTTAAAAGCATCATCCGAGGATTGAGAGTTTTTGGGCTCTCCCTCCCGAGATGATCAGAGGTTGAGCCATGCACCCCCAAGCCTTATTATTAATAAACGAAGAAAGGAAAATACAAGGAGGGGGACATAAACCTGACCTCCAATCCTATGGTGGTTCCGAGTCAACTATCCTACAAAGGTCAGTCGACTCTTCCCCAATACTAAAAAAGGAAACCTATTGTTATGCGCCGAAAAGAGAGGACTCCTCTTAGTAAAAAGTAAACTAGGAATATATAAATAAGGAAGACTCTCCCCTTACAAGTAAGAGAAAATTCTAAATAAACATGACGACTACAGTAAGTCTGTAAATTGAGGAAAAATGCTGAACCGAAGAAGTAACTTCCGTACCTGCATTGGTACAGTAAAGGTAGCACCCTGACTTGGAGGAAACAAGCTAATTGAATGGAGGATCAAGGTGGTTTCTTTATTCTCTTCAACTTTCTTCGGCGAAAGTTCATCGTGCCCAGCTTGTCAAGAATAAAGTACCCTTTTGCTTCTTTAGGCAGTTGATGGTGGGTGTAGTAATGTTGAGGAATATCATGATGGTGGCTAAACTTTGAAAGAGCATCCGCCGTGTAATTAGCTTCCCTGTAGATGTGATGACACTGAAATGACACAAGCTGATTGATGATATTTTGAAGTTCGTAAAGGTTGGTATCAATACTCCAAGGTGGTCTGATGTTATGCTTGAGCCACTTGATAAGTAGCTCGGAATTCACTTCTAAGATAATCTTGTTGTATCCATGTTGAATGCACCAAGAAACGCCAAAGATAGCCGATTTAACCTCAGCTTGATTATTCGTGCCAATGCCGAAAGGAGTAGCGAAAGCATAGATCAAGTTCCCATGGTTATCTTGGAGAATACCACCTCCTCCAGTGCTGCCCGGGTTCTGTAATGCACTCCCACCAGTGTTTAACTTGTAAAATTCAGCAGTAGGTTTGTTCCAGGTAACGCTTGTTACTTTAACATCATGTTTGCAGCTCTCAACAAAGAAAATCAAGTCGTTCCAGCTAGTCGGCCAACTAATATAAGGAAAAGAAGCTGAAAGGAGGAAATAAATGTCCTTGAAAACTAGGAATTTAACTCTTGAAATATTGGACTGCTTTCCCCCATATTTGCTTGCACATCGGTTCTTCCACAGGTTCCAGCAAATGAAGAGTGGAGTAGCATAGAGCAGCAGCTTGTGAACATTATTTTTATGCTCCATAGCCTACCATTTAATAAGAAAATTAGCCAACGGGGCTGCTGCATAATTGCTGACCAAGGTTCCGAAGAAAACCTTCCAAATATGTCGCACAAAATGTCCAGAAATAAAGATGTGGTCAATGGTGTCGAGACCAGGTCGGGTGAAGCAAGAACAATCCGCTTTTACTCTTCCGAACTATGTGATCTTTTCATTAGTTGGAAGTTTTCCCCGCAGTGCTCTCGAAAGAAGGAAGGAGACTTTAAAAGGTATGTTTTTATGCCAAGTGTTGATATTGAGACTAGTCTTATCCTTCTTCTCTCGAACAAGCTCCCACGCCTAAGAGCAAGTAAAAATTCCACTCTCATTCGGTTTCCAAATTGGTGTATCAGATACACCCTCTTGAAAATGAAATTGAGTGGCCAAAATTTGTGGAACCAAGAGAGAAGGTGCCTGTTATCTGATCATCACTTCATTCCAGCAGTCGTCGATTAAAAACTGAGAGACCTTAATGTTGTCTGGTCTGGTGTCGACAGTTCTGTGATCCGCTAATGCCCCAACTCCAAGCCAATCGTCACACCAAAAATAGCAACTTCCTGATCTCAACTTCCTGCTTATTTGATTTTCAGCAATGCTTTTGTTTCTCATCATGTGTTTCCATACAAGAGATTGACCCGTGTCTCATTTTTTGACAACTGGATTGGCTCTTTGACAGTATTTGGCTCTTAGGAAATCACCCCAGAAAGTTTTCTTGGCACAAAACGTCCACCATTGTTTGAGCTGAAAAGTAATGCACACATCCGAGATTTGTCTCACTCCGATACCGCCTTCTTCAAACGGGTAGCCAAGTGTCTCCCAAGATACCCAGTGGTATTTTTTCTTTTCTTTATCCCATCCCCAAAAGAAGTCAGCTGTTAATCTCTTTATGTACTTGAGAGTTGTCTTTGGAGGCGAGATAGCCGCAAGAGTTTGTATGGGAAGAGATTTAAGGACATATTTGACCAACGTAACTCTACCTCCATAGCTGAGAATTCTAGACTGCCAACCACTGATTCTTCTTACTACTTTATCAATCATATCAGAGAAGTAAATTACTCTTTGCCTGCCAATATATAATGGACAGCCAAGGTATGTAATTGGACTCTCTTTTTGATTAAAACCAGTAGTATCTCTGATGATATCAATAATTTCTTGAGGAGTGTTGGTAGGGATCATAAAGTGACTTTTTTCTCTATTAATCAGTAGGCCGGAGACACTCTCATAAGTCGACAAAGTTGTCATGATAAGCTGCAAAGAAATCCTGGTTCCGGAGGCAAAAATTATCACAGCGTCGGCAAAGCTTAGATGGTTGATTTGTGGACCTTTGTACGCCATGTGAAATCCCTTATAAAGCTGGTTTTGCTGAAGGTTATACAATATTCTGGACAGAACTTCAGCCCCCATAATAAATAGAGCTGGGGATAAAGGATCACCTTGCTTAAGGTCTCTAGTAGAGTGGGAAAAACTATATCTTGCACCATTCATGATAATAGAATACCATTGTTGCTCATAACTCTCCATACCATATCAATGAAACACTCCGCAAAGCCCAGTTTTCTTAACACCAGGCAAATAAACGACCAAGAAACCCTTTCGTAAGCTTTAGCCATGTCAAGTTTGATGACCACATTATCTCTCGCTTTAGGTTTCTTGATGCTATGGGTAATTTCTTGCTCAAGCATGATGTTTTCGGATATACTTCTTCCCTTGACAAATCCGGATTGGTTTTCAGAGATGAGGTTGGGGAGTATGGGAGACATAAGAGCTTGGAAATGATTTTATTTGTAAAGTTGCTAAGACTTATGGGTCTAAATTCAGAGAGTTTGTTAGGATGGTCCACTTTTGGGAGTAGAACCAAACAAGAACGAGAAAAGAATCTGGGCGGGCATATGGTGACCACAAAAGAATGAATGAACCACCGCAAACAGATCTCTCTTGATAATGTCCCAATAGGATTGAAAAAATTTTCCGTTCATGCCATCTGGCCCGGCAGCTGAGTTGGGGTTCATAGAAAAGACCACCTGTTTTAATTCATCAATAGTAGGCATAGCCTGTAGCATCTGATTCTATTCAGCAGTGACCATTGTAGGAATGCAATTAAGCATTACTTCATTCACCCTCTTTTCATCTCCAGTAAAGATATCCTTGAAGTGAGTGCAGGCTGCGTTAGCAATATTGTCATCACCTTGTATCCAGTCACCTTGGTCATTGATAATTTTGTGGATAAACAATCTTCTCCTCCTCCCTCGCATAATCGCATGAAAGTATTTGGAGTTTGTATCCCCTTCCTTAAACCAATGTAGCTGTGTTTTTTTCTTGAGAATAGATTCCTCCAACTTTAGATACCTAATATATTCAGCATTAATAGCATGTAGATTAGTTCGATTCTCGTCAGTGCTATCATTGAGCATCTCATGTTCAGCCAAACTAACTTTTTCCTCGTACTCCTTAACCATAGCATGAATATCACCATATTGATTTTTGGACCAATTGCTAAGGGTGGCTGCAAGTCTTTTAATCTTCACATGAAAGGTCCACATGGGATTACCGGTAGTATCTCTGTTCCAGCATGTTCTAACCGTATCTATAAAGGTCCGATTCTCAGTCCAGCAATGCAGAAACTTGAAATATCTGATGGTATTTTGTTGAATCTCCTGTAGTTCCATAAGAAGTGGACAATGATCCGAACCCACAGAAGGAGGATGAGTAATAGAAGTGTGAGGCATGGTTTCTAGCCATTTATCATTCACCATGGCTCTGTCTAATCTCTTCCAAACTCTAGCTTCTGAAGTTCGCTGATTACACCACTTAAATTGCTGACCATGAAAACCAAGATCCATAAGTCCACAAGCTTCTATAATACTGAGGAAGTTAATATTATAGGGCACCCCTCCCTTTTTTTCTTCCGCAGTAGTGATAACATTAAAGTCCCCAATTGTGCACCAGGGGCCATGATATTCTGCATGATGAAGAAGTTTGTCCCAAAGAGGTCTTCTGAGATGAGCTCTACACTTGGCATAGATGAAAGTGGTACTGAAGGTAGATGGAAGTTCGACATGGTTGAGCTCACAGGTAACTTGCTGATCATCAGAAACTAGCACCTTACAATCGACATCTTGATTCCAAAAGATCCAGATTTTACCATTATGATTACAAAAGGCATTTTCCACCCGAAGGTGATTCTTGTAAGTGTTGAGCTGGGAGTTGGCAGCAAAAGGTTCTAGAATGGCAATAATAGCCACATTGTGGATATTCTTGAGCTATTGGAGTCTTTCCAAAGCACCTTTGGTGTTAATACTTCTAGCATTCCAACAAATGGTGTGGATCATTGGGCACATCTACTTCTAGACCTGGTGATGATGAATCTACTGGTATCAGCAGAGGTACTGGTGTTGGAATGCTTTTTGGTTTGCCTTTTTTCATTTGTGCCCCTCGGAGATAAACATTGGCTATCAGCAACCTGTTGAATCTCTGCTTGATTAGCTCTGTGAAAGTCAAATTCACCAGCTTCAGCTAGCTGAACACTGTCATCTTCCTCCTCTTCGTCATCATTTATGGAGTGAGTATCCTGGCCATTTTCATTTTCTGACTCAATGACTGTATATTCATCTTCCTCAGCTGGCAGGCTTGTAGGAGCAGTATTGAAATTGCACAGGGCTGGTTGAGCAGTCCTCTGAAGCTGAGCAGCATTATCAATAACCAGTGGTTCTTTTTCTTGTATGTTCTTTTGCCTATCTCTTTTCTTTTTGTTGGCCTTGTTGTTAGAAGATGAGGAAAAGACTTGAACATATGTAGCCTTGGTTGGAGCAACATCAGGACTTCCAGGAGGCTGAGAATCAGTCACCACAGCAATACCCATGTGCTGAGGCTGCAAGTGATACTCACTGATACCCAAAGTAGAACCATCAGTAGCAAGTGCAGGTTGTTGCAACTGTGCATTGTCAAACACCTGACAACCCAGCTTAGAAGTTCCAGTACCAAAGAAAACACCCTGAGTAGCCTCTGCATCAGTGCAATCACCCAACAGTTGGCTCTGAAATTCAAAATCCTCATTGGACTGACCCTGAGTATTGTCAATATCAGCCACTTCTAGAGTAGTAGGCAATATTTTAGTATCAGTAGTCTTGGTTGGTGCAACATGAGGACTTCCAGGAGTATGAAACTCAGTCACCACAGCAGTACCCATGTGCTGAGGCTGCAATTGATCACTAACACCCAAAGTAAAACCATCAGTAGGAGCTGCAGATGGTTGAAACTGACCATTGTCAAACACCTGACAGCCCAGCTTAGAAGTCCCAGTACCAAAACAAACACTCTGAGTAGCCTTAGCATCAGTGCAATGACCCAAAAATTTGCGCTGAAATTCAAAATCCTCATTGGACTTACCCTGAGCATTGTCAATAATCTGAACAATGGTCTCATTATTCTTATTATCAGCCACTTCCTGAGCATTGTGAATAATTTGAACCATGCTGTCACTATTCTGATAATTATCAGCCACTTCTGGATATAGCTGAGCAGTTGAACCAACAGAATTAACATGATCTGGAATATGATGTTGGGAAGGATTGTTGTCATGAGTTTGAGCATCCAGTATGATAGTAGTAGTGGTAGCAGAGGCTCTATAGTCCAACCTATGGTCAACCAGCCTATTCCCATGCAAAACATGAGATCTACCACCTCCCTGTGGATCCCCTTCCTGCAGGTTAGTAAGTTTCTCCTTTATTCCCCCTTCCTCACCCCCAAACTTCTCAACAGACACCAGAGCAGTAATCATATTAAAGGGGAGGGGTTGATGGAGCATTGAGTCAATACTTGCTCTCTTGTTTGCTTTAATATTCTGTTTGTTCAACATAATTTTGGGGGATGCACATTGATTGGGACTTGTACTATCACCATGGAGTAGTGGGACTGGGGGCATAGTTTGGTTATTCTTCTATTGTTGCTGCACCTTAACATGTTGGTTTTGAGTTGATATGGGTTTATAAACCTGATTTTGTGTGATTGTTTCCTTGTTCTTCTGAGGATTTTGATTGACACCTTTAAAATTATTCTTTTTTTATGTTTGCCAGTCCTCTTTTGGCTGATTCTGCTGGTGCTGCTGTTGGTGGTGATGGTCCTTTTTAGTACCTAAAACACTTGGAGCACCATTAGTAGCAACTGTTTGAGGGGTAAGGTCATTAACTATCACCTGGTTTTTCTCTTCCGGTAACAGCTGATCTTTGGATTTGTTTGCTATTTCAGCTTCTTTTCTTCGCCTCTACTCATCATCTCTTCTCTTTACATTGCAAGCTTGTACAAGGTGTACTTGATTCTTACAATAAGAGAAATACTCTGGAATGTCTTCATATTGGATTGGTTGCCATTTACCCACAGTATGATCATTCTTATCAAAGCCTATCCAGATATGAGGGGGCCTTTCTTTAGTGAGGTTTATTTGCAGCCTCACCTTAGCCATACTACCTCTTGTTTTTTGGATAGAGGCTGTGTCTAAGTACAAGGTTTTACCCATAGGTGATAGCAAGGCATATAAGAACTCCTTATTGTAGAAATGCTAAGGTAGCTCCGGTAATGTGACCCAAACAGGAACAATAGGAGTTTCTTCCTTTGGAGTAAATGTAGGAGTCCATTTTTGTAGCCTCATGAGTTGGTCTTCGATGTACATCCTCTGTTGGGTCCATATAGTTATGTAATCTTGCTCATTATCGAGATCAATATAGACATGTCTTGCATTATAGTGAGCAATTTTGACTCCACCAGTGAGCTGAGTGTGCTGGATAAAACTTTTCCTAATCAACTCCATTTTAGGCATTGAATTTGTGAATTTTCCAATGAGAGTAAACTTGCACCTATCAGCTAACTTCACCATAACATCCTCAGTGTCAAAAATAACAGCCAGCAAACCTTGTCTCATAGTAAGAGTAGGCTCAGCTAATTGAATAGGAACCTCATTCTTCAAATGGTTGGCTCGTAATCTGGTAGCATAAGACTGAACTACAGTAAAAGGAGCAGGTTTGGGAACAAGCTTATTTTTGGAGCTGGTAAAGGTGTTTAGAGCAACAGGTTTGGTGGATTTCTCTAATTGGTTATGGTGATCATCTTTGGGACTGTACTTGTCAAAGTTTGTGGAGACTTTGGGAAAAGCAGAGTTGGGGGGTTGTCTTTGTTGGTTTGGTGGATCTTGAATAGTATGAATGAAAGTTATTGTATTTCATTTTGGCTGTGTATCAGTGGGCAGGTCGATAACACTTTGTTTAATTGCATCACATTGCAACTGAGTTTGAGTGTTATCCAAACTAATGGATTTGAGAGTATTTGAATTGAGGGAGTTAATATACTGACCAGTTTTTTCTGCAACATTAATCGATATACCTTTCCCGGTTAACTGACCTTCCTTGTTAGGCAGTAAAGAATCTGAGGATCTCCGAGTGTCAACGATTTGATTTTTTTGAGAGGATACTCCTTCATGTTCTACCAGAATCGAATTCAACCGAGAATGTGTATTACCCCTTACCGAAGTTCCATCGGTGACAGAATTGGCATTTGGCCGAGTTAAAACCCTAATCTCCAAATTGGTGGAGCATTGTTACAAATAAATTGGGGCTTCTTTGGTCTTTGTAATGCCTTTCGTGTTGCGATCAGAACCACCAACCCAATCTGCATTTAGGCCGATTCCGGCAGCGCCACCGCCTTCATCTAAAATCGCCATAGGTGGCATAACACTCAAATTCAAATTGGAAGCATTTTGATACGAACCAATTGGGGATTTTTGCATGGTTAGGTTCGCTTCATTATTCCGCACCTTTTGCCGTTGAGATTCGTCCTTTTTGCCGATCAATTTTTCGGCGACGGAGTTGAACAGTGGTTCGACGGAGTTTTCGCCATTAGAATACACTGCATTTTCTTGAGTGAGAAGATCCGTTGATGGCGAACAAAACCCAGTGGTTGCGCCGTCATGAAGCTCGCCGGAAAATGGTCTCGTCTCGATCGGTTCCTTCAAAATGACCCACAAAACTACATCAATTTCATTAATTTTTGGAGCATTGAGATCCGAGAATGTGGAATTATCAGTTAGGGGGTGATTCACAACATTGCTGTGCACATTTTGACGTTGGTCCGACGGTCGATGGAGGTCCACCGATGGTGGTGACGCCATTCTGGCAAAAATAGCGGCAAAAATTTTCTAGAGAGAAGAATGGATTTTGGGATACCTCATGGATTGTAAAGACTAAGAAATCCACCGATCTTGTATTTATGAATAAAGGGGGTTGTTTCCCAAGATAACGGAATTGTGATGGCATGTTAATGCTACCTTGCAAATGTAGTTGGTATGAAAATATCAACAATGTATGTCTTAATGTGTAGTATGTTTCAACATATGGGAATGTGTGAAAAATGTTTTAATGGAGCTTAAAGGAGAATTGTGTAGCTGAGTCATGAAAGTGGAGGTCCCAAGGGACCAATTTTGGAAACCGCACTTGTTGACGTGGGGGTCTAAATGACTGGATAGTTTGAGTTCCCCTTATTATATGATTGGAAGGTTTGAGTCCCTCATATTATATTACATTATTGGGTGCTTAAGTCACCTTGGTATGCCGGGTGGTTTGAGTCCCCCATAGTGCATATTTACATTCTTTGGTTCATGTGGCCACAAGCACTGGAGCCCTTATAGCTAAGGAAGAGCTGGACTTATATAGCCCATAGGTGCCTTCTTATAATGGTTGAGCAACACAAATCCAATCTATGGTTTTAAAGTGCATGTTAAGCCTTGTTACCTATTCCGATATATGATATAATTATATATATACATTTGATTATTTGTATTGGATTTGGATGATTTTAAACTGTTGATCATGACATTATGTTATACGTACCCCTGAGTTACATGATAGTGCTCAACCCACTAACCATCTCCAAATGTCGTATCCCTACGCGATGCAGGCACTGGAGATGCTTCTTCTTTTCCCACACAGTAATTAGGTGGATCGATTCGGTTCTTCGATCGTTGGTGGTGAAGTAGTGAGCTTCCATTCTCAGGAAGACTTAGACATTTCATCAGTTTCCATTCATATATTAGAATTGAGAGTTCACATTATCATTAACATTGTTATTGTCATTGTCATTCTCAGGGTCACGGGCATGTCCCGACACTTTATTGAATTTAGTTTGTTAGAAGGTTTTGTGGATTACTGCAGACTTGGTGATGTTGGTTAGTTGTTTTCATACGATTATTATCCATTGAATTATCTTGAATCCTTTGAGTTTATCTTATGCTATCTTGTTATATGTTGGAAATTATCCGACATTGGGGTATAGAGTTCTGTTTGGTTAAGGTGTCGGGGGTGGTCTCCGATTCTTGTTGGACTTGAGATACTTGCCATGGCCAGGCCCTAGTTCAGGTCGTGACAAATTCATATTGGTGAAGTTGACCTCATCAATGGATAATAAGAAATATTGGTACAATGGAAATGTGTACAAGTTAACTGGAAATGGAACTTATTCAAGTAACTATAATTATTTGCAATTGATAGGGTCACAAACAAAGCTTAATGTTTCCTCATATGCACTATAGTATCTCAGTTAAGACACAAGGTGATCATGTTGTTAGTAGAGAAATAGATATTACTCACTAAGGAGAGGATGGCCGGGCTAAATATAGAAGTATCAAATCCTTTATGTTGTCTATGTGATGCACAAACCATGGAGGCTAGCACACACTTTTTTTTATGAATGTGCATGGTTCAAGCCTATTATTGAGGATCTTATGTTGTGGACTAATGTCCAGATTCATTATATAAAAGTGAGGTAGGTACTGCAGGCTATCGAGAAGAAGTATTAGACAAAATTCAAGAAAAAAGTGGTAGCAAGTTTTTTTGTGCCACAATCTATGACACATGAAGAGCAAGAAACTGCAAGTTATTCCAGCAAATAACATTTCAAGAAAGTGAAGGATCTAGGTAGATCAAAGAGGATATAGTACATAGGTTAGAAATGTTAAACACTTCAAATAAGGCACATAGAAGTAGGGAGTTTATTAGGAGAATTATTTGCATTTAATTTATTTATTTTTCTAAAAAATTGATGGAATTGTAAGTAGTTGATACTTGATACTCACCCCAGTACTGCTTGTAGTAGTCAAGAGGGTGAGGACTTGTGATAATCTATTCAATTCTCTCTTAATTCGAGTTCATGGCTTTATTATTTATTACTTAGCTTTAATCATTTTACTTCGTCAAATTCCTCTCTCTATTTCGTGTTGAATATTTGTTAGTTTGAATATTACATTTTATTTCCTTTTAAGCTTATTTCAATTTTTGATACAAGTTAATTCTACCAGGGGCTCAAATTTGTTCATGATCCAAATTTATTTAGTCTATTGCTTACAAGTGTGAGGTAAAATGAGATGGGTTGCGGATTTATTCAAGACCAATAATAATAAAAAAATAAAAAGAGGAAAAATCAATCGAGAGGTAAGCAAGATAAGTCATAATTCTTAAAAGAATGAGTTAGGTTCTTAATCTTTAAAAAATTAAAAGTTTAGTATGTAAGTCATAATTAATGATGGAGTCCAAAAATATTGCTACTAACCATTTGTTATACTAAAATTAACATACTATTTTGAAGCCGATCTAATTGGGTTGGGTAGATTTTTAAACATGTTGAGTGCTTAGTTAAACTTGGAAAAAATGGAACCGATCCATAAACGCCTCAAAATAAATAAATAAATATATATATATATATATATATCAAAATTTATGATAAAGTTGGAAAGTACTATTTTTGGTAAGCCACACATTAATATAATAATACGATTTTAAGTAATTTAAAACAAATAAAAGTGGGATATAAGCAATTTTAGGCATAAATGTTATATATCAAAGATATTAATATAAGTCATACTTAAGTCATTAAAATGACCGTTCTAGAATCACGAGACTCAAGGGGTGCCATACACCTTTCTCCCGGTCAATAGAATTCCTTATCCGAATTTTTAGTTCATAAATTAAAAAATAAAGATTCATTTTCTTTTGACTAGGGATTCAATAAGGTGACTTGGAACACTATAGATCAATTTAAAGTGTCAACTCTGTAAATAAAATAATTGATGTGTGAGCAAAAGCTAACATATTTAATGTTTTTAGATCAAATTAATTGTGAATTCTGAAGCAACTCTTGTTGTTTTGATGTGTTTGCTCATGATATTGCAGAAAAAAGCTGAAGAAATAAGAATAAACAATAATGGAGCAAAAGAGTGGAAAATCTAAGAAAAATAGAAGAAAACATGGCTGACGACCTCCATGATAAGTTGTCAGCCTCGTGATAGCCTATCAGTATTGGTGTCAGCCTTAACCAGGGAGTTGTAGTTTGAGAAGCAGTTCTGACGATGTCGGTGACATAGCGTCAAAGTTGTGATAAGGCGTCAAGAATGGCGTCAGCCTACATCAGAAAGTTAGCATGGGAAGAAGATATCTGAAGACGTTAGTGATATGCCATCAGATCCCTGACGCGGCGTCATCCACATCGTCAGCCTAAGACAGAACCTGAATGAAACTGAAGACAGTCTGACGCCATCCGTGATAAGGACTAGTAGGGTAATTAGGACTCCTTTGGATGTCAACTTCTTGATGCGGCATCAGCCTGGGCGTCACCTATTCCGAACAATTTTATTAATTTTGTTATTTTATTTCCTTAATTAGGATTTAGTATAAATAGCATATTTTAGGGTTTTTGATTGATTGACAATTCATCTATCAGAACAATTTTACTTGGGGGCAGAAAGGGAGAGAAACCTCTCATTGAGGGTTCCTAACATTCTTGTAAACATCTTCTATTTGAAGATTGATTGTGGGAATGATTTATTACTTATTCTTGATTATGAATTCAATACATATTGTTGAACTTTGTGTCATGAATAGATAATTTTCTTTATTTGAGTTATGGGAACCTTGATGTGAATACTAATTTGGTTTGTGAATCTAATGTATGTCCATAAGAAATTGATGTTGTATAAACCTTTCTTTATTTTAATGATCTTTCTTGGCTGCAACTTAATAGAGTCATCACTACAAACATCACTAGGCTGAGAGGAAAGCGTTTGTTAGGTTACTTCAATGAAACAATCACTTGTCTGAGAGAAAAGTGCTTGTCGAGAAATGTAACGGTCTCTCTTAGTTGCAACTTGAAAGGTGAGCCCAAGAACATCACTTGTCCAAGAGGAAAGTGTATGTGGGAAAAGAAAGAGTTTACATGGACTCGAAGTTTCAATTGGTACTCTAAAGTGATTTGCAACCCAACCTATGTAAGCATCTTAGTAACCATGACTCTAGTGTCCCATAACATTGTTCCTCGTGGATTCGACCTTGACTCCAATGTTGGGTAAATATATTAACGACGACCGCCTTGTACTTATTTGAGGTGTAAGTTGAGCGTTATCAATAATTCCTATTCAAAAGTCACTTTAATAAAAAAAACCTTCGACCCTTAGCGGGAAAGTGATGTGACATCTCTGATAACTCCGCTGGGGAGAATTAGAATTTGAGCTTTTATATTGACTTGTTTGAGTTTATTTAATTTTTGATATTGTATTTGTTGTCCTAAATGTGCTCTTTGCCTACCTATTTACTGCTTTAATATTATTTTAATTGTAATACAAATTTTTTCTCTCGTACATCCATCTAAGTATTCTGAAATATACTTTGTATTCGGAAATACGTTTTACTCTCATGAACCTTGAGATACGAGAGATATGGCAATGCTCTTGGGAAGGATTCTATAGTCACACATATTTTAGGATGGTAAGGACCAACGGTGAGGCCGGAAAGGACTACACTGGTAAGTTGTCCCTGCCCGGCTCGAGTTGTCCGCTCGTTTTATGGCCAGTCTAGAGACTTATTCCACCAGGATGTTAAACCTAGTTGAATAAGCCTCAGATAATGATTATCCCAATTAACCTCTACTTTATTTGAATCACGCACATTTGACTTAGCAGGACTCAGTACAGGGGTTATATCTGTCTAAGAAAGAGTTCCCTCTTTATATGACCAACATGTGCATCTTATGTGCTCTTTGACATTTATTTGAAAGGCTCATTTAATTGTTGAGAAATTTTAGGTAGCTTAGTAAAATAGAAGAGAGTATCTTTTACACCAACTTTTATAATTGTTTCTTTAAAAAGCTGAAATTTTTTAAAATAAAAATAAATTAATTTTTACGCACACCTAATTCTTATCTTAATGAGATACGTAGGCAACCCTTATCGAGTTTGGTGACATTCTTAAGCAAATTTGTGAAAATGTTGAACCATGACACATTCGTTATATCCAAATTAAAAATAGTATTAAGGTGGTTGATTTGTGGTTAAGCTGACATCTCATCTATACGATACTAGGTCCAAAGAAAAAGGAAACATGATACACAAAGAGAGTATAGAGTCTGACAACGAAGAAGACCAAAATCAATTAATTCTGCAAGAATTTTCATTAATTGGAGAGAATGGGTTATTGAAATAATAGATAGTAGAAATATATCAAGCTTGGATGAATGGGCAAGCCCCACCTTTCTCGATCCCTGAACTTTCGAATTCGAATGATCCAAGTTCTACTCTAGCCCAAACTAGTAATCCACTTTACCCACATAGATTTGGCCCATGTACTAATGTGTCTAGTGCTGCTGGAACCTCTACCATTCACCCTCCAAATTCATCTCTCACAAATAACCCACTTTTCATTCATGCAATGCCAACTAATGAAGGCCCTCAATCGATGATATAGAAGACTGTCGGTGAGCCCAATCATGATCAATTCTATCACCCTGAATTGAATTTTAAACCACCAAATTCATATTATTCACTCATTAACATGGTTCCCCTATCATGATTGAGAAGACTATTAAGAATGAGGAATAAGAAAAGATGGCCAAGAAAGTGAGAAGTTTGGGGAAAATATGAGAAATATGCAAGGACTAAGAGGGAAAAAGAGCATTTCATACAAAGATTTATGTATATTTCCCAATGTCCATTTGCCTCTAGGGTTCAAAACACCTAAGTTTGACAAGTACGATGGGCATGGCGATCCTTTGGCTCATTTGAAAGGGTTTTGTAATTAACTAAGAAGAGCAGAGAAAAAAAAGAATTATTGATTGCCTACTTTGGAGAGAGCCTGGTAAGGATAGATTTAGAATGTTTTATTGCTTAAGATATCAATCGTTGGCATATTTGGGATGACATGGCTTAGGAGTTTGTGAAGCAATTTCAATATAATACTGATATAGTGTCGAATTGTACTACACTTTCCAACATGAGAAAAATACCATCGAAAGTTTTTAAGAATATGATATTAGATGGAGGGAGATAGCTGCTAGAGCTAAGCTATCAATAAATTAGTCAAGATGATAGATATTTTTCTCAAGGCGCAGGAACCTAACTACTTCTATATTTTGCTTTCCACTGTTGGGAATTCATTTTAGGTTGGCAGAATGGTAGAAAATAAAACTAAGTCTAAAAATCATAAGCCAAACTATTTTTAAATCAACAAAGCGGGCAATTCAAAATGGTTCCAAGAGTTTTGGAGGAAAGAAAAGAAAGAAGGATGTGTCTACTATTATATCAGGATCATGACAAAGTCCGATAGGTTTGCATTACCCATACACATAATGTCATACCAAATCTATATCCAAGACCTATATAACCATCCATGATACTATTATCCTATCTAAAATCTGTTATATTCCATTTCATCTCCTCAGTATCCTATTTATAATGCACAACCATATGCTCAGGCCTCTTTTTACCCACAGTGATGTGCACCAACCCCTCATAATCATCCATCGCCTCTTCAAACATGCCAAATCCTTTCTAGACTTAATATATTATCCAATCCAAACAATGAAAAAAGGCGAAAGCCAAGGGATAGTTTCACACCAATTAAAGAACCATATACCAGTTTATTCTAAAAATTGAGACAAGGGGACGTGATCACTCCTCTCTTTTGGTACACTTTTAAACCACATTTAAGAAATTTTGATCCTAATGCACGATGTTCATATCATTCTAATGTTCAGGGTTACAATGCTGAAGCTTGTCAATCTTTGAAAGAGAAATAGAAATGATGATTCAAGAAAATTTACTATGGTGTAAGACATTAAGGCTACAAGCGTCGCACAGATTCTTTTACCAGTAGACGCTACATAATACGTGGGAAGTAATGAGTTAAATATGAGGAGTCAAAACTTATTTACTGAGGTAAATGTACCTGTTGATGGTGAAAGATCTAGTCGTGCTGATGTGCAACTCATTGGCTAAGATATCGAGCTCAATAATTAGGAAGTCACTCCTCTCCTTACTAGGAATGATTTGTGGTAGTTTGTTTTATTTTTCTTTCTGTTATCCAAATTATTTCATGATTGTAGTTTGGAGTGTATCTTGTCTTGTTTCTTTGTTATTTATGTTCAAACTCTTTTATCCTTTCTTTCAACAAAATGTAGTGTCTCTTTTACCTTTTATATATACATTGTTTATTTATTTTCTGTGCATAGTACATTTGATGTTGGTTCAAGTGATATGATATGCATGCTAAGTTTTCAACCAAATTTTAAAATCATATCTTATCTTGAAAACATAGAACTAAGATATAAAAATTAAAAAAACATATATGAAAATAAGTAAAGTGTTGAGATGTTTGGTGACCGAGTTAAAGCCTCACTTCAATAGATCGATTCAATCATTTTTCAAATAAAAATGACTTGGCCTTTAATAAGAAGGTTCATATCTAACATTTTGAATGAAATCAATCAGAGGACATATAGTCTTCACTATCAGGGAAGCAAAAGAAAGTTAGCTCTAAAAAAGGCATGAATCATCTGTGTGAGGAAGGTACAACACATCTGGACTCTTATGTTTCTCAATATTGAAATAAGTGACACATGTACACATGCTTAGTCAAGGTCAATATTGAAAAAGACATGTAAGATCTTTATGTTCCACTCTCAGATTGCATACTATGTACTTGCATTTTTAAGGATTTATATGACGAAGGCATTTCATTCTGCTATTCAAATATTGTATCTTCATTGTTACCCCTTTTGATCTTTAGTTTTATTTTATTTTGAACCCCTCTTTTGGAATAAAGCAAGAGTTTGAAAGTAAAAAAAAAAAGTAGTCAAAAAGTGTGTCAAAAAAAATACAGTTGCAAAAAGTTTCAAAAAGAGAAAAGTCAAAGAAAAAAAGGGAGGCAAAGTTAGCGTAAAAAAGAGAAGAAGAAAAAAGAATCAATCAAAAGAGCAATATTCCTGAACTATATTTGACCTGATTCTTGCTATGACAAGATACGTAGGCAGCCCTACTTTGGAGTTCAGTCCAACCAAGTGTAAAATTCAAGTTGCCCAATTTAAAAAATAAACTGGGGCAAAAATTATTTTCCTTATGAGTCAATTCCAACAGTTCTAGGTCTCACCCTATGTCATGCATATTTTGTGCCTCATGCTGTCCTTTTTTTTAACCTATCTAAAGGCCAAGTTACAACCAAACAAAGGTCTTCAGATCAATTTTTAAGAATATTAAGGCTAAGCATGTTATGGGTATATTATTTTTCACATTTTGGACACTATTGTCCTTCATCAGCATAAGAAAATATGAGAGAAATAAAAAATAGAGAGTCTTATTAGTGAAACCCACATGGGAAGCATAAGGTAATAGTGAGTTGATATAAATAAAAATGAGAGAGTCTTATTGGTGAAAACCCTCATAGGCACTATAAGACGATAGTTAGTTGAGATAAAATAAATATAAGAGAGGCTCGATGGCGAAAACCCTTTGAGGTGCCACTAGCCGAATGAGGTTGGTGATCTAGAGGCAACAAGTTCAAAAGTAGCTCGGTTTTAAATTTACTAAGTTGGGAAACTCGACAAATGGTTAGGATGGTGAAGACAAGGTTTCTTAATTAAAAATACATGGCATAATCACTGGAGCCAGCTACCACACCTGTATAAAATTTTCTTTCCACAAGTTTTGAAAAAGAGATGTCTATTGTCATTTTCTTTCTTTTTATGTTTTTATTTTTATTGTGTGTATATGTTATCAAATGAAAAATCATTATCATAACTTGTCTAGGTATTTTAGTTTTCATTTATGATGTGATGCACTTCCTAACTTGAGCCTTTACTCCTAGAATATGCACTTGCTACTCGATTCATTTCATTTAACCCCTAGGAGACATACTTCCTTTTTCTAGGTAATTCAAGTTTTATTTGTCAAGTAACTGTAGCGATCTAATTTTTGATAATCTATGTGAAATATTCATTTTTGTATGATTTGACTGATGTATACCTCCTTGTAATTTCTTTGTGGTATTTCTGGGGTGTGGGGATAATTGTCATAGGTTTTAATGCATTTCGGTGTGATTTATATGACAGTACAGTTTTTGGTGGCTTGAGAAGTCTTGTAGTTGACGTAGGTCAATATTTATTGATCAATGCATAGAATGGAAAATGAACCACACCAGCAGATCCAGAACGTTGCTTTTAGGGTGGTAACAAGGTTGGTATGATTTTTTGACTTGTGTATATCATTTCGACCCTCAATTCGGAAAGTTAAGAAATTGGATTTTGGGGGTCAACTTTGGGAAAATAATATTTTTTTTAAAATTTTGATATCTCCATTGAGTTTAGAGCATCAAATTTGATAGGATAGCATAGTTCATTTGTGTTCACGGGATTCCAGATGAATCTTGAGGGATCTGCAGAGACATGGAGAATTCCAGTCTCCAACTGGTGTTGGTGCCCCAACGATCGTGGTTGGCCAGTCACATTCACAAATTGGCTGATCAACCCCAAGTGTCGTGAATTCTATATCTTAAATCATGATCATGAGTCGCACGAACATGACCCGATGATCGCGATTGCGATGCTTGGGTCATATATATTATTCATGTTTAGCCATTTTTCACTATTTATGAAACCTGGAGCTTAGGGTTTCCCAATTTTGAGCAACTTCATCCACTTTTAATATTTGATAATCTCCATAACACCCATTTCAAATATTTTCTCCAAATTTCATCTTGTGATTCTTGTTTAAATGCTAATTAAAAGGGTAGAAATTGGAGATTTTGGCCCGTAAAGTCTAAAAATTATAATTTTTCAATTTAAAACCCAATTTTAATCCATTTTCACTTGGGTAGTCTATAATACTATAATTATCCCATTTTCGATTTTGCCTTTAAAAAAAGTTTAATTCTTGATTTTAAAATAAAAATTCTGAGGATTTTTGTTAGTAAAGTTTAAATCATGGTTTTTCTTCAATTTGGAACTCGTGTTTGACTCTTTTTGCATGAATTTTTAGTTGTAGACTCCTAAAAATATGGATAACATGTTTCAAAAATAAAACTATGATTTATCCTTCTTTTTTAAAAACTCGTTTCGAGGGTCCATTTTGACCCCGACTTGAAATTAGGCAATATGGGTATCATTGGATTTCTTTTGATACATAGATTCTACATTTCTATGTTTTAGTTGATCCCAAGTCCATTCTTGAGGGGTAACGCTTTGGATTAAAGGCTTTTAGACCAATATTTGGCATTCGAGGTAGGTTATGGCTTAACTTTCTTCAGACTAGATCGGGTAGTTAATGTTGATACAAAATTATATTAACGTGTGGGAACTAATCATGAAAATGGTTGTTTTTATAGTGTTATGCTCTTGTGGTGCATATATATTGATGTTATTTGGTGATTTGAAATAGTGGGGTCCTATATGATATTATTGGTCATGTGTATATGGAATTAGTCGTATCTTGTTGAATGAAAAAGCCAAATATGGTATCAGTGGTGACTTATTTAACATATTTCACTTATTAGCATATGTTTCATGTTGGATTCATAGATAGCTGCATAAATGAGTGGATTTTGGCTTACTTGGTTTGTATATTGGTTGGATATTGAATTTCTCATTCTGGTTGGTCATGAGCATTACATCCTTATATCATATTCATTCATGAAACATTGATACCTCGTGGGAATACTAAAAACACTGGAAATACTAGATTTTTAACAGAAAATATGACATCTTAAAGACCATCTATCAAAGGATGTGCCAGAGAAGAGATATGAATATTGGTTGTATACGGGGTGACGAACCCGCCATGGGTCATATGCCAGAAAGCTTTATCTCCATAGGTGTATGCGGAGTTTGTGCGATGACCTTATATATCACATAATTATAATCATCTTTATTGCATATCATCTTTTTTGAATTTTTATATTGTGCTTATGTTATGATTGTATTTTGTCTTGACTTTCCATTGTACTTTTAGTTGTGTTGATTTATCTCTCTTTATGCATACTTGCCTATGTGTATTTCTGTCTTCGTACTTGTATGTGTAATATTTGTATACTTGTATCCCTTTCTCGTATTTTCTATGGTGTATATGATTATTATATAATTATTAGTAGAGACGGTATGGGCTACTGTTTGAGATATTTTTTAGTTGCAGGTGAAGGTTCCCTTAGTGTGTATTTTGTATGTTTTATTTTCTACTTTGCTCAGTCGGCCTATGATACCTATTGAGTACAAGTAGGTTGTACTCACCCCTACTGCGCTCTTTTGGTACAGATCCAGGTCTGAGTCCACCTCATGGTGGTTGATTCAGGCAATATTTAGAGCTTTTTGAGGTAGCGGTTGATTTCAGGTGTTCGGAGTTGACTACTTCCTTTTCTTATTTAGACTATATTTTTATTTGTTTTTACAGACAAAGTTGTTCCTGTTTTGGATATCTTATGTATTTTCTTATATCGAGTTGTTCTAGTTATGTTCTTATATTGTGTCACTAAGTTTTGGTATTTTGTTTGGTATCATTGATTATGTATTTCCCTTTTTACTATATACGTGTATGGTTTGACTCTGTTTTTGAAGGCTTTCCTTGGATCTTGGTATTATCTTTCATTTCATAGGGTGATAGGCTTACCTGTTAAGTCTTGTCGCAAAAAGTGTCATCATGACCTTTGTTTTTCGGATCATGAAAAATTAGTATCAGGGCCAGGCTCATTAGTCTAGAGGGTAAGTTATGAGTTGTGGATAGAATTGAGGTAGTGGACAGGCACGTAGATCTACCCCATCTAGGAGTAGTGCTAGAGGAATTTTCCCTGAGCTTCGTGTTGAGAATGTTAGAGGTATGGGTCCTACTTTGGTTATTTTGAGTTCTTCTACCCCAGTCTTAGAGGGGTTATTGATTAGCTTATTGACCCGTTTGGAGAGTGCTCCTTTAGGTGCTCCTAGTATTCTTCCAGTTTTGAGTATTGTACCTCCTTCTATGCCAGTCTTATTATGATGTTTCTCTAATTTTGATTGTAAATCCTTTAATAGTACCTACTTCTACTTTTGGTACTCCCCAAACTCTGAGTGTTGTCCCTCCTTCATACCTATATCTAAGTATGGTATTCCGAGGTCGGGAGTTCAGCCTTTATCTATGTTGCCTTCTAAGGTATGATTTCATCCTGCCAGATTCACCTTGTCTTCTCTTATTGCGAGTACAGTTATGTCTTCTGAGGATCAGAAGAGGTTTGAGAGGTTCACTTATTTGGGTCCTCCCGATAACGCTCAACTTACACCTCAAATAAGTGCAAGGCGGTCGTCGTCAATATATTTACCCAACTTTGGAGTCAGGGTCGAATCGATGAGGAATAATGTGACTAGCGATCAAACTAATTTGAAACAATAGCTACAAGTTGAATTTAAACAAATGATAGAAAAAGATAAAATTTCGGGGTTTTAAATGGTTAAACAAAATTTGATAAACACTTCGATTTAACAATGTTATAGGAAACTAGAGTTATGGTTACTAAGATGCTTACATACGTTGGGTTGTAAATCAATTTAGAGTTCCAATTGACACTTCAATTGCAGGAAGAGTTGAATCCTATTATTTACCCATTCATCTCTCGACCTCAGTAGGTCGTGTATCTGTTAATTCTCTCAAACTTAAAGGATGTGTTGCTATTCAACTATGTTCTCATGTCGGCAAATCCGGTTAAGGAATTTTCCATTAAACTAAAGATTAAGATCTTGCGAGTCCATGTAAACTCTTTCTTTTCCCACATACACTTTCCTATCGGACAAGTGCTGATCTTGGGCTCACCTTTCAAGTTATAACTAAGAGAGATCGTTACATTGCTCGACAAGCACTTTCCTCTCGGACAAGTGATTGTTTCATTGAAGTAACCTAACAAACACTTTCCTCTCAGACAAGTGATGTTTATAGTGCTGACTCTATTAAGTTGCAGCCAAGAAAGATCATTTAAATAAAGAAAGGTTTATACAACATCAATTTCTTATGGACATACATTAGATTCACAACCCAAATTAGTATTCACATCAAGGTTCCCATAACTCAAGGAAAGAAAATTAGCTATTCATGATATAAAGATCAACAATATGTATTGAATTCATAATCAAGAATAAGTAATAAATCATACCCACAATCAATCCTCAAATAAAAGATGTTTACAAGAATGTTAGGAATCCTCAATGAGAGGTTTTCCTCCTTTTCCGCCCCCAGTAAAATTGTTCAGATAGCTGAATTATGAATGAATAAAAAACCCTAAAAGATGTTATTTATACTAAAATCTAATTAAGGAAATAAAATAACAAAATTAATAAAATTGTTCAGAATAGGTGACGCCCAGGCGGATGCCGCGTCAAGAATTTTATGCCATATCACTGATGGCATCAGAAAGGCTTCAGTTGCCTTCAGGTTCTATCTTAGGTTGATGATATCGCTGATGCCGCGTTAGGGATATGACGGAGTATCACCAACGTCTTCAAATATCTTCTTCCCATGCTGAATTTCTGCGTAAGGCTGGCACCATTCTTGATACCTTATCACGACTTTGATACCACATCACCGGCGTCATCAGAACTGCTCTTTAAATTGAAACTCCCTGGTTAAGGCTGATGCTAATGCTGATAGGCTATCACGAGGCTGACGACTTATCACGGAGGTCATCATCCATGTTTTTTTCTATTTTGCTCAGATTTTCAACTCTTTTGCTCCATTATTGTTTATTCTTATTTCTTCAGCCTTTTTCTGCAATATCATAAGCAAACACATCAAAACAACACGATTTGCTTCAGAATTCACAATTATTTTGAGCTACAAAACATTAACTATGTTCGATTTTGCTCACACATCAACACCCTCAACTTAAAACAATCGCTTGTCCTCAAGCAACTACATAACACCATACTACGACGCTTAACGAAGAGACACATAGGATACCTATCACAGTTGATTATCAAGTTTAGCTCAAAACTCATGTCACTCTCCACAATCAATTACTTATAAATCCAATTGTGCATATCAATGAAGATTAACAATGTGACCCAAACGATTCAAGATATGGCATCAATTCAGCAATAATAACCATGCATATGTACAAGTTACACTACCCAAACAAGTAAACAACTAGCAATACAACCGATGTTCCCTTATAACAAAGAAGTACCTCCTCACTCATATATGAACTCAAGCATGTCAATGCGGGGACAGTCAAGAGATACTCACTCTAAGAAAGAAATTCCAATCAATGCATGTCAAATACCATATGCTTGCCCTTATTTTCCTTACCAAGGTGTCCAGACAGATAAGTTAGGATTAATATTGGTTTTTTCTTTGACTTGTAATGTAGGCTAAAGGCTGGTATGATATTCAATGGAATTTAGAGTGACTAAGCCTCCTTGGCACTACCTTAAATTTTGGGGTTCACTTATTAACCTTTTTCTTCTTTTTTTCCTTTTCTTGATCACACATTATTCAAGATGGATGTGGCTTTTCTTTTTCATTCTTTTTCTTTTCTTATTCTTCTTCTACACCACCCAGCTTTTTATTCTTTTTCACTTATTCTTTTCCTTTTATTCTACCTTTCTTGATACCCAGTTTACATCACACACCCCTATGATAGCCACCCTCAACTTAGGTTGTTTACCTAAGTCTAGGTGCACAGTGTCCAAGGAGGACCAGGGCCAAAATAGGTTCATTATGATCTAAAGGGAAGGTGATAGGTGTCATAGAAAGAAATGGTCAATTCAGGTTCAAAATAGGGATCAAGAGATATAATGCATACATGGAAGGTTATTTAGGCAAAAAAGTGACTTACAATTCAAAACGAACTATGATCCTTTCCTAAACCCTATCTTTCAACCAAGGTAAGACTAATCGGGAAAGTTTTAGATTCAACACACAGAGGGAATTGAGTAAAACCTCACACACACATGGCACAATGGTACATCACAAGCTACTACCCATTCGGTTCATGCAATTGTTAGTAGTGATTATCATGTCCCTAGTACTAATGCCATAAAAAGATCCACAATAGCCATATATAAATGCATATCACATAGTTATAAAATAGACCAACGGAGAGGTGTTTATCAGACTTAAAAATCAACAAAAATATGTCAACTTCTCTAGACAGTTATTTTTCTCTCAATTAACCACAACACATCACAAAACAAAAACACAATACGCCTAAACATTCTAGCTTTACTATGAACAAGAATCCGGGGAAAAGAGACACGACAATAAAAACCCCAGGAGGACATCAACACCAACAAGTAGCCCCACCCTCAACTTAATATCATGCATTGTTCCCATCACGTCAAATCAAAATAAGAGAGTTAGAAACATACCTGTGGCACCATGGTGAGAAGATCTGATGCCAATCACATAATATGAATACAAACAACAAAATACTTTGGGTTGCCTCCCAAGAAGTTCCTAGTTTAACGTCGGGCACGACCCAACTCAGCTTTTTCCTCCACCTTGAGGACATGAATTTCACCCCCAACTTAGAGTCCATTTTTTTGCCTCGCTCATAGGGAGGTAGTACAAAGATTAAAAAACCGAGTAATGAATGATGCATGGTAAACAATTCGACATTAAATTGAGTTGTGTTTTTATGTTGTTTATCAAGTGTAAAATAAAGAATATAGGATTGTTGTTCCTCATCTTCACAGTCTTCCACTAGTTTAGATGATTGCACAGACAAGATATCATCTAAACATAATATGGAAAAATGCTTCGAGTTTGGTCCAACGAAACCTACGTCAAAATTTAAACTATCCTCTACACACTCACTTTTATTCATCTTCTCAACATTTTCACTTTGAATTGGGCTAGAGACTTATAAGAGATTGGCTTGTTTTCTTCTTTTGCCTCTAGCACCATTTCCTCAATCTTGGCATCACCCCTCATGATTGGTTCGGTTGGTTGGGAAATCTCCAAGGTCTGCTCAACATCAAGAACAACATCGATATAGGGTTCTTGCTCCTCATCTTCACACTCATCCATTATGTTAAATAATTCTACAGATAATATATCATCTAACCACAATGTAGAAAAGTGTTTTGGATGATTGACCTCGATATCCATCTTTTCTATCCTTTCTCTTCCCTCGTTAAATGCCCTAATGTCTTGATGTATGTCATATATGGTATCATTCGTTGTGTCTGTACGATCCAATATTAGTTGAAGCATAGCTTCAATATCACTCTTTCCAGTGCTTCGTTCTTCCTTTTCTTGATCATAAGATCTATCATACTCATAAGATAAACTAGAACTTGGGTTAGCGCAATAGGGGGAAGGGCATTTGGGAAATCACTCCAATGTCCATCTTGACCACCACATAAAGAACAATTATACTCCCAATAGGCTGGATATGGTGTATACATCTCTCTCCGAGGAGCATATTTTCAATCTTGCTAAAAATGAGGTCCATCACAATATGAACATGGATCATCAAGATATGATTTCCAACCACCAAACTCATGTTTATTCCAAGATGCCATAGTAATAAGTAAATTAGAATAAAAATTTACCTAACACAAGAAATAAAAGAAAACTACAAAAAATATCTACAAGTTTGAATTCAAGCAAGTAGGCTAAATTTCCAAACTAACTCCATACGCCAAATTGTTCCCTAGCAACAACGCCATTTTTAATAAAGCTCAACTTACACCTCAAGTAAGTACAAGGCGGTCATCGTAAATATATATACCCAACTTTGGAGTTGGGGTCAAATCTACGAGGAACAATGTGACTGGCGATCAAACTAATTTGAAACAATAGCTACAAGTTGAATTTAAACAAATGATAGAAAAAGATAAAATTTGGGGGTTTTAAATGGTTAAACAAAATTTGATAAACACTTTGATTTAACAATGTTATAGGAAACTAGAGTTATGGTTACTAAGATGCTTACATACGTTGGGTTGTAAATCAATTTAGAGTTCCAATTGACACTTCTATTGCAGGAAGAGTTGAATCCTATTATTTACCCATTCATCTCTCGACCTCAGTAGGTCGTGTATGTGTTAATTCTCTCAAACTTAAAGGATGTGTTTGCTACTCAACTATGTTCTCATGTAGGCAAATCTTGTTAAGGCATTTTCCATTAAACTAAAGATTAAGATCTTTCGATTCCATGTAAACTCTTTCTTTTCCCACATACAGTTTTCTCTCGGACAAGTGATATTCTTAGGCTCACCTTTCAAGTTACAACTAAGAGAGATAGTTACATTGCTCAACAAACACTTTTCTCACAGACAAGTTATTGTTTCATTGAAGTAACCTAACAAACACTTTCCTATAATACCTCATGATATTTTTTGTTGAAATTTTATGCGTAAACGTATCGGGTTCTATCTTCTAGAATGAATTATAAATTTTTTGTGCAGAATGTCTTAGATTATGACTCACCATTTCATAGAGTATCGAATAATCTTTCCAACGATATGTGGATCATCTAAAATGGACACCCGAGCGACGATTTATGAACATTTCGATCGAATCATGAATAGTAGTAAATAGTAAAACGTGCAAGAAAAAGTACTGGGGCCTGGTGTATTATTGCTCCAACTTTAAATGATCATAACACCTTGTATATAATGAGCTGGGTGATCTACAATATATCAACGAAAAGCTCTACGAGTCCTCTTTCTAATGAAATTAGTTACATCCAATTTTTATATCGGAGTAAAACGTTATGGTTGATCTAATTTTGACTATCAAAATAGTCCACCAAAGGACATATTCGAGAATTATTCAATTTTTAGGGGCATTTTGGTCATTCCCCCTCACCCAAAATCCATCCAAACCCTAATTAAAGCCTATTAGAAGCATTATATGTTATATTTCATCAAATTCCCTAAAAAAACCCTAAGCTCCTACATCCAACTTCAAGAACCTCCAAGGTTCACTATTAATTCTATAAATTTATTCAAGATTCCAAGTTCCTAGTTCAAGAACTCCAATAACCATCATTCAAAGGCACGATTAACATCTCAGAAACAAGTATCTATCTAAAGTTCATCATTCAAGGTATGTAGGATTTTTCAACAAGAACTCTCTTTCATTCTTGTGCCCAAAAGTAATTTTCTTTACAAAGGCATAGTTTTTATTTGATTTTATGAATTTGAAGCATGAACCCATATCTTATAATGATTATTATGAAATCTTGATATTTATTATTTTGAAAGATGAATTTACATGTGTGGAGATATAAAACATGATTCTTGAATGATATTTATCATGATTTTGATATTTGGGTCATGAATCCCCATTGGAAACTGTATTTTTTTGCGAAAGTGTATGTAATAAGCACGTTGATGTTGAATATTTGAGATATTTTGAACGATTTGACCTTTTAGTCTTAATGCAGTTGTTTTGAACTCGAGTGTGAAAGAAATCTACAATGTGGTTGATTTTGATAGATGGGAAGCATGATGGATCCTGATGTATATTTATATATTACTGAAATTGTTTTGTTGTAAATTATCTTTGAAATGATCTGAGATAAGTCTAGGAGAAATCTTTAACATTGAGTGGGAGGTATAAAGCGACCTTACTTCCCTAGAACTACGTGCCCCCATAGGAGTGAGCCTAAGGCTGATTTATATAGTGATCACTAGTTTGTGTGGATTTGATATCGATAGTCCTACTCAGATGGCTACGTTGGGACGAATCTCTCCAACATGGGTTGTATGTTAGACTCCATGTAGCTCACATAGTTTATGTTGGTTATAGGATCTCCCAGTGTGTGTGTGTTTCCTTGTATCTATGGTGAATGGTGAAGTGATTTGAAAGTGGAATTGTGAAAGTGATTCTTTCGAAAGATTTAAATGATATTTACATTATGAGAATTGATATTCTTGATAAACTGAAAGCGATTGACAAATTATAGGATGACTCACATGTATTATTGTACTTATTTCATCCTATCATGATTATGATGATTTTCTTCGGGCTATGTGAATCTTTCATACATCCTGCATATTTCTTATAAATATTTATGATGATGATGTTTATACAACTGCATACACCTCCATATACTCGGTTCCTTTCCATAGTACTGACCCACATCTTCAGATGTGGGCTGCATTTTCTTAGAATGTAGGTTTAGGTGCTCAGTTCCATGTTTGACAGTGATTTTTTCAGGCATGTTATTCTATATCCTCTATTATGGTGAGTCCTCATGTTTCGAGGATGTGATGTCTGATTTTGGTATCACGGAATTATTTACATTTGATAACTGAGTATGAGTCAGTTGGGGAATGTCTCAATGGCTCATTGGTTTTATTAATTTTCTTAGAGGCTTGTAAGACTAGTCTAGATGTTGGGAGTTAACTAATAAGTCGTATTTTGTTATCTTTCTAAAAAAATTTAATTCTTAGATGATGATTACTCTATTAATATTTGAGGGTTATTTATGGATACCCCATTTATTTGTGTTGAACTAAATGAAAATGGCTTAAAGGGTTAGCTTAGGGCTACTCGTAGCCTTAAGTACCGTGGGACGCTTCAGGACCCTTTTTCCGAGGTGCTACATTTCCTCTCAGCCAAGTGATGTTTGTAGGGCTGACTCTATTAAGTTGCAGCCAAGAAAGATCATTAAAATAAAGAAAGGTTTATGCAACATCAATTTCTTATGGACATACATTAGATTCACAACCCAAATTAGTATTCACATCAAGGTTCCCATAACTTAAGGAAAGAACATTAGCTATTCATGAAACAAAGATCAATAATATGTATTGAATTCATAATCAAGAATAAGTAATAAATAATACCCACTATCAATTTTCAAATGAAAGATGTTTACAAGAAAGTTAGGAACCCTCAATGAGAGGTTTCCTTTCTTTTCTGCCCCCAGTAAAATTGTTCAGATAGATGAATTATGAATAAATAAAAAACCTTAAAAGATGATATTTATACTAAAGCCTAATTAAGGAAATAAAATAGCAAAATTAATAAAACTGTTTGGAATAGGTGATGCCCAGGCTGACGCCACATCAAGAAGTTAACACCTTATCACGGATGGCGTTAGAGAGGCTTTAGTTGCCTTCAGGTTCTGTCTTTGGATGATGATATCGCTAACGCCACATCAGGGATATGACGGCGTATCACCAACGTCACCAGATATCTTCTTCCCATGCTAACTTTCTTCTTAAGGCTGACTCCATTCATGATGCCTTATCACGACTTTGACGCCACATCATTGGCATCATCCGAACTGCTCCTTAATCTGCAAATCCCTGGTTAAGGCTGATGCCAATGCTGATAGGCTATCACAAGGCTGCCGACTTATCACGGAGGTCGTCAGCTATGTTTTCTTCTATTTTGCTTAAATTTTTAACTTGTTTGCTCCATTATTATTTGTTCTTATTTCTTTAGCCTTTTTTTTACAATATCATGAGCAAACACATCAAAAAATAAGAGTTGCTTCAGAATTCACAATTATTTTGAGCTAAAAAGCATTAAATATGTTAGCTTTTGCTCACACATCACCTCCTAAATTCAGTGGTGCTATGGGCAAGGATGTGTATGAATTTTTCATTAACTATTGTGAGAAGTTACATAAATTAGGATCACTAGAGTCACATGGTGTTGCATTTATTATCTATCAGTTGAGGGATGCCGCTAGAGATTGGTCGAGGACACGTGTTATTTATAGACCTCTCGATTCTTCTGAGATGATATAGGATCAATTTGTTGAGGCTTTTTTTGAGAGGTTCGTTCCCTACATTCTGAGGGATCAGATGAAATATGAGTTTAATCGCCTGGATCAGGGCTCTCTGATTGTTGTAGAGTACGAGCCATGCTTTTATACCTTATTTCGATATTTATATGTTGGCGTTGCCACCTAATCTGAGAAGATTCAAAAGTTCATGAAGAGCTTGGATGTTTTTCTTTAGCTTGCTATGAATCAGATGGTAGTGTATAGAGCATCTTTTTAGATGATAGTGGATCATTAAAGAGGACTGAGTATATTCTTCGAGCATCTTAGGGAGGCTCTAAGAAGGTGTGCCATATGGGTGATTTCAAAGGTCATACTTCTCAAGGTAGAGACTCTATAGGTTTTTATGGGTATATTAGTAGACCAGTGTAAGCAGCCTTGCAGAGTTCAGGTAGTGGATCTTCTGGTTCAATAGTTTTAGGTGGTCATTAAGGTCCAATCGTACCCCTTCCTATTAATTTAGGTCGTAAGGATTATTTTATGTGTGATGAGACTGGCTATTTGGCCAAGGACTACCCCCTCCTGTGTTAAGAGCTACTCTTATTTTATCTTGAGAGGTAGGGGTTCTACCATAGGTGCATAAAGCAGAGGTAATAGATCCCGTGGTGTTAGTTTCAGGGTTACTCAAGCGGTTGGTTGTCATGGATAGTCTTATGCTATGCCTACCAGACTATAGACTGAGGATTTCGACATTGTTATCACAGGTATCATCCCCATTTTTTTAGATTTACATCTTTGATATTTGATTCGGCATCGACTTTTTTCTATATGTCTGTATATTTTGCTTCAGCTTTTTATTTTGCTACTGAGCCTCTTATCTTGCCTATTAGTGTATCTGCCCCTATAGGAGACTCTTTAGTGGTGGATTAGGTGTACCGATCCTATGTTGTGACTTTAGTTAGGCATGAGACTTAGGTAAATTTGCTTATCTTAGATATGGTTGACTTTTATACTATTCAGGGTATGGATTGGTTGCTTTCTTACCATGATGCCCTAGATTATTAGGCTATGATCATGACTTTAGCTTCACCAGGTAAGCCAAGGATAGCTTGGAAGAGTGTGTTTCATTTGGGTCCCAAGAGGGTTAAATCTTATATTTGGGCTCATCATTTGTTTGAGAGGGGATATTTGTCTTATTTGGCCCATATTCATGATACTAGAGTTGTTTCACCTCCCTTCTTGGATTCTACTCGAGTTTTTCGTAAGTTCATGGATGTTTTTCTATGGATTCACCTGGTATGACTCCAGATCATGATATTAACATTGCCATCGATGTTGAGTCGGGCACCAAGCCCATTTATATTCCTCCTTATGGGATGTCCCCAGTTGAGTAGAAATAATTAAAGGATTAGTTGCACGAGTTATTAGATAAGGGATTTATCTTTCCTAATGTATTACAATGGGGTTTTGATGTCTTGTTTTTGAACAAAACTGATGGGACTATCCGTATGCGTATTGATTATCGACAGTTAAACAAGGTGATGGTTAAAAATAAGTATATTTTTCCTTGTATTGATGATTTGTTTGATCAACTTTAGGGTGCTTTAGTATTTTCAAAGATTGATTTGAGATCCGGGTATCATCAATTGAGGATTAGACCTTTGGATATTCTGAAGATAGCTTTTTAGACTTGTTATGATTATTATGAGTTTTTAGTGATGTGTTTTAAATTGACCAATGCCCCAGTCTCATTCATGGACCTGATGAACTAAGTATTTCGATCGTATCTCAAATTCTTTGTCTTTGTATTTGTAGATGATATCTTGGTTTACTCCAAGAGTGAGGGAAATCATAAGTGTGGATTGTGCTTCAGAGACTGAGGGATGAGAAGTTGTATGCTAAGTTCTCTAAGTGAGAGTTTTTGTAGGATTCTTTATCTTTCTTGGATCATATAGTGACCAAATATGGTATCATGGTCGATCCGACAAAGATTACAATGGTTCATGATTGGGCTAGACTTACTTCACCTACCGAGATTTGGAGTATTATTGGCTTGGCAGGTTACTATCAGTGTTTTGTTAAGAGTTTCTTATCCTGTATCTCTGTTGACCAAGTTAACTCAGAAGAATATTTCTTTTTAGTGGTGCGATACTTGTGAGATGAGCTTTCAAATGTTTAAGGACGTGTTCAGCTCCTATCTTGACTTTTCCCAAGAAGGGTGTGGGTTTTATCGTCTTTTATGATACTTTAGGTATTGGCTTAGTTATTGTGTTGATGCAGGAGGGTAAGGTTATTATGTATGCTTCTTGTCATTTGAACCTCATGAGAAGAATTATCCTACCCAAGATTTGGAGTTGTGCGCAGTTAGTTTTGCTTTGAAATTATGGAGGAACTACTTGTCCATTATGAGATTTTTCTGGATTATCATAGCCTTCAATATTTTTTCACCTGCGATATCTTAATATGATGCAACATCATTGGTTTAAGTTTCTTACGGATTATTACTTGACTATTCTCTATTTTCTAGGCAAGGCTAATATAGTTGCAGATGCCTTGAGCTGAAAGTCAACTAGCATGGGTAGTGCAACACATCTTTTGACCCATGAGAGGACTTTGTCCTTAGAGGTTCAGTCTTTAGCTAACCAAATAGTTAGGGTTAATAATTTGATACCTGGGTGTGTTTTTGTATTCGTGGAGGCTAGATCTTCTTTGATAGAGAAGATTCGAGCTCATCAATTTAATGATGTTAGGTTGAGACTGATTTTGGATAAGGTGTTGAGTGGTGAGGCTAACAAAGCCTCGCTTGATTTAGATGGTGTTTTGAGGATTGGAGGTTGAGTTTTTATATTGAGAGTGGGTGATTGAATTGAATTGATTTTAGAAGAGGCCCATTGTTTCAGGTATTTCATTCATCTAGGAATGACTAAGATGTATCATGATTTGAGGCAGCATTACTGGTAGGGTAATATGAGGAAGGATGTAGCAGATTTTATAGCTTATTTCCTATGTTGCCAGCAGGTGAAGGCCGACAATTTGAGACCTGGTGGTTTGCTTCAGAGGTTACCTATTACTGAGTGGAAATGGGAATGGATCACCATGGAATTTATAACTGGGTTACTGATAACGCTCAAACTACAGCTCTCGTAAGAGTGTAAGCGGTCGTCATCAAATATAGAACCCAACTAGGTTGGGTGTTGAATCCCACAGGGAATACTCAGTCACTAAGTATGCAACGATTAGTAGACTTTTGGTGAAAGTTCTGCGGAAAAAGGGGCGATTTTATGTGTGAAGTAAGAGTATCAAAATAGCAAAATAAAATGGAATGTTTAGTAAGATTTTAATCAATGAGAATTGTAAGTTAGGGTTATGTCCACCTTATGAGTTCTACGTATCTATTGGCTATGAGTTATGCGGAATTCAGACATGCATGCGCTTATAGAGTTTCGTATTGTATGGTAAATCCTAGCGTCTTTCGACCATCAAGGATTATCTCACTTTTACTCTTTCGAGCTTAAAGCGTATAACTAATGGTACGAAATCTCCAAGAGGTTAATCTAGTTACGGCACTAACTTTTAAATAGGGGTTGGTAACCCTATTTCCTTGTCACTATCTCTTTTCCAGACATGTAACTTTCTTTCGAACAAGTTAATGCTATACTGGCGTATTTTATATGTTTGCAACCACAAGAATTTAAATTAAGATGAAGAGAGTAGTGATATAAGCAACATACATATCAAGAATTCACAAACTCATAGCAATAGATAGTATCTCATAAGGCTTCCATAACCCTAACAGAGAAGTTTAGCTACTCATAATTGTGAATGAAAACCACGAGGATATCATCATCATACCAAAGCGATAATAATATCATGATAAGTAAGTATTGGCGTCACTTGTGGCGTGAATTCCTTGCTAGTAGCGTTTCTCTTGAAAGTCGAATAGATGAAGAATAATGTCAACAATGATTTTAAGAATGGAAGAGAATACAAATTAATTGAAAGAGAATGAATGAATTGAATTGGATGCTGAAAAATTCAGGAAATAAGGGTTTTTATAACCCCCTTGTCCTAGTCCTACTGAAATAGGGTTTTTATCCTTGTCCTACTGAAATAGGGTTTTAATCCTTGTCCTATTCCTACTGGGTTACTGCATCCTTATCCTAATCCTACTAAGTTACTGCTGATCCCCCAGGTCTTTAGAAATACTGATTTTGCCCAGGACAAGTTCTCCATGCATCACTTTCAGTCCATAGGCTTCCAACAGCTGCCTTCCTTCTTTCGTGAAGTTTCCTTTGGCGTCCAACAGTCCATAAAATGCTGAAATCTTCATCATTTATACCTGAAAACTTGCTAATCACGTTGGTTAGCTCACTTACATGAAAAAGGACTAAAAGTGCAGGAAATATATATTTTGTCCTCAAAACTTAGCTAAAATATGGGTCAATTACGGTGCTTTAGGTGTGTAAATACGCCTAACATCAACACCCCACACTTAAAGCTTTGTTCGTCCTCAAACAAAATATCATGTCCATATAAACATCTACTTAGGGTTTCACAGTAACAACACAAATGTTCAACAAGACGGGCACGACAATTATTAACAAAGAGTAGTTTTCTGATCACTACTAGAAACAATTCAACCTCTAACATAGACTCGTGATGATGGTTAATTCGTATCCATAAGTTAAGGAACAAGGAATCATACAAAACTACCCAAAACACATCAACCATATGTGTCTCACATAAGATATTACCCATAATCACTCATAAGTATCGTATTTTTCGGCACATAGGTATAAGATTCTCCTTGCGCTCACTCTCACAAAGATATCATATGTTGCAACTGATGACCATAGGCTTGCCCTTAGTGTAATGATCCACTAAATATTAGAATGCTAAGATTAGGATCAAATAGGTCTTTACGGGTTGTAATGTAGGCTAAGGGATAGGTTGGACTATTTTGTCCAGAAGTAGTAACTATGTTTCTAAGCGCTTTAATACATCACATTATGCCATTAACACTCTCTTTTAATCAACCCTGCTACCTTTCTTTCATCTATCACCCCTTTTCACCTATTTTGCCATTCAAACATAACTATCTTTTTATTTAATAATAAACACAACTTATCCTTTTTGTTTTTCTATTTCTTTTTCTTTTCTTCTCTCTTTTTTATAACACACCTCTATGATGGCCACTCTTTTTCATAACAAATTCAAGTACCAATACACTCTAAGGCATCACTCTCACCCAATTTCCTCTTATTTTGTCACATGACTTTACAATTTAAAGCACTTAGGAATTTGGATCAAATTATGGTCTTGAAAAACAATGGATTAGGCTTACATTTGAGGCTATCAAAGAAAATAGTTAAAGGCTCAAAGGGGGTTATCTGGGATAATGTACATGGGTAGGTAAAAAGAAGGTAAACAATTATAGGCTGCCAAAGAAATGCCTAAATCATCTCCTAAACTCGCACTCTTTATTTCGCTTTACATACACACCAGTCAAGTTCTAGCATCAGCCACAAACACAGAATATACTATCATCTCACACACACAAGGCACATGGTCAACTTTATTGGGAGCAGTATAGACCCTTGACCCAACAAATGAAGGATTTAAACCACATACTTATCACATAGTTAGTCACACTTAGAGCCTAAATGTCTCAATAGTCATGATTCTTGCACAAACTCTTGTCATAACACCATGCCGCCTATTAGAACAATTTCATGCATCAAAATCTAAAAAAAAAATCTATGACTAATTAAACAAACAAAACAAAAAAAATAACAATAAATGTAGGAAAAGAAGTACAGCATACGAATACTAGCACCCCACACTTAGACAGGACACACTGCCCTCAGTGGAAAATAAATACGGAAAACCTGATTAGTCGGACTCCTCTTCTATGTCTGGGGTCATACCCCCTGCGTCGGAATCATCATCAGAGTCGTCATCCTCAGAAGTTCCTCACAATGTACCCCACTTGATCCAAAAGTACGTTGAGGTGTTTGTAGCGATGAGGATTCAGCTTGCTCTTTTTTTCCGCTTTTCTAACCTTTCTGTGAGGTGGATACTTTTTGTTTTTCTTGTCGTCCTTTTGAGGCCATTCTACCTGAGATCCTAATAGAGTTATGTTAGCTTCATCTCGGAAGATTCAATTGATAAACAAACAGTAATGGCACCACCCCACACATAAGTTGTTGGCACATACTAATTAAGTGAGTGATGTCGACTACTCAGACTTCATCGTCATACATTTGGGCAATATGTTCCAACAATATGTTTAGCACAGTCATACTTTCATGTCGTCTTAACTATCCTTTCCAACTCTATTTCATGTAATCTTGACCATACTTTATGGTTTGGATTAATGCACTTTTGGAACAAGACGACTACATAGAGATTGAATCAAGTTTTATGGCATAGATATAATAACAACATATCATGCTTGTATAAAATCTCAACGAACGATTTATTCAAACTTCCAAGCATTCAATTTTTGACGTTTATGCAATTACTTTACCATGTCGATTCCGCAAAAGTATGACAGTGTATCAAAATCAAATACAAGTTGGAAACAATTCAAGAACATTTACACGTATTCTTCTACTCACTTAGTTGTATCACAACAAATCAACAAAATTCAAATCACCAACACTACTTAAAGATTTAACAACTTATTATAGGCGTAGTATTGTAATGACTATGGAATATAAAAGAAGTACTTACTTGGTGATGGCCTCGGAAGATGTTCTTGCAAAGTTAGAAGAGAAAAAAGAAACGTTTTGAGAGATTTGGGAGGCAAAGGCGGCACCTATGCTATGACATTGTAGATTCAGAGAGCAAAGGCAATGGCATAGGCGGCGCCTTTAGCTTTGCCTATGCTTGGCATAGGCGGCGCCTAATGCTTTGCCTAGTTGAGCATAGGCGGCGCCTATGCTATGGCATTGTAGATTCAGATAACAAAGGTCATAGCATAGGCCTTGCCTTGTCCATTGCCTAGATTTACATAGGCCTTGCCTTGTCCATTGCCTAGATTTGTATAGGCAATGCCTAATCGAAAGCCTTTTGCTCCTTCATTACTCACTTACCACATTTAACATTGCTCACTTTCAAATCAAAATTTTGAGACCAAGCTCCTCCTATATACGTCTTGTACCTACACTTACTCAAAAACAACAAAAAACGATTAGAACGATGGGTTGCCTCCCATCAAGCGCCTTAGTTTTGATTGTGGATTGACTACAAAAACAAACTCCTAGTAAAATAAAACAATTAAAGACGATGGGTTGCCTCCCATCTAGCGCTTGATTTATTGTCACGGCATGACATAATTATCTCGATTACTTAGACTTCATCGAGATATATGGTGCATTATTTTTTAAATGGATTCAGAAGACGCTGATACTTACTTGTATGCATGCAATCTTCTTCGAGATGACTCTTGTACATACATATCCTAGGAGGTATACTAATTATATCATCAATCTTCCAACCCATAGCTCTCTTGTACCTCTTCAGAGCTGAGATGAGAGCCTCTACGTGCTGTTCACCTAAATTAACTGCAATACTCACCGGAAGTGTATTTCCACTTCCCAATAACTCATACCTTAGGTGACTGGGGAGATCTTTTGATTCTAGCACTGGTGGCTCTTCAATGAAAGTCTTCGCTGTAGGTGAAAATCGATTCTTAAGATTAAGGTCCAGCTGCTTGGGAACATGAGAATAGGACCTTATTCCTGTTAGAGCACAAACGGTTTCATTATGTTCTTCAGCCTCCTCACGCTCAAAATTCAATAGCACATCAGATGGTGACTCAACAGTAGGCTGCTTCTCTACAGATAATTCTTTCTTATCCTCATGATAAACATTATCTAGAGAGAACACATTTATATCACTGGGCTACTTCATTGCTTTCCATACATCAAAACGGACCACTTCATCATTCAACTAAAATAAAAGCTCATTAGCTCTCATATCAATAAGCACACTTCCAGTTGCGAGAAAAGGATGTCCCAAGATTATGGGAACTTCAGAATCCACCTCGCAATCCAAAATCACAAAGTCTGCAGGAAAAATGAAGGTAGACACCTTCACCAACACATCATTCAGGATACCTACATGTCATTTTACCGACCTATCTGCCATCACGAGCCGCATATTAGTGGGTGTCGGATCGCCTAACCCCAACTTCCTGTAGACGGATAGTGACATCAAATTGATGCTAGCTCCCAAATTGCATAATGCCTTAGCAAAATTCATAGTTCCAACAGTGCAAGGAATAGTAAAAGCACCAGGATCTTCCTTCTTCTGAACTAACGATCTTGTAGCGATTTCACTGCAATAATGAACATTATCGGCTAGCTCATAGCTTACTGCCCGCTTCTTTGTCAAAAGGTCCTTCATGAATTTAGCATACCCAGGCATCTGTTCCAGTGCCTCTACCAAAGGAACATTAATGGTCAGCTGCTTCAACATAGCAATGAATTTACTGAACCTTGTGTCATCAACCTTCTTCTTCAGTCTCTGTGAAAAAGGTGGTGGTGGAAGGGGAATCGTTTTCTCCACCACTTTCTCTTTATCTTGCTTCTGATTATCAACCTTTTCAGGAGTGTCGTCAGCCTTCTTCTTCAGTCTCTGAGGAAAAGGGTGGTGGTGGAAGGGGAATAGTTTTCTCCACCACTTCCTTTTTATCTTGCTTTGGATTATGACTCTTTTCAGGCTGGTGACGTCTAGGTGTAACATCATGAACGCTCTCTTCAACTTCTGCAGCATCATCAAAATCGGCTTCACTAATATACTCTACTATATCATCAACTACCTGCTTGCCTTTGGACAGATTTTCCAACACTTTACCACTCCTGGTAGTAATAGCCAGACATGATCCATCATTTCTCGGATTTTGCAAAGTGTCGCTGGGTAGCGTTCCAGCCTTTCTTTGGTTGAATACCATAGATAATTGACTCAATTGTTGCTCCAGCTATTTTATTGAAGTGGAATGCGAGTCAACCAATTGCTTCATTGAGGACAAATCATTTATTACCTCAGTTACTCCCGTGATAGTTGCCTCCACTCCTTTCAACAGCTTAGCCATCATATCTTCCATGGACATATTTCCAGAACTAGATGCAGCGGCATCACGTCTTCCAGGAGGAACATACAAACCACTCCTATCAGTCTTATTCTTTCAACTACCTTGATCACGGTCCTTGTTTCCAGATTTATCATAATAGTTCCGACCTTGGTTTCCTTGGGTATTGCCTCAGAAACCCCCCTGATTATTCAAGTAGTTAGCTATTTCCTCAGAATCGGATTCATCTCTTGCCTGTGACACAACAACTTTGACTTTTTCAATTTTACCTGATAGTAGATTCTTGGTAAGAAGATCCATCTGCGTTTTTATGTGAGCCATATCCTGGTCATGTTCCTCTTCTCTTCGCCTTTGGTCTGCAGTCATGCCAATAGATATAGTAGAGCTTTCTACCTCAGAATCCCTGGTATGCCAAGCTCTACTCTGCTTTGTCATACGATCTAGCATCCCACTTGCCTCATTAAACGTAAGGTCCATGAATGACCCACCCGCAGCATTATCAACCACTGGCTTAGCCACCGAATGCAAAGCCCTATATAATATCTCCATCAAGTAGACATTGATCATATGATGATTTGGGCACCGCATAAGGTTCTTCTTAAACCTCTCCCATGTTTCGTGGAGAGCTTCAGTTGAAAGCTAAAATTACTGATTTCATCTCTCAACTGTATAGCTCGGCGATCAGGCCTCAATCATTGCTGAAAGCGTCTTTCAATTGCCTCCAATTAGTAATAGAATCAGGGGTCAGCCCGTTCAACCATAGAGTTGCCTCCCCAGATAGAGATAATGGAAATAAGCACAGCCAAATTACATTCTGCCCAATGCCTGGATTGTCGAATGATTTGCTTGTAGAGATAAAATTGACCAGATGCATATTGGGATCATCACCTGCTAGTCCACCAAATAATCCCTTGAGCTGAAATAGTTGAATCATAGTGCTAGTGATATTTAACTTTGCTTCGGGTGCCAAGGGTGGAGGGATAATAGCTCTTGTGGCACCAGCTCCATCAAGATCGTCATCATCATCATCGAAAGGCATCTGCATAGCTCGGCGATCAGGCCTCAATCTAGCTTGACGGTCTCTTCTGTTCGCGAGTGTCGCCACCTCAGCAGCATGCCTTAGGTTTAGTAACTCATCATCACCTAGGTCCTCATCGTCAGGATTTGTTGCTCGCCCAGGGTTATCAATATTCTATTAATGTAATTGGGCAGTGGCCAGCGCAGCTATTCTATCCTATTCCTATTGAGCAGCCCTTCTTTCAATGTCACATTGCGCCTCCATCCTTCTAATAAGTTATGGTTCAGGGTTTATGGGTAATAATGGTTGTCCCGAACTTCGCATGTTTGGCATGCACTGAACAAAAACCTGCAGAAAACAAAAACAACAACTAAAAGTAAAGTACGAGAATCTTTGACCAAAGGGTCTAGTAACTATCACAAACTTAGTTGACAACATTATTCCCCGAAAACGGTGCCAAAATTTGATAACACTCAAACTACAGCTCTCGTAAGAGTGTAAGCAGTCATCGTCAAATATAGAACCCAGCTGGGTTGGGTGTCGAATCCCACAAGGAATACTCGGTCACTAAGTATGCAATGATTAGTAGACTTTTAGTGAAAGTTCTGCAGAAAAAGGGGGTATTTTATGCGTGAAGTAAGAGTATCAAAATAGCAAAATAAAATGAAATGTTTAGTAAGTTTTTAATCAATGAGAATTGTAAGTTAGGGTTATGTCCACATTATGAGTTCTACGTATCTATTAGCAATGAGTTATGCGGAATTCAGACATGCATGCGCTTATAGAGTTTCGTATTGTATGGTAAATCCTAGCATCTTTCGACCATCAAGGATTATCTCACTTTAACTCTTTTGAGCTTAAAGCGTATAACTAATGGTACGAAATCTCCAAGAGGTTAATCCAGT